>BKCH01000040.1:0-1200000 GCA_008635985.1 Ficus erecta
TTTATTTTTCCTCACTTCTCCATGTTTTAGAAAAATCTGCCAACTTTTCTTGAAGAAGTATCAGGCCAGCAAACCGTTTTGCTCTGCTGAAACTTTGCTTTCTATCCTAAAAGACGTTTGCTGCATTGCAGGTTTAAAGACGTTCTTTTACCCTTGTGGAACTTTTGCAAAGATAGCTACAGTAGCAAAAAACAGGCACATGTGTAAGTCAGCTCTCAATCTTCCATCACACTATTTAAATCAGTTTTCTTGTAAGTTCTTGACCTGATTTTTGGTGCTCAAAACAATATAAGCAAGCTTGACTGTGATATTAATTTAAACACTGATTCTTACACCGAAAACATTTTTTTTTCTTTGTTGATCAGCTTCGGCAGAAGCTTGCAACGAGTTGATGGCGTATTCATTGATTTTGTCTTGCTGTTGCTATACCTGCTGCATTAGAAGAAAACTTCGCAAGACATTGAATATCACGGTAGATTTCGTCCCCCCTCTCTGTGTAGTTTTAGGCATGAAGCAATTCCGATTTTGCCTGCTTGAGTTTAACATAGATGATGCATTGTCCAGAAATACTTTCCCTTCTTCATTTCTAGTACCAATCTGTATTGAGGGGTCTTCAAAACTGAATCCTCATGATCTTTCATCTCTCTTTTGGCAGGGAGGTTTCATCGATGATTTCCTTTCACATTTCATGTGTTGCTGCTGTGCCCTTGTCCAAGAATGGCGAGAAGTCAAGATCCGCGGTGCTTATGGTAATCGACTCTGAAACCTTAACCTTTGTAAATTTGCTTTTGCAGTTTCTTATACCAGCCAAGGTATCTAATATAGAAAACCTAACTTGCAGGTCCTGAGAAGACTAAAACAAGCCCACCGCCATCACAATACATGGAATCTTAAGTGAAGGAATAAAGGCACTGTTCAACTATTGTGAGATACATGTACACATATATATTCGTTGGTAATGGCCAGTTGCCACTTTTTATGTGAAAAACTTGTTATTGTGATCTCTACTTTCATCGATTCTCTCCCTCATGTGTAAAGTAGCCCTTTCTTAAAAGCTTTTAGATTCAGGACATGCTGTATCATAGACTCTTTTAAATGATATAGTGTTGTTTGCGTTTATTTCTCTAGTCATACATACATACATATATAAATATAAATATATATATACATATGTTTTATTATCATGGTATGTGCTGTTTATTGATGGCCATTGGAGCAGTGTTTAAGCAATTCTAATGGACAGGTCAAACTCACTAAACAACAATTCACCAAAAAAAAAAAAAAAAAAAAAAACTCAATAAACTGTGAGTCTGATATTGAGGCCATAATGTCTCACTGTTTCTTGAAGGAAAAGAAATTGCCCTCTTCGTCAAGCAACTAGCCGAGAACAAAACTGTATGTTTTCTTGACGCTTCTTAAAATAGTTGGAACCGTTTGAGTATTTGCTGCTTATTCTAGACCCGTAAAAATATAGAATCTGAGAACCAATCTCTTGATAGCCAAAAAAAAAAAAAAAAATTTGTTTACTTGTTTCTATATTGTGTGGGGTCCGTTAAACTCTTATCGCAAACAAACATGTGATTAAATAAGAAAGAAAATAACTATTCATATTCTATAATTATGTGTAGCATATAAATGATTTTTAATCGTTGGATTAATCTTTATACTGTCTGATTTATAAATTTACAGTGCATAATATAAAATAGTTTATTAATAAATTAAATCGTTAAAAATTGAATCCAACAATTAAAGCAACTGTTATTACTCATAGTACAAAATATGATATCCCATGGTACAGTTCCAAAGAAGCACACTTCTCCAATAAGAATTAAGGATATGTCTAGCAAATCGTAAAGAAATATATTGAAAAAAGTAATAGGATTGTAAAGGAAAGTAAACTTTACAGTGTTTACTTGTATATAATATAGTGTTTTTAGTGTTTTCTAAGCTTTGGAATGTTAATCTTATCCATGTAATATTACTAAAATATTTTTTTACACAATCAAACAATCACTGATACATGAGAACTTATTAAAAATATATTAGTAAATTCGGCATTTATTTCTATTGACAAGAAATTAATAATAATTGACCTTCCCTCTCTTCATTCTCTATCTTGTGTAGGATCGATTAAACTTTCATTTTCCATTTCATATAGGTAAATTTGTGATTAAATAAGAAACAATTATTTACTTTTTTTTAAAAACGATTATTTACTTTCTCTTTTCCTTTCATGTGATATAAATATACATTAGATTTGCATGCATGCCTCATCACTCGTGCTAAGTTTTCATTAACGCTACTGTGACATATCCCCTTTTTAGTTAATTATAATTAATTAATCCATTAATTGTCAAACTCAAATAATTATAATTAATTTCAACCCCAACTAACCAACTAATAATATTAATATATATATATATATATTATTGGGATGATTTTCTTCACTAATAATTCCAAACAATAATTTATAAAATTTGCATTCACAAAGGAATTCTCAAATGAAATTCTTTATTACGGGAATTCTTGAGTATAATTACAAAATTTATCTATCTAAGAACTTACAGAGTTTCTCTCTTTAAAAGTATATTTTTAGAATTCTTAAAAAAGCAAAAAAAAAAAAACAAAAACAAAAAAAAAAAAAGTCCCCCAAATAAGGATTCAATCCCTATTTATAGACTCTGATGATCTTAATACCAACTCAATTCTCTAGAAGTATCTTCTTGATCTCAATTTGAACTTATCAAAATCTCATTCTTTATCATTTCTCAGACCCAATTTATTTATCAAAGTGACATAATTTTATACTTTCTTATAAAGACGAGTCGTTAATTTATTAAATACAACATCTTTTAGATAATTGAATATTTGTTCTCCCACACACATATATATATATATATATTTGGGCATATCCGAATTTTTTTATTTACATGAACCGATGAAGGCCTTTTCTTTTCAGTTTCCATTACAGTGCGGGTGGGCCCCATGAGGGGATTCCAATTACCCTCCGGATTCGGATCGTCCCCGCTCTCTCCTATCACGGATATCGGGGTAAATCTGAATTAGCCACGTCATCGAATGTCTTTATAACCAATTGAATTCCACCACGTGTTGTCTGAAAATCCATTTCCACAAGAAACCTACCACACCCAAAACCACACCGCTGACCCCACGACCAGTATAAAGCTGCAATAGCAATTCCCTCAGGGAGATACGTTTTCTCTCTCCGGAGTCTGTACACACAGGAGAAAGCTTAGAGAGAGAAAGAAGGAGAGTGTCGTTTTACGGTGTGATTTGGTGTCGTTTTTGTAGGATGTCGACGTCGACTGCGAGGAAGATCGTGCTGCGGAGCTCCGATGGGGAGTCGTTCGAGGTGGAGGAGGCGGTGGCGCTGCAGTCGCAGACGATCAAGCACATGGTGGAGGACGACTGCGCCGACAACGGAATCCCCTTGCCCAACGTCACCAGCAAGATCCTCTCCAAGGTCATCGAGTACTGCAACCGCCACTCCGACTCCTCCGTCGCCCCCGCCGCCGACGATGATCTCAAGCTCTGGGACGCCGAGTTCGTCAAGGTCGACCAGGCTACGCTCTTCGACCTCATTCTGGTTGCTCCTTTCTCTCTCTCTCTCTCTCTCTCTCTCTCTCTCTCTCTACGCTTTTGATTTCAATTTTCTCGTTTCTTTTCTCTGATTTTGTTGGTTCCTTAGGTTATCTTTCGTTTACGATTTGTTAAATATTTTTAGGGTTTGTAGAGGTTGTTGCGCATGACGAGTTTTGTGCTTCGCGATTGGTGGCCGAATCGTATTTAATCTTTTTTTTTTTTGGACTAATTTTGGACGCTAGGGTTTTGGAATTGTGGATTTTTTTTGACAAACTCTAGTGATATATTTAAGAATTTATTTTAGCTTTCCTTTAGATCTTTGTGGGTTTGGCTTTCATGATAAACTCTTGGGATATAATTTTTCTGGGTTTCTGATTTATTTACTAAACTGTGACAAAGAAGCTAATAAGCTAACCTCTCCAACCAAATGTATCTACACACACACACACACAGACACATACAAAGGCTAGTAACAAATCAAGCAAGCTAGTATTAAATATGAAGATGAAAGAAAATTGGCTGACCAAAATAAAAGACAAACCGGGAAACAACCTTCAAGTTAACTAGTCTATTTTCACCACTTGAATTCCTGCATTGTTTTTGACCATGTTTGCTTATGAAACACCATTTTGTGTGGATTGGATGAAAGTCAGTGCTTCTATTTTGGTGCAAACTAGAGATTTTATTTTTGGGTATGATTTAATAATGCCTTTTATCTCATACATTTTCTCCCTTAACTTGTTCATCAGGCTGCAAACTACCTGAACATCAAGAACCTGCTGGACTTGACGTGCCAGACCGTTGCGGATATGATCAAGGGAAAGACCCCGGAAGAGATCAGGAACACCTTCAACATCAGGAATGACTTTACTCCGGAGGAAGAGGAGGACGTTCGTCGGGAGAATCAGTGGGCTTTTGAATGATATACCGGTTAATATGGTGAAATGTGGCGGGTTATAATGCAAGTTTTTTTTTTTGGGGGGGGGGGGGGGGGGGGGGGTGGTTGGGGTGTTTACTGTAGGCATAATTGTTCGTAACTTTGGTAGTGTTGTAGGCTGTGAAGTTTAGCTTGCTCACTCACTTTTGGGACCCCTTGAGATGTAAAGAATTGCTGGATATTTTGCAGGATTGGTCTTTGTTTATCCTTCTATCAATTTTAATGTTAATTATGTCTGTTTCTTGTTCTCTTTAGCTGATTTCCTATCACCATGAATATTTAACTGTGATGGGGTGGTCCTTGGCCTGAGAAAAAAAAAAAAGGTGTTTATTTGTTTTGATAGTGGCCAAACAAAATCAGTAATCAATACTTGGGAGCAAAATCTGCTCTCCATGAATAGGGTGGAGAAAATTGTTTCTTAATGATTGAAGAATATGAACTTTCTATTTATGATCATCACGAATTGAATTATAATCAAATTGTCTTAGGTCGTTTACCAATGTCGGTAATTGACGATCTTGAATTACTAGTGGTCATTAAATGAATTGAGTTTTTTTTCTTTTGTTTGGTCTCTATAGGTTAATAAGAAGTACGTCTTAATTTGGGTCTTAATTTTGCTTGAAATGATTGAAAATTCATTAATTACTAAATCGGATATTATTTATTATTTTTAAATATATAGTTTTGTATTCGAACTTAAACAACTTGTTTCCCATTTTGCCAGAATGCAGTAAATAATTCACTGTTTCCTCTCTCATTTCTCTTCATTGGGGTTGAGTACACCTTGATACATATTTATAAGTTTTGTCCCCCTTGCCTTCGTAGGGATGTTGAGTGTGACACATTTTGCTGAGGGCCGAGTGAATATTTCTTGTATGGTGTAGTAGGCTATACCAGGCTAATTGCCGGAGACAAGGACAAGTGAACTCATCTTGTTTGGTTGAAAGGAAAGAAATTACTTGATTAAATAATTGACTACTTGGGCAATTAATTAGTTTTATTTTTGGTTTAGAAATGCGGACAAAAAGGTGAATTATTGATTCAAACAGAGTCTATCGAAAAATACTCTTTTAACACTTTCAATTATTCTCGCCCTCACTTCTTTCCTATCTATCAAACAACCTACCATTCGATTCTCTCTAAAAATCATTTCACTCTACTATTTTCTCCCACTGCTCTCCTCTCCCAAGCATAGCATTTATGCATATAGCAATATCACCATTGTGTTCAATAGGAAGAGAGAGCAATTTTAATGGCATTACACCAGAGGCTTTTTAGAATACCAGACAAACAGACGAATTAAAGATGAAAGAAACTGTATTATTAGATCACCATTTATTTTTTGTAGATTAAAATGCCTCTCTGTAATCAGTGCAGCTTGATGGAAATTTTTTCCCTAACCGAGCTGGAATCTGTTGAAATGACAGACTATAAACTTATCACCAATCAAATACATAACAAATATTGATTAACAAAAGATAAACTACAGGAATCCAAAATTTTGAGAAAATGTTCCCATTAAGCTCACTGAGCTCACATCCAGAGTCCGAAAGTTCTCTGCAGTCTTAGAGCTTCAACAAGACGAACAAAGTTTCTTCATCATCCCAAGGCCTCCTCCGTTGTTCCCTTGAAATTTTTAGAATGTGCTGTTAGTTGTCCTTTTCTTTGGATCTACTCCACTTGGAAGAACTCTCATAAAGTAGAGACCTATTGTATGGCTAATTTGCAGTAAAGTTAGGTAACCGAAAATCACCTATTAGCTAACTAAACAACTACTCTGTTTCACTATCCCGACGACCTTAACTTCTGAGCCAAATCAGCCAAATCAACATTGGGCTCTTGCCAGTGGTCAACTCTTAAATTGTGGACAATTTCTTTCAAGTCTACAAGATTGCACCCTGGCATTCGCCCAATTACCTTTTCCTTTACCATCTCTTTCACCCTGGCAACATCTTCCCATCTACAGGCCGCGGCATACACGTTCATCAGCAATCTGTAGTAGGAAAGTTTCTGAGGTTCCTTGTCAATCAGATACTCTGCAATATGTTCCGCCAGAGATACATCTCCTTGGAAGCGACTTGCGCCGAGCAAATCAGCCCATATGAAAGACTCCGATGTCACGTCCACAACATCTTCTGGAATGTTCCTGATGGTTTCCTCGGCCTCCTGAATAAGCCCCACACTAGCACAAATATTAGCCATGCACCAAAAATGTGCAAAATTGGGCTGTATCTTAAAAACATGAATCATTTCCTGGAAGTAACCTTTGCCTTCTGCTAAGAGTTTAGCACGAGCACATGCACAAAGAACACCGATAAATGTAACTGCATCAGGTAGAGTTTCTCTTCGACCTTCATCTGGGCTTAAACTCTCACAGTAGCTACTTTCTCCATATCTTAACCTTGTCTTGCCCACCATGTCATTATACAGACTAATCCCATTTAAGGGATCACCATGGATGCAATGCCCCAAGATCATTGCATTCAAGCAAACTAAATTCTTTTCTGCCATGTTTTCGAACACCCTACAAGCCACTTCCACTCTATGACATTTACTATACATGTCAATCAAAGCTGTGTTAATAAATACGCTTGATTTCATGGCGGTCCTGATCAGAAAACCATGAACAGATCTTCCTTCTTTCAGTCTACCAGATCGACCGCAGGCAGTGATCAGATTCACCATGGTGGTTGTGTCTCCTCTCAATCCCGAATTCGCCATTTCTCTAAACAGCTTCAACACGCACCCTGGAATCCCACCCTTCAAATACCCACCACCAATTATATTCCAAGACGCCACATTTCTCTCAGGCATTTCGTCAAACACTCTATGAGCAACATCAACCCGACCAACTCTCACATACCCATCAACAAGCGAATTCCAAGATACCAAATCTCGTTCAGACATTTCATCGAACACCTTCCTTGCAAGCTCAACACTCCCACAACAACCATACATATGAATCAAAGAGTTCTGAATTTGAATCACATGGTCAACCCCATTCTTAATCGCCTGTCCATGGCACATTTTCCCAGATTTAACACAACCCGTCTTCGCACAAGACCCCAAAATCGGCACAAAAGTATGACTATTCGGAGAGAACCCGTTTCTCAGCGATTCAAAGTAAAAAATCACAGTTTGGTCTGAACAAAAACTCAGCGAATAAGCCCTTAGAACCGTGTTAACACAGAAAGTGCCGGGAACATCTATGTATCTGAAGATCAAAATGGTGTAATCGACATGGCCAAAATCCGAGTAAAACTTGAGGAATTTCCTCGCCCAGAAGGACGTGAAAGAGCCCGAAGTGACCAAGTGGGCGTGGATTTGGCGTACCTGAATCAGGGGACATAAGTCGAGAAGCGGAAGCCATTGACTCGGCGGAGAAGAAGAAAATGGGTAAGAAGGAAAGGTGGGTTTGAGAGGGTGCGATGAGAGAAAGGAGGAGTTTGTGAAGCGAAAGAGGTGTTTGGGGAGAGAGATTCTTCTTGCCATTCATTTGGAAGCTGGTTTTGATCGTCGTGTTCGTGGTGATCATGGCCATCACATGGAGCTTCGCATTACTGCAATCTCTCTGGTTCCTACATCGACGGAGACAAATACATATACATATGTGTGTGTGTCTGCATATATATATATATATATATAGATATAGAGAGAGAGAGAGAGAGAGAGAGAGAGTGTGTTTGTGTGTGTGTGTGTTTGTTACAGGTTGATTCGTTTCATCTCGAGATGGCTTGTGTCCATGGATGCGAATAGTTAACGGTATATTTTGTAAATATTTATAACTATTTTCAATTTTAATTAAGAGTTAGTTAAATTAGCTAATTATGCTTTATATATCTTCTTAGGGGCGGTTTGGGAAGATATCTAAAGATAGTATTTTGAAAGTTGAATTGTAAATGTGTATTTGAAGGAAAAACTTTTCAAAAAGTTATGTGATATAAAAAATAATATACAAATTTAAAATGTATTTGGAAAAAAAAATATGTAAAATAGATATTATCTTGTTCGTCTCGTCGTTATCAATATTTTAACAAAAAAATCATCTCATTTCGATTTGAAAGGAGAAAGTTATGGATTTATAAAATTTGAGTTTTTTGAAAATAAAAAAAAAAAGAAAATTTGATTTAAAGTTGATATTTTGAAATTAAGATGACATTTTACCATTTGGAATTAGTGCCCCAAACAAGCCCTTACTTAAGATGATAAGTGGCTCTTTATCATTGAGTAATGAGATGGGGTGGTAATGTATTTTTTCTCTCGACTAGATGTCTTGGGTTCAAGTTGTCACCGTTAAAATGATCAAAGTATATAGATAATCCACTTTAAAAGTGATTTATATTATTTGTCACAGGGGCTTTTCTCCCCCCTATAACCATGTTTTTTTTAGGGGGAGACTCTTTGAATTATTTTCAATCCCTCCCTTTTACTAATCTTTCATGTCAAATTTATGTCTCATTCCTCTCATTCTTATTCCTCAATTCATCTCTTCTTTCGAACAAACAAGCTCTTTAGAAAAATTTGTAGGCATAAGTGGACTAGTTGTGTTGGTTAAATTAGTTGATGTTATTTACAAAAGAGTACAACACCTATTATAATTTTTAATTGATATAACAATCATATCAATATAAAAGTGATAATTCACATAATTTGATATTTAAGAGCTGATATTAAAATTATTACGTCTAATAGTTGTTGAAATTTTATAAAACAAATGGTAACAACGAGTGATAATAAACATAATTTCTAATTTCATGTGGTGTACTATATAATACCATGTAAAAGTTTAAAACCCCGAAAAAAAAATATATATATATTAATTTATGGCAGGATGAGACACCCTCTGGGGTCAAAGTGAAAAATGAACCTAGGAGTGAAGGGTAAAACGGTGCGTTTTGAAGGCTAAATGAATGAACTTATGAATCTCGTTTCAAAGGCGTGGACTTGGGAGCAGAGCCGAACAGAATATAGGCTGAGCTACCAAAAAAAAAAAAACCAAAGAGGTTACAAAAATGGTGAGACTAAGCAGAACGCTTATGAAGGAAGCAGGGAATGGCCTCATCAACAAAACCCTCTCTCAGATACTCGTCTGCCCACTTTCCAAACAACCCCTGAGGTCTTCTGGTTTTTTTTTTTTTACCTCTACATTTCTCATCTTTATTATTATTATTTTTTTTTTTCCTCACAACTTTCCTTAATCTTAAGTTGTTTTGTTCACATTTGGTACTAGGTTCTGTGAGAAAACCAATTCTCTTATAAGTTATGCCATTGGTGTTTCCTTTCCCGTGAGTTTCCATTTCATGTTATAATAATTTATTCCCTTTAATTTTGATCAAAAACTGAACCTTTAGGTGTATTACTATTAATCAGAAATCAATGTTTGTTTTGGGTTTTGAGACTGAGATTTTGAAAAATTTTCAACTAGTTATACTATCCATTTGTTTTTAACTCCAAATATTTTTCCTTTCAGAACTTTAAAACTTACGGTGTATTAGAGAACTAAAATATTTTGGTTTTGCGATAGGATTGTGAAAATTTGCAACTAGTTATGCTAATCATGTATTTTTAAGTGCAAAGACTTTTCCTTTTTGGATTATGGTAATAAAATTTGTAACACATATTATAAGCTGGTTTATACTGTGTTTAATTTGGATTTATTTGTGTAATAATTTTCTCTTACTTGTGTTCTGATAGATAAAGGATGGAATCCCTTGTTTAGATCCCAAGGATGGCAAAATACTAGAACTTGACGACGACCCTAAACCCGAAGATTCTGCAGAATCATCAGTGAAGAGTGAGTCATAATATATATATATATATATATATATATAGATGAGGCAGTTCCTGAGGCTGACTTATGGGAATTGTAGACGTTTATGTTTCATTATGAATTTACCGTTGTTGGATTTTGTTCCTAATTTTCTCAATTGTTTCACTTTCTGACAATAATATCTCCGATTTGTGTTGTTTGTCCATGTGCAAAATGGAATATCACAATGACATATTTGACTCCTCTTAGAAAGACCTTCATTATTCTTTTAAGTAAAATTCTTGCCAAATTCATGTCTGAATATCGAAAATTTTTGCTGATTTATAAACATTGATAAAGTTTCTCTATCTGAAAACTGATGTATCCGTGACTGTAACATAGCTAGCTAGTTCTGTTTAGCAATTTGATAAATTCGTAGATGGGTTTGTTTCTGGTATATGAAAACGATACCGAACAAACTCAAATCTTGCCCTGAGATTGTTCTTTTCTCTCAGGGAAACTTAGGATGGAAGGGGGTCTCTACCAGCTTCTTGTTTTGGGGTTGATTGGGATATCTGGTAGTTTGAGTGAAACGGAATATAACTTTAGGAGTCATCACCATTCAGCAACAAGTTTTCGAAGATTATTTTCGGCTGTTGCAATGTTGAATTTCATAGGCAGGGAAGTTCAACATCAATTTTCTGCTGACTACCTACCGGTATAAAGACTTAAAAGAGGCTTGTTGATGAATATTTTACTAATATCTTAATTTAGATACTGATACTTGCTGCCAAGAAAATTTGTCCATGAACATGTTTAATTTAGTCGGGTAATCTTCGATTAGTGGGCCCACTGTTATGTGCGTAATAACCCCACTCAACCGAATATGTTAAACGACACCAGTGGTATTACTAAGCATTTTTCCGTTCAACCCGATCGGATTGAATAGAGTTGCTCATTCTTGGTCATATTCAATGTTGACCTCTACGAAGAGTCACAATTTTGGCAAAAAGGTTTTTTCGATTAGATGGGTAGAGTTACACCATCATAGTTGGCTAAGGGTGTGACCAATGGCTAAGCAAAGGATGAAAAAATTATTTGATGGGATTTATTTGTAGATTTATACCCTCTGTGTCTGATTAATTAATAAGGAAAATAAGGTCCAAAGTAACACTCTTGTTTAGGTGTAACCACTGAATGTTGGGAAAGTTTTAATCATCCTCTCTCTTCTCGGCCAAGCAAATCCACCAAAAGAACAAAATGACACATTGCTATCAAATAAACACCCCTCAACCATAACTCAACCATAACTCTCTTATTAGAGGCCTAATGGGAATGTTAATCCACATTCAAACCAAATGGTCCTTAACAAGTTGCTCTCCTTGATATGTAACTTCATCAGCCTAAAAGGCCAACCAAGGCTCAAGGAAGCTCCTGCTTCTTGTGAGGTGATTGAACCAAATGCTACGCAGAAGCTCGAGGAGGGGCTAGCGGAGTCCGCCGCAGAATCCAGCTCGGGGGAGGGTGAGTTTTGTTGCATTTGTTTGTCGGGATTAGAGGAAGAAGGTGGGGGAGGAGAAACCAGCCTCCTCCTTCCTTGCCAACACAAGTTTCACAAAGAATGTGTTGAGAGATGGTTCAGTGCGTGCAAGAAGACGTGTCCCATTTGCCGCTTTTCCATGGAAGAAGACAAGTACCACGACGGGGAAGTTTTGACTGAAGAGATGCTCATCTACTTCTCTTCTTTCCATGCTGCTGGCTTCTAAGCTTTTTGTGAGCTTTACTTTGTTAACTCTTTTTTTTTTTTTTTTTTTCAGTCCTATGAAACTGTACATGAATTGAAACTATATTCTCACGACCATTTTCCCTTGTGCTATCTGTTGTGTTGATCAAAAGCTAGGCATGGAAAAAGAAAAAGAAAAAGAAAAAGAAAAAAGATGTTGAAGTTTCATTGCTATTGCTAATAGTTGAAAGCCAAGCAAACTTATTTGGTATTGGTCAAAAAGGAATCCCAAAAACCTCATTTCCTCTTAACCACGTTCAAATCTGGGTCTTACAAGCGAGAGACATGGTTATCTCAATGTTTTTTGTTGGAGTTTTTTTCTCTCATTTTGTTGGGATTTTCACAAACATAACAATTTATTTGTTTATTTTAAGTTGAGCTTTTGGTCTTTAGTAGTGCAACTTGTCTGTGCCTAGCTAAGGTGTGTCCTATTGGGTTAAGCCCAAAAAACACAAACAATCTTCATTGCCCACTTTTCAGCACATAATATAATTGTCAAAACACTAACCAATAAAAATAAATTTAAAAAAAAAAAAAAAAACAATGAAAATGGAACAGCACTGACAATGGTTCTCTTAGGCTCTTCGACATTAAGATAACAAGTGGATTGTCCAGCTGTCCCCTAGGCACAAGTCGGTGTTGTCCTAATGACAACACGAATTGACTCTATGATTGATAATTTGTACATCTATGTTCATAAATTGCCCGTATTCTCTATTTTCTAATAAGCACCATTAAGTTTTTTTTTTTTTTTTTTTTAAATTTGATATAAACAAATACGAACTCTATATCTTATAATAACAATAGGTATAAAACTTAGTAGTTCAATTATATCTTGCAGTACCGGAGTATATCTTGTATCTACTATCAAGCATCTACTATGTGATTTTCCTTTGCCCCCAAAAACCACTTTGTATCTTTATCCAAAAAAAAAATAATAATAATAATAATAGAAGTGTTTTTTGTGGCCCCAAAAGCCCCTAATGGAGTGGCTAGTGACACAACCGTTCAAATGTACAAGAGCCATGGCTTCTGTCACTTGGGACTGACCCCACAAACTTTCCGGACGATTATTGTGTCTCTCACTTGCGAGCCTTAGGGCATGTTTGGAACGACAGTCTCAACAAGAATATTACCTGTTCAATTTTAAAACTCTCAAATTTACATTCATTCTCTCTCATATACTTTCATGAAATTTGAACTTAAAAAAAAATCCATAACTTTCTTATTTCTAATTTACACTTCAACAAAAATACATTTTAATTTCAACTAATGAAACTCCAACTCTGACCAATGTTCTGAATGAACCCTAAAAAAACCGTACGAAAATTTCATGGCCTCTTTGCTAATATAAGCATGATTAAATTATGTTAAACATATTTTGATAACATGATCATGTCTGTGTTTTGATGGGAAATTGGGACCTTTTATTTATTATATGTTTCTAGTAGTACAACTTTTTTTTTTTTTTAATACACACAAATAAGTATTTGGTTCCTTCTCCTTAATATTCTTGCAGTACATTTGCCTAGTAGGACAACTTGTTTGTAGAAATATTTTACCCAAAAAAAAATTTATGTTTGTGTAACATGTGTGGACATACACTCTAGTACTACTACTAAAAATATGGGCAGGGATTTGCTGTGATGAGCAGAGGAGTAGCAGTAATAGGATCCTTTATCCATTACAGTTGAAAAAAGAAAACAAAAAACAAAAAACAAAAAAAACAAAAAAACACAAAAAAAGAGTGGAAACATACATTTCTAGTACCATGTACCTAAATAAAGATTATATCTATGTGTAGATACAATAATGTGGATGTACAACTGCTTAAGTTCATTATTAAAAAAAAAAAAAAGGTACAACTTTAGTTAATACGAGCAGGTCTTTCCTGTGATGGACAGAGATGATAGTAGAAAGACAGTTGAATCCTATATTTATTTCATTCAAAACTGCTTCTGCCACGAACATTAATTTCGATTTTTTTTTTTTTATAATAATTTTTAAATTATCATTATTTTATTACCAATGACTGTCATATCTATCTATTTATAATAAAAAGATTGAATTTATCGATAAAAAAAAGTGATAACTGAGAATTGATATAAAAGTCGGGATTAGTGTACCTAATTACATTTTTCAGCAAAAGAAAGTGACAAATGTGCCTAAGAGGAACTAGTTAGTGCCTCCAAAGTAAGATAAAAATGGAAAGAATTATCGTCTAGATAAGTGCTAGTGTTAGTAAAAGAAGGTTCAAGATTGGACTAGGACCTCCCCGCCCCAACACCAAGTGCCCTTAGAAAAGGTCAGATGCCCCCAATAAGCCTCTCCAACTCAAAACCCACGTCAGCTTTTTTCCTCAATTTTTAAGCAAGTTTTTTGTCTTCCACAAAAGGGAAAGCACCTAGCTTGACTCAAGGGCAGGCTAGCAAACTAGACAAGGGCAAGAGAAGAAAGATAAAAAGAAAAAAGAACCAAAAAAAAAAAGAAAACCAACATCAGTTCCACAATCACCCATCCAAAGATGAGGAAACCTTGAACATGATTTGACCTCAATGCATGAATGAATTGCCTTTTTTTTTTTGGAATTGCACTTGGAATGAATTTGCCAATTGAGAGTATGGTTGGCGCCTAGCGGGCCTAAATATATATGTGTGCGTTTGTGTGTGTATATATATAAAGATGGATGAATCTAATTGCCCAATTTTAATGACCCTACAAGGCATCTACATATGCCTAAACATAATATTCTATTGTCGAAAAAAAAAAAAAAAAAAGGAAACGAAGAGAGAATAACCCAATAGTCTATCCCTTCTTAAAACTCACAATCATGGTAATTAGTAAATGTAATATCATTTAGTTACAAAACTTGACATAATCTATGTGCGAAAAGCGATATGCTTGCGAACTTAATACTGTGTTTAACATGACCCCAAAATTTACTTTTGATTGAAAAACAAGCTTTAACAAGACAGAAGGGAATCCAGTTCTTGAAAAATGTAGTTGGATATAGAATGAGTAAAATTCCATAGTACAATCATAACAAAGCAAGAAAAAGAAGATCATCAACTTTGTCAAATGCTGTGGATATATAACAGACAAAATAGAGAGCATCAATTGGGGGGCCATTACAAGGAGCAAAGAAAAAACAAAACAAAAATATTTATTTCAAAAAAAAGAAAAAAAGAAAAAAAGAAAAGAGAGAGAGAGAGAGGTTGGTGAAACACAACAATGCAAAGAAAGAATCTGCCTCATGACCTGACTAGAGGAAGATAAAGAGATAAGACGACGTGGTGGGAAAGTGATGGCCAGTATCCTCAATAAAAAGTGTCTTTACTTAATCTCTTCTCTTTTCTCCAACTTTTTTTTTTTCCAAATTTTTCTGTTCTTTTTTTTTTTTTTTTTTTTCAAAAAACGACAACATTGGAGCCATGTAACTGGTCCTGTTAACTCCACTTGCACTACACAAATTAATGTTGCCACAAGGAAAATATGAAAAGTAGAGAGCCTCCCAGAATATTTTGAAAAGTGAAAAATGAAAATAATAATAATAATAAGAATAGAAAAGAAGGAACAAGTCAATATGAAAGAGGATGGTGATGCAAATAAAACAAACAAGGGAAAGAAAGAGGCCCACCAAATTAAGTTCCAGCCTCTTAGGAGTTACATAGGAAACAAAACACTTTCTTTTTCATTACAAAGCTCTGGTAGTAGTAGTAATAGTAGTTGTAGTCATCACTAGTCTTCTGTTGCTTCCTTAAAACCACTACTGCATGTTTAACATAAAATAAACATCTATACATATAATAATAAAGATAAATATATACACACACACACACACACACATATATATATATATAGAAACTAGGACTATTCTAGAAAGACACAGATTGGATTAATAATTCTTCTAATAACAACAAACTCAAAAGAAAGGGACTTGCTTCGACAGAGAAAGAAAGTCATTAAGATTAGTTATGCTTAAAATGGAGCCGTTGACGTTCTTTGCAGGCTGTTCTTTTTCGGTAATTGAGCAGCAGCTGCTTGGCACAACTGGACTCGCTCCAACAGCAACCACCACCCAAAAAAAAAAAAAAAAAAAAAACAAATCTAGTTAAATCCAATCTTCATCAAAATAGTAAGTAATTTTCATATCATATAAATAAAAAAAGCCCAAGTTTGTAAAATGGAAATTAATCTCTCTTTTTTTTTTTTTTTTTTTAATTTCATTACCTGTTCTTGCTGTTTTCTGAGTCTTTCATTCTCTTCCATCAACTGGGCTAACTTCCATCTCCAACTCATTCGTATAGGCCTGTACAAACAAACACAAAATACCACTTTAGAGAGAGAGAGAGAGAGAGAGAGAGAGAGACCATTTTAAGAAAAAAAAAAAGGGGAAAAAATAAGAAGAAAGAAGGTTGTTAATTACCTGCTTTCTAGCTCTTGATCTAGCAGCAGACTCGCGGTTCTTGATCATTCTCTTGTGTCTCCGATCACCACCAGTAGCGGTACCACCACCACCACCGGTGATAATATCACATGGAAATCTCTTCTTCCCCGAAAAAGAAGAAGAAGAAGTTGACGAGTAGTGATGATCAAAAGGGTTGATGGTCGTCATCACGTTCATGGGGTTTGCCATGATGTGGTGGGGCCTACTCAGCAGATCATGATTCTGATGCCGATGATGATCACGATGAAGTTGTTGATGATGATGATCATGAAGGTGATGGTGATGAAGTGGGTCATCCAAGAAGCGAAATTCAGGGCCGGAGTTCAAGCTCAAGGCGGTGGCTGGATGATGGTGGTGGTGGTGGTGGTGAAGAGAAGGAGAAGGAGAAGGAGAAGGAGAGAGAGAAGGAGGATCAGGAGAAGGAGAAGCCGCCATTGATGACGGAGAGAGCTGGGTGGTGGTGGTGGTGTACCCCACCATGGCTGGTTTATAAGGCAGAATGTTGTTGCGCAGGTGATGATCGGTAGTGTTATTGGAGAAGGGTCGGGCGAGGAAGTCTTGGAAGACGTTGTTTGGACGGTGGAGATTGGTTGGAGGGAAGTTGTTGGGAGGAGGAGGAGGAGGAGGAGGGCCGTTGATCGGGTTGAGTGCCGGCTGATGATGATGATCGGAGGAGGTGATGGTGATGTTCATGTCGTGGAGAGAGGAGAGGTTAATATCCTTCCAAACCTCTTCCATGGTTCCTCTTCTTGTTCTTCTACTGGGTGATGATTTTGAAGAGAATGATGACTTTGAAGTTGATGAAGATGACCGCTCTGATGATCTGTTTTTTGTGGTGTTTGTACTATTGCTGTTTGTGGTGATTTCTTCACCGCCTGAAGATGATGACAACATTGAGAGAGAGAGAGAGAGAGAGAGATAAAAAAGAAGCTAGCTAGGAGATGTTGGGGTTTCAACTGTTTATATAGGAGAAGATGTGTATGAGACAGACAGAGCGAGATAGGCAAAGATATATATATATATATATATATATAGTGTACAGTGGTGGGTGGGGGAGGAGCTGACATTAGAGCTGGATTAGGGTGACCTCAAATGGCCTGCATCAACGTGAAAATGACTCGTTGATCTTTATTGTTATTTATCGTTATTGTTGGTTATATATATATATATATATATGTGTGACTATTGAATTAAAGTCGTATGGTAAAAAAATATGACAATCAAAGTCTCACATTATTATAATATAGCATGTTGGGAATATAGTATAATTTTATGGAACACATTTTTTATTATTGAGTGTCACTCAAATTGAAAATATGCTCCGCTCTTTTGTATTTTTCTTTTTATGATTGATAGTAGTTATATACTTAATGATCATGTGCCAGGGCATATAATTGAATTGTTTTGTGAATCTTAGGCTATGTTTGGAGAATTAGTTCAAACACAAATTTTTTATCTCAGTTTTTATCTATTTTTTTGAAAAAAGTATTTTATCTTTTAAAAAAAAAATTTATCTTTTTTAAAAAATCAACAAAAATTACTATTGAAACTTAAAATTTCTAACTCAAAATCATTCACCAAACGGACCCTTAATGAGCTTTCGTTCCTCTATTTTAAATAGTGCTAGTAGGCTCTCAGCGAAAAAAAAAAAAAAAAAAAAGAAAAGGGAATTGCAACGTTAACTATTTGGTTCACTACTTCATAGATGCAACGGGCATGAGAAGGCTATTGCAAAATTGGCAGTACATAAGAGCATCCTCAATAGAGGGTCAAATATGTATAATATATACGACGAAGTGTGGAGGCTTACCGTTACTGTAGTGGCTTACGTACTGTTGTGGGTCATTGATCAAAGACTTTAGTACTGCATGACCTTGTTTATTATCGGTAAAGTATTCAATGGAGAGAGTTTGAGATCACTTTCCCATTTATTATTTTTATTAGCACATTTGATGATGCTGAGATGACGTGTTTTTTGAAGTATGACCCATTTATAAGATTTTCAGCGAATATTCTTGTCGTTATCTAGAGAGTCCCTCCTTTCGTAATACTTATAGAAGATAATGTTAACATTAGTTGCTCTCTTTCTAGACTATCATTCATAAAAATATAAAAAAACTCTCTCATACGGCAGCCAGTCGTCCGACGGAAAGAGAGAAGTGGGAATAATTAAAGAGATTAATCAATATAATTTAAAAAATTACCTTATACAATTTAAGACATTAGTCAATATAAATATTGTTTATGTCCTATAAGAATAGAGCGTGGGATACGAGAGTCGACCTAAAAATATATGTGAAGAAGAGGAGGGGGCTTGCATTAAATGGAAAAGGGCAGAGGAAGAATGGCAGAGGCAGAGGCAGAGGCAGAGGATGACAAGAAAACCAAAGAAAGAAAAGGACTTTTATTGAGGGAGGGAGCAGGGGATGGTATTGGCGGACATTAGAAGAGACACCCAAATACCACTTAGGAACTTCCTTTGCATTTTCTGGGTCCACCTTATTATGGCCTTTCCTTTTTTTGTTTAATTTTTTATTTATTGCACCACCCCAGTGGATGTGAATTTTTGTGCTGGTACTATGTGCAGATATATGTACATCTCTCTCTCTCTCTCTATATATATATATATATATATCACTGTCTGAGAATGAAGTGAAATGACACTGATCCACTTGTATCGACACAGAAAAATGTTGCCGCACCAAAAAGATCAGACACCAAAAACAAAATGAAAAAAAAAACCCCAATGTGACTCATTATCGTATTATATTTTCCAACTAATAACGACATTATATATCGGTTGAATACGATGATAAAGAGGTCCTATTTAAAATCTTTACTTATATTATATTAAACTAGATATTGGGTTGACGTAATTATCATCTTTGATTGTTAACTGATGAAAGGAGGATCCTTACTATTCTATATGTTTGATTAACTCAATAAATTCTTGTAATGGGCGTTGGATAGGAACGCAAAGAGAAGGACCACTAATCTTTTTTACTTTAAAAAAGAAAAAAAGAAAAAAACTAATCCATCTTTTTTTTTTTTTTTTTTTTTGGTAGGAAAGCAAAAACTAATCTATCCAGTGAAGATGGCATGCCGCCACTAAAGGCAACGTCAGTTTTCTGCAGCTTCAAAGACTCTCTCTCTCTCTCTCTCTCTAGGAAAGATAATGTTACAAATGAAAGGGGCAACATCAAATATCTTCACTTACTAGATACTACATTGTAAGTGTAAAGATACGTGTTTCACAAGGGACGAAAAAGACAGTGAGATCATATTGAAACACCTTGTGCATTATTCATGGGATAATATGCTGCTGCTGCTGCTGCTGCTACGGGTCTGAGGACCCACATACATACATATATATATATATATATATGTGTGTGTGTTTTTTTTTCCTCTTTAGAAACCCATATAATTCCCATTGCCAAGTGTCTCGTCTTTTCTTTCTTTGTTTTTTTTTTTTTGGGTGCCCTCTATCTAATCTCAAGCCAGCAATGATTTTCCTTTCTTTCTTTCTTTTTTTTTTTTTTTTTTTTTGAACAGCAACCCAGCAATGTTTTTCCAGGGTCAACCACAGTTTAGCGCCCACTTCTTTCTCTTACAATAATGCCCTATAACCTTAGGGTCTCATTTAGCCATTGTTAAAAGCACTGACAGTACCTTTGAAAACATCATTTGAAAACGTCGTATATTATATATATCTATTTTAATATTTATATAAACTATAAACATCTACTTACTTTATGATTCACTTATTTCTTTTTTATCAATCACGTCATATATATATTTTTGAATATAATAAAAATTAAACTTGTTTTACAAACAAATCTTAAATCAAGCAATCCGACCTGCAAACACAATTAGTGAATTTTCCCAAGTTGTATTATTACATTCACCTGATAAGCCCTGTTGGATTTAAATAGAGCACGATAAATGTCAATCCTCCCTACACTCCCCATCATAAAATTCTTGTATATATAATGAATGGATTTATGATAGAATAACTTATTAATAAATATAGTTATAAACTATCAAATCATATAAAATTTATATTGTATCAATCAGATCGACCTTTGATTCATGTATTTTTTATTGTCCGAATTTTATTTATACAGTTATATTAAGATGGTAGATATAAAGTCTAAATAATGTGAGAGTGATGATTGCTATTGTAATTTTTTTTTTTTTTTTTAAATCCTAACCAAACCATGCAATAGTTATGTGAACAATGAATCATTGTAAACTTTAAATGTGCTTGTTTGTTTGTTTGTTTGTTTTTTTTTTTTTTCAGTTTTATTACTTTTTATAAGTAAAAAATTGACAATTTAGTAAAATTTCATTTTAAACATTGACCCTTCACACAGGTACACAATTCTCCTCAAGAAAATAGGCAAGCTTATACGGTTTTCAATTTTTTTTAAGGGGACGTCTATTGACGTCATTCTGCTTATTTTTTCCCATTCACTTTTTTAAACTACCCTTTAATTAAATTTTAAATGTCAACTATCTACTTCTCACACCTCCTCGGATTATTTCAAAAAATTTCCTATAATTAAGTTCTAATCTTTATCATTTACACCCACCAATTAATTAATAACCCTTTTTTTCAAACATTCATTTTCTTATCAATTTTGTTGCTTTTCTTCATCGACTAATTCTTTTATTTATTTATTTTTGCTTAGAAATTAGTTCTTTTTTTTTTTTTAGATATACATATTTTACTTTTATTTTTATCTTTTGCTAATATCCTTATTCTACTTTAACTACGATTTAGACGTATATTTTTTATGATGTAATGTTTTTTTTCCCCAAAAACTCAAAGTCTTGAATTTTTTTCTTTAAAAAAGAAAAAAAAAATCCTTGATTTATTTTTAAAAAATATAATTAAAATTAAAAACTTTGTAAGCAACTACTTTCAACAGCAATCAAAATAAAAATTATGAATAGTAACTTGATACACACACTATATATATATATATGTAGACATTACTTCATGAAAAGGATACAAATAAAACTATGATTTTATTGGATTTCAAGGGTTCGTTTGGATCGCAGGTTCAGTTTGAGTTGAGTTGAGATTTTAAGTTTGCATAGTAAATTTTGTTGACTTTTCAGAAAAGACAAAAAACTTTTTCAGAAAAGACAAAAAACATGATGAGATTTGAGTTGTTTAGTTTGAGTTGAGATGGTGAGGCAAACGGAGCACAAGTAAAATAAGTTATCTGAAAAAACAAAAAGAGAGAGAGAGAGAGAAGAAAGAGGCCGACAAAAAAAAAAAAAAAAAAAGCAATGAAAATTGTAAAAAATAGTTGTTTTAAAAAAAAAAAGAGAGGTTATTTATTGCTAGTGGGTTTGATGAGACTTTTTTAAAATAATTAATGGGTGTAATAAGAAAAATTGATAATTAAAATTTAATTAGTATGTAATTTAAAAAAAGAATGGGTAAAGTAGACAAAAGGTGTCGCGTCCTTTTTATTTATTTATTTATTTATTATATATATCTTCTCTCAATGTATATTAATTATGCTAAGAAAAGAATCAAGTTAGATGTTGTTATCCTTTTTTTTTTTTTTTCTTCTTTCTTTCTTTCTTCAGTTGAAGGAAGTAGGATATGATCCATGTTCATAATTGTAATCCCTTACAGCATGTAATTCTGAAAATACCCAACCAAAAAAAAAAAAAAAAAAAAAAGAGGGAGAGAAAAAGTTTCTACATAAGATGAGCAAGAACATGGTACTAAAAGTCGATAGAAGTGAATCATGACTATTATTGGTTTGAGATCTCATGCGTTTTCTTTTATTTTGTTGCACTTTCTCACCAATGGACCCAACCTAAACTATACCCCAGATATGGGTGATAATTTGACTATCACCGACCTATTTGGATTATTAGTTTAAAAATTAAGTTTGAATAGTAATTCATATTCTTATTAGAAAAAACATTGATAGAAACTTTATTAAATAATATTCAAAAACAGTCTTTAGATGGTAATTCAAACTATCTACATTTTATATATAACCCTGTAAAAATAACAAAACAAAAAACCCATGAGCCATAAACTAAAGATGAGGAACTATTTATGGTTTTAAATTGCATTTGATTTAACATATTAAGGTGAGTTTGGTTTCACCAACTCAAATCCAAATTTTTCAACTCAATTTTTATTTTTTTCTGAAATTTTTTTTTATCTTTTCTGAAAAAGTCAACAAAAATTACTATTAAAACTTAAAAATCTTAACTCAAACTCAAACACCAAATACCCCCTTAATTTCCCATAATAACATATAAAAATGGTGTATGAAACGTGCAATGTATTATGAAACTTAAAATTAATTTATTTGAGATAAAAAAATAAGGATAAAATAATTATTCTAGTTTTACAAAATTTAAAAACTTGATAATTTTTTATATTCATAATAAATATTTTCATGACGTATATCATTATTAAAAAAATATACATACCAAGAGTTTTGAAAGAGGGAGAGAGAGAGAGAGAGAGAAAGAAGAAGAAGGGGGGGGGGGGGGGGGGGGGCGCGTGTAAAAACGGACAGCCTTATTTATTTATTTTTTGGTGTCATTAGCTCACTATTGAACACTCATTTGGAAACAAAACCATAACAAATAAATAAAGGAAAAATAAATCAAAATGAAAATAGAAAATAGAAAATAGAAGAAGAAAACCATAGTATATTAAATACATCGGATTGATTTTCTATCCCGTACAAGATAAAATGAGATAATATGAATTTTAATTATTAAAAATATGAATTTATATTAAAAAATATAAAATAAAAATATTTATAATTATTTTAATTAAATTTTTTATACATAAATTTATATTTAAAATAACTGAAATTTAATAATTACACTAACCGATGTTCATGTCAGATAGTATGCGATAATGGGTACGAGAGTTTATATATATATATATATATATATCTTTGAAACTGAAAGTGAGCGTGCGTAGTTGGTCAAGAGAGGAAAGATCCAGAGAGAGGTATTCACAGTTTTGTTTTTTTTTTGGTGCCAGAAGTCTAGTCTTTGAGCTATTGACAGCTGTCAGCACTGTATTACTCTGTCCCAAACTCTTTTCTTTTTCTTTTCTTTTATCATTTCAATATTTTTTATTTACTTTTAATTGAAATGTCCGAAAATCTTTCACATCATTCACGGTACAAAAACTCTCTCTAACTCTCTCTCTCTCTCTCTCTCTCATCTCATCTCATCTCATCTCCCCTGCCATGCCCCCCCTCCCCTTCCCGCCCCAACCCTCAGAAAACAAAGCCCCTCCTCAAGTGGGTCCCACCACCACACTCTTTTGTTGTCTAGTGACTCTTCAATCACTGTTGTCTTTGCCTTCTTCTCCATTCGATTATAGCCACCCCCCCCCCCCCCCCCCTCCTCCTCATATTCTTCCTCAATTAATTCATATACGAATCTATTATCTCGTATTCATATCTTAATAATTATCTTTTTAATAATATTATGATAATTTATCAATTTATTTTAAAATTTTAACTTTTTCATATAATTAAAATTTTAAATTCAGATAATTTAGTATAACATTATTGTCAAAATAGTTAATGAGACAGAAAATTTGAGACAACAGATCTTAACTCCTCCCTTGTCCTTCAAGAAAAAAAAATTAAAATAAAACAAAATAAGCCAGCAAAAAATGATCCCATATTTCAGTTTCTTGGTGATATGGGTTTTATAGCCTAAAAGGTCCCTCTTGTTATGGTTTCTTTGCAAGAAACATGCATGTGTTGATTGTGATTTGCTTGTAAGTAAGGGAATAACTAGTTACCAAAACCAAAAAAAAAAAAAAAGAATAACAAATTAAGAGTTAATTACGTGGTAAATTTTTAATATAAATATTCATAAATCAATTAAAACATCAAATCTTTTTTTCCTAGGACATAAAACAAGGATGAATTCCATTAAAAGAAAAAGAAAAAAAAAGGAATGAATTCCCATATTGAAGCTCCATTTAACCAAGGGAAATAACTCAAAAGATGTCACTTTCTATTTACAAAGCGATAAAGGCATGCACACGCAGCTAGGAGCTACTATAAAGAGGGATGACACATCTTTTTGGGGGTTTTTTTTTTTTTTTTTTAATTAGGGAAAAAAAAAACTTGATCGAGACTCATCAGTATGAACAAGCATTGAGTTTCCCCAGAGGGGTTACAGAGAGAAAAATGCTCAACCAAGATTCTGATTCTTTTGTTAAGATTGTGCATTTGTGCATATACATGCCACTTTTTTATCTACTACCCATTGGTATAAACTATAAACCTTGCAATTAATATATGTAACCGTTGGACACTTCTATTCTGTAGAACCGAAAACAACAGCACATGTTTCAAGGCAATGAACTGTGTGTGTGTGTGTGTGTGTGTGTGTAAGTATAGGTTTTTTCCATAAACTGTAGAGACCAGCAGTATAGGGCTAACCCCAGCTGGAGTAGGAGTAGGACTCTTATATTTTTATTTTCATTTTTTTAAAAATGTTTTTGCCACACAACCGTAGCAAGTAAAGAAAGAAAGAAAAGAGAAGCAAACCGCTTTTGCCAAATCTATGACCTTCCCTTGTTCATGTGTTTTGGCCACTTCAAGTTGGAACCGACCAAAATCTAGGATAACCGTTTGCCCTCTTTTTTATTTTTTATTTTTGGTAAATAAAATGTTGTGCTTTGAGGGGTGTTTAGGTTGGTTGTGGTTTCATGGTTTTTGGCCATATATGCTAAATTGGGTGGATAAGAGTAACCCAATTTGATCACCAAATTTGTTGCAAATTCTTTCCCGACACTGAATTACTTCTCTAAGGAGTGCAAGCTTTGATCTACCAACTACAGTTTCCAATTATAGCCAACTTTTTTTTTTTTTTTTTTGAGTTCTTATAATGTCTACCTCATTTTTTATGCTTCATAAAAAAAACACTATTTTTAATGAATATAATCCTCCTCCTCCTCTCTTTCTCTGAAAAAAAAAAAAAAAAAAAAATTTAGAACCTCAAGCAAGATTAAATTTTAGCTACTTAGTTCTCCGTGCCAACTCAATTTTTTTATACAAAGAAGCTTTTTCCCCCCGGTATCCAAAGAAGTTTGTTACTTTTTACCAAAGAAAGAGATGAAAACAGATATTATCTACCGATAATTTCATAAATAACTCTATCTTTATTATAATTTCACATCTAATTCTATCTTTATATCTTTATTGTAATATAGAAAGTTTCAATCCCCCAACCAAAAAATCCACATTTCAGATAAGTACTCACGAAAACACAATCCCTAAAGCAAGAGCCCACAATTTCTTAAGTGTTAGATTAGGTCAAAATAACAAAGGATACTAAAATTGATGACATAATATGACAACTTATATAGTCGTATTGTGGAATTCGTTATTGGTGGGAAATATTGGGCTATAGAAAAAGTTGAAAAATAGGAACAAACAACTAATCCTTGTACGATTACTGTACACATTCACATTTTGCAAATCTATATAACTATTCGGAGATGGAGAGAGGCTAATTTGCTATTTGACATGGGACAATGCTTCACATCTGTTTTTCTCCTCCAACTTATATATAATAATTCACTTCCATCTAAAGCCGAAAATGTATTATATTATATATAAATGTATAGATAAAAATAATGACCTTCTGTTTTACCTGTAATTCAGTGTCACTTTTCCTTTCATAGGTGAAATGAAGGCATGTGAGGGGTGGAACCAAAGACAAAAGTAACAATAATAATAATAATAATAAATCTATAAAGGAGAAATCCAATTACCCAAAAATAAAAAATAAAAATAAAAAAAAGATTCCAAAGTCTAATGAAAAGTTAAATGGCAACGACATCCAGTTGATAACCTAAGCTGGATGAATAAAACGGAGTATGTTCCCTCGGGGACCATTTATGCAGTAAAATCTTCAAAGGGTTCGAAGATAGAAGGTATACATATAAATGGAATTTTGAAAATGTGCAGCTTGAAAAAAAAAAAAAAAAAAAAAAAAAAAACCTTCGGAACGGGATAATCCCGTCTGCGGCGGAGCAACCCAGTAGCATGAGCAGCAGCAGCAGCAGCAGCATCCAGCAAAAGCCACACCCATCCCCAACCTCCTCAGTATGCAGAAACAAACCACAGAAATCATGTTTTTTTCTTCGATATTATCCCTCCTAAGTTAAGGAGGGAGAAACTGGCGCCAAAGATTCTCAAAAAACCAGCTGAGAGGCACCGAAGGGGAAACACAGAATCAAAACTTCCCCGCGAGATAAGAACCAAAAAGCATGCCCACCATAACATGTATATCAAAGAGTAAAAAAAAGAACATCCCAGGTAAAGCAAACAAATATCCCATCAAGAAAACTAATCTCTTGCTACTAGATTTCAGTCATAGAAGTTTCCCCACCCCCGCCCCACAAAACCCCCAATTTTTTTTTTTTTTTTTCGTTTTCTATTTTTCCTCTCAGTTAGTAATTTTTTCTTTCCCCCCTTTTCTAAGTGTCAACGTATTTGCCAGGTAAGATGGCATGTTTTCGTTATGCAATCCTATGATACTCATTGGAACCACCATATCAAACCGAGGTCGGTCATATCCGTTTCTCCCATAAAAAGAACATGTGCAAGAGTTGCACATTTCCTCTGCTAATTTCTTCCAGAGGAAGAGCGATCTGCTGCATCGCCATTGGGCATCTGTGGCTGATAACTGCCCTGGCCGCTGCTGCTGATGTTGGGATTCCTCTCTTCCAGCGCAATGCCCTGAACACGAGCTGCCAGCATATCATGGCTCGACTTTCCAGGAGTCTGCGGGCTTGAAACAGTAGGAAACTGAGCAGAAGGTAGCACTAACCATCTCAACCAGTCATTGCGCCTCCTTACTTTGTCACCCTGATGTACAAGGACAACGAGAATGAAATTAGAGCAGAAAAACATTTCTTGTGTGTGTAAGAATGTTGCTGAAAATTTTAGCAATTGCTTCCTGTGTTGGGTAAGCTAAAACATATGCCGCGGGCATTAGGTTGTGCAAAGAAGATCAGAGAAGAAATCTATCAACACTCCCAGATTATACATACCTATATATATATATCTCAATATATGGTGTGCAAAAATACCTGTACTTCCACAATAGTCGACATTCGTACAGAATCCAATATAAGCTGGATGTTGTCAGTCAAATTCAGAACCTGAAAAAATATCCATTAAAAATTTGTCTTTGCCGGGATAGAATGAGAGAGAGAAAATCTAGAAGGACCATTAGAATAATTTGCTGTCCATGTCACAAGCATCCCTGAATTTGTCAGTCTAAATAACAAGAACAAAATACAGATTGCAAGAGCTTCCGAAAGGAGCAACAAAAATCACAAAACAAAAGAGAGAGCATCTCAAAAAACAATGGTAATGCAAAAACCACCTCTGTGGCCCCCACCTAAAACGACCTCTGCTGCTACTGGTTATCTTCCAAGTTGATCTCCATGTCAACATATCATGAAAATTCCATCCCTTTAATCGTAGTTGGAAGTTAACTCAGCAGCCAGACAGAGTAAAATCATCTCATAGTTTCTATATGGAACTCAATAGCTGACACATATACAGAAAAGCTCAATTGACCTGTTCACCAATTTATATAACTGGTGTGGAAAATGTAGCCATTTTAACATTTTCTAAATGTCACCAGAGCAGATTTTATTGATTGGAGATAGAAGGTATTGAGACACAGCAGGAATAAACAAGATTGTATGCACTACGGAGGCCATTACTCTAGGAGGAGGGGGAGACCAGAACTTATGTCTATGGGCTAACTGAGAGAAACAGAACACTGCCTTACATAGGTTGGAGAAGTTCAACAGAGACGCGTAGCTTCAAAGTTAAGAACCACATAAAGATTGAAAGGAATGAGATTTGCCAGCTGCTTATAAATGAAGTACAAATTTTAGGAACTAAAGCCCAAGATTAAGTTGAATATTGGAAAGATTTGCTTAGGAAACCAAGAAGTTAGGCGGCCAAACAAGGATCGGTTGAGAGAGAGAGAGAGAGAATACACATAAATTCAATTACACACCCAATTTAACGCATTACGCATATAAAACTAAGTGAGACGCATACTATGCTA
The DNA here is from genome assembly GCA_008635985.1 of Ficus erecta. Lineage (NCBI taxonomy): Eukaryota > Viridiplantae > Streptophyta > Magnoliopsida > Rosales > Moraceae > Ficus > Ficus erecta. The sequence goes on from BKCH01000040.1 coordinate 28,643, forward strand.
TATGAAACATAACTCGAGCATTTACAAGAATGCATATGACGGAAAAGTAAACCAATAATCTCAAAGTTCAATACCACAAAGTAAGAAGTCAGTTTGAAAACTAAAGCACCCAACATATGTAGAAGCTAATGAACATCATATGAAACACAGAACTGAGAATCATGAGTACAAACACAGAAGAGCATGATGGTCAAATAACTTCCTTTGTTGAAGCCTGACAGTAAATGACAGACACTGACAGTAAATGAAGACAACTGAAATATTTTGAAACAACTTACTTTGTTGAAGCCTGCAATTAATTTGATGGGAACCCACCCCTGGTCATCCATATTCTGCCGCAAGTATATATCTTTAATTAAATTCTCACTACTGCAACAAACAAATAGAAAGTATAACCACTGTTAACTTTTAATCATGGCTTCCTTACCATAAAAATTAAAATTTAACCAAAACAAAAAGGGACGATGGCAGAAAGGAAATTAGGTTAAATTTCTGCCATCAGATAAAATTAGCTTATATTAAAAGAAATTAATGAAAGCAGCACCTAAAGTAATAATCTATCTGATTAACAATCTTAGAAGGCAACTGAGGATCTGGAGCACCCATCAACACTGGCGATAATGGTGGTGCTACATACGGAGGTGGAGGGGCAAGATAAACCACATGATGTCCCAACTCTGCTAAATGAACAGGTAGAGGCATTAGAAAAATCTGCACGTCAGAAACTCAAAACCTATAATATAACGTCGGCTTACCTGGGAACGCCATGGAAGGATAAGGCCGCAAGTGCTGAGGAATAAAGTGGGTTGGACTAGGAGGTGGCGGCGGGCCACGAATCATCCTCGGAGAAACTCTTGGCTGCTGCATATGGTTGTCTCTACCATTGAAACTTCTACTATGGGTCCAATCATGACTTCCACGGTCTTGATCACGTCTGCCCCCGTAATGGTGGTAGTGGTGAGGACCATCTCCACGTGGATGAGGACCGCCAGTCCTGTTTCTGGATGAATTTCGTTGCTGTGGGTGATCACCACTGCCATGGGAGTGCGAACCAAATCCACTCCTTTGTGTATGTTCCTTAGGAGAAGGGTTACTTGAAGCAATTTCAACAGCTTGACCAGCTAGTGCATGTTGCTGAGGGACACCGCCATTAGAGGACACATTTGAGTTACTACGCCTCATCGATCTCTGACGACTAGGCCCTGTAAGGTTTGTGGTTAAGGCAGGATGTGCATGTTTCTGAGATGGAGTAGTTGTGGTGGAGACCGTGCTTCCAGAACCCTGTACAAATTGGGTAATATGAATTTTTATATATACACAATATCCAAACTACTAAGCAGTAATGATTTCTTGAGTACGTAAAGAAAACCAAAATAATCACAACCCACTTATAAGACAAAAATTCAGTATCCCTCTAGCATCAGAAAGATTCATCTTGAACCTAAACACAGTCAAGAATTCAATAATCTTAGCTTCACACTTCAGTGTAAACCAATAATCAAATTTCTGTTTCCATGATTTCAAAAAATTTCTTAACCTGAGAAAATAATTGTCTTTTAAAGTTTTCGTTTTCCAACATTGAATCAACGAAATAGAACAATAAAAGAAACGCCTCTAGTCGCACAATGCTAATAAGTGGCTGATAATTGAAGATCTAATTATAAATAGAGTGAAAATAAAAAGAATTCAGAAAATTGATCGACGTTTATGAATTCAATCGGTTTTTCTCGATATTTTCTCCGCAGACAAACACGTAATTAATTAGAGAAAAACAAATAACCGAACCTGCGATGCAGGGACAGAAGGCAATCCATCAGATAGGCCTCTCAGCGACTCAGAAGACGATTTCGCCGAAGAAGCCCTAGCGGACTCCGACAAGGGGGGCCAGGAAGCTCCCATGACCGGCCCAACCTCTCCAGCAGCAGCACCGCCGTTCGATGGCTTGTTCCAAGCAGACCGCTTACCCACATTGCCGCCGTTCGGTCCGCTGCCCCCACCCTCAGAGTTCTCCCCACCTCCAGTCTCCTCCACAAGAGACGGGGAAGAAGAAGCAGACGGCGGCGGCGAAGAAGAAGAGCAAGAAGAATCAGCAGCAGCAGCAGGGATGGCCAGCTCCATCACAGCAGCAACCGCCGACGCCGCGGCAGAAGGCGAGGACGGGACGGCCGCAATCGGCTCCGATTCGCCACGGACAATCTGATTCCACGGTGACCTCGCCGACGCACGGCGCGATTGAGGGCTTCCGACTCCGTCCACTCCGCCGCCACTGTGACGCGGCGATTTCGCCGCCGCCGCCGCCATAGACGAGGACGACGAATTGCTACCCACGGTATTGATCGCAGCCATCATCAATCAATCAAACACCCAAAAAAGAGAGAGGGAAAAAAACCCAAGAATCAACGGTTAACAGTCGACGAGTTGATCGACGAACGAAGGAGAAGGCCGAAAAGGGGAAGAACAAAGACGATCAAAATTTCTAGAGAGAGAATGCGAGAGCCAATTAGGGTTTCGAGTAATGTGAAGAGAGAGAATAAAGGGAAGGTTTCCAAAGATTTGGGGGCGATCAGATCGCCGTCAGGAGAGAGAGAGAGAGAGAGAGAGAGAGAGAGGAGAGAGAAAGCAAGGACGAGCAAAGACGCAGAGACAGAGAGAGAGGAGCTAGAGAGAGAAAGCTCTCTTTCTTCTTCTTCTGATTTTCTCTCTCCTTTTTTTCTTTTTTTTTCCTCTTTCTTTTTTTCTCTCTCCTTTTTGGCTTTGCTTTGGGCTGTGAATTTGTGAAATACCTCCCTCTCCCTTCCCTTCTCCTGTCAGGGCTTGTCACCCGAAATTACTAAAATACCCCTGCGTTCATGGGTAGTTTAGGTCATATACTGTTTGTATTCTGGGGCTGTTTAGGTCATCCAAATCCGAACTAGTTACTAGTTAGGGTTTTTTAAATATAATTTTTAAATATTTATACCATAATTTGATTTAATATTTGAAATGAAAATAAAAATAAAAATAAAACGTTTAACTTTTAGGGTCCAATAATAACGAGTCATTTAAAACTTTGTTTTGACGAATTTATACACTGATCTATATTTGTGGATTAGTTAAAATTAAAATAAATAAAAAAAAGATATGCCATGATACTTGGGAAAAAAGACCTTTTTTTTTGTTGTGTTTAAATTTGAAACCTTTAATAGTCTTCTCTGCTACTAGTTAAAAAGCACAATATGGAACATATTTAGGAAAATTTATCTAAATAAAAAAATATATAAATAAAAAATAAACATAAAAATAACAAAGTACCTGAAATTAAGAAAAAAAAAGATATATGACAAAAAGATCAAAAAGATAAAATGACTAAAATGTTAAAATAGACCAATATATAAAAAAGAACTAAATTAAAACAAATGAAAAAACATTAGGGCAAAAAAAAAATGATTTTGAGCTTTCTTTGAGAAAATTTTTCTAAATAGGAGAAAATATATAAGTAAAAAAATAGACAAAAAAAAAAAACAAACAAAACAAATCAACAAAATATTTGAACATATAATTTTAAAAAATGAGACATGAAAAAAGACCAAAAAGATTAAATGACTAAAATGTTAAAAATAGACCAATATTTAAAAAATGACTAAAATGAAAAAAATAGTGTGAAAGAAAAAAAAGACTAAAATGCCGTACTCTTGTATAGGCGGGGTAGATAAATAAAACAAAATAATAGCAAAAATATATAAAAATAAAATAAAAATTATCAAAAGTTTTAAGACAAACAAAAAAGATAAAATGATTAAGATGGAAAAAAAAAAAAAAAAAGGACCAATATAAAAAAGTGACTAAAATGAGAAAATAATTAAATTTTAGGGTGAAAACGGAAAAAAATGAAATGAAGGACTAAAAAAAGAAAAACTGATTTAAAGGGGACTAAAATAAAAAAAAAAATTGGTAAAAGAAAAGAAGGACCTAAAAAAAAAACCTGTTTTCGTCCAAAATGAACCGCTTTGGACGAAAACAGTGATTTTTTTTAAAGATTTCTATTGTATTATATAAACCATAAAAGTGTCTTCTTTCGCCTATATATATATATATATATATATATATATTAAAAGTGACTTAATTTTTTTTCCCAATTGTGCCCCTTTTCTTTATTGTTTTTACCTTACTATATTTTTGGCCATTTGTGGTTAAACTTAACGCTCCGTTTGGTTAGAAGAAAATAAACTAGGAGGGAATGGAAAATATGATGGAAATAAAATTATAAGAAGAAAAAAAAAATTTTGATTTCACTTTAATTGTTTGGTATGAAAAGGTGGAAAGAAAATGATTTTACCTTCTCTATTTGGTATTGTAAGTAAAACGAAAGGGATGGAAAACTTACCTTGACAAAATTATTATTTTATCCTAATACTATCAATCAGTTGTTGTTTGAATTTTGATGGACAAAGACAATCGTGTAATTTTACTGTAGTGATTTAAAACGACAAAAAAATCTGGGATGATCAGGTAGGGATGAACATCGGGTGTGTTTGGTGGGTTTTAAGGGTTTTTTAACCTACCAAAACAAGTCTGGGTTGGAAAAATTTTTACACACCCATTCAACCCAAAGTTTAAAATCAACTCACCTAAGTTAAGTCTGGTTGGGTTGAGTATGTTGATCAGGTTAAGCATATAATAAAAAATGAAACTAATGACGGAATTTTAAATAAGAAATGTGCGGAAAAAATTAACAAATTCACAATAGAGTTTTGAATCAAAATCAAATATAATTCAAATTTTAAAAATTATTATAAAATAAATACAAAAATAAAATATCAACAATTCAAGTTTAAAATATATATGCCATAAACCATAGTAAAAGCTATTTGATATTTAAGTAAATATATTATAAAACTATAAAAATAAAAAATAAAAAGCTTGATCGGGTGGGTTGGGTTTATGGCAGGTTATGAAATTTGAAACCAAACTCACCCAATGAAAATTCGGGTTGGGTGAGTTTGGTTAAGTTTAAGATCCCATTTGGGGTTACTTTTAGAGATGATGTTTTGTATGTTAGAGATAGCTTGAGTTTTGAAAATGTGCGTTTGGTGAAAATGAATTATTTGAAGTGAAAAATATAAAAACTTAAAATGTGTTCGGAAAAAAATTAATAATATGAATTTTGTTTCGTTTCTCTCGAAATTCTATGCAAATTGAAAAAAAAAAATCATATCATTTCGACTTAAAATGATAAAGTTATGGACTTTTAAAATTTAAGTTTTTTTTTTAATGTTTGAAAAAGTAAATAGTAAAATTGGTGGAAAATGACAAAAAAACTTTTGGAAATTATGTTTCCAAAGGTGACCCCAAACAAAACCTAAGATCGGATTAAATTGGATTTGGGTTAATCAGATTGAGTTCTGGTGGCTTCGGTGGATCAATTGGGTTACGATTTTTTTGTTCACCCAAATGATCATGTATATTTATTTATACGTAACATACATGCACCTTTTTGTGATTTAGATTTTTTATTTTTCCCAAAAAAATTGTCAAGAAAATTTGAGTTTTGTAGTAAACAGAAACATATATTACTAATATAGTTCAAATTTTTTTTTTTTACCACTGAATCAAATCAAGTATAATTTTCTAATCATCATATCAAATCAGAAACCATGCGAGATTGAATAGAATACGACAATCTACATGGCAAGCAAATTTTTAATCCACCGAAAACTTCATAAAAAACTTTATTTATGTTTTATTGCCTACTATAACTTATAATAAGAATTTCTTTTTAATTCTCATCAAGAAATTATCGAAACTTCTTTTTTTAAACTGGAGACGAGGGAATTCGAATTATACACTTTTAGGTAAAATTATTGAAATATTGAATGAACAAAACCAATGTTATTTATTTATTTATTCTCAATTTTTGGTGAACAGTGAATATTTTGGGTTCGGGGCATTGGCAGCAGCGGCATACCACCGATACGTGCTTAGAGTATCGGCTATTAAGGCCTTAGGGTCGTTTTGCAGCAACCGTTCCAACTGATTTTATGTCGTTTCCTAATCGGTTGTTTAATTTCTGTCAAATGTAATGATATTTCTATAGTTTCCTAGAGGTTGGAGATGAACTTCCCCCCTAAGTTTTGCTATTGTTTCATGGGGTTGGAGAGGGTCATATTGTGGAATGTGGTGAAGGCTCTTTTGTCCTTTTTTTTTTTTTTTTGGTTAAGTTGGTAATTCTATATAACTATTTTCTATTTATTACTTGTTTTAAGTCTTCTTTATGGAACTTCTCGTAAACGACTTAAAAGGGGACAACTTGAAACTTTTAAAGAACGACATATTTGGAAACAACAAGGTTAAACAGAAAAGATTCAAACGACAAATTTTTATAAAATGACAATAATCAGAAAATACGACATCGGCTTGTTTTTTTAATCCCTCCTTGCAATCGACCTTTATAGCTAAACAATGTCAACTCCTAATATTTTCTGGTACCATCGCAATTCACACGAATGAAAATGTAAAAAACGAACAACAGCAAAATTTAAGAACCAACCATAGGATAAAAACGACAACAAATTATTATTATTTTTTGAAATGACACCATTTTTTTACTTACCAAAATATAACATTTTTTTTTTTTTAAGTTAGAATTTCATCTTTGGTTAAAGGCATGCATCGGAAAATACATCTTTAATAACCTTGATCATGAAGTTATTATGGAACATTCTCATGACATAAAAACTCATCAACGACGATTATAATACAATGATCGTTATTTATTTCTACTTAAAATTTTTTAATTTTGTTATAATTATTAGTCCCGATAAAAATTTCTAGCTTCGTAACCGGAAACACCCACCCAGCTTAGCTACCGAATCATGGGCAGCTAAATCGCATTCTCTAGCAAATAGAGCACCAGCAAAGTCCACTACGGAATTTAACCCAAAAAAAAGAGCTCACGAAAGGGATTTCGCGTTTCTCCTCTTGCATAGGCCAAAACAGATAAATCACATGAAAACGTCGTAAACGACATCGTACATTATAAACGACAGAGATCTGTGAACAATAATTATGCAGAACGGTGTCATATCATTTTAATCAGGCAATATTGATTGAAAACGACAATAACAAGTAGTTACATATATAAGGTAGCATTTACTACGCATTTCAAATTTTCATAAAACGACAACACTCAATGAAAACGACACCTTTTTTGGCAAGACAATATTCTTATAGAGGACGTCGAACAACAGTCGACAGTACAAATGTAAACAACAAATACAGGCAACGACATCATTACTTGTATTTAGTTTATTTAGTATTGGTTCTATAGTAGTGAAAATTAGATTATTAATTCCCAAGTCCAAATAAAATTGTTGCAAAAATAAGTACATACTAAAATATATAAAAATCGAAAAATTGAAAAAAAAAAAAAAAAAAAAAAAGAAGAAGAAGAAGAAGACTGTCTTGGAGGGGGGGGAAAAAAAAAAAAAAAAAGCGAAAAGAAGTTCTAATATTGATTTTCACAAAGGGTAAAAAAAAAAAAAAAGGCGTTACACTACGGATCAGCAAATGGTACAGTAACATACATGTTTTTCTTGAAGAAATTTACAAGCTCTCCAAGGACCAAGGCTATCTTGGACGAGGGTGGTTCTTTTCTTTCTTTCTTTCTTTCTTTTTTCCCTTCCGAATAAAAGAAATGGACCTCAGAAAATACCACAAAGTAGTTCCTTGGGTTTTGGAATGCTACAAAAATTTATAAGGGCAAAAGAATGACAGGGCAAGGAATGAACTCAGCAAGAAGGTTTGCATCAACATGCTTGGAATGAATAGCTTCCATGCTTATAACAACCAAATCCAAATTCAGGTCATCAGCAACCTCGCCAATGATCGCTGTCGGCTTGTTCCCTTCCCCGAACCGCTCTAACAAGCGGAATTCCTGGAATCCACCTAGCACACACATTTTTCAAAAAGTTTTTAAGGTTAAAGCATGGGAAGTCATTAAAAGAAAAAAAAAAATGCTTGCGCAAGTTTTGTAGCAAAAGACACAAATATCTTATCAGGAAAGTTAAACACCAATAGGAATAGAATTTTAGTTTGATCACGTTTAGATTAGCCTTATTTTAAAAGCTACAGAGCTACCTGCTTTTAACCCCCAAGAAGATGAGAAATAGAAAAGATTAGATCGCACGATGCCTATAGCTTTCACTCTTCGTTGCATTTTGGGACAGATTCACGACGTCGTTTTTTATTTTTCATTCAATGTACTAACGATTACAACTCGTACAAGCATTTGGTACATGTGTCAGATCTTGGAAGAGTGAGGATCTCCTTTCTAATCTTAGATGGGTCATCTGAGGTCATCTGAGGGTTCATTGTTGTTCGTTGCTGTATGGGAGCACCTATCACCAGTTTTTGGGCCTAACTGCACACAAACAGCAGAATGCAGGCTCCCGACAAGGGAAGGCTCCCCAAATCATTATGATCATGTTGGCCTACCCAACTGAAAACAAAATCCTTAGATGTTATGTATCTTATCATTGCCTCCTCAAAAGCACAACAAAATAACAAGAGTCCATCCTCCTAGTCCTAGGATCCTAACGGATTTGAGTATGTTATGATTTGTTCCTTTGCATCTTCAAAACCTTAGATGAACATTTTACACAAGGCCTTGCAGGGTTGCACCTCATATGTCCTTTTATCTTTCGTTGTTGCGGAAAATTATTTGCAATCAAAGCCACAACATAATATCAAGAACGAGAATACACAAACCTTCAGAGAGATTCCACCGGATGCTAGAGAGCTGAGTTTCGTGCTCTGGAAATGTTTCTTTCTGTTGTTCGTCGATAACTGCAAAGAACATAAAGATCTATGTCCCTTGAAAATCTTCCATTAAAAATCTTCTTCAAAATAGTTGCCTCTATTGCTCAATTTCCAACACTAGCATATACAGAACACAATGAAAAGAGATCAGTGCACATACCCACAACGGTAATGTCAGCCCCATACCTCTTCGCCAAAGAAGCAGTCGTCGCCACAGCCTATAATATGTAGCAAAAAGTATCAGAAAAATGAAAAGAGAAAAAATGGCGTTAGTTCAAGACACTTTATCCTACAACAAATAAAGATCAACATTACACGGCGAAATTGTATAGAACTTTGCACTCAGATTTTCAACAAGGATATCTACAATCAAATTATGGTCAACTCGTACACAACATATCTTGAGGTCCTTAACAAAAAAACTCCAAATAAGAAAAGAGATCTCAGTTAAATCAACGGGACCTGGAACCTTCAACCAAGTGATAGATCCATAATTGGATTTGTTTAGTATGAGAATCATATATCGTAAGCACAAGGCTCTAAATGAATTCAATCAAGATTATTGAAATTGTGCCGTTTCACTTTATAGCATATTCACATCTTCCATTTAAAACCAATTTTATGACATAGGTGCTTACGATATCCCTTGACCTTAGGTATATGCAATCCCTAAGGTCCTGATACATAGAAGGATCTTATTGACATACATAGAAGGATCTTATTGACATTTACGAATAATAAATTACAGCATAGATCGAACTATAAATTAATACATGAAAATCATATAATCGGAAGGTAATAAACAGTAACTCCTGAGCCATAAAGTGTTGATTATACAAACATAAAATAAAATTTCCGATCTTTGTGAGACTGTATCAGACATTAGTTTCTGGATTTTTTATTACTAAAAAAAGTGCTCGATATCACAAAAAAAAGCTCAATATCACCCTTGAATTTAATTTGTAAACACCAATATCTAAAAGGATCAGCTAATTAGCAACAAAAGTTACAATATGTTGCAAGATTGAGATAAAAGAAACTGCTAGGAAAATATACGAGGTCCTCGAGAAAATTTACTGCTGAGGAATATGCACAGGACAATTATGTTGTTCCGTCTAGACAGTGCGTGCATTAACCGTCCCTCAGGTCGTAACAAGTCAGTACTCACCTGTCTAGTTCCTTCAGAGAGATAAGGATTCCGGTCTGTGATGGGCAGCAGCAAATGCTTGAAACCAGTAAACGCATCTTCAGCCGAACTCACATCGGCCCCTTGTGGCTGAGCCCTTGCTGATACATATTTTAATTTTACAAACACATCAATTCAGCTAAAATATTCAAAAATTGCAGTGCAAAAAATAAAATAAAATAAACTGAAATAAATAAATAAATAAATAAAAAAGAAGCAATGATACTCAGAAAAATTAGAATTTGGTATACAAAAGGTTACATTTTCCTGATATATATTGGGTAATACAAAAACAACAATTGAGCTGATTTGTTGGAAAAATTGTCATTAAAAAAGGTTCAGAAACTGCATTAAAAAAAAAAAAAAAAAAAACAAATAGCACTCTGGAAATAACACTTCAATTTTGCAAGAACTAACATAACCACAGAAACAAGGTTAAAATTTGCGAAAGATTATTCTTGGCTAGGTAAGTTACCTCTAAGTAAGTTAATTAAGTAAAAATACACGGAAAGAGACAAAACAAAAACTGAAAATTCAAAAGGAAAAAAAAAAGTACTCTGCAAATTGGAAATTTAATTTTGCAAGAACTAACATTACAAATGAATGGCCAAATTTTGTCCCGAAAAAAAAAAAAAAAGAAAAAGTTCTTAGCTAACTAAATTAGAAATTAGATTTCATTTTGCAAGAACTAACAAATTATACAAAAAGGTTAAATTTTCCAAAGGAAATGTTCTTGGCTAAGTAAGTAAATCACCTTCATGGCGAAGCCGAGAGGACTTGGAGAAGATAGGGAGTTGTCGAGCTTTGGACCTGAGACTGAGAGAAGCAGAAGAGAAAGGCACCGAAAACAGAATCTCGGAGCTAGACGAGGCCGGAAATGGAGTTTTCGTGTGAATCGAGGTTTCAACTGGGACGACAACTGGATAGTGAGAGAGCGCCATGGGAGAGCTGAGTAGCGAGCTCCGAGTGAACTCGGTCACTGTAACTCAGTCACAAGATGAGGAAGAAGAAGAAGAAGATTAGGAGTAATTTATTCGAGAAAGCACCGGAGAAAAAGGATCCCGGAAAGAAAGCGAATTAGGGGTGGGACTGAGGGTTGTGAGTGATAATCCAATCGATGCGACGTGTAATGAGGCGAATTTGTCGTGGCGCCACCTCTTTCTGTCCACCGTTGATCTGCGTTGCTTTCTATCTTGATCGTCCGATCATACAAAGACCGTATTAACTCAAAAGATTTCTTTACGTTTTTTTTTTTCTTTTTTTTTTTTTGCTCCAGTGGTCCTCAGCTTTTACTCCGCATTGCACATTGGTCCTAAAACTTTTGTTTTGGCATTTAAATCCTTTTAAACTTGTAAAAGTGTTCCATGTGCTAGTCTTTGTGATATTTCAATTAATGATTCGATTAATCACCAATCGAACAAGCAGATTGATCGTGCTCTTTACTTTTTACTATTAGGGTAGCGGTTCAAGTCTCCATTATGCTGTGATAAAAATTAAATTAGTATATCAATGTTTAACCATACGTTAATATTTAACCGTTATTTTTTTCTTTTTTGAAAAATCGTTGATCATTGTGTTAAGTGGCTACTTACTGACTACACGGACCACTTATGGTTACATTTGTTCAATCCACTAATGCTCCTTCTCATGCTTAGAATGAAAAATAAAAGGAAATTATTAGGAAAATCATACGCGAGTCCCATCAAGAAAAAAACTATAAAGAGATATTGAAAGAGTCTGACATTCAAGCATTAAATAAGATTAGTGAGCTTTCCAACTTGATTATTACACTCTGTAGACTTCATATAGTTTTTAAGGTGTTCATGTACTCGACAATTAGATCACTCAACCAAAGATGGCACAAGGACTAACAGATGCAGCACTTTAACAATATTAGGGATTTAAATGCTAAGAAAAAAAAAAGTTGAGAACCGATATAGGAGAAATCACTTGATTGATACAAATTTAAATATCAATTCATTAACATGACACAATAAATTAATACTAGACTAACATGACATAAAATTAAACTAAAATTAACTAAAATTTATGTTATATTGATTAAGAATGTGAAATTTGTGTTATGTTAGTTAATAGATAAAAAAAAAAAAAAAAAGATTATTTTGGTATATATCTCACCGAGAAAGAAAAATTATATAACACAAGGTAAAGGTTAGGGACTAGTGGAGCAAAAAAAGAAAAATTGGCCTGTAAAATTAACCGGCCCAATCCAAATGGGCCTGGACATGCAGGCCCAGAAAAGCTGCGATTTCAACACTGTCGAAGGCTCAGTGAAGCGACGCAAAACGGAAAATGGAAGTCGGCGACACGGCGGAGAAATCAGCCGCCGAAATGACAACGATATCTCGTCACATCTTCGGAGACGAACCGGACGAACCGGACGTCTCCATCTCCATCGCCGAGGTCCTTCCATGTCTGCAAAAACTCTCTCTCTCTCTCTCTCTTTCTCTCTATCTAGCTTTCTCTATCCTCGTCTATGAAAACAAAAAAGCTGACGAAAGTTCAATCGCAGAACATGAAGGAAGAGTACGGACTGTTCGTGTGGCCGTGCAGCGTAGTCCTGGCCGAGTACGTTTGGCAGCAGAGATCGCGGTTCGCCGGAGCTTCCGTGCTCGAGGTTTCTTCTCCATTTTCATTTCCTCTCACTGTGTATATAGATATGTGTATATATTGGTTGCATAATTAAGTTGATTTGTGCATTAATGAAATGAAGATGTGTTAATAGCTTGGTGCAGGTACTTCGTTGCCTGGTTTGGTGGCGGCGAAATTGGGCGCTGATGTCACTCTCACCGACGACGCTAACCGATTAGAGGTATTATTATTACTGTCTCTGTTTGAATTTTTTTTTTCTTTCAGCTAGAGCTAATAAAAAAAAAAAAAAAAAGTGAGACTAGCTACTAGGAAATTTGGATAATTAGTATTGCCTAATGACCATTTGCTTGTGTTTACTTTGTTAAGCAAATCTCTTTCTTATCCAAAAAAAAAAAAAAAAAAAGGTAAAGAAAATTGTCAATCAAGGAAGAAAAAAAAAGCTTGTCCGGTTTTCAATTTCTTAAAATATTGAAAACCATCGTTTACATATCAGTTCCCCTAAATTATTTTTTTTAAAAACGTTTAGATTTGGGCAAAACAAATTGAAAGCAGTTTCAAATTCACTAATCATATCAGCAGGCTAGTCAATGATCACTTGGTTAAAAGACACGACATGGGATAAGGTGGGGTAGGGCGGGGATCAAAACCATATTGTATAAGAAAACGAATATCACTCGACGACTGTCACCAAACAGGTTATTAAAACACAATTTTGTGACTGATTCCAAAATTTCAGTTCCAAAACTAATATTTTCAAATTATGAAAGATGAAACGCGCCCGGTATTCTTTTAGTTCTCATCCATTCTACTTTCTGGCTTAGTTGCAATGCCTAGACTTGGTACTTAGTTCACTAGTTCCTTCTTTCATACAACCATTGTCGTTTTATATATCCGTAAGACTGTAACAAGTGTCCCGTTGCCTTGTTGCTTTGGTTTGTAGGTGCTGGACAACATGAGAAGAGTGTGTCGCCTAAATGAGCTCAAGTGTAATGTAAAAATCATCATTCTCTTCTTCTTTTTTGCTATTCACATTTGACACTATCTCTCTTTGCATGATGACTATGCTGGGAAAATGAGCGAAAAACTTTCGCTCTCCTCCATACACATCAAAAGGAGAAAAAAGGAAAATTTTTTTTCTTTCTATTTTTCGTACCCTTTGACATTATGAGATGTATCTAAGAAGATTTGGCCATGGTGCAGATTTTGGGACTGACATGGGGAGTTTGGGATGAATCTATATTCAGCTTATCCCCAACAATTATTCTTGGGGCGGATGTATTATATGACACTAGTGGTACTATCATTTGCTGCATTTTCTCCCTTTTTTTTATAATTAATTTATGGTTTAAGAACTGAAATGTGATTAATTTTTTGTTGTAAGCATTTGATAATCTCTTTTCCACCGTCACTTTCCTGCTCCAAAACTCTCCTGGCTCGGTATTCATAACAACCTATCACAATCGAAGGTATTTTTCTCGTTGTGCTTTGGTTTTCTGATTGTTGTTTCACTTTAGCACATTACTCCTTAACACTGTGATCTACCATTTCTCTGCTTTCAAAGGTTTTGTAATTATATGTGGCAGTGGTCATCGTCTTATTGAGTTTTTGATGGTGAAATGGGGATTGAAGTGCGTGAAGCTTCTCGACAGCTTTTCATTCATGCCATCTCACAAGGCATCTGCTCTAAGTGGCAACCTTCAATTGGCAGAGATTGTTTTGAACACTGAAGTAGCTGAGACACTAAGATAAGGAATACAATACAACATATACATATATGTTTATATTTATATGTTGTATAAGGTTTGGTTGTAGTTCGTAGGTGTGTCACATTGCAGTTAAGTGAAGTAGGGAGACAAAAATATTGTGTGATGAATCTTTTTTTTTTTTTTTTTTTCTCAGCCTCATTTAGCTGTCAGATTCGTTTTTATTCTGTTCAAATGGTTAGTTCCGAACGAGGGATGAAAATAAAAGATTTTTATTCATATTGATGTCCTCCCTTTAAGTTGTACTCTCTTGTTAAAGCCTAAAGGATAATAAGAACATAAAAAAATAATCAAGATGTATTAAACATAGAAGGTTTCATAGAACCTCTAGAATACATAAAAACGGGATGTTTTAATCCAAAGCTTTCATTCTCATTGTCTGATAGGGCGTTATTCGTTTCCAGACAAACTGGCATAGAGCCATTTAATGGGCTAGCCGCTCCTGACATATTGAACTTTGGTATAATTTACCATAAAGATCCTTAATTTACTATCCTGCAATTCTTTCTGATTTCCTGTCCACCATTGATGCTGCTCAGCTTAACAATGGAGTTTGTGAAAGCCTGCCAGAAAGATTGCTTTGAGCTAGCGTATTTGTAAACCAATGCTTTGGTCTTGGGAAAGCCAAGTTGAGCTTGGTCTGAAGAGAAGAGGCTTTCCCCTGCAGGACCAGCTTGTGGTAATTGTTATCAAAAGTTGCTGAGTAAGGATCCATCGGGGGGCGCCAGCGGTCTTCACCGTGTTGTGAAGCAGACACTTGCCTTGTAACTTTGATGCAAAGATCGGACACAACATGCGGTCAACGTCGTCTGTGGTGTTGAAGTTGTGAATTCTGTTTTGGAATGCTGCGTAGCGGGCAAAGCCTATAGTATGTGCTCCTGCATCGTTACATTCTCATTAAGTTGAGTTAAATTTTCATACCTTTATTTTCTGATATGATTTTGATGTGATTTATGGGATTGTTACCTGAAAGAGCCACAAGGTCGTCCAAGGAGAGAACCATCTTTTCCATATCAGTTTCCCTAAATTATTTAAAAAAAAAAAAAAAAACTTTAGATTTGGGCATAACAAATTGAAAGCAGTTTCAAATTCACTAATCATATCAGCAGGCTAGTCAATGATCACTTGGTTAAATGACACGACACGGGATAAGGCGGGGCAGGGTGGGGGTTCAAAACTACATTGTGTAAGAAAACGAATATCACTCGACTACAGTCACCAAACAGGTTATTAAAACTCAATTTTATGACTGATTCCAAGATTTCAGTTCCAAAACCAATAGTTTCAAAATATGAAAAGCGAAGCACGCCCGGTTTTCTTTTAGCTCTCATCCATTCTAATTTCTGGTTCAGTTGCAATGCCTAGACTTGGTAAGTAGTTCACTAGTTCCTGTTTTCATACAATCATTGTCATTTGATATATCTGTAAGACTGTAACAAGTGTCCCATTGCCTTGTTGCTTCGGATTGTAGGTGGTGGACAACATGAGAAGAGCATGTCGCCTAAATGAGCTCAAGAGTAATGTAAAAATCATCATTGTCCTCTTCTTTTGTGCTATTCACCTTTGACACTATCTTTCTTTACATGATGACTATGCTGGGAAAGGGAGTGAAAAACTTTCGCTCTCCATACACGTCAAAAGGAAGGAAAAAAAAAAAGATTTTGTTTTTTGTTTTTTGTTTTTGTTTTTGTTTTTGTTTTTGTTTTTGTTTTTTTTTTCTGTTTTTGGTTTTTCTTTCCAATTTTCGTACCCTTTGACATTATGAGATGTTTCTAAGAAGATTTGGTCATGGTGCAAATTTTGGAACTGACATGGGAAGTTTGAGATGAATCTATATTCAGCTTATCCCCAACAATTATTCTTGGGGCGGATGTATCTGACACTAGTGGTACTATCATTTGCTGCTTTTTCTCCCCCTTTTTTTTTTTTTTTTGTTTAATGTATGGTTTAAGAACTGAAATGTGATTAATTTTTTTTGTTGTAAGCATTTGATAATCTGTTTTCCACCGTCACTTTCCTGCTCCAAAACTCTCCTGGCTTGGTATTCATAACAACATATCACAATCGAAGGTATTTTTCCCGTTGTGCTTTGGTTCTCTGATTGTTGTTTCACCCTAGCACATTACTCTTTAACACTGTGATCGACCATTTCTCTGATTTCAAAAGCTTTGTAATTATATGTGGCAGTGGTCATCGTTTAATTGAGTTTTTGATGGTGAAATGGGGATTGAAGTGCGTGAAGCTTCTCGACAGCTTTTCATTCATGCCACCTCACAAGGCATCTGCTCTAAGTGGCAACCTTCAATTGGCAGAGATTATTTTGAACACTGAAGTAGCTGAGACACTAAGATAAGGAATAAAACACACACATATATATATACACAAACGTATACATATTCATAAATTGTATAAGGCTTGGATGTAGTCCATAGGTTTGTCATATACTCATATTGTAGTTAAGTGAAGTAGGGAAACGAAAATATTGCGTGACAAATCTCGATTTTTTATTTTTTATTTCTTTTAGCCTCATTTAGCTGTCAGATTCGTTTTGATTCTATTTAAACGGTTAGATATGAACAAGGGATGAAACTACAAGATTTTTATTATATTGATGTTCTCCCTTTTAAGTTGTGCTCTCTTGTTAAAGGGATACAAGAACATAAACAAACAATCAAGATTTGTTAAGCATAGAAAGGTTTCTTAGAACCAGTAGTTTTAGAGCTGATAATCTTAATACATAAAAATGGGATGTTTTAGTCCAAACTTCTTCTCATGGTCCGATAGGGCATTATTCGTTTCCAGACAAATTTACATAGATCCAATTGATGGAGTAGCCACTCCTGACATATTGAAGTTTAGTATAATTTAACAAAAAAGATCCTTAGTTTACTATCCTGCAATTCTTTCTGATTTCCTGTCCACCATTGATGCTGCTCAGCTTAACAATGGAGTTTGTGAAAGCCTGCCAGAAAGCTTGCTTTGAGCTGGCGTACTTGTAAACCAATGCTTTGGTCTTGGGAAAGCCAAGTAGTGCTTGGTCTGAAGAGAAGAGGCTTTTCCCCTGCAGAACCAGCTTGTAGTAATTGTTATCGAAAGTTGCCGAGAAAGGATCCATTGGGGCGCCGGCGGTCTTCACCGTGTTGTGAAGCGGACACTTGCCTTGTAACTTTGACGCAAAGATTGGACGCAACGTGGGGTCAACGTTGTGTGTGGCGTTGAAGTTGTGGATTCTGTTTTGGAATGCGGCGCAGTGGGCAAAGCCTATAGTGTGCGCTCCTACATCGTTACATTCTCATTAAGTTTAGTTAGATTTTCGTACTTTTATTTTCTGATATGATGTTGATGTGATTCACGGGATTGTACCTGAAAGAGCCACTACGTCGTCCAAGGAGAGACCTCTAAAAGAGAAGCTCTTTTGCAGTTGAG
The DNA here is from genome assembly GCA_008635985.1 of Ficus erecta. NCBI lineage: Eukaryota > Viridiplantae > Streptophyta > Magnoliopsida > Rosales > Moraceae > Ficus > Ficus erecta. The sequence continues at coordinate 46,427 of BKCH01000040.1, forward strand.
AAATGTTAAAGGTCGGAGATGGCATAGTTGCTATGTCGCTCGCCCTGGATACTCTTCCATCTTTTCTTCCTTTTGGCACAGACCAGTTTGGACCTCCAGACTACAAGATGAAGAAATAAGGCAGATCACAGTGAGAAAGTGTTCGGCATTTTTACATTTTGACTTGTTTGAATTTGAGATTATATTTGATATAACGAAAAAAAAAAGGCTATGTTTGCTTACCAACACAACAGCATCCCTGGCTGCTAGAGCCAAGATATCAGCACATGAGACTACACCGGGGCACGCAGCCTCCAATGCTCTCTTTGCATTGTCAATGACATAAAACCCGTGCAAAGAAAGATTAGGTGCCGCGTCTTTCTCCGCTTTGTGGTGTCCTTTTGAGTCCAACAACACGGAGCCATCGCATCCCTAAGAGCCAAGTGGACACAATAAAAAAGTTAAAGAGTTCGAGCACTCACATTGGAAACAACAAGAATTTAGAAGTTCCATGATATATATATATATATATATATATTATCCCTCTTACCCTTATCAAGCAGTCATGGAAATGCATTCGCAGGAGCGTGGCGGGGATAGTTTTATCCCTAGACGCTGCGCTCTTGATAGCATTCGTGACAATTGACTCAACATCCGGGCATGTCTTCGAATAGTGATTCAAGCTCAGTGCGTTGCCTGAAGAAAACAATGAGATTGTGAGAAGTGAGACCAGGAAGGCAACACCAAAAACCATGCCTGGAACTTTCTTTCTTTGTTTCTTTCTATTTTTTCAACTTTTGCTAGTGAAAATTAATGCGGACTACAAGGATATCTATATAGTGGGAAAAAGAGATCATTACTATTGCTTGATTGAGACAGTGAATGTGGCCCGTGAATTTGTTAAAATTAGAAAACTAATTTTATTAATAAGGAATAAGTAACACTGAAGCAAACATTCTGAATCTACCAATACTAGATGACCATTTGTGTCACATCAAAAATGGAGTTTTCTAGTGATTGCACATACAATCTAACTGTGATATCATATCTAACTACACTAAAAAATACAAAGTTTGAATCTTCATACCTCCAAGTTCAAAAAAAAAAAAAAAAGGTGCTTTCTCCTTTATAATGTATGTTTTTAAATTTTAACATCTAATTAAAATCACGTCAAAATAAAAAAAAAATGCAAAATTGAATACTCTGATTTAGATTTAACAATTTAAAATAGAACTATGATACTCTACTTGCCGTAGAATTCTCAAAATTGTTTTCCCATACTTTCTCCAAAAAGTGCATGCAAGTTTTTTGGTCATCATACGTAGTACCATTGTACCATTTTATTTAGTTGTGTACAAATTCTAAAGCATATGTGTGTTTTAAATATGTATCCCTCGTAGAAGAGAATAAAAAAAAAAGGGCATTTTATATAAATCTTGTTTGGCTACTTTCTTTGACGTTCAAGGTACTAATTATTGAATGGCTCATGCGTTCCTAGACATCATGATGAAATCACTTGAATAAAAAAATTTGGTTTCTATAAATTTCTAGTGTTTGAGTAAATGATTATATGCAATGCTTAATCATTCCCCCCCTTTTGCCTTTTCCTTTCCCTAAACACTACGTCAATGTTTGGTGAATGAGTTTAGCTCAAACTCAACTCAAATTTTTCATCTTAATTTTTATTTTTTTTTTCTGAAAAATCAACAAAATTTATAATTACTTTTTAAAAAGTCAACTCAACTCAAACTTAAAAATTTCATCACATTTCAAACTTAACTCAAATACCAAACGAACCCAACATTAATCTTTTTTTTTTTTTAGATCAAATTTTCAAATGAAACATTGCATGCACCATCATTTTATTCTTGCAAAATTTTCGCCACCTATTTTGCATGCCATCCTTGTCCATTGAATTATTGAAAAGCCATCAATAATAAGCTGTCATTATCCGTAAGGAGTGAATAATAAAATATCTTTACACCTATTTTTACCCCTTTTAATTTTCTAGGGAAAATCGTCATCAATGTAAACAGTCAAATTCAGATACACCACAAGAACCACACAGTTATTCTAAAGCTAATTAAGTGACTGTTTGGATTATCGTTTGAAGTTTATTTTTGAATACCATTCATAAAACTTTTTACAATATTTTATGGCAAAAATTTAAATTTATTATTCAAATTTAGTTTTTGAACCTGTAATCCAATGAACCATGCGTTTATTTTTACAGTTCTCAAAAGCTTTTTTGTCATGTGTGGCTTTAATTGCTTTGAAGAGGAATCTAAATCTTCATTAAAGCAGACAGTCAAATTTACACTGGGGCAAAAAATGAACCTTAGTGATCTTGTAAAGGTATTGATCCTGAAAAGTGGTTAGAATTGAGCCATCAAAGTTTCTTAGTAGTTTTTTTTTTTTTTTTTTTTAAACTATTATTAGTGCTTTCCAAAGCTTGGTTTCGAAGTCTAACGTTTGCTGGTTACAACTTAGCAGGGCAGGTCTTAGGCCTTAGGGTAGCCATAATTAGCCAACTTTAATCTAATCATAACCACCATGTTCCCCAGTCCCCACTTATTTTGTTTGCCTTGGTTGCCTGGTAAGTAATTGATCTAAATAGTCGTTAAATTTTTTAAGAGGTGATACTTTGATCATTGTTTTTTTTTTTTTTATCGTACTGATCTTAAACTCTCTAAAAATGTGATGATTTAATTATTTTCATCCATATCTGTTAAATTTCTAACAGAATGAACCATGTGTAATGCATGCAATCTAATTTATAAAGGTATTTTAGTAATATAATAATAATTAATTTAACAAAAAAATTAAAAAAAATTGTAAAAACAAAATTCCTATTCTCCTTTCTCTTTCTTCTCTCTCTCTCACTCTGTTCATGTCTCAAACCAGATCGATGAACTCTCGGGAGGGGAGGGGCGACGATGAAGGGAGAGGGGAAGAAGGAGAGACGAGGGAGAAGGGGGGCCCAACGGCGAAGGGAGAGGGAGAGGGAGGTGAGAGAGCAGGGGGTGGGGGCGAGACAACAAAGGGGAAAGGGAGAGGGAGGAAGGGGAGGCAATGGCCCAAATCTAGCTCTTGGGTCCTGTGGGGGGGGGGGTGGTTGCGGGGATATTGTCATCGGGCGGGAGGGGCCGAATCTAGTTGGGGACTATTGTTGGGGGGGGGGGGGGGGGGGGGACCTTGTTTGGCACCTGGGGTTGTGTGGGGGGCTCGTCATCTGGGGAGAGGGGGCTTGGGTGTTTGGCACTGGGGCCGAGCTTGGCAACGATGAAGACACCGGGGGTTGGAACTCGACAATGGTGAAGGTGGGTGTCGGATCATGGGGGTGGGAAAGGGGGGCTGGGTTTGAGTTTAGCTCTCTTGCTCTCTCTCTCTCTCTCTATATATATATATATTAATGTTATTGATATGAATAAGGGTATTTTTATTTTTTTAAGGTTAATTGAGCTTATGTGATGGCTCACGTTTAACGGACATGGATGGAAATGACTAAATCGTTACATTTTTAAAGAGTTTAGGGTTAGCACGGCAAAAAAAAAAAAAAAAAAAAGACTAAAGTGTCACCTCTTAAAGAGTTCAGGAACAATTTAGACCAATTACTCTATATAATATGACTATAACATCCTCGAAAAATTAGTAGCCTGCAAAGTCTTTTGATTTAAAATTAGGGATGATATTCGTGCGAAATTGAAACAAATATGCTTTCCTCACTCTTATTCCTTCTCTTTTTTTACTCTCAATACTCGATTCTATACTAACCTTATTTTGAGGTGGTGTCAAAGTTAGGGAATCTCTATCAGAGAGGCCTCCCATATACATTATTCATTTACTCGTTAAAACTTTAAAAAAATTTAATAGTATTGAAATTCAATATAAATCTCTAAAAAAATTAATATAGATTTTATCAAATGTAGTATAAAATTCAGTAATGCAACAATTACTATCCTATGATCGAGACTATTTATATTACAGAAATCTCCGGTTTTTAAAATCCGTGAGTAAAATTTGAAACGAGTTTTTTAAGGGCACTCCTGAAAATTTCACAATTATTCGGTTTTTCTGTGGCAACGGTTAAAGATAGCAAGGTAGCGAGGATGTGATCCAATGCGCGGGGTCGTCAGATCGTGATCTCGTACTACACGAGGTGGCTCATCACTGCATAATGGCACTCGTCCTCCCTGCCTTGCACCTACCTTGGAGAGTTGCCGCCTTCAACTCCTTTGAGGTTCAATGTTTCGTGATGTTTTTGGATTTTTTTTTTTTTTTTTTTAATTTGTAGATGCTAATCTCTTTTGAAGTTTTTGTAATGTTTTATGGATTATTCAATTTTTTTTTTTTTTTGGAATTTGCGTGTTTTGGTTAAATTTTACAATTTTTTTGTATTTTGTGAGATAATCGGGTAGATACCAGTAATTTCAACAGTTACCAACCAATCTCATGCGGACACCGACAATTTACCAGTCGATTATCTAGTATTTATTAGCTTATATCTTAGCACTTACCAACAAATAAGAATACATTTGGTACTTCAAATTTAATGGTACAACAAGACGTGACAAAATATTTTCGTTTTCAGCAATTGTAGTAAATAGAATTTCCAGGAAAATAATTTAAATAAATAATATTGTTTAAAATATTGAAATAAATAGAAAATAAATTGATAAATTGAAAATTTACTAAGTAAATGATAAATTTCTAATAAATAAATTACTTATCAAGTAAATTAATAAATAAATTTACTCCGACAACTAAATTTGTTATTTATTTTAACTATTTGTAATATCTGTTTTTTAATTTAATTATTTACTGAAAAACATTATTTACTTTTTTTTCCCCCTACGCCATATATAACTCAATTCAACAAGGCATGAATCTTTTTTTTTTTTTTTTTTTTTTAAGAGGGGGAAAAAAAGAAGAAGAAAAAAAGGCATGAACCAGTGGCGTAATGCCGTAATTACTAATTACATAAACTGGGCCGAGACGCCCACCAACGTCCACTGTATAGGCCCAAATCCAATGTGGAGTATCAAAACCAAAGTATGGTCACAGTTGACCGCACATCCAAACATCCTTTTTGCTCCACTTCAGAACCGCCAATCAGCTGTTAAACCCTAACAAGAAAGAGGAGTCTACTTCCTATCGGGTTTTTCTCTCCGACCAAACACACTCTCAAGCCAAAAAGAAAAACCTGGGAAAGAGAATTAACTGTGAACTTTAACAAAGCGGCCATTGTTCAGATGAAGCTCTCGAAGGCGAAGCTTCTCCGGCCACCAATGGGGGAGTCGAAGAAAGCTAAGAAGATTAAGAAGCGGAACAAGACCTCGGATTCCGACGAGATCATCACGGACTCTCGCTTCGCGTCCGTGCACTCGGACCCTCGCTTCCAGAAGGCTCCGAAGCACAAGGCGAAGGTGGAGATTGATTCGCGGTTCGACCGCGTTTTCACGGACAAGAGGTTCGCTTCCTCCGCCGCTCCGGTCGACAAGCGAGGCAAGCCTAAGAAGAACCAAGACTCGCAGAATTTCCTTCACCAGTACTATCGAATGGAAGAAAGCAAACCGAAAGAAGAAGAGGAAGAGGAAGAAGAAGAAGAAGAGGAGGAGGAGGAAGATGAGGGGAAGAGTGAGGAGTTGGCGAAACGCGGAGGAGAAGAGTCGGATACTGAGTCGGCAGATGAGTTGGAGAGCGACGAGTTGGAGGATATTGAAGCGGAGGGCTTGGAATTGGACACGGATGAAGATGATGACGATTTGCTTCGAATGGAATTGGATGATGAACCTGAAGAACCGGTATTTTGAATTGTTCTCATTCATACGAAAGTTCTTATATTTTGGTAAATTGAATAGTGTGATTGAATTCTTAGTTTTCGATAATTAAATTTTGATTTTCGATTAATTAGGTTCAATTCTTTTATTTTCTAAGTTAGTTGAAAGCATAGATTTCTTTATAAAGTGAATTTTCTGATTGAATTCTTAGTTTTAATTTTTTTTTTAATTTCAATTAACCAAGTTGAAGTCTTTTTGTTTGTGAGTTAGATAAAAGTGTGTGCATTTTGTTGAAAATGAATTTTGGGATTGTATTCTTAGTTTCCATAATTTATAATTAATTTAGGAATTACGTGGTTGAATTCTGTTATTAAATTGAGTTACCGTTTGGACAGGAGGAACAAATTCCAGAAATTGATAAGGAAACCCACAGGCTTGCTGTTGTTAACATGGACTGGAAGTATGTCAAGGTATGCACCATTACTTCCCATTGGTTTGCTATTTTTTTTTATTTGTTTTTTTAGAAGTCCCATAAGTTTGCTGTTTTTAACATGGATTGGAGGTATGTTAAGGGTTGTATCTCTACTTTTTCTTTATTTATTTTATTTTGTTTTTATCATTTTGGTTCTTCATTGAGAAACCCAAGAAACATATAAGGAAAAAAGAAAAGATTGTGGCCTCTCGAGGTTTGTATTCTCAGTAAGTAGTTGAAAATGTTTCTCATCGACTTTGTGTCGTTATGGGTTCTTTGTGAGAAACTCATAAATGAAAAAAAGAGTGGCCTGCTGGGGTTCCTATTCAGTGGTTGAGATGGGGTTCTCATGAGTCATGAGCTTAGCATCTTTACTTGATTTAATATCCTTTTAACGATCAAGTGAATCACTCTTTAGCTGATTTTTTTTCCTGTTGAATTTATAACATTGCGTTTCTTTGTGTGTGCATGTGTGTGTGTGTGTGTGAAAGAGAGAGAGAGAGAGAGAGAGAAGATTTTGACCTAGTTGGGTTTGTGTCAATAGTTCAGACGGAATTCTCAGGGGTTTTAACTTTTAATTTAGGATTTGCAATCAAGTTATCCAGTTTTAGCTGAAATTTTTGGTTGTGTTATAGGCCGTTGACTTGTATGTTATACTGAGGTCATTTCTGCCCACAAATGGACAAATTGTATCCGTAACTGTCTATCCATCTGAGTTTGGACTTCAGTGCATGAAAGAGGAAGAAGTTCATGGTCCTGTTGGTCTCTTTGATGATGAAAGTGAGAATAATAGTGACGACGACGACGACGAGAGATACAATGAGAAGCTGCGTGCTTATGAGAGAAGCAGGCTAAGGTGAGCGGTGTTTACACTTTCTTTTTAACTTTTCATGCTCACATTGTGCCGTATGTTGTGCAATTGTTCTTGCTCGATTTGTTGTGGAGCATTGGCATTTCTCCTGTACTATTTTTTTAAGGGGAAAAGGACTACATGCAAAGAAATAAACAGATGATATGTTATTATATCATGAAGTTTCTTGCCTTTTATTTTCCAGCTTTTTCTTTGGCTCTGTGAATTGCTTGCTGTATGGCGTTATCATTCTTTTCTAACTTTATTTCACCTTTAAATTTTTTGTTCACGTGCTTTCTGTTGATATGTCTTCTTCCCCAGGTATTACTTTGCAGTGGTGGAATGTGATTCAGTTGCCACGGCAGATTACCTTTACAAAGCTTGTGATGGGGCTGAGTTTGAAAGATCATCAAATGTGCTTGATTTGAGGTTTATTCCCGACTCCATGGAATTTAAACACCCACCTCGGGACATTGCAACAGAGGTACGTTTTTCTATCTTTAGAAGTTATGAGGTTCTTTGTGTTTTTCTCCAAAAGTTGGTAGCAATTTGATGTACTCATGGATTGGTAAAAGATTGCAGTCTAATGGAAAATGATGCCGACTAAAAGTCATGTTAATAAGTTAAAAGGAGTCCCCCTTCCCTCTTTCCAACTTTTAATGTAATGTAGGTAAATTTATCCTTATTTTGGCTATATCATGACTAGTCTATTACTCAGGCACCTGCAAACTATGAGAATTTGGATTTCCAAACTCAAGCTCTGCAACAAAGTAAAATACATATTTCTTGGGATGAGGATGAACCCGATCGTGTAAAGAAGTTGAAGCGGAACTTCAATGCTGATCAGGTTGGTACATTTGATTTATAGCTATTACTCTGTGGAGTTCATGTCTTCCACTGCACATTCTCTTCCATTTATCGACAGTATAATCTAACTATATTTATTTTTTCATACTAGCATAACATGCAACGACCACACTAGTATGCTTAATGGACTCTGCCACTGTTTCTGTTAGTGTGAATTTTCCTCTTACAGAGTCGTCGACGGACTTGATGCCTTGTATCCATCATTTAGAATTTTATATTTTGCTCTATGCTGATACTATATTTGCATGTAGCTTGAAGAACTTGAAGTCGGTGAGTTTCTTGCCTCTGATGAGGGTGAAAGTGACGAGGATAAAAAGCAAAACAAGCGGGATATGTACCGTGCTTTACTCCAGTCCGGCGGCGATGCTTCAGATGGAGATGATGAAGAAGAGGGCCAAGATATGGAGGTCACTTTCAATACTGGCTTGGAGGATATAAGCAAACGCATTCTAGAAAAGAAAGATAAGAAACAAGAAACAGTTTGGGAGGCCAAGCTCAGAGAACAACGAGAGAGAAAGAAGCGTAGAAAGAACAGGTCTAAGCATTCATCAGAGGATGAAAGTAGTGATACTGATCAAGAGGCTATAGAAGAACCAGGTGACTTTTTCGTCGAAGAGCCTTCAGCTAAAAAACGTAAGAACAGGAAAACTGCCAAAAGCAAAAAGCAACAAGAAGATACTAATGGCCAAACCGAAGCAACCAGAGATGAACTTGAGCTACTACTTGCTGATGATACCGTTGGAGAAAAAAGTGTAAAGGGCTACAATTTGAAACCTAAGAAGGTCAAGGGCAAAGGTGGCAGAAAGGTTAAAGAAGCCATGGAAGAGGAGAAAATACCACCTATTGCTGATGACCCACGGTTCTCGTCCCTCTTCACATCGCCCGACTTTGCTATGGATCCCACAGACCCACAGTTCAAAAGGTGACTTTAATTCATAACAACTATAGTCATGTCACTACTTAGGTCCAGATTGGTATCTAATATTTTGAGTTTGGTGTTGGCAGGAGTGCGACTTATGCTCGGCAAGTGGTGGTGAGAAAGCAGAAGGCCGAGGAAGAATCTGCTGAAAGGGAGAGTTTAGTACCTGCAGAACCGCAGGCTGACGGCACCGAGCGAGGAAATTCTGATACTCAGTCTTCAAAGAGACAGAAGTATGAATTATCGACATTGCTCAAGTCGGTTAAGATGAAATCTCGGCAACTTAAGTTACCGTCTAACCGGAATGCATAGTCGTGAGACGATGAACCAAGAAAGTTAAAAGCTAAAAGCGAAAGGGTACTGAAAGAGAACAGCAATCCTTCTTAACATCATACAAAGAAGTAGGTGTTGAGGGGGTGGAAACGACATCCAACAAAGTTTTGATGGGGATTAAAATGAGGACGTTTTGGTAGACTTGAGAAATAGGGAAATTATGGTAATTTTATATAGGTTCTGGTTTTGTCGTTTTAAGGTCCAATTTTGTTTGCTTGATTTTTTTTAAAAAAAAATATTTATTTTCTTTGTTTGTACCTATAGCTAAAATTGTTATTTGCTGACATCATGACAGACGGATTACAGAAATGAACATTGAATAATAGAGTTGTGTAGTAAATGCAAAATGTAATGTGAACTTTTCTAAAATTCATTTCCTCCACTCCCAAAAAAAAGTCCTTAAAAAAAAAAAGTATTTTCACACCATGCCATGACATGACATTTGACAATGAGAGCCAATACCCATGGCTTTTGGATTTATAATCAGAATTATGTCTGCAACCAATTATTTTTCATTACTGATAGAAATTGTTAATTTAACCATTTACCATTGGATAAATACAAACATTTATATTGGTTAAAAGAATAATCCAGCTTTTAAAATAATAGTAGCTAATAGTTATCAGTAGTAAAAAAAAAATAAAAAAAATAAAAAAAGAACAGTAAGAACTGTAATGATATTCCTTTTGAAAATAATAATATTAAAAACAAAACATGGTTAACAACAATATGATAGTAACATAAATATGTCAATGTCTCCGCACGTAATCAAAATTCAAAATAATTATATACAACCCCATGTTTTATACCAAGGATACACATGCCTGAAAGTAGGAAGCTAAGGGACTTCCACCTATCAACACAAAATGATACAGGGGCTGAGTAAACATCACTAGAGAGAAAGAATGCTCAAAAAATGACAAATAATGGAGAAATAATAACAAGTATGAGTGCATATGTAAAAGAGTTTCGCTTGGGAGAATGGTTTGTTGGTGGTGCAGCTTGTGATATGACAGTCTTGTTGCTAGTCCCGGATGTCACTTCCGGGCTAACACTGCTTGCGGGCGAAATGGCGGGAGAGTTCGATGGATTTATGGCCAGTGTCGTGGTTCCTTCCTCGTCATAACCTGCGGAGAGAGATTCTCAAGTTCATTAGAAAAACTAAAACAGCACGGAAAATGTTTGTGATTGAACTCAAATCCAAAACGGTCGAATTTCACTCACAGTTTGATGGCTTCCAACCAAGGACCAGGTTCTCGCGATCAAAGACTACACGATAACCGGTCATGAAATTTTCTGCATGGAGATCGACGAACAGTTAGTATCGGCAACAGTTAATGTTAAAGAAATCTAACAAGGCATTGGTTTTAACTTTACATTAAATGAAATAACTGGAGGGAGACCCTTTTTTTTTTTTTTTTATCTCTTTCTTTTTTTTCCCCCCTAGTGAAGAGGTCAATTAGCTCTTTGGTGTCCTCAATTGACCAGTTCAAAGTACAATTTTAAAAATGATACTGTTGAATGCATGCATGTTAAAGAAAGCAAAGAGAAGCTCAAAACAGATACTCACGTCCAATGATATTCACATTTCCACTTTTGACAACAGCCAGACAGTAGACCGATCCATTCTGCGGATCACAAGAATCCATTTTAGTTACCGAATTCAGGGCTAGAACTATACGATATAATTATTCTAAATAGGGAAGCACTTACATTAAGAGAAATCAGTTCAATTGGCTCAAAGACGCTATATTGATTTCCGCCTTTCATCGTAAGATTTATTTGGGGGTATGTAAAGCTCGTTTGGTTTGATCTGCAGCTAAATCAAGTTAATGATTGTAGAGAAGAGGGAAAGAAAATGTTTATCTTTGATATGACTGACCTCAAGTCGTAACAATACTCGAAAGGGGTGTCAGAAGTATTTAAATGCCGGTTTTCTGTTGCCAGGGAATTAAACTGCAAGATTAACAAAAACTATAACGTTTAATTCACAAATTTTGAAGCTCGAGATAATAGAAAGAAATATACTACTTAAACCACTTACACTCTCGGTGATCAGCGTATAAGCAGGGTCGTTCAGATATGTAAATGAGGTACCGGTATCAAAAATTGCATTGAATTCAAGATCAGAAGTCGTCCCTCCGACAGTTATTTGAGTGATAGTGATGTTGTAAGTTGGGCTGGTAATATCATTCACAAAGGAAAATCAGTACCAAGTAGGGTGCAACTAATGACTTATCTGAGAGATAATCGATATAAAACTAAAATGAATATGTTAAGCAGGGACAACTCACTGTGATTGTCTGAGATTTAATGGTGTCTCTCCTTGGTCTGCACTTCCATTGTCTCCAAATCTGATTCTGCCAAGACCATCCAATCCAAAACACATGGAAAAAGAATTTGAAGTATGCCCATCTCTTGCTAAGATGCTAGGAACGGATATATCATCCAGACCAAGCCCGATTAAACCATTCGGGGCTGCACCGTCCAAAAACGTACCAGTTTGAACCTTACCACAACTGCATAGAAGGACAACTATAGGAGATTAGGACGTTGAACGTCTCTAATATTTAGTTATGTTTTAACTAGGATTGAAGATTATGTTAATCCATTAGGCCTAGGAATAGTTTTGTCAATTGGGGCTTGTTTGATGAATGAATAATGAGATTTCAGATTTATATCCTCAAAGTTCTTGCTCTCTCTATCGAATTCACGCTTTGCACTCCCCTTGGTTTCTCTAATTGGCAATTGGCTCTATTACACCATCTCTTAGTTCTATTTCTTCTCCGTTGGCTCTACAATCAAATAACACATTACCGGCGCGGCGCTATGAAAACGTGAAGAAGGAAAAGGGAAACGTGAATGGCTAGATCTCACATAACTAGCATCTCTAGGATAACAAAGCGATTAGAATACTACTCACCCAAAAGTAATCAGGGCGTCAACATTTTTTGTTTGATCATCATCAGTAGATAAGTGCAAAAGATCCTCTACCAAGATCCCAGTAGAGGATGTGCCATTAGAAAGATACACGACTTGATAAGGACAATCGCTAGTTGCTGAAGCGCATTGCTGTTGCCTTTGTGCACAAATGGTACTGTTGCAAGAAACTTGTTGGCTCGTCGATGAAGTATTAGGGCTGTAGATATTAAAATCCACTATCTGTGTAAGAAAGAAGAAAGCAACATAGTAAGAAAGCTACTTGAGTTCTTAAGTCACACATCAATTGACCAAACCTCTTAAAAACCGAGTTCTATTTAAATCCTGGGAACCTCTTCAAGTTAGTGCTCTGTTTCTAGTACGGTCATTGTTGTTAGACCAACACCATTCAGAAGGTCAAAGACATATTAGGCCATGCCATACGCAATTGGGCAGTGGCTCGTCACTGTTATCTTTTCTCTTCGATTGTTTTGTAGCCATTTTAAGATTTGATTACAGTTCATCACAAACTCTCATGGTAAATTCATGCCATTAGTAATATTCAACAAAGATAAGTATGACATTAATCGTAGATAAGCATGACGCTTATCGAATGATGGGTCACGGTGATTGTGACAAACTTCAATCCTTTGAAGCAAAAATGGCCCAAAAAGGCCTTTTGAGATAAAGTCCAAGAGTAACAATAAGGTGTGCATTGTTAAAAAATACTTGCCCCTCCAAACTAAAATAAGCTCAAATCAAAAAGACCGCTTTAAAGGCTAATTAAAACTTTTAGATAGTAGCTCTTGGGCATGAGTATAATATATCTCTTCAAATGGACAACACGAAATCCACTAGTATATGGTAGATCCAAGGATGAAAATATCAATATTTGCATAAATATCGGTATTTAAATTTTACAAAAATATCAATATTGGTGGAAATTAATATAAAATATGGAAATTCATTTAAAATATTAGATTTTTAAATAAAACTTTATGAAACTCTAATATAGTTAATAATACATAAATTAAGTGAAACTCTCAGGTAAATACTAAGTATTTGACAAATTTATATGGTAAGAATGGAGCATAATACAGTAAACATAAGTTGACATTCACCAATTAAGTAAAATCATTGAAACGTGACATAATATTTGTTGATTACATTCATTTTTTCATACATGGTAAGAAAACATTAATATCGAAATAGCTTTTAGAATATTCGAAAATATTTGTAATATCTTATTAGTGTAAATAACATCGATACTAAGATAATATGACATTTGAGTATTTATTTTATATAATTTTAAACATTCTACATGTCTCTCAATCTCTACTATTTATTCATATATATATATATATGTGCGTGAATTAAAAAATAATGAATTTTATTATGTTAAAAGATAAAAAATTATATTATGATTGGCATTTTACGGATATTTTATCAATATTTCTGTGAAAATTTCTAGAAATTTCCACAATATTTTGTCATTTACCAATACACTTATCACGGGAATCGATATTCACATAAAAATTGATATTTACGGAAATTTTCATAGAAATTTTGCGAAAAAGATACGACACCCCCTGTTTTCATATCGGTACTTCTAAAATATGAAAATTTCTACTGAAATATCGATAAAAATGTTGATTTTTCAAACAGGTAGATCAAAATAAAAGTCAATCGTTATTTGTGTGTACCTCTCCACTTGAGAACTGCACACCGCGAACACAACTGCTACAATCACAAGGTAACCAGAACAAGTCGCTTCCGGTGTCTAAGGCCACAAGGTATGATGAGATCGGTGTCCCCACAGAAATATTGGCATAATGCAAACTGCAAAATTCACAAAATATAAGACCAAAAGTACAAGATAAAATAACATTAAGAAGATGCAAGTCATAAAAAGAATTTTATCACGAGTGTTGTTCAAGTATGTGCGTCAAAAAACTCCTTGAAAAGGAAAATTACTGTTTTGTCTTTATTTTTTTTTTATTTATGACAAATTAAATTACTTTTTAGTTTCATAATGTTCGATGAAACATGTTTTTCATTATCAGAATCATTTTCTTAGAGAGATTGACAAAATTTGTACTACAAATTCACACAATATAACCAAAAAGAAGAAAGAAAAAACCAAAATAACAATGAAAATATATTCACAGTCTCTCTCTCTCCCCCCCCTTTTGCTTCTCCTTTCCTTCAGTTTCTCACCAGCCAAACAAAGCACACGGTTAAGAAATAAAGCCCAAACACACACACACAGAGATTGGCAGGGTGCAAACTGCAAATTCACATAATACAAGGGGAAAAAAACCCAAAATACTATCCTTCACTTTCTCACCATCCAAACAAACGAAGTACAGGATTAAAACTCGATTTCACACAATATAAAGATTAAAACTCGATTTCACACAATATAAAAAAAAAAAAAAAAAAAAAACCAATTTTCATCTTACATATATATTCTTGGGGTTTATAGCTAAATGATCTCATTTCTAATAAGTTTTTTAATGAATTATCCAAGTTTTTAAAAATTTGTTAAAAAGTTGAATTTTTTAAAAATTAGGGGGTGTTTGGTGTATAAATTGAGTTTGAGTTGAGTTAAGATTTTAAGTTTAAATAATAATTTTTATTAACTTTTTTAGAAAAGACAAAAAACTTTTTTAGAAAAAACAAAAAACATGATAAAAAAAGTACATTTTAGTTAAAAAGCTTTTTTTCTCTCATGATAGTTAATCAATTTTGTACATAGTCAATAATTGATTGATCATATTATATTCTTAAATTATTGATTGATTGCTGGTTAATCAATGATTAACTATCAGTCAATCACCGATTATTATTGATTATAATATAACTCACAAATTTTAATAATCAATTACTGATTGACTAATAATCAATTAGCGATGGACTAATAATCAAAATCACAAATTTTTTAATTAATTAATAATTAACTATTAATAAATCACTGATTTATCCTTAAAAAATAAAAATTAAAAACACCAATCCCTCTCTCCGCCTCTTTCTCTCTACTCTTCTCACACACAATCTTGGCTCCGTCGCGGTGTGGCTTCGTCGCTGTGGAGAAGATGATGAAGGAGGTGGCGGCGGGGCGGCGGGAGCGCGGGCGACGAGGTAGGAGTTCATGTGGATTCGATCGGACTCCCCCTCTCTCTCTTTCTTTTCCATTCTCTCTTTCTCCTCTCTCCTGCCCAACACCCTTTCTCGCTGGAGATTGCATCACGCCACCGCAGATTTGATCGCGGACCACCACTCCGGCTTCGGCACCATAGCGTTGCTCCCAATTCGGCCGGAGTCGTTGCTTTTCAGGACGCCATCGTCGGAGCTCGATCGATCTAGCACCCACTGCACCGGCAATCAGAGGCAACCGGCCGGAGCCTTTCGGAGGCGCGTGGAGGAACAAATCTCCACCCATCGCGACCACCCAAGGAGATTAATCTCGTGAGCCGCCGGCAATGTCTTCCTCGCGGCGACGAAGGGGAGGTCTCTTCCTACTACGACCGAAGCAGCCACAAAGCCGTGATCTGAGGCCAGATCAATTGCGATGCTGCGGTCTTAGAACGTCGAGCCGGCGAGAGAGAGAGAGAGGGTTTAGGAAAAATGATAATTACTTAAACAAAACATAAATTTAACTAAATAAAAAGAAATTAAGCTATCTATTAAATTAGATTAGATAATAAACCTAAGTCATTCATCCTAATTTTCCTATATTCTTATTAATATGTTTTTCTCTCTCCGCTTTTCGTACAGTTTCCCACCAATCAAGCAGAGCACCAGGTTCCGAGATTCTTGTTATTATGTTTTTCCCCTCCTGTTTTCCTACAGTTTCTCCCCAATCAAACAAAGCACAAGTTCAGAGAGAGAGAGAGAGAGAGAGAGCGTACTATCCGAAGCTAGCAATCCTAAACGTCTCGTTGCTGCCGTAGAAGGTGAGGGGAGTGGTCTGCTCGCCATTACCAGAGGCCAGGTGTCGACCTCTGATTTGTATGTCACCGTGGACCAACACTTTGTAGTAATCCGAAGTACCTTTGTCCGGAACAACCCCATCAAAACCCAAGATCCCCTTCACGGGATCCGAGAATCTGTGGTGAAAATCGAACCCATAAGTCCCCAACCCACTACAAACACCACGAAAACCCCATCCCAATACGACAACAACCAAACTTATCAACCACAACAACCCCTCCCCTCTTGCCATTATATCCCACTATTAAATCTCTGAGCTGCCTTGGAGACTTGAGGCATGGAAATTCAAGAACTGTGCAAATATATATGTATGAGAATATATATATATATATATCTACACACACACACACAAGTATATAAAATAAATGTACAGGTATGTACAGACAGTGTCTCGTAGAAGGAAGATGGCGTCATAAATTTGGCTTCTCTTGGTTGGTTAATGTTAAAAGATTGTATCACTCAATTAAAAAAAAAACAATTCAACTTTATATGAATCAGCGTTAAAAAGTCAACATCAAAGTTGATATTTTTAATCCTACCAATAAAAATTGATTTTGATTAAAACCTAATTGATTGAGGCCAGTTGTCAGACATTCCAGTCGTTGATCAACTCATTGCTTCGCTTTTTCCATGGTTTTTCTATTTCAAAATTCTCAAGGTATTTCAACACGTCCCCCCCCCCCCCCCGGTCCATTTCAGAAAATTTTTGGAAAGTCATTTTAATTTGAAAATGAGAGTGTTTGAGTATGTGAAAATTTTTCTTTTTAAAAACAAAAAGTTAATTAAAAATAAGAATAAATGATGTTGGAAATGGTGTTTTGTGAGAAAATTTTTAAAAAAAATTATTTTTCTTTTTCTAAGATATTACTATACAAAATAAATTTGAAAATGAAATAGTTTTTATTTTTAAAATGAGAGAATGATGGTTAAAGTTAGGGAAAACACACTTTCGTAAAAAAAATTCAATTTCTGAAATTGGACATGTAATCCAAACAAAGGGTTCAGAACTTTAAAAAATGATTAGGGGAGAAAACATTTGAGAATTTTTCAGGAATGTCAAAAAACCTGTTAGAAAGAGAGCGAAAATGTAAGATAGAAAATAAGAGAGAAATAAAAGATTTTGTAATTCAGTTATGTTATTTGGTATTATAAATGAAAAAGAAATAATATTGCCTCTTGTTATTTGGTATTGCAAGTAAAAAGTTGAGTATTGCAAGTAAAAAGTTAAGTGTGTGCTTGATTGTTAGAATACTTATTTAAGTATCTGTTTTCAAAACTCGGTACATATCCATTTTCTTGAGCCTCTTTTCAATTGTTGGTAAAATTGATTATCTTTCATGATCAGGGTTTTTTTATAGTATGAGGCCAAATGAGTCATTATTGATGTTTGTATTTCCTTTATTTGAAGTATCTTCTTACGTTTCAAGGGGGGGAAAAGGAGAAGAAGAAGAAAATAAGTTGTATTATTAATTAAATAATTACTTTATATAAATTTTTAAAGATTTTATTTAGATTATTAAAAAAAAAATTTTATTTAGATATGAGGATCATATAGTAATTTTCTCGGATTAATTTTTTGGGTCAAAGTTTTCCCCACTTTTCTCGCCACTTTTATAGTGAGTCTCTCTCTCTCTCTCTCTCTCTCTCTCTCTCTCTCTCTATCTTTTAATTTTGTGGCAAACCCTCTCTCTTGTTTTCTTTTCCTTCCAAAAGTCACTATAACGAAATACACCTTTTTTTTTCCTCCAAATTTCACTTTAAAATCCCTCCCCTTCTTCCTTCTAACCATTTTTCATCCCTACGAAACATAGTTATATTTAAATAATAGATTTTGAAACTTAAAGATTTATTTCACATAAGCAGATCTGGGAAACATTGTCGATATTTGGAAAAGTTAATATTTTGTAAATAAATACCTTAGTAGGAGTTTTTATATTTTATATTTATTTTAACATTAGAAAATCTATTGATTTTAGGAGTCTCGATAAATTTTCCAATTTTACAATTACAATTCATATTTATTCACCAAACAATTACAGCCTACATTAATGGAGCTCCTTTACAGTACTCTTTATTAGTGGGTCTCGAAATCTGAACCATAGGTAAACCATGACATAAGTCTAAAAACATATAGAAAATTATAATATATAATATGATTATTTTTAAACCAATCATAAATTCATTTGTTAATATATCAAATGCAACTCTTATATCCTTTTATTTTTTGAACGTAATAATAATGTTACATGATCATCAGCAGTGATGCTAACATCATTTTCTATTGGTTCAGACTGACTTTAGAAACTGTAAATTATAATCTGATGGGATACTGGTGAATCTGTACCGTTGAATTTCTTCTTTCTTTTTTTTTTTTTTTTTTTTAAATTTGAGAAAATGTAAGTTAATTTTACACTAACTGGTGTACCATTATTTAACCTAGTATTCCTTCCAATGGTACAACGTGTGAAACGAATTGGCCAGTTTGGAAAAATTAATATGGCCGGAAACAAAATGTTCTAACTTTTTCAACCTGTCGTGGATCCAGTGCAATTACCAGGAGGTTTCTTTCGTGTATTGAATTGGACCATTACAGTTCCTGGTCAAAACGGTTGAAAATATGACAAATATTAAACTCTTTTCGCATTTTCCATTCATATTATTAAATAAAAAAAGATTTTTTATTTTATTTTTTTATTTCATGTTGTCCGGTTTCAGCCTTGCCTCTTACCAAGTTTTTGTGGAGACTTCACAACCAAAACCTTATTCATACTCCTTTGACATGTTATTCTTTGATTTGTTTATTCCAAAATGAAGTTAGAAATCTTCAACTTCATTTGATGTTTGATAATGTGCAAATAAATTTTGAAAGCCACGTGTACCAATATCTTTTCACAAAGTCTTTTTAGACAAAAAGGGAAAAGCAAAACAAAACAAAAAGTAGTGGAGCTAAAAAAAGAAGAAGAAGAAAAAGAAACAACAACAACAACAAGCCTTGTAACCTTTCCTTTTGGCAGTTCTTTTAAAAGGGTGGTTATATAAAATGAATCTTATCATCAAAGACCTTATCAATTGCCTTAATCTAAGACTAGATCTCTCTCAATTTAAATCTATAACTCTCAGTTTATATGCCTTCCACTTTCCTATAAAACTCTCGCATGTTATTGTTTTAACTCACAGAATCTGATAATCAAATCGTAAAAAAATGTAATTTTATTCGAAAGAAAAATAAAAGAATAGAAAAAGAATTATCGATTCCCTTTCTAATGTGAGAAAATAAAAATGAAGATTATTGATTCCCTTTTCCAGCGCGGGAAACAATCAAATTCGTTTTTTTAATGGTTTTCTAAACTTGGCAACAATAATCTTGTCAATGTAATTATTAAATTATCATTTTACACATTTAAACAATCATTTGCTTATAGCTTAAAAACTTTTGAGAAAATATAAGTAAATTTGACACGTATTTCCTTAAACAGTGAATCGATATCAAAGGAGAGTGGACTCATTATTAATTTTATAAATAAAACACTTTATTAAATAAGAAAACAAATCGCTTGCTGTTGTTGTTCTCCCTTTTATTTTCGTGCGAAGTAAACACAAACAAAAACCTTACACTTGTGAAACGACGACTTAAACTAATGGCGTCACACAAAATAAACACGCAATTGACCACCAACAAATGATTGACTTTTCCATGATATCTGTATATACGTATCCCGTAGTCTTTATTGAGAATTCTTGTGGGTGTTGACCAAGCCAAAATCCTTTTAAATACGACCAAGTCTATTGAGGATTAGTTGGCGTTTGTTATGTTAATTTATTATAAATCAATTTTCAGGCTGCTCGACACTCTGCCTGTGGTCATTTAGAGCTTATCCTTTAAGCGCACATTCATGCATGAACAAGAAGATACCAACAACAACTCAATTTCTTTTATATTTTTTTGGGTAAATTTATTAATATTGTTGTTGCAATAAGGGCTTTATCTGGTCCATTACTACATGATAGAGTAGAAAATGGATGGATTTAATCGAGTATCTTTTTAATTAATCAAGAATACTCTTTCCTTCCCCCCCCCCCCCCCCCCCCCCCCCCCCCCCCCCCCCCCCCCCCCATCAATGCCGAGGACTATTTTTATTGCTAATTCTTCGTCTTCTAGAAGATTGACTACCGGGCTTTGTCCTAAATGCATATTTCTAAAGACTTTTTTCTTTTTCTTTTTTTTTTCAAAGCTTAGTACCTAATTACTTAAGTTACCAACATCTTCAAACAGATGTGTTGACTTCACTTGTGATTTTCATTCCTTCTTATTGTCTTCAAATTTAATCATTTATGAAGAGGGATTCTAGATGAGATGAGTCACAAGAGGAGGGGAAAAAATCTTTTGACATTGAGGAAAAGGCTATTAACAATATATGTATCATTCCTGTCTGCTAAAAGAACAGAAGATCTATCATCTCTCTTACAACATAAAATAAAATAACAATGTAGAGAACCTATCTTAGGCAAGATTTTCGGGCGGAGAAAGAGAGCAAAGAGCAAAGAGCATAATAGGCACTGTTTTGTTTTGGGTGTCTCGTTTATCATGTATGTGCCACTACCAAAGGGATCGACAATGCGCTAAGAAGCAGAGGCTATTCGAGATTTCTCAAGCACAGTATGAAGCGAAGACATAATCGTAACGAGTCATAACCTAAATTTAAAACCTATGGGACTAAAAATGGTCTATTAAAGCATGACCATGTAAAAAGTAACAGAGAAAAAAGATGAGAAATCTGAAGCAAGTCAGTGGAATGCTACAACAACGATTAGATGGGGAAGCGCTCGAGTTCTGATTATTCCTCGTATCTTTTTCGGATTTTGGCATAGAATGGTTACCCAGTCCAGCAGCAACAGCAGGAGGCACAGTGGTAGAATTGGGTTTTGCTGGGGAATTATTGTAATCGTCAATGTCATTACCTGGATGAGGGTCACAAAAGTTCGGTCATACAGAGAGAGAAAAAAAAAACACGGTGAAACGTATGTGCAAAAATGAAAGTGGCACCTACAATCAAATTTCTTCCAGCCCAAGACGAGCTTCTCTCGGTCAAACACTACTCGGTAGCCAGTCATAAAGTTTTCTGTAGAAAGATTAAAGCATAAGGTGATATAAGCTTAGTGAAGAATCCCGTAAAATATTTATATCCGTTGTGGGACAAAAAAGGAAAAGTAACCCCAATTATCTTCTAAAGCATCTGAGGAACAGGCAATAACAAAAGAGACTAACGAACAAGTGTTGACATTTATGTCAAATTATGTAAATTACTCCACAATATTTTTGTTACATTACTTTGGAGTTAAGACTTACGTCCAATTATACTCAGTTCTGCACTCTTGATAACTGCCAGGCAATATACAATTTCGTTCTGCAAATCATTAGTAGGATTGATATTTAGAAGATGTTGCAGATTATTTAATAAAACTAAATAGCCTCAAAAGAGACTTACCTGAGTGGAGATGACAATGATGGGATCATAGACAGCAAATTGGCTTCCGCCTTTCATAGTTAAGCTCAGGCTAGGAATCAAACTAGAATTTGCATCGGAACTGCCCATTGTCAAGAAAGAGTCTTAGATTCGGAGGTAGAAAACTAAAAGGAAATACGAATGATAAATGATAAATGATAAATGATAAATTATTAACCATTACCAACCTCATATCATAACAAAACTCAAACGGGATCCTCGAATCAGTTGCATGTCGTCTATCCTGGATCTGTGAATGGAACTGCAACAGAACATAAATTGAATAGATTTAGTTTCAGCAAATGAGTGAGAATAGAATTTATGAATCTATAAGTCAGGGGTGAGGTGCATTTCATTGTTCAAGTGCTTACGCTTTCTGTAAGCCTTGCATAGCTTGGCTCAACCAGATACGTGAAAGAGGTCCCTGAATCGAACAGAGCTGAGAAATCCGCATCAAATAGAATGTCCCAACTCGAATTTGAGTAACACTGATATTATATGTTGGACTGCAAGAAGCGAAAAGGACGCCAGTATTAATGTAATCAAGACTTTCTAGCACATACTAACATAGTATTCTAACTTCAGTAGCTATCAGAATAAAGTAGATGAGAAATTACCACTTACTGTGATGGGTTCAGATTAAATGGGGTTTCATCTTGATCAGGACTGCCCTTGTCACCAAAACTGATTCTTCCAATTCCATCTTGTCCAAAACACATCGAGAAAGAATTTGCTATTAAGCCTTCTCTGGACAAAATGCTAGGTACTGATATCTTCTCCATTCCCAGCCCAAACAAACCATTCGGAGCCGCAACATCAAGGAACGAACCACTTTGGACCTGTCCACAACTGCAAAATTCATGTTACATTACCAGCTACAAATGCAAAAGAGTGATGTTTACGTACCAGATGATAACCGAACTCACCCAAATGTGACGTATGCCTCAACAAGTTCTTGACGCTTCTCTTCCTTTTTCAAATGCAGGACATCCTCTATCAATATCCCAGATGTGGAAGTTTCAGCTGAGACATAAGAGACCATGTAAGGGCAATTGCTGAATGTTCCGAAGCATCGGCGACGGTGTGTGCACAAACTGTCGTTGCAACTGACCTTTTTGCTTGTAGATGACCCTTTAGGGTCATACATGCTAATCTGAAAATCCTGGCACAATTAATCATGTCTCATCAATAATTAATTAAGCGGAAAGAAAAATTGCATTATTAATATATCCATCAAAATCATGCAAAAATAACAAAAAACAAATTATGATTTTGAAATTAACCATGATTCTTAAACACTGCCGCGCTTTAAATCCTTAATTATAGTAGACATGGCACGTTTGTTAGGCAACTTCGCACAATCTAGAAATAACACACACACACACACACACATATACAGAGAGAGAGAGAGATGACTTGGTAAATCCCTACTCCAAAGGGGAAACACTTAAATACCAACATCATCCCATATGGAAAGAAAACAAGAAAAATCCTAAATACTAATGACTTTCTGATAGAATGAAAAGAAGAAAACTGAAAGAGAAAACAAGAAAATTCCCAAATACCATCACTGAAGACCCAAAGTTTCAAAATTGATTTGAAAAATAAATAAAATAAAATAAAAAGAAGAAAAAGAAAAAGCAGAGAGTTTACAGTGGCAAAAGAAGTGGCAACGGTAGGGGCACAATCGAGAGCAGTCCACAGGGCACCCAAAAGAGGTCGCTTCCAGTATCCAACGCCACCATGAACGTCGTCCCCGGAGTTCCCAGCTTCACCGTCGTGTAATGCAGACTACAATTATTCAAAACAAAGAACTGTCAAACCCTAATTCCCAAAACCGGATCGAGAACCAGAAATTGGTGGAGAAATCAAGAAAACGGAGAATCATTGTCTCCAAAACATTAAAAAAAAAAAAAAAAACAAAGAAATTGTGAAATCTTGATTCAAGAACCAAATTAGGGGGCAAAGAAAGGCGTACAATCCCAAAGAGCTGATCCGGACGTGGAGTTCCCATCGGAGAAGGCGAGAGGCGAGTTTCCGATTCCCGAGAGCTTCCGGCCGCGAAGGAGGCGGTCTCGGTCGGCCAAGTGAGCGTAGTACTCGAAGCTCCCCTTCTCCGGCGGGTCGTCACCGCCGGCGGCGGCGGCGGTGGAGGATAGGCGTTTTCCGTGGGACCAATGCTTGACGGGGGTCGGAGAAGCGGTGGTGCATTTCGAAGCTGAAGATGCGGCCATGGCCATGGCAGCGTCGGCTGATCAGGACGACGAAGAAGAAGAAAACGACGACAGAGACGACGTCGTTTCTGCGGTGCAGACCAATCATTGGTTGGTTCTGTTCTGGGTTTGGAGATCACGAGACGACGGCATTTCCTCATGCAAGGACGGTGATTGGAATCGGGAGCTGAAATCTTGGAGGGATTTGCATTGGGATCGTGAAAGGTGGCAGGAAATCAGAGAATGCCTGGATCTGGAGTGTAAAGCAGGAGTTTTTTTTTTTTTTTTTTTTTTTTTTTTTTTTTTGGGACTGTTTTAAGTGTGATCTTTGAGTGGAGAACTTTGGGTATATGTCTTTCCGTTTTTGGCTTGTCTTGTGGGTCCCCCTTGTTTGTATATGACCGTTTAGGAAAGTTACAATGGCCTTTCTTTTTTTTTTTTTCACGAGTATATATGCTGTTCAAATGAGTCGAGAATGAAGATATGTTATTCCGTGATTTTATGTTTTTGGCTTTTCCTATAACACTGTTATCTAATATCACCTTAGTTTAAAATTTAATCACATTAAAATATTAAATATTAAAAAATTATATATAGTAATGAGTTAATCAAATATTATTAGGAAGACAGTTATTAAAATAGAAAAATAAGAAAACATATTTAGACTTTATGAAAACACCCTATCTAGTCTAGTTCTAATGATAATAATGATTCATTCTTATATTAATAATTGATTGACAGACAGTCCTGGTTTTTTTTTCTTTGGGTAAAATACGATAAAATAATAATGTTAATATTTGAGTGAAAAGTATAAATATATATATATATATAAATTTGTTTACATAAACAATGTGGCCTGGTTATTAAGACTTTAAAAATAGGAGTATGGAGCAACGATTTTTCTTTTCTTAATAATATGGATTTTATTACTCTTATCTATTAAAGATATAAATGAAAACATTTTTTAAGTTTGGATTTATGAGTTCCTAACCTCCTATCCAAAACTCATCGCTCCACATTTACTATTGAGTTAGTCCTAGCAGGATCAAGAATAGAATCTTAAACCAAGAGAGAGTAAAGAAAACTAAGCTTTGTTGTTGTCGTACAAAGAAGCACCGGAAGAATATGTTCGGTTGCTAAGAAAGTCGTATTTCAAAGAAAAAAGAAAATTATGTCGTTTAGGAAAAAAGTTGCAGTCATATATTACAGCAAATGACGTTTGTGTGTACTATGACGGTTGCTAAGTGTGTCGTTCTTAACAAACGGAATGTCGTTGACACCGTTGCATTGTAAAATGAACTACATGTAAACAAATCACGGGTAATCTAATCTTCCTATTATAAAAAACAAAAAAACAAAATTTAATGTGAGGACTAAAAAAAATTAATAATACCATGCTGATAAGATATGATATTTAACCATTAGAAGAAAATTAATGTGAGGACATAAAAAATATAATACCATGCTAATAAGATATGATATTTAACCATTAAATCATATAAAAATCATAGACACATAATGAAAATCGACTCTTAAGAACTATATCCTACCAATAGGGCATTTTCATAAACCTGTTAAAGTAATCTTCAATTTTATTATTTTTTTAGTGAAAAAGACATGGATAAAATCATCCTAAATTATGCAACAATTGGAGTTTTGATAGATATTTACAAGACAAATCTGACTCTATTAATTAATCTCTCCAAAGTATACATCTCAACGGCCGTAAGAGTTAAAGGCTCTTATATACTGTTTAAATAAATAGAACTCCGCAAAAGAGTAATTATTTAAAAAAAAGGAAAAAAAATAAAAGGCTCTACAAAAAAAAAAAAAAAAATACAAACTATAGAAAACAAATTCCTTCAAAACTTCAGAACAAGCTACGACGTCGTTTCGGAGGCATACCAGATTGAAAAAAACAAAAATCAAACTCATCGGAGAAGCTTGCTCGGCATCAATGGCGAGAGATGAAGCTCCATCTGGTACTGTACGAATTGCACGTCGTGAACCAGAGGATTGTCGGTCCTTCCCGGCGGCGAACCGGAGTAACACGCCGGTAAACACACGCATTCTCGTCCCTCAACGTTCTGCACCAAAAAAATAAAAACAAAAGACAAAAAAAGATCAGAAATCAAAAGAATCGTCAATCAGATCATATTGTGTTTAAAAGCTGAAAATCCTTGTAACCTTGTCGGCGATGACGTTCAGATTCCGCTTCTTGGATCGGTGTTTCGCTCGCTGTTCCGGCGAAATTCAGAAAATGAGTTCAGATACCAAAAGAATAAAAAAATTTAAAAGAAAAAAAAGTTTGTTTTCTTGGAAGATTATGTATCAGTATACCAAAAAAAAAAAAAAAAAAAGAAATATAATTTATAGAAATGAAAGACCTGTGATTTAGAACATGGAAGAGGCTTGAGGAAATCGGGAATGGAAGGTCCGAGTCGCCGAGGCTTCGGGACAAAGAGGACGGTCATTGCCGCCAGAGACGATCAGCTTGTTAGATTCCAGTTCGGCGTCGAACAGATTGCTCTTCACTGCTAAATGATGCATGGTTTTTTTTTTTTTTTTTTTTTCCTTTTTTGGTTGGTTTTGTTTTTTGAGCTCGCGGTGTGTGTCACAAGTAAGGCTTTGTATTTTTTTGTATTTTTTTTTTTTGAAGGTAAGGCTTTGTATTGTGGTAAGCTCAGGATTTCAACTTCTGGTATTGATATGAACGTCGATTCAAGAGGGTTAGTTATGTTGGAGATTATTAATATGATTTATTTTTTTCTTTTGACCTCATAAACCACACGTATAACATCCACAGAGAGAGAGAGAGATGAGAGGAGATGAGAGTGAGAGAATCAGTAACAAGTGGAACCACATTGAAAAAGCAGACCGTGTTCCAGGTGAAAAGGGGAGCTTAACATATTTGCCTGGCCATGAGTGATTATAGGCTGATAATTTGGCAATT
Organism: Ficus erecta; assembly: GCA_008635985.1. NCBI lineage: Eukaryota > Viridiplantae > Streptophyta > Magnoliopsida > Rosales > Moraceae > Ficus > Ficus erecta. The sequence continues at coordinate 73,209 of BKCH01000040.1, forward strand.
TTGTTTTGTTTTTTTGTTTTTTCGTTTTTTTTTTAAATCTCCTTACGTTTCTATTAATTAACCGCAATTCTTTTTTCAAGGAAAACTCAACACCAAAAAAAATAATTCACAAGCACACATTTTCTTTTTTTGATATTAAAGAATGTAAGATTCAAACTCTACATATTATAATAAAATTAAATATAAAATTAACACTACGCTATACTTTTTTTGGTCAAATATTTAACCATCTAATTTCCTTTTTTATTACAACTATTTTTATTTTTAAAGGTTGAAGTCTAAGGCAATTCATTTATTTGCTAGAATATGCTTTATATGTTTATATCCATACAATATATAGGAAGCCCAATCTTTGAAACTTTTCAAGCAAGTTCGTCCAAAATGGTCCGTTTTGGACAAAAATATTTTGTATTTAACTTTAGGTCCTTCAAAATTTTTTTTTTGTTTTCAGCCCAATTTTATTTTATCTTTATAGATTTGTTTTTTTTTTTTTTGTATTGGTCAATTTTTTTTTATTTTAGTCCTTTATTTTATTTTATTTTTTTTTGTATTTTTCATCCCTCTCTTTTTTAATTTTTATTTTTAGGTCCTTTGTATTTTTTTTTAATTTTGTAATCTATTTTTTAACTTATTATTTTAATTTTCCCTTACGTAGATAAATTTTCTCAAGTACATCTAATATGTGCGTAACACATGCTTTAGACAACTGTTTTTGACGAAATTGTCTTGTATTTAACTTTTGGCTTCAATTTTCTTTTGTTTTCGGCCCTTTTTTTTTTTTTTTTTTTTTTTTTTACAATTTAGTCCTTTGTTTTTGTATTGGTGAATTTTTTTCATTTTAGTCATTTTTTCTTTTTTGTATTTTTTTTCATGCCTATCATTTTTTTTTCCTTTAGGTCCAATGTTTTTTCTATTTTGTGGGTCTATTTTTTAATTTATTATTTTAATTTTTCTCTATAAAATAAATTTTCTCAAATAAGTTTAATACGTGGACAGCGCATGCTTCAAACTAGCATATAAATAAACTACAATAAATGGAGTTTTAGCAGTCAAAAGATTTCTTTTGCTTTTTCCTGATAAAAAGCAAACACGAGTTACAGTGGTAAACATAGACAGACCCCACTTGGCATTTTGGAACAAGCAGGCTTGATGTGTGCGAAATACAGACACTAGTAAATCTAATCCAAATTAAGACATAAAATTGAACTAATTAATCCACAGCCATATAAGGAAAAAAAATTATGTGGAATCCTAGTAAAGGAGAAAACTGAAGATTGGCATACAACTTCATAGAGACGAAATGTAACTAAATATGAACATCAGTGAAAGAATTTTCATTTCTTTTTGTGTGTTTTTTTTTCTTTTTTTGGGATACATAAGGCTATTGAGGAGAGAACAAATTACGAATAATACATATCCCAGTCAAACTTAGGCTGTGAAAAGAGCTCATAATCAAGAGGCCCATCCACAATGCTGTCAACAGTCTGCATGCCACCCAAAAGAGCTGGCTGAAATCCATCATGAGAAGGCAAAAGCTTGTATATAACTAGCACCCCAAGTGTAAATATAGCTTGCAGCTTTGTTGAATCTCCTTGGACCGAAAAGAACAAGAGCATTGACACCAGGAACAGGTCAACGCAGAACCGCATGATGCACAACACGGTATCCATCAACTTCCCATCGTTCCCAGCAGGAAAGCCTCGGACTCTGTAGAGAAAGAGAAAGTTGTACTTGTCGACCACGTATCTATACCCGAAATAAACTGCGCCAACGGGAACCACAAGTGGGGCAAATGAGGAATATATCAAAGTCAGTGCGAATATTGTCAAATTGAATGCATAGTACTGTGCAAAATCGAATGTCTGCTTTGGGGCCGTCGAGGTTCTGTTGATGGGATATACAGAGAGATCGTGGCCATGAAAATCCATTTCATTCGTCCTAGGAGAATCGTAACTGCCGTCAACCACCAAGGGTCTCTGCAGACCATCTGTTTCCTGATTTTCAAGTTGGTACTCTTCGGTTTGTTCTGGGACAAGTTGAAGCATGTCGTTCTTCCGAAACTTCTGAAGCTTCCTCTTTATCCAAGGTATTGGAGCCAACAGGTCATAAGATATTCCCAAGAAAGTACTTGTGATCAGAAATGCGAGTGAGGAGAGGCATGACCTTGACAAGAATGAGCCACTCATGTATTGTTCAATCCTCTTGCAATCTTCTCCGTCCAAGTAGCACCGCCCCATTCGTAGGATGGTGCTCTCCAATGACGACTCGACCAAGCCCTTGAGGAGGATTAGATTCACCAGAAAGAAACAAACCATCTTCAAAAGTGCAGCTCTTTGCTCCCCAGAGACTGTAAGATGTCGTTCAAACTTGGAAAGATAGGAAAGAACAGAAGGGATCACTATGTACATGCTCACAAATACTATCACATTGGGAAGGAACTGAAAGATAAGGCTTCCGAGCCAACTCGAGCTCTGCACCCAAGCTAACCACAACTGGGCATTGTCCATAGCTTCAGCATTGACAATCCGACCAGCACTTTTCACAGCGCTGATAACAGCAAGAGGAGAGCTAAAGAATAGAAGCATTAAGAGTAGGCACGAGTTCACTATCACCCTCCTTAATCTCAGAGATAGCTTCGACGATCCCAAGTGATTCCAGTAAATGTCGTTGCCAAAGGTGCCCGCTCAACTTTCCATTGGTTCCTCTGTAAACGCAATTCCACGAGAGAAAAGAATTTCCCTATCCTTCTCTTCTCATTCCCGAAAGTCCTGTACCGCTTTATTGGCAGTGTAAACATCCTTAAACACCACAAATGCAACTCCAGCGCCCAATGCACGACCTTCTTTGTAAGCCGCAAGTTCAGTCTCCAATTCAGCTCTCAATTCCTGCAATTTCCTTAGTCTCTCTTCATCCGTGTAACCTAAACTAGCCATGATTCGATCCCAGAAACTTTGCACTTTCTTCCAAAGATAACGAACTCGACCCCAAAAACCATCCGAATATCCCCTTCCATTTTCATCTTCGCTTTCCTCCGGTAAAAGCCGAGAGTCCATTCGAGCCACTAACCACGTACATTCATCCCGAACCCTAACCAAGTCCGAGGCTAAATCATCCAATGCACACAAATCCATCGGCAAAATAACCCTAAAGACTTTACCAGGGTACTTATGCTGAAAATATTCTTGCAACAATGTCCTATCTGAGCCTAGGGCTTTCGGTATTCCCTGCACCATTATGGTGAAAATCGCAGTGGAATCCGCGGTCGGATCACTTAAATTTCCATTCCCATCCCTAAACCTAGTGATCTTCAACCGTTCTTCAATGGCGGAAATTCCAAAATGCACTAAAACGACAACAACCACAACGAAAAGAAAATGGACCCAGAGCAAGCCGAACCTTTCTCGATGTGGATAATTGTCGTCTTCGAGAATTCGTCGCTCAGCAGAGCTCTCCCAGCGTATAGATTGAGCGGAAGCATTACCAGTAACGAAAGGACAGCTATCGGGAGAAGCAAACCGCAGCTTCCGCCTTCGATCAGAAGGAACTGCGCGGCGTCGGCGCCGCAGTGGCGGGCGATCTCCCGGCCGGTGGCGTGCCAGACGGCGAGGAGCTTGGCGGCAAGGGCGGAGGGGCCGGGCATGCGGTTGTGGTCGCTGCGGAGCTTCACGAAGATAAAGATGAACACGCAGAAGAAAGCGCCAATCGCCGATATGTTGAGCAGGTATTGAATGTTGCCGTACCAGGCGCCGAAATCTTCGGCTCCACCACCGCCGTCGGGAGACGGAGGAGGAGAGATATTCGTTCCATTGGCGGCGGCAAAAGGCGGCGCGGCGGCCAAGCTCAATCGGGGCAATTCCATGGCGGAGGAGGAGAAATCTTGCGAAATTAGGGTTCGAATAGCCAGAATTTGGGATTCCTGTGGTGAGATTTGAGGTAGACGAGATCCAATTCGAAGAATTTCCTCTTCATGTGGAAAAAACAATTCGAATTGGAGAGGAATTCGGATTACGATCTTCGGAGAACTTGGGAGCGACCGAGAAGATAAACATGCAGAGAGATTAGCTTCTGTTAGATTTCCAGAATCGTATAAAGAATGGGATTTTCTTTTCTCTGGTTTTCCCTCTCTTTGCTTTTGGGATTGTTTGGTTCCTGAGAAATTTGGGACGAAAAGTGAAAGCGAGCTGAGAAAACACGGAGGAAAGGTCAATCAGGGGTTGTTTATGAAATTTCTGGAAGGTGTAAATATTTACAATAACTTGCGAGATTCTCATTAATCTTTTCATTTGTACCCCTGTCGCTGTTTAAGACTAATCCCATGCCTCGTTTGGCCCCCCCCCCCCCCCCCTTTTTTTTTTTTAAGCCAAGTCCATGGGATGCCCCAAATGACATAGAGCCCCAACAAGTTGGATGAGATTTGACACATTTGTACATTAGTAAATAAAGTTAAATTTTAAGATATATAATATTAGTTATAAACTATTTTATTATTAATTAAACATAATTTAAAACATCAAAAATTGAACGTAAGGCCAATTCTATGTCATTGGGTCTCTTGACAAATGCAACCTATTGGACTAATTCAACATAGAAGAGGAAAAAAAGGTGGTGTTTAGCACACGTGAAGGATTGGATTTTTTTTTTTTTTTTTTAAGTTCAAATTGGAATTATGAACTTAGGTATGTTTTTGATAGAGAAAAAAATTTGGTCTGGCTTGAGTTTCGAATAATTTTATTTTATAATACAATTCAAATTGGATGATATAAGTCTAGATCGAGTACATAATTGCTCCAAAATCTTTAAAAAATAATCAAGATAATTAAAAAGAAAAAAGAAAAAAAATAGTAACTGTTACAAGCCAGAAGACAAAACTAGGATAAATGGTCTTGAAAGATAAGGTGTGTGACTTCTACTAAGCTTTGAGCCAATATTTAACTATTATAGAACAATAGAACAATGAGATTTCTTTCGAGTCTAACATAGCAGATTCGAGTTATAAGATCATGAAGGTTATTCTTTAAAATGATATATATATATATATATATATACACACACACGCGTGCGTGTGTGGAGATCAAACATGAAATGTATGGTACTCTAATTTTCCTCTCTCATTGCCAATTAGGTTGATTCTCCTTAGCAGCAGTATGCATACATACGCGTGTGTACCTAGATTTGTCTACAGTCCCTTCTTGTAACATATAAAATAATGTAATATGATATTTATTTCACATAACATTTCTCACGTCAAACGTAACACTATAAGATTCAATCAGTTCAAATTATTGTTATACCCTTCTAATTAACATCAACATTATTTTGAAAGTTTGAATACGTGATGAGAAAGAAAAGGATCATAGACAAGTCAAATAAATATTCAGCTGTGTTTGTTTTGGGGGGTTTTCAGTCATGTGAAATGCATTTAAAGGACTCCCCACCAGTCACCATTTTTATCCATAAAAAAGGAACTTGTTTGGTGTGTGTATAGTCATGGCAGACATGACATGTCCAGTCACCATTTTTCATTTTTCACCATGCAAGACTTTGAATAGCTCTCTTCTTAATCATTTTAACACCACACTACTATTGCTTTCACTTCACTTCTTGCACTACCCATTTGATTATAACACATGGATGATTTTGTAATAGGGCAACCAAAAAAAAAAATTCCTTTAAATAGTAATACGTAATCATGAATTTTCGTATCAAATTATAATATGATTTAAAAGTGTAAAACACTGATAGAGTAATTTTTTACCCTATCAAAGAATCCTTTATAAAATGTTTAGTACGTAATAATCTTACAAACATGATTCAGATTCTCATGTTTGATATAAACTATTTGGCTTTTTTCTAAACTTATAAAAGTTAAGTCCATTTGTTTCTCGATTTTTTTTTTCCGTCATGATCTATTGCTCTTTTCGTCTTCAATCTTTGTTCTGTTGCGCGGTTGTCGGACTAATCTTATCTAAGTTTCCCACCTATATTTGACACAAAAGTGCCACTCTTTGAAAGCGACAAACAAGGTTTTGCAGTGTCAAAATTGCCAGAGTCTTTTTCAATTATTCCTGTTCATCTAAATCATAGTGTCCTTGTAAGTCATAAACTTCTATCATTACCTAAATGATGGTGAAATATAAGGGACTTGGTGTAGTTTTGGGCTTTTATTTTTTTGGAGAGTTTTGGGCTTACTCTCTGCTTAACCTACTTGTGAACCAAGCAATGACAAATGACTTTTGTCTCGACCCGTTTTTTTTTTTTTTTTTTTTTTAAATCTCATTTTTTGTCCTTTTAACTTCAAGGTGAAACTCATTTCTGAACCATGACATTCAAAGCATAACATAATCCCTAATATGTAAAATTATCTCATTAAAATCTATACGTCAGCATTTTGTTAAAAAGTTAATTAAATTTACATGTGACATCAATTTATGTATCGATAAAGTTTCACGTAACTGTCATATGTCATTTTTTTATTTAAATTTTCATGAGATTCTCAATGGAAAGAATTCAATAAGATAGTTCTTTTAAGTTTTTTAGATTGATGACTCATTGTGAGATGTTTTAACAGTGACCAAAATTGAATAGACTCTTTAAGTTTTGAGACCAAAAATGGATTTCACCTCTCTCTCTCTCTCTCTCTCATGCTTTGATTCAACAAGCAAAACCTGCCATTTCTTCAACGTGAAGCAAACAAAAATTTAGCCAAAAAAATTCGAGACACTGAAATACAGAGCACTTGGAGCCATTAGAGCAATGAGACACAAATGTCGCTTCTTGTTTTGTCCTCATTCGAACTAAAAGCTCCATCTTTTTGTTTTTGTTTTTGTTTCTGCAAGAAAAACTTTTTCTTCCTTTTATCTGGAGAATTCTCCTTAAAAAAAGAACGTAGAGAATTTTTTTTTTTTTGATAAATTGAAAATCATTTCGATTTCCTTGTATGACAAAAAAAATACTACATACCGGATTTTTATCCGTTTTTTTTTTTATTTCCTTACAAAGTTGCAAATTATTGGAAAACTATAGACTATTTATTTTTTATTTTTTCTTGATCCACTACAATGAAAAGGAATATTTTTATTAAGGGAGTGTTTGGTGTATAAGTTGAGTTTGAGTTGAGTTGAGATTTTTAAGTTTGAATAGTTATTTTTGTTGACTTTTTTAGAAAAGACAAAAAACTTTTTCAGAAAAGATAAAAAACATGATGAAAAAAGTGCAGTTTAGTTTAAAATGAGATATAGAACCAAACGGGCCCTAAGTTCTATTAAACTTGCAATATTTTTTTTAGTTGTAGTACCTTTTTAACACTATCCGTACCAATTTTTTTTTTTTTTTTGGGTACACTTTTACATACTTTCCTAAAATAAATAAATAAATTTATGTCCAATTGTTTTTAGCGTTTGGATTCTACTTTGTTGCTAAAACACATAATATTAATTGCTACCCGTACCATTTTTTTTTTTTTTGGGGGTACACTTTTACATACTTTCCTAAAATAAATAAATAAATTGATGTCCAATTGTTTTTAGCATTTGGATTCTACTTTGTTGCTAAAACCGTGTGCTGTTTTGTTTCAGACTTGTTCTATTGTTGGATTTAATGTTGTTGTTGTTATTATTTTGCTTGAGTTGTTCTATATAATATTAATTGTTTAGAGATGACTTTCATCCTTAGTCAAGGGGCGTCAAAAACATCATGAAATTTACATATAAATTTTTTAGAGGATCTTTGTAACCTTCTACGGTCATCCTGGCACACCTAAAAAAAAAAAAAAAAATCTTAATTTGGTCGGTGGACTTAAATAATGCCCATTTTGACATTTGGAGTTGATAACTCGATCAAAAAAATTATTTGACCTGTTTTATGCATGTAAATTGGTTATGTTCTTGAGCAATTTAATTAATTTTAAGTTAATTATGTTTAATTTTGCTTATTTTTAATTTAGAGTAGTTTTGTTATTTTATTCAATTTTTTGTAATTTTGTTTAGGTTAATATTAAAGGGATTGGCTATGGTAGAGGTCTTTTGAGAGGCACTATCAATAGAGTCTAATTTTTTGGCCATCAAAACCAAATCAAATGATGAAACATCATGGAATTACTCAAAAGTTCAGCTACACACAGCTGTAGGCTAGCCAAACTTTTTTTTTTTAAATGGGTGATGCAATCAGTAAAACTCATATTCATTTTTGTGCTCAAAATCATCTTAAACATTTTGTTTTTACAGATTCAAAATTTGTTTACACGCATACAAAATTCTAAGCTTCTCTTTCCTTAAATAAAACTTTTATCTGAAGATATTCGTTGCAAATTTAAATTAAAGAATCTCAATCACTAATTAAAAAGAAAACAAATTTCCCAAAAAAAAAAAAAACTTTTGACTGAAGATTTCATCTCTTTCATCTTCTCTCTCTATCTTCTTCACAACCACTTTCCACCCCTAAGGCAGATCGACGGTTTCGTGGGCGAGATCGACGGTTTCATGGGCGAGATCGGCAGTTCAGTGGATGAGATCACAGTTCGATGGATTTGGCGATTTCTCATCCCGAATTCCATCTTTGTCTGGCGACCTTCGAATGCCTCCCTTACCGAAAAAATGGCAAACCATGAGGACCTTCAAATGGTGAGATCTGGTGCCAGCGGCGGTGAAGCTCGTCGCAACCTATTTGCCGTGGAGCCGTGATTCAGAGATTGAGGTGGCCGGTGATGGTGCGTGTTGAACAATGGCTGACAGGAGAAGGTTTTCTGGGCGGTAGAAGTGGTGATGAGAGTCTGAGAGAGTATAGACATAGAGAAAATAAAAAGAAATAAGATTTTGTAACAATCCTCCATAAATTTTCTTGTCTGTTGTTTGTTCCCTAAAGATTTGAAGAGGTTTTTTTTTTTTTTTTTTTGGGTTGAAAAACGATTTACAGAGTTATAATGATGGTTTTGGTTTTAAAAGAACATTTGTGGAAAATTAAAACGAACAATATTTGTGTGCACGGGAACATGAAGAGAAAAAAGCTTGGCTAGCCTGCGGTTGTGTGCACGTGAACTTTTTTGTAACTCCTTGATGTTTTACCATCCGATTTAGTTTTAATGGCTCCAAAATTGAGCTCTACGGTAGTGCCTCTCAGTAAGGCTCTATCGTAGTCTTTTCCAATATTAAATTTAATATGTTGATATTAATTTACCCTTCTAAACAATTAATTTTCTAAATTGTGTAGGTTAATTAGGTGAAATCGGATAAAAAAAGAATTTTGGATGCAAACTGGGGGTAAAACGGTCATCAAAATAGTCTAAAAAGGATTAAAATTTGAAATGTAATTTCCACCAATCAAAGAGAGTCACGTGTCGTACACTCTGGCCATCCACTGCCGCGCGCTCTATCTTATTGCCTCCGTTGCCCAGCGAGAAGCCACCACGCGTCCCTACGGGGGGCATTAATGACAGGTCTTCCTGATCCACTGCTGGCTGGCCTACAGAACTTAAGTGAGCTCACTTCTTCACTCAGCCAGATGCCGCCACCTGGACCGCACTACCAGGCCGTCCTCTTCCTTCGCGCAAAGTGTCTAGCTGGGTCAATGGCGGGGCCCACGCCAGTAGCTGTTGAAGCAAGAAAGGAAAAGAAAAAGGAGAAAAAGAAGGAGAGCTTGGCTGGGAGGCCGAGACTCAAGAATAGGGGCCAAAAACCCAGAGGAAGAAAGAAGAGAGAAAATGAAGAAGAAAAAGAAAAAAAATAGAAAAAAACCAAAAACCAAAAAATAGTAGTGTAGAATTTTTAGGTTTAGAAATTAATTTTTATTTTTAGTTTTGGACTTTATTTTCAACAAATTTAAAGGAAGATGGCATTTGAAGAACAAAAGGAAGGGATGAGAAATTGGTAAAATACTTAAAAGATTTGTGAAAATAATTATTGGAGTTTTTATTTATTTTCCTTATCTCTTTTATCTTTTTAGTTGGATGATGCTTGAACTCTTGATTTGCTTAATCTTGTGTTTAATTTCATTTATGGATTTTGGATTTTGTGTTGTTTGTTAGTTATAGGGTTTAATATAACTCTACGTGAACTATGTTTTAATGATTTGGTTAATTGTTAATAAAGTCTCCATTCAATTCATTTGTGTTTTTCTATTCTTAATGCATCTAATTTGTTGGGAAATGAATTAGTTGACTTGATTCATGAATTTTAATGCTCGGGAGAGATTAATTCATTTATCGGTTTGTGAAATAAAATCTTAGTTGTTGTTAAGTTCGGGAGGCCGATGATATTTTGATAATCAAATAAAAGTGTGCTTAATGAATGTGTAGGTAGACAAGATAGATAGGGATATCAATTTGGACCCTTATGTATATAATCTCATTTGACACTTGGGAAAGATAGTGAGGTTAACTTTAAGCCCTTGATTAATGAATTAATTGATAATAGTTAGCAAATAAGAATGATAGAGTGAAGTCAAGACCCTAGTACCTTGTTTGTTCGAGTCTTTTATTCCTTTGGTTTTGTTTGGTCATTTTAGTTTACTTTATTTAATTTAATTTGCATTTTCGCTATTTTTCAATCGACTGTTCAAATAATTCTAACGTTAACGAATTTTGATAATTAACTTAAATTTAAACGCAATCATCATAAGATCGACAACTTTACTCATCACTTTATTATTTTTGCAACTCGTACACTGGTAAGATTTCACGCAACAGGAGGAGTTTGACACATAAAGTAGCCATTGGCAAACAATTCCTAATGCAAAATCCACTTTGTTATACATATTTCCTTCAATATTTCTTGCAATACTTTTGACATTATAATTTGGGGTTGAATTCAAGACTATATATACATGCATGCACACACACAAATATAATGGGGTGGAATTCAAGACTATATATACATACATGCACGCACACATATATAATGTATTGTATGCAGTTACTTACAATTTATTATTTAAAAAACTTGTAATAATTAGTTAATTTACATGTGTAAATTCTTTATATTATGTGGCTACTTAAACTTGTTATTTAGAAAACTTGTAATAACTCGTTGATTTATACGAGAAGTTCTAATTTAAAATCTTGTTATATGATTTATACATGTATTGCTATAAATAACAAGTATAACTGAAAAAATATTACATTAAAATCACCTGATCATTATAATTTATCACAAACAACAACAAATAACGTATGATAAGAGTGGCGTATAAATGAATATTCAAAAACCACTTTGTTACACATTTTTTCTTGCGATACATTTTCACATCATATTTTGCGGTTGAATTCAAGATTATACATATATATACATACATACATATATATATATATATATATGTATACACACATGGTGTGTGTGTGTGAAGAAGACGTTCATATGTGTTTGGTGGTATGAAAGGATTACCTCAACAAATGTGGGTATTGTTGACCCAAAATGTGTAAAGGTTGCGAAAATATCTTCTTTCTTTTTCATAGGCAGAGAAATTTTCAAGATTTGAGTAACTCCACAAATGTCACGACACATGCAGGGTTGTTGTTGATGACACCTGTCCCCTTTTTCCTAGTAGATGGACACCTATTCACTCCAACCAGAGAGGGAAAACAACCTTGTTGTGTTGGGACTGTTTGTTATTTAGGTATTAGAGGTGTTTTTGCCCATGCAAAAATAATACTCAATCAATACCCAAGAAACAGATCGCTGGAGTTCAACCAATACAAAGAAAGCCACATATTTACCAATTTCCCTAAAACATAATATATTAAACTAATCTATACCTGTTTATATTATATGCGTATGATAAAAAAAAAAAAATGAAAACCCACAAGAGATATAGATTGAAATGGAGATAATATCAGAAAAAATGAGGATTAGAACAAAACTTTCATGGCCCTAATTTGACATTGTATCCAACCCTAAGAACAAAAGTGAAGTGGTTGCATGCATTAATTAAGCTCAAGCATTGAAACCCCCCATAAGTCAAAGATTTGTCCACATGAACATAATGTCAAAAGGCCAAATTGGATCGTATCATCCAACTTAATTGACGTTTGTTTATTGAAATTTTTTTTTATTCACGACACAACCAATATTGTCAACATGTGGTGAAATTTTCAAGCGAGAAGGAAGAAAAAACACAAATGTTAAGAAGGTTCTCCTTCTCCCTCTTTTATTTTCCTTTTGAATCGTAACTTCATGGAGTTTTAATTCGATTCTTTCACAAACAAAAATAATAATAATTTTTCCATAAAGTGTCCAATAAAATCAAGAGAACCCCATCAAATTATAATTTCTTTGTCATATCAAGGTTTAAGAAAAAAAGTAGATTTAAATTCTTTTCCCCCTCTTTTTTTCTCTCCAGTGCGTGAAAATTGGAAAGAACGAAAAAGAAATAAGGGGTTTATTGTTAAATAGCTTTTTTTATATAAGTTTTTTAATAAATGGTCTAAGTTTTTAAAAATTAGTTAAAAAGGTTAAGTTTTTAAAAATAGTTAAATGTCTTTTTTCTTAAAATGGTCAATCACTGATTAACTATAAAACGGTTAATCATTGATTAACCATTAGTCAATCACTGATTGACCATAATATAACTCACAAATTTTTACAGTCAATCGCTGATTGACTCATAGTCAATCATTGATTGACCATAAACAATATCACAAATTTTCATTTTTGTAGTCAATCACTGATTGATTATAAACAAAATCACAAAATTTTCGGTTAATCAGTGATTAATTATAAATAAATCATTAATTTACCATTTAAAAAGTAAAAAAAAAAATCATCCTCTACGGCAATAGCCTCCTTTCTCTCTTCCCATTCTCGATTATCTTCCTTTCTCTACTACTTTTTTTTTTTTCCCTTCTCTCTCTCTCCCCTCATTGATTGGAGAGTGGTTGTGCCGATGATGACAACGACGACGACGCTGGTGACTTGTTCCAGTTCGATCGGAGAATGCTGAGACCGTCATGATTTCCGATAGAAGCGATCGAGGGTCGCAAGCTCCGCAAGCTTTTTTCTCCAATGACAAGAACGGCTTATTCTCCGCGATTTGGGTTCTCTCTCTCCGTTGTGAGCGACACGACGATTTCGCCCTGGTGTCGTGATTTTAGCTTCACCAATCTCTATCAAAGGTTCTGTCGGTGACGATGATGGTTGAAAGGAAATAAGAGAGAAACACATAGAGGGAAGATAGAGAGATGCGTCGGGGAAGTGAATGAAATTTAATTAGGTCATTTAACTAAATAAAAAAAGGTTGGACTATCTATTAAATTAGGTGATTGTTATAAATCACCTAGCTTAATTTCCTAAAAAATAAATATACAATAAAATAATAAAAGATAGAAGAAAGGTACTTTGACGGGGAGGAGAAAGAACTATTTGACCTAACTTTTAATGCACTTAAAATAATGATATAAAAATTAAACCAAGGAGTTCCAAGTAAATAACAAGACGACATCATCATCATTATCATCATCACATTATTATCATTAAAATTCTTTGATGGAGTACTAAAACTTACATTAAAAAAAAACACCTTAAATATATTGCGATTTTCAGCAGTATAATAGTAATACTACACCAATGTTATGCAATCTAGTAAAAATGTCACATCCAGGTGCCAAATTGGAATCCCTTGTCCCAAATTCGTTTATATACATTAAAAATAAATAAACATTAAGAGTTTGTTTGGTATTTGAGTTGAGTTTAAGATGAGATGAAATTTTTAAGTTTGAGTTGAATTGATTTTTTAAAAAATAGTTATAAATTTTGTTGACTTTTCAGAAAAAGATAAAAATTAAAATGAAAATTTTGAATTGAGTTTGAGTTAAACTCATTGAGTTTGAGTTAAACTCATTGAGTTTGAGTTAAACTCATTCATCAAATATAGACTAATTTTAATGCGAGTATTTTTTTTTGGTGTTTGGTGTATAAGTTGAGTTTGAGTTGAGTTGAGATTTTTAAGTTTGAATAGTAATTTTTGTTGACTTTTTCAGAAAAGATAAAAACTTTTTCAGAAAAGACAAAAAATATGATGAAAAAAGTACAGTTTAGTTTGAGTTGAGTGTTAATGCCAAACGAGCCTTTTATATAATTAAAAACAACAGCAAATGAATATAAATTTATTAAATATATATTAATATTTTTCTTCTTTCTATCTACTTTCTCTTTCTTTGGTTATATGTGGAGCCCATGGCTGCCCATATGCATTGCTGGCTTTCAGCCATCGCTTTGTTCGTTTTCTTTTATAGGGTGTTTGTCTCCTGAGAAAGGCCACAGAGAAAGAAAATCACCAAACCAGAAAAAGAAAAGAAGAAAGAAAGGAAAAAAAAAAACAGAGTTTTTAGTTCATTCCAATCACGCTGATTTGAGAACTCTCCTTCAATTATCTTCCCCCATCCTTCTCCTTCAATAATTATAATAAAACCCCCCTCAAAAAAAAAAAAAAAAAAAAGTCTGACCCATATCCAAAAAAAAGAAAAAAGAAAAAGAAAAAAACCCTTTTGCCCACCAGTTTGATTTGATCGATCTGTAGATCTAACGCTTTCGAACCCACATGTATTGCTCTGTTTCTTTTAGATCTCCGTCGTCGTTTTCGTCTTACTGATCAAACAGCCTAATTGTATCATACTGTAAGTTTATCTGATTCTTCTCCTTCTCTCTCTCTCTCTCTCTCTCTCTCTCTTTTTAAATACTTTTAATCTGCTATTATTATAATCTATTGTTAATTTGGTTTTTTGGGTTTGAATTGTTCTGAATCTTTTACTTGGTATTGGGTGTGGCTAGATGATTTGTGGGTGTAGAGTAGAGTGCAGAGGTAGATTTTACTGTGGCTAATTTTTGGGCAATCCATTTAGCTGTCGTTTATTTTTAGTTGTTTTTGAGCAGAAATGGAGGTTGGGTTTAGGATGTTAGACCCTAATTGGGATATTAACTGAAATCATGATACATGTGCGTGTGTGTGTGTAGATATTGCAAAATGCAACCATGATATTGGGTGTTCTAAATTACTGAAATATTGAGTGCAGAGGTAGATTTTACTGTGGCTGTTTTTTGGGCAATCTATTTAAGTGCTATTTTTGGTAGTTGTTTTGAAGTTTTTGAGCAGAAATGAAGGTTTTTTTTTTTTTGGTAGTAGACCCTATAAATGGGGATATAAACTGAAATCTTGATATTGGATGTTTTAAGTTAAATAGAATCCTTAAGTTGATGTGGGTTTTTTCTAAGTTACTGAAATATTAGGTGTGACTGAGTAATTTTCATGATTGTAGAATAGAATGTGGAGGGAGATTTTGTTTTGCTTAATTTTTCAGTGTCAGTTTTTTAACAGAAACGGCAATCGGTTGTGGATATTAGACCCTAGTGGGGATGTTAACTGAAATTTTGAAAGATGATTTATTTGGTTGTTAAGTTGTACAAGACTAAATTTATTTACATGGGGCTTTTCCATTTCTAAGCTAGGTGGCTGATTTTGCTTTTATACTGTAAAATTTGGTGTGCAGGTGAAGGAGGGCAGGTGGAGTTTTTCTTTGGACTGCTTGTTGATACATCCATTTTGGATGTGGCGGCATAGGTGGCTGGCCCGGGTGAAATGAGGGATGTTATCAAGGTTGATGAACTTTCTGAGGGCCTGCTGGCGGCCGTCCTCGGACCGGTATGTCCGCACGGGTTCGGATGCAGCTGGCCGGCAAGATGGGTTACTTTGGTACAAAGACATGGGGCAGCACTTGAATGGTGAATTCTCAATGGCTGTCGTTCAGGCCAACAATTTGCTCGAGGATCAGAGCCAGATTGAGTCCGGTTCGTTGAGCTTGCTTGACTCTGGCCCTTATGGAACCTTCGTGGGAGTATATGACGGCCATGGTGGTCCTGAGACATCACGTTACATAAATGATCACCTATTCCAGCATCTCAAAAGTAATGTTAGCCCAAACATACCTTTTAGCATAAATATGTTTACGAGGAGATTAGGTGGAACCAGTTTAGTCTCTCAAATAAATGAAGAATTCCTTTACTGTTTTGGCTGTTTTTATCTTCTGTATGAAAACCAAGAATTCTCGGCTTCAGGGCTGTTTTTATAGTATACACCTAAAGCATTAGCTATTAGAGCCAAAGGATCAAGTTACTGCTATTGATGATGGTTAAGTTAATTTTGTTTTCTATATTAATTTTTTCACAGGGTTTACTTCAGAACAAGGGTCCATGTCAACTGATGTTATCCGTAAAACGTATCAAGCCACAGAAGAGGGCTTTCTGTCTGTTGTCTCGAAACAGTGGCATATGAAGCCGCAAATCGCAGCTGTCGGATCCTGCTGCCTTGTTGGTGTGATCTGTGGAGGCACCCTCTATGTTGCCAACCTTGGAGATTCCCGCTGTTTTGGGGAGACTTGTGAAGGCAACCGGAGAGGTTCTTGCCAACCAGCTGTCATCAGAGCACAATGTTGGCCTAGAATCCGTGAGACAAGAGATGTATTCTTTGCACCCTGATGACTCGCATATCGTCGTTTTAAAGCATAATGTATGGCGTGTCAAGGGTTTGATACAGGTAACAAGCAGTGATGTTTACGATTGTGGAATGGATTTTACTGTTCCATGCATTAAGGGGATTAACATACATATGTTCTTTTTAGCTGCGCAAATCTTTCGAGTGGATTACTCTGTTACTCTAGATAGATGCTCTGTTCGATGTAGTCTTTAGGCCAAAGCCTCTTTCAAAAGGTTTGCGGATTTACTTTCAGTTTCGTTTGGTTCACTTTCACGTCTTAGTTTTTCATTAATTCATATCAGCTTCGCGATTCACATAAAAGGCTGGTCTCTTGAGTGCAAAGAATTTGACAATAACAAAAATGTAAAGCTGATGACTTCATGCTTGCTAGTCACTTGGATCATATAATTTTTTCCCCCCCCTAATGAAGTGACAATGTGTAAAGCATTAAAATCTTCCAAGAAATTTCTGAACCGTAGCTGTAAGGGGTATTAACAATGTCACAGAGCATTCTGGATTTGCCCTCAAGCATTAATCAGATGCTTGTGGAAGAACAGGACTTGAAGAGAAATAGACTATATGGAAAGGATGATGAAAAATTTCCGATTTGTTTTCCTTATTTCGTTATATATATATATATATTTTTAAAATGCAAGCATGTTCTTGAGGTTTGTAGACTATCAACAAGAAATTTCAAATCTATGTTGCGGCTTTTTTTTTTTGGCCTTTAACCTTCCTTTCAAAAGAAAAAAAAAAAAGGAAAAAAATCTTTGGTGTTATCTGATCAGGGTTTTTATGTATTTTAACTATGTTTGTTGCAGGTTTCTAGATCTATTGGTGATGTCTACCTAAAAAAGGCGGAGTTCAATAGGGAGCCTTTATATACCAAATTCCGTCTCCGAGAACCTTTTAAAAAGCCAATTTTGAGCTCTGAGCCTTCGATCACCGTGCATGAACTTCAACCTCACGATCAGTTTATCATATTTGCCTCGGATGGATTATGGGAGCACCTTAGCAATCAGGAAGCAGTTGATATAGTCCAAAATCACCCACGCAGCGTATGATATTCTCCTTATTATTCAATTCAGAATTTCCTTTGATCTGTTGACATGCCTATATGAAATTATTTGACGCAAAAAATAAAAAAGAAACTATACATCTGGCTAGGCCTAGTAATCTTCACCATTTATAAGTACACATACTGATATCGCAAAATTGCTTTGAATCTTTTGGTTCTTTATTATGTTTCGGATGGTATCTCCTCTACTGTTGTAACAAGTAAATTTTGAATTGGTGCTTTTTAATACATTGATTGTTACTTTCACACTTTTCCTCTTTACCTGTTTCTTCTGCGAGAGCCGTAAGCTTTTATAATTGTGGCATTAGTTTCTGCTCATGACGAATCAGATGCCATCAGTCATTTCACAGTCGCAGATGTTATAATTTATATGGACGTTTCGTGCTCCTATAATTCAGGAAAGAGAGTTGGAAGTCTTTGAACCATTTTATGAATCGAATTACATTGTTTATGTACTTTCTAAGAGCATAATGCAGGTTCTTATTCGGCTTTTGTGCTTTTCTCGTTTTTGGTAAAGCAAGTTGATCATGGGCTATCCCGGTAGCTCTTGGTTCAATCCCTCCCTGTTATTAGTTGTTTTGTCGCCGTTTGATCTTCATGGCCTGGAACCAACCCAGATCAATCGGATACGTACGTGTGTCTGGTTCTCATTAGAAAGGACTTGGCTGAATATTTCGTCTGTGATAATATATGCCTTTTTATTAACTGGAATTTGAGATAAAATTTATATAAATTTATTCGTGTTTGTTATGCAGAAACTCGTGCAAATGTTCTTTGATTTACTTGTATTGAGTTCAGCAGACGAAATAACCGGACTGCTTTGATATAAAACAGAATGGAAAAGAGAATTTAACTTGCTTTGTTATCTTGCAGGGAAGCGCACGGAGGCTTGTGAAAGCTGCATTGCAGGAAGCAGCCAAGAAGAGAGAAATGAGGTACTCAGACTTGAAGAAGATAGACCGAGGCGTTCGCCGGCATTTCCACGATGACATTACAGTCGTAGGTTGTGTTTCTCGACTCAAACCTTGTGAGCAGAGCCAGTTCGGTCAGGGGCCCAACTTTGTCTCTGAGGGGCGGCGGTGTTAATATACCCGCCAAGACCGCCACAACTATGGAGCTCAATACTACATGATATCATTGAAACCCCTGTTCGCTCACTCACACAACTGCTGTTGTACCTATCGTCGTACCCTTCTCCGAATCCCCAAACTTCGAAAAGTAATCCATCAGATATGTACATCACAAAGGGGGGGGAGGGAGAAGGTGCAAGTCAATTAATTTTTTACTGTGCTATGTAACATTTAACTTGGGGACATGTATTTTTTTTTAGTTTTTGAGAACTGGAGCAGAAGTTAAAAAGAAAGGAAAGAATCAGGGAAAAATATTTCTTCAAAGTTTGATGCTGAAGATTCTTTCTTCAGGACACTCTTCTCTCTTCGGATTTTACTTCATTTTTCCCCTTTCTTTTCTTTCTTCTGGTGTTTCTCTCTTTTTTTTTTTTTTTTTTTTTTTTTTTTTAAATCTTGCCTTGTGTAAATCTGATATGAAGTGTCATCCCTGAAAAATTGAATTCCCATGCATGCTCCGAAATGGTTAGGAGGCGTGTCGAAACACTCTCAGAATAGTTCTTTTCTGGAGTAATTGGATGATTCTGGTTTTTATTATTTATTTATTTTTAACAAATTTCAACTTTTGGGTTTTTTAGATTTAGGGGCTAGGATCTTTTGGGGTCTACTTTTGAAAAATAAATGAAAAGTAAAAGAAAGGTTTTTTTTTTTTTTTTTTTTTTTTTTTTGGGCAGTTTGATGAGTTGTGAGTTGGGACACACCCATATCCCATATCGGTTAGTGGTCCACGAAAGAAGACTCTGTTTACTTTTCTTTTACTTTTCTCCCCAAGGATTCTACAATAATTGGAGAAGAAAGTGAGACAATTGAGAGTGGAGAGCCAAAATCAGGAAAGAATATTCTAGAGAAGCGAGCTGAAACTTGAAACCAAACTTTTTTAACTTTATATCTTGCAGAATTCGATTCCAGAACCAATATTTATATTGTTATACGACATTCTGGAAATAATTTTGTTCAAGGTTTTTTGTGAACGGCTTTCTGAAAAATCAATTGTCAAAAAAAGTATCGTTTTTTTTTCCCCTTCCTAAAAACCATTGGAGGCTTATTAAACAAACTCTTCTAAATATACTCTTGCCAAAACATTATATTTTCATTTTAATATTTTATTATTTATTAAAAAAGTTTAAAATCATCTTGACTTATTAAGTTTTCTTAAAAATATGTTTCTAAAACCACTTAAAAGTAAAAACATGTACATATTGCTTTTGCAACAGACATGAAAGAAGCACTCATTTAATATGGCATGATAGAGATAGCAAGAGATTTAGTTTATAATTAACATCATTTAGTTTATAATTAACATAAAATGAAAACCATTGGAGGCTTATTAAACAAACTCTTCTAAATATACTCTTGCCAAAACATTATATTTTCATTTTAATATTTTTATTTTATTAAAAAAGTTTAAAATCATCTTGACTAATTAAGTTTTCTAAAAAATATGTTTCTAAAACCACTTAAAAGTAAAAACATGTACATATTGCTTTTGCAACAGACATGAAAGAAGCACTCATTTAATATGGCATGATAGAGATAGCAAGAGATTTAGTTTATAATTAACATAATTTTTTAATTAATTTGATATGATATTATAATTAAATAAATATATTTAATTAATAATTATGATATTATTAAAGAGATATAAATAAGTGAACACAAGTTAGAATCCGACTCTAAGGACTCCGAACTTTACAAGGGAAAAAACTTTGAGGAACGAGGACCTTTATTATTATTTTATATTATTACTATTAATTTCATTTTTATTTACTCACTTCTCCTTTGCAGAGGACCTTTGAGAATGTTCACGACAGCCCAGGAGAGAGGCCCACTCCTTTAAATTGTGCCCTTTTTTTTTTTTCCTCTCTTTTTGTGGGCACATTTTTCCACTCCTACAGCTTCTCTCTGCATGAAACTCCAACTGGAACTTTTAGTAACATCACACAACCAATTGTTGTTCCATTTTCAGCATACATTATTACTACTGTGTATTTAGAACTAAGATTCAAACTCAAATTTTTCATCTTTATTTTTATCTTTTTACGAGAAATCAATAAAATTTATAACTAATTTTTTAAAAGTCAACCAACTTCAACTTAAAAATTCCATCTTCAACCGACAAACCAAATGAATGCTTAGAAACCTAAATAAAAATACCTGAAATTGTACACAATCTGGTGATGATTAACTAGTGAAATTTAGGTTGCTAAATACAATCTCACATATACCCATGAATTTTTTATTTTTATTTTTTTTTTTGAAAGCATACCCATGAATGTTTATGGATTCAAGTAAAGGAAAGAAAGAGAAAAAGGGGGAAAAAGAAAAAAAGAAAAAGAAAAAGAAAAAAAGAAAGGTGAAAGTATTATTGGTAGGAGTAAAGATTTGTCACTATTTTTGATAAGGTGAGAGCCCAAACATCTATGTTATATAGGCTGTAGATTGTCAATTCAGCGACGAAATCTTTGCCCATTTTCCCACCTTGCTGGCAAAAAAATATCCTGAAAAATTAGTTTTACTAGAAGTCCTAATCCTTTCTCATCAATGTTAATCTCCCACTTTTAACTCACTCGTTGTTATTCACCTTTGAACAACGAACATCTTGTTTTTAAGTTCCAATCTCATATGTTTTTTGTTTAGCAATACAAAATCTTGTATTAATAGGATAATTTCAATTGGTATTTGGTGTTAATAATCATCAACTAACACTAAAACGTTGTTAAAAAAAAAAAAAAAAAATAACATATGATGATTTAGAATAATTTAATAGGTTAAATTGTTTTCTCTTACCCTATTTATAATCTTTATAAAAACTGTTTGTCATTCATGAGGCAAAAATATGGAGGATTTTGGGTTACTGGGTATTAAATAAAAATTAAAAAATTAAAAATAAAAATCAAATCAATGTCTATTTTTTTACAAAACCATCAAATTACATCAAAATATAATAACTTGATAAAAATAATCAAGAAAGTGGTAGCATGATGATAAAAAATGTCTTATTTGAAATCTTCACTTTTAACAAGTCAGGGATTCGAATCATATAAATATTGTCAGTTTAACGATTATTTGTTGATGGGAAAAGCACCTGAATGACACAAATTTAGATACCATTACACTGACATAATACAAAAAGTTAACATTAGATCAATATGACATAAAACTAAATTAAAGTTAACTAAAATTTGTGTTATGTTGATTAAGAGTCGAAAATTTATATCATATTAATCAATAAATAAAAATAATAATTATTTGAGTAATTTTCTCTTTGTTTTTGATACTCTGTGAATCCCTAATCAGTTAGATATTAAAAGCTCAGAGATAAAATCTTTTATCAATTCATTGGTGGTTCCAAACTGTTACTTATTTTTTATATATTGGGTCGGAAGTGTAAAGACAAATCCACTTTTTTTTTTTTATTTATTTATCAAAAAAGTCTACAATATTCATGGTAATAAGATACTTTTCCTTTGTTCGGCAAAAACAGAAGTACTTTAATCTTACTTACATTTATTTACTACTACGACATACTGTCGATCTATTATCATCTGATGACACGTTTTGATCAACGGTTGTGATGAGGTCTAACCCCACCATGTACTAACAACAAGAATAGAATCTGGCGGTACCAAAGAGGTGGTGGTGGGGTCCATATTATGTCGTTATGTCGTTTTTAATGTTCCCATTGGGGATAAGGACAAAAGTGTAATTATGACATGTTAATAGAACAAAAAGTCCCACTGAATCTCAAATTAGCTTCCTCTTAATTGACGGACAATCAGATTCATTTATGTCGCAATTATTGTCCCTCAAACTGTATCAACCAGAAAAAAACAACTAAGCACAAATAGAGAAAAAAAAAAAAAAAAAAAAACAAAAACAAAAAGAGCATATTAGAGTTTTAATCCTTGAGCCCCTTAAAAGTTTGGGTCAATTTTATTTTCACTCTCTGGATTATACTAAATTAAATCTCACTTTAATAGTAAAATTTTAATACGTTCTATTCAAACTATTTTATTTGTCTCATAATAGTCAATTCTCTCCAAACAATGTTAAAAAATGTATTATAATTACCTTAACCAAGTTAAATTTGTCATTACGTCGTTTTTATATTTTAGATTTTAATTTTAAAAGTTATAAATTCTTAAAATACTCATATTCTAACCTATAATTACAAAAATTAAAATCAATATCGATTAAAACGCACTTGATCTATAAATAATAATTGGAGTTCATTTTTTAACAATTTTTGAAGAAAAAGACTATTATTGAACAAATTAATTATTCAAAAACTGATTTTGTAACGTTATAAAGTTTGGGGATCATCAAAATAGAATTAAACCTATAATTTAAGATAAAAAATGAACACAATACTAAATATTTTGTGGTTTGATATCTTCCTCCCTGAGAGTTTTTCTTGACCAGTTAATTCTTAAATTTCTAAAGAATCAAATTTTTAAGGAGTTTTAAAGCTAATTCAAGAACTAGCTTAAAACACGTATAATTTAGAGAGAAAAATACCACATTATGGCACAAGTATTTAAAAAAAAATTAAAAGCTTTATTTGTCTAAAATTTATTCATAAGTAATTCGAAGGTTTTGTTATCACTCGGGCCTAGCTCAAGTGATTGGGTGTGTGAGTTGTATAATCCATAATTCAAATCCTGAATTATTCATTTCTTAATAATAGTAAAATTAAAAAAAAAAAATTCTTACGGTTTTGTAAATTTAGGGACTAAATTGTTAAGAAAAAATTCAGATACAAAAGTGCCGGATCACACGAGAGTTGAGGGAGTAAAAGTGAAATAATGAAAGTAATGTAAAAGTTGATAAATAAATAAAATAATATCTTGTCTTTTTCCTGAGTTTAACTTGTCAGTTACACTGTTGTCTCAGGAAAAATGTTGATAAATCTCTCTATAAATGGTAGGGAAGTAAGTGAGATTTACTTTGGTTTATGCTTTTGGTATATTTATAGATGGGTTGCATTACAATTACATTGCCTAATAATCATTTCCGGGAAAAGGAAAAAACTTTTTTTTCTTGCTTTCCAAACATAAAATTGTCTGATACTAAAGAAGTCAAAAGAAAGAACAGAACCAGAACCCCACCTCCATTTTCAGCCCAAAGTGGTTCCTAAATGGTTCATCAGTGAGTTACGTAACATATGACACGATATGCCTCTCTCTCTCTCTCTCCTCTCTCTGTCTCTCTCTCTCTCTCTTCTTTTTGTCGCCATAACTTTTCCACAGCTACAAACCTCAGTTTAGTTTAGCATGACTCAACCTCATATGAGAGTTAAATAAAAATTCTGTGTAACTCTCTGAACCAAAACCAGTTAGAGAGAGAGAGAGAGAGAGAGAGATGGGTTGTGTTGCGTCAAGGAAGTTGGATGAAGAGGAAGAAGAAGACGTGGTGTTGGTTTGTAGAGAAAGAAAGCGTCAGCTGAAAAGGGCTTTAGAGAGCAGGTCTGCTCTTGCAGATTCACAATGCAAGTACAACAACTCTCTTTACGCTCTCTCAGCCGCTCTACGCCTCTTCGTTGCTCGTTACTCTTCTCCTTCCTCTCCATTTCTCATCACTTTCAACCCTTCTTCTGATGATCAAAACCCACTTCTGAGACGCTCATTTCTTCTGAACAAGACCAAAAACAAAGCCCAAACTATCCAAAAGAAAAAGAAAAAGAAAAAGAAAAAGAAAAAGATGATAGTGAGAGTGACGAGGAAGAAGAAGAAGATGTAGGGTGTGAATGTGACCATTTTTTATGGCCAAGAAATGGGATTTTCACAAATTCCAAACTCACCACCACCAAGGAGGGATTTCAGTGGGATTTCTTCAGCCCCTTTGATGTTGAGGTGAGTGGTGGGTTTGGTGGTGAGGATGAGGACTTGGGGGTGGTCAGAGAGAAAGAAGGGATACCAGATTTGGAAGAGGATGGAGGAGAGAGATTTGCAATTGCAACTGAGGAAAGGGGTGAAAATGTCAAGAAAAATATTGTCAGGGGTGATTTGGGAAAAGGGGATGATGACGATATGAGCCAGGGAGAGCAAAAGTGTTTGATGAAGGTGGTGGATACACCCAATGATGGGAGGGAATTGTTGGAGGCCTTGAAGGATGTTGTGGACCTCTTCCTTAGGGCCTATGATTCTGGCTTGGATGTTTCTAGAATGCTTGAGACCAACATGGTTCAAGCTCAATCCACCTTAGAAGATACTAAAGGTGTTTTTTTTTTTTTTTTCCTTGCAATAATTGATTTGGAATTCTAGACCTTCGGTTTGAATTTTGTGTCTCTTCGCTACAATTCAATTATCCTTTATTTTTTTACTTTTGATTCGAAGTTCTAGACCTTTGCTTGATTTGTGCTTCTTTGCTTTCAAAGCTTTCATATCCAATTTTGTTTAGAACAATGCCATGCTTATTTCAAAGAACTTAGAACTTTACATTTTGGTGTAGAAAATCCGAATAAGCTTATCCGGTCTATTACGCGAAGCCGATCCACTTCATCCACTTTATCATGGTCTTCTTCTTGTAAGAGCTTGCTTACTACTTCTAGCTCCAAAAGCTCTTCAACTTGGACAGAGTTGAAGAGTGATGTGTTTGACAGCTATGGAGGAATGGAATCTGGAAGTCACTCCTTGACTCTAGGAAGGTTATATGCTTGGGAGAAGAAGCTCTATGAGGAGGTCAAGGTACAATGTTAATCCTTAATTTTATGTTTTGTTTGCGAGAAAAAACAGTGGTGGAGCCAGAAAATGTTCGGTGGGGTCACAATATCAAAAGTTTTTAGAAGAGGTACATTGTGGATATTTTTTCAGGAGGCATAATTAAAATTTTCTATTATTAAGTAGGGATACTGTATTAATTTTTCAAATCGAATGGTCACACAATAATAGCTTTCTGTTAAGTAGGGCACATGCAAACATAGTACATGTGAAAGTTAAAATATTTCAATTTCAGTGGGGGGCACGTGTCCTATTGGTCTGAGGTATAATTTTCTCTACCCTTAAAAAAATTACATATATATATATATATATATATATATATACACTTTAGGCTGTGTGCTTCTTTTTAACGTATTTAATATCTATATATGCTTAGTCTGCTGAAGAAACAAGGAAAATTTATAAGCAAAAGTGCTCCCAACTAAGAAATCAGGAGGCTAAAAGGGATGGCCTAAGATGCTGTGACAAAACTGCGGCTGAAGTCAAGCATCTATACACCAGAAACTTGGTTTCCATTAAAAGTGCCGAATCAATCTCCGAAAGAATTAAAAACTTACGAGATCAAGAGTTACAACCGCAACTCGTTGAGCTGTTACGTGGGTAAGATAGTGATTGTCCAAATTTCGTTTGTGAAAGTATGATCATAAGCCTTCTTGTTCTTAGGGGTGCTAGCGGGTTGGTTCGACGGTTTAGAGGCTAAACCGCAAACCAAACCAAAACCACGGTTTATGATTTTCAGACCAAAATATCAGCACAAAACCAAACCACATATTTCGTTTTATCTCCTTCATATTCTGACCTCCTGAACTGTCTCCATATTCGCAGCTTAATGAGGAACTGGAAGATAATGCTGGAAATGCATGAAACCCAAAACAAAATCATGTACCAAGTGAAATCCTTCGACTGTCCAACCTATGGGAAATTCTGCAACGACTCACAACCGGCTTGCCACGCTTCGTCTTGAGACAGAGCTCCAAAACTGGCAAGCTTGCTTTGATGCATATGTCTCTTCACAGAAGGCATACGTCGAAGCACTTGCTGGTTGGCTGTCCAAGTTTGTTATTACCCCTCAAAACCGAATTGTGCTCGAATGGAATCAATGCACCGCCATTACTTGCAATGTGTCATGATTGGTTGGTTTGCGTTGATACCTTGCCAGACAAGGCAGTGACTTATGCCATGAAAAGCTTCCGAAAGGACGTCCGAGCTTTGTTGGTTAAACAAGGAGAAGAGCAGCAGCAGAATAGGAAGGTTGACGGACTCGCCAAAGAGCTTGACAGAAAGGTTCTGGCGTTCCAAAGGGTGGAGAGACGAGTACTCGAGTCAAAGATCTCGGGCCAGGAGGGGGAGATCCATGTTAGAAGCCGGATCGAGTACTTGACTGAGAAGAAGGAGCAGCTGGAAGCGTTTAGAAAGAGAGTGGAAGCAGAGAAAGTGAAGCATCAAAATAGTATGCAAGAGACACAGCAAATAGCTGTGAGTGGATTTCAGATTGGATTTTCTGCACTTTTCGAGTCCTTAGCGGAGTTCTCTCAGGCTGCGGTGAAAATGTATGGTGACCAGCTTGTCACATTCAGTGAAAATTCTGTGGCTGATGAGAAGATTAAGCTTCAGAACCTTGATTTGAAGGCAATGAAAACATGAGCTAGAAAAGTGTTTTCAGGCTTTTCACATGCAATGCCTTTTTTTTTCCTTCTAATGTAGTATAATGAACATTTACCTAGAAAAATTCTTAGCTAGAAGTTCCTTTGCATATTGGGATCATAAGTTAATGCATACTTATTGCATAAAGGAAAAGTTGGAGTTTAATTAGCTCTCTCCTAATATTCAATTATTAGTTTACCACAATGGATTCATTTTTCCTTAAGAGGCCTCATGTCTTAAAAATAATCCAGACTTTGTCATTTTAGTACGATTTTTAATTTTTAATAAGATATAATGTTCAGAAACATGCAGTACTAATAGAGCATCCATACCACACAAAGCTCTTGGTACATGTTATAAATCAATTATAATCGAGTAAATATCTCATATCCTGCCAATTTCACAGAAAGTGCCTGTACTCAGACAAGCACATTTTCTCACCATAGAAACATATAGATCCTAGGAGATTCAACAAACAAATTCTCTACATTTTTCGTCATCTGCACCCTTCATACTGGTCTTCTCACTATCCACATGACTGATACTATTATTCTCCAAGCATCTCAAGACAGTGCTCTGAAAGGAGGGGCTCTCCATCTCCACATGAAACCTCTGAAATCCAACCCCATTAATGCTCACAAAGCTGCTCTGAGAGTACTCGTAATCCACCGATTTACGGGAATCCCAAGAGGGTTGCTTGTGAATGAAGTTTCTGCCAAGTGGAGGGCCTCTTGGAGCTCTTGCCAAACTTGGGTCATTGTGGGGCGCAATTTCGGTGTGCTCACCACACATCTCAGGCCAAGTTGTCCCATCTTCAGCATCATCTTCTTGTTGCATGGCTCTGATAGAAGACTCACGTCTAAAATGTCCTCTACTTTCCCTCTCTCTAAGCTAGGCCTTGCCTGCATTTTGGTCAAAGGAAATGATCCCATGTCATCAATTCCGTTAAAAAATAAAAATAGGAACGGTCCATCTACCGTAAGGTCACAAAGTTCTATTGGCAAAACGCATGTCAGTGACAAATGTTGATATCCTTTTTATTTATAACAATTAGGGCCCGTTGTTTCAAACAAGACCCCCTTACGGACGGATGAAGCAACCTTGCTTTACGACCTGTTTCATATCTTACAAAGTTATATATATTGACAAGAGAAAATATATCAGATAGCTTACCCATTCTATGATATGATAATTGGAATTGAGTTTAGCAAGTTCAATTGCAGGCCTGGCAGAGATAAGCTGCAAAAGTATAATACCAAAGCTATAGACATCACTGAATGGGGTCAAGTGGAAGCTGGAGCAATAGGCTGGGTCAAGGTATCCAGGAGTTCCTTTGACTTGGCTGCTGACGTGTGATTGGTCCCCTGTGGGCCCACATTTGACCAGTCCAAAATCAGACACCTTGGCTTCAAATCCATCTCCCACTAATATGTTGCTTGGCTTTATATCTCTGTGGATTATACTAGGGATTATTCCTTCATGCAAGTGTGCAATTCCTGCATAATTTTGTTTTGAACCAATGATGTCTACTTATAAGTTACAATAATTCTCTAGTATTCTACGAGTAGATTGTTTTGAACCGTCATATTTTAACATATTTTTGTATACGCATATTTTTCTAATCTAATTAAATATGATATAATCCGATAGTTAAAATAACAAGATACGCCTACTTAATTAATCTCCTATATACCTTTTGCTGCTCCAATGGCAATGTTTGCTCGTTGCCTCCAATTTAAGCTACTCCCTCTTTTTCCTACAAGGTTAATGAACAAGAAGCTAAAAATCCTTTTTTTTTTCTTTTTTTCTTTTTTTCTTTTGGGTCATGAATAAGAAGTTGATTCACTCATGGAAAGGAAAGTCTAACTTACCAGTAATGTACTCCAGCAGAGAACCATTTGGAACGTACTCATAAACCAAAATTTGTGACCCTTTTGCCCCTGTCCAAAATAAAGCATCAACGGAAGGCACAATAAATCACACAGTTAAGAACAGCTTCTAAAACAATTACTTGATTTTCTGATGATTCTCAAGAATAATCTTTCAAGTAAAAGAAAAATACTTGGAAATGTGTTACATACCGGGTTCTTCACAAAACCCAACCAAACTAACAAGGTTCCTGTGTTTTACTCTTGAAAGTAGCCTCACTTCTGTTCATGGGAAAAAAACCAAACCCTATGATAAATCATACTTTATTATGGTTTTAAAAAAAAAAAATGCTACTGGTGTTGCACAGTTTTAAAACCGTCATATTTTCATCGAATTTCATTAAATTTATGTACTTTTTTCTTAGTCGTAATTACGATTAAAAAAAAATTTCTTCTGGTTTGGTACAAATATGTAAATATAAGTGAAGCTCAATTACCATTCAAGAATTCTTCAGCACTCTGGTATGACTCATTGTGGGGTCTCTTAATAGCCAAAGTTACTTCAACATCAAAGGTCCCTTTATACACATTCCCAAATGCACCAGAACCCAACAAACACTCTTGGCTGAAGTTCTTGGTTGCTTTCACTACTTCCTCTAACTCAAACCTCCTCAGCATGTTATTCTCATCTTTCAATGTCCCTAGTATTGTCATTACACAATTTTCATTCCATAGCACGTATTTAAATATATATATATATATACACACACACTATACAATAACATTATATATATGTAGATACAAAAATATGTGTCACTGACCTTTTTGTTCATGAGGGACAACTGGGGTTTACGTCTGAGAGATGGGAGGAGCTTCTTCTTGAAAAGGTAGTACAATAAGGCAACCAAAAAAGACTGTCAAAATGCCAATAACAATTCCACCCCATAAATGTTTCTTACCATGAGGATGATCATCATGATCATCATGACTAGGTGTTGGTGAACCCACTCTCACAATATTTGCCATTTTTTTCTCCTAAATAATCTTAATTTTAAGTGCTAATTAATCTTAGCTTAATTAAACTCCCACTCTTGAGAATTCACCTAGTCCCATTTTCCACTAGACATAGATTCACACTCTCCTCCTTAATACTAAATTTTTGAATTAAGATGATAAATGGTTTTTTTTTTTTTTTAATGGTGGGGAGGGAGGTGAGAAAAGAAGAAGAGATACAGAATAGAGAAAAGGGCTCATTAAAAAAATTATATATATATATATATATATATATATTGCCGGCTGCTTAAATATATGAGATATATTTATGTTTTGTAAATGCAAGTCTGTATATGCTTTTGAAGAGTGATTATAATCTCAAAGACTTGGTCTAGTATTCCTAAGACGGCATATAGGACAAAAACAACATTTTAAAATTAATTACCTATTCATTGAAGCTGTTCATGCAATAAATACATATCATTTCTTCCTAACCAAGAAGGGACACTAAAACACTGGTTTTTTTTTTTTTTTTTTTTTTAAGTGACGCCTAATTGCAAGACAAAGTGTTAGGGAAAGTTGTGTAGTTTAGCTGGTGACTGCATTAGATTTTTTAAATTTTTAATAACCATAATAATAAGAGTAGCGTTCATGATTTAACCATTTCAATTATTAATTCCCTATTTTTAAAAGAAAGAAAGAAAAATAAAAAGGTATACTAATGGTGCTAATTGGAGGGCAAAACTTGAAAGGGTCAAAATTTCCAAAAGGGGTGATGGCATGCACCTTTCTAATAAATTGGTGAATATTTATTAAAATTGTTGTTCATCAATTTAATAAATTAAATATTTTGATTGGTTAAACTAATCGATTTAATGGATAAGTACTAGATTTAAGTACGTAATTTTGTGATTAGTTTTAGTGTTCCAAAATTAGCTACGATGATGCAATGTCATGTCTTTTTTGGTCGTTGTTTTGGTGCATTGACTTGATAATCAGTGTCACTATTTCTATTAAAAACTAACTTGTATTTTTCCCTCAAATTAAAAAATATATACATCTGGTTCTCTCATTGGATTTTCTGGACATTGTTTTACGCTCTGTTCTTTCT
This sequence comes from Ficus erecta, assembly GCA_008635985.1. Classification (NCBI taxonomy): domain Eukaryota; kingdom Viridiplantae; phylum Streptophyta; class Magnoliopsida; order Rosales; family Moraceae; genus Ficus; species Ficus erecta. Next base: position 104,201 of record BKCH01000040.1, read on the forward strand.
AGAAGAGTTAGAGCCTCATAATTTTTATTAGAAATTAATTTAATATGCATGCATACACAAAATGGACAGATATCCATAAATATAGTTTTTTTTTTTTTTTGAAAAAAAAAAAACCAATAAAAGATCAGCAAGCTAAAAGACTCCCTAAATATTAAATATAAGTTCACCAAAACCATACATAAAAAGACAAGAAAACTTGAATTTCTTTGCACCAAAAAAATTTTAGCATTAATTAGAACTCGCTCATTGCAACCAACAATTTACTAACTTTTCTTTTTCTTTTTCTTTTCTTTTCGGCTAATCAATTCGGTCCAATTAAATCACCGAGGGTTATGGTGAATATACGAGTCAAGTTGAGGTCCAATATCTTTAAGCCAAGTCCCAAAGACTCCCACGTGACATGTGTCACAGCTAAGTACAACTTGGCCAACTAAATGTACAACACTTCTCTCTTTTTCTCTCTTTAAAATTTAAAAAAAAATAATAATCATTTTGTCACCCGTTAGCTCTTACATAAACACGAAAGGCTGTTTGGAAAATGACATTAACTTTTGACCTTATGAAATGTTATTGGCTTCTAAAAGCTGAGATTGATCTTGTTTGTCCTAAAGCTTAAGTGACAATTACGTAGAAAAACAACGTAGAGAAGCATGTGAGAGGCTTCACGTGATTGTTTTAACTAGGTTTTTTTTCTTTCTTTCTTTCTTTTTCTTTCCAAAAATTAAATCATATTTGTGGGTCGGAGTTATAAATGGACATTAACAAGGGGGGAAAAAAAAGAAAAAATAAAAGTTTTAGTACATGGACAAGCCATAAATGCACAACCGCATCAAAGAGGTCATTTGAGGATTATAGAAATAGAATGACCTAAAACCCTTACCGGACTAGAGGAAAAGGATTTACGTTGTATTTGGGGTAAGTTTTTTTTTTCGTTTTTTTATTTTCGGTCCTTTGTAAGAATCAATCTTATACTATCACATGTAATATATCCATTTCGCAATATACCAAATCTTGATTTCGTGATATAACATACACAAATAAGAAAGATGATATAATAGTGATTATAGTGATAATTAGACAATTATCTAAATCATAATTTTTATAATTATTTATTCATTTTCTTAATTTTTAAGGTTATTTTGATATTTTTAAGGTTCGAATTTGTTATTGACCGAGAAAAGTTGTGAATTTGTATATTAAATATAATCTAATGATTTAAAAATGCAAGATTTATACTGTTTAAATAAAAAGCAACATTTAAGGTATAAAAAGGTAAATAATATATTTTTTAAAAATATTTTTAAAGATAATTTGGTATACTAAGATCAAAATTAAGTACTAACCAAAAAAACATATAAATTTATGTATGAAATATAATAGTAAAAAAAATTGGAAAACTTTACAATGAATAATATAGTATCTAAATAAAAGCAAAATACATTAGATAACATATAAATAACCTATCGCCATAACTTAAACCGTAACATGTTTGCTTTTAAAATGAGCTATATTATTCGTTGATAAAGATTTGAACATTTTCCATATGTATGTTATGTAATTGTGGTAGGAGAGAAAAACTTTTCAACATTGAATATTAAAAATGTTGACATCCTGTAGTGTGTACATCTTTTCAAGGGAGGTTATTACTGGCGATATAAACATGGGTCCATTTGAGATTTTAGCTCAAAAATGATCTTTTAGCATTTCAGAATGAAACAGAAAAACAAAACGATTTCGGCAAGAAAATGATTTTTTTTTTTTTTTGCTAATCAATAGTTTTGTACTTGAAGTTGAATAGACAATGTACCAAATACTCTCTCTCTCCACCCCGCCCGCCCCCCCCGCTCTCCTCTCTATGTACCAAATACAATCCTACGGGAAGAAAGACCCTTTTTCTTATTTATTTATTTATTTATTTATTTGTAAAACCAACTTTAAACTTAATTACCATCTTTACAAAAAATGATAAAATTATTTCTGATACATCTTTATATTGGGATTTTTTATTTTATTTTTACATTAACATGGTTTTGTTCCTCAGTTAAAGTTACCTATTACAAGTATTTACCCTATTAATATGATTTTAATATGATTTTATTTTGAACTGTTAGATTCGTGTTAGATTATGTTATTTTTTGTATTTTGATAATGATTTCAATTTTCGATCAGATCCAACGATAATGTCGTATCATACAAAGGTCCCATCTATAAACACTACAGCTAAAACTCATACTTGTGTTTATTGCCAGGGCTCTTCAACATGTCATAGATTGATTATTGAGGCCATGGAACGTGACCAAAATCTTCTTACCTAACCAAAAGCTCAATGGGACAGACTAAATGCGTACCAAAATATCTGAATTTCTGGACCCATCTACTCTCAAGGGGCCTTTTGGATAAGGGCATGGCTTCCAAGTTAATCATCCTTGTGCCTCTGTAGGGTATGTTCTTGTATCCCCTTGCATTTATGACTATATTTTATTTTCATTCGTACCCTTTTGTATTTATTAATTACTACTTTTAAACTAGTCTTTAAGACAAACAAAAATGATATTTTGATTCCAAGATGCATAAAAAGCAGCCCTTCAACATCCAATAAGTGCTTAGCTTCAAAATTTTGGAAAGTTCAACTTCTTAATAAATTCCTTTCGATATTGCATAGTTCTAAACCGACAAAATATTATTAGCTTCGTATAATCCTCCTAAAAATTGTAGGCATTTTCAGCTTGTAGTGTTGGAGATTTTCTGAATACAAACAAGAATGTGTTGGTTTCAGATTCTTGAATCACAAGAAAGGGCAAAAAAAAGAAGTCAAGAAAAAAGCCATAAATCAGAACTTTTCATGGAATATTTTGTCTGCTTTAGGTGATGTAAGATGTATCCCTAATTCTAAAAGATATTAAACCAAATTATTTTTAGTTGTTAGATTGAGACTTTCTTTAACCAACCGAAGAAATGAAAGACACAAGATAGCTTGCTTGTTATATTCACAAAAAAAAATTAAAACTATCATAAAATCAAAATTTTTATACATCAACTCATGATGTAACATGAGGGATCTAGTGGGGGCAGCACCATACCAACCATACAAATTAAACAAAAAATAAAATAAAAGAGAGAGAGAGAGAGAGATAAGAGTACAAAAACACTAATATTTGTATAGGAAAAACAAAAACAAAAATTCTGTTCCCATTTTTTTTTTTTTTTTTTTTTTTTTTGTGTAAGGTTTGTAATTTACACGAGCAAAATCACAAATCCCTTCTGCACAATGGGCAAGAGCCGTGCCTAAGGAGCCACTTATCTATGCATGGTAGGTGAAACATGTGATTGCAATGAGGCAAGCTTCTAACAGTCTCTCCAAGCTGAAAGTCCTGAGATTTCAAGAAACAAACACACATAAGTTTCGAAAGGTGTAACAAAACAGTTATTTCAGTTTTACAGAATCTACGGAACTTTGACACATACGCACTTGGCATGTTCATGATGAGATTTTTCATCGTGTATCATCACCTCACTCATTTTAGAAACCATGATGTAGGATAGCTGAGAAAAAGATGGAAAAGTTTTGACGAACCTGCAGGCAAACCGAGCAAAGAAACTTTCTCCCCGGAGGCGTCCACATTGTTGTTGTTGGTAATTGTGATCTTTGGGATCTTCTCAACTGAATCCCCTGGCAATCCTTTGGCCCCGCCAGTGTCGAAGATGTTGGTGACCTCCTCGAAGCTGGTTTCAACTGCACCCATCTGGTTTTTAAGATTGATACATAAACAATTAGTAAAATGAGCACTAGTTAGTTATCGTTTTCTTGCATATCAACAACTAGTATTTGATACTTCCATGACGAATTACAATTTACCTGACTTTGAACTGCACTTAACATGGCCGGACCAATCCGCTCACGAACTAGTCTCCCACTTAGAAGGCTTGCAATGACATCAATCTGCAAATTCAAGGAAAACATTGAAATGGGTTCACAGAAAAACATTTACTTATGAAATCTCAAACTTGAAGATGGAAGTTCTGTAAATCACCAAATATTATAAGCTAAACAAACAGGAAAACAAGTACAAAATTGGGGAATAAAGAAGCTTGAATTGCTCACCAAGTACAAGAGGCACCCAATACCAGATTCATCTGATTGCCACAGAACAAGAGAAGATTCAAACACCTCAATGGAGAAAACAGCTCCAGATATTGCAACCAACAGCAGCCCCTCTAACAAATCCACTCTCTGTCTCTTGGCCTATCAGAGCCCCAGTCATGGCTCCTAATAAAGTCCCAACTGCATTTGACAAAAAAAAAAAAAAAGTTATTTCTTTTTGTCCCAATTTTATGAAACAGAACAGCTCTTTGCATCATCAACATCTCAAATTCTCTTAGCAACAACTGCATATTTAGCCAGATCTTACGGAGCCAAAAACAAACAAAAAAACAAACAAACAAAAAGGTTCTTCGCACAATCAAAATCTCAAATTTTGTCTTTAGATGCTTGATCAAGATGACAAGGGACAATAACCAAAAACCCTTTTTGTCTAAATGTGGATCCATTTCCACTTTGATCAACAATCTGAATTCAACAAATCAATGGCATACCCACATACTACTTTTCCTCAAAAAACACAATTTTGCCTTGAACAAAGTTTTTGATTTCAATGGCTAGGGACAACAACCAAAAAACCCTTTTGTCTAGATTGTGGACATATATATATTTTGAACTTTTCATCAACAATCTGAATTCAGCAAAACAATGGCTTACCCACATACCATTTTTCCTCAAATAACTCAACTCCACCTCAAAAATTATAATTTTTAATAATAAAGGGACAATAACCAAAACCAACCACCCCCCCCCCCCCCCCCCCCCCCCCCCCCCTTCTCTTTTTTTTTTTCTCTCTAAACTTTGATCAACATGCTTAACCACATACCAAAGTTTTGATTTTTCATGTTGGGGTTTCAATTCAATTCATTTCCAATGCGAATTTCCCATGGTGAGAAAACATTTTTTAACCAACACCCAAAACCCAAAACCCAATTCAGGACACAGATCGAGAAAAAGACAAAACAAACAAAACAAAACCCCTAAAAAAAATGCAAACAAAGCTGAAAGAAAAACCCTCCAGAAAAATGAGAGGAAAAAAAAAACGAACCTAAAGCAAAGAAGAAGGTGAAGATCGCAGAGAAGATGTTGCCGATGATCGCAGAGACGGCGAAATTGAAGAATTCCTTAACTTTTTCGACGAAATTCCCAAAAGATGACGAAGGAGAAGGAGAAGGAGAAGAAGAAGAAGAAGGAGAAAAACCAGAAGGGTGTGCAATAAAATCCATTTTTTGGTTTGGTCACAGAGCTCACAGGAGGTTGAATGCCGTGCAGATGGGTGTCGTTGATTCTTCTTAACTCATCAGATTTAAAGACCTTATATATAGATATAAAATGAATACGTGTGTATATGTGTATATATATATATATATGTATATGTATATGTTATATACAGTGGCTTACTCGTTAAGGAGAAAGGAAACCAAATCAACCAACTCGCATTTAAAGCTTTTTTCTCTTTCAAATAACTCTCTCTCTCTCTCTCTCTCTCTCTTTCTCTCCCTCTTCCTTTTTCTCTATCAAGTGTTGACAAAATTTTTATAAAATTAAAAATAAGAATAATGCTTCTTAAAAAAAATTAAGCTTGCGTTTAAACTCACAATCTAAATATAATTTAAATCTTAGAATTACAATATAATTTTTATATTTTTTTTAGTTTCATTTTTTACATAGTTTTATAACTCAAATTTTAAAAGTTTATAACTTTATATAAATAAGTCTAAATAAGATGATTTTTTTTTTTAAATTACATAGAATTTTGAGACGAACAAAACAAGCTCCATATTATTATTTTTTTTCTAAACACATTTCAAGTTTTTATACTTTTTAACTCCAGTAATTCAAACACCTCGATAAATACATAATTAATCTAATCTAAATCTTAACACTAAATGCATGTTAAGATGAGAGAGAAAGATAAGAAGGTTCTATTTTGTTTTGACAAATATTTACGCGTTGATGGAGGAGGGCTTAATTCGTCCACAAAAATCCTTACAGTAATTGTGTTTTTTCATTTATTTTTAAATTAGGCTCTTAAAGAATAATGGTTATATTAATTATAATCTAAAATAACTTGAGCTAGAGCATCTTCAATGTATTATTATATGTCAAAATTATTTTGGACATTTTGAAAGAAAATACTTTCCAATAAAATGAGACAAAATAGACTTAAAATTAAAAAATAAATTAAAATAAATTTTGCAAATTCTCATGCTTGTTGCCTTTTTTATTCTTTTTTATCAACTAGTCACATGCTTCAATGTGATTAAGGAAAAAGTTAACGTCTTAATAATTAAAATACTAAAGTTATAACTTACAAAAAAAAAAATCAATGGGGAATTTCTTATCATCTAGTTTTTTTAATTAATATTGTGTCGTTTTGAATTATATGAAGTAAATAGAGAATCTTATTTTTAAAGACTAATAATCCGTTTAGATCAATTATCAGAATAGTTATTATAATTCTTAAATATAATACGTTTTAGTGGAACCATTACTGAAGTGAAACTCTTTGAATGTTTCACAATTTTATAAAAATTAACTCAAATCTAAAGGTGAGTTGGTTCTTTAGTCCAAACTAAAATTTTTTAACTCAATTTTTGTCTTTTTCTGAAAATTTTTTTTTGTCTTTTCTGAAAAAGTCAACAAAAATTACTATTAAAACTTAAAAATCTTAACTTAAACTCAAACACCAAACACCCCCTAAATCTAAATTTTCACTTTCTAAAAATTTATGTCACACTTTATTTTTATCTTTATATTAATTTGAATATTATTTTTAACAAAAACTATTTAAATACACATTTTATTTACCCAACATAAATTCTATATTTAAATGTAAACATACCGATATGAACATTTTTTTTATAAAATTGTTATGAACATTTAAACGTAATATATATGCTTCAAACGGATCAAAAATTTGATGCCCCTTATATTTTAAAGTTTTATTTGTTTTCCTATGGATCGCTCATTTTTCCACAAAAGCGTGACAGAAAGAGTCAAGAGGGTGGCGGTAGCTTTTTGTTGGAGCTTTTCAACACGCAACTTTTATTATTATTATTGGCCTATCTATCTTTGATCTTTTTTTTTTTTTTTTGCCTAAAGTATCTTCGATCTTTTTTAGAAGAGAGAAATTATAATAGAATACTAAAAAAATACTTTACTGATGTTTTATATTATATTTAATTTGGTTGAGAAAATTCAAACCTTATATTGCGTTTAACTATGCGTGTAATTACTATATATATGTTTATAATATGATTGGTCTATTACATTAGAATCATATTTAAACAAAAACTTATTTTAGTATTTTATCTAAAAAATTTACTTTTAATTAGTAAATAGTCGTCTTCGATTTCCGGTAGATTGATACGATTTCTTAATTTAATTTAATTATTTTCTAAATCCTTCTCGGACGATGTACATCAAATAATGTATAAATATATACAAAATACAAAAACTAAGAAATAGGATGTAAATTTAATTGTTTAAAATTCAGCCGAAAGAATTGTGTATATATGATATATCTTTTTTAAAATTTCTTTTTTTCCAGGCCAAGTAAAATATCTACGAGGTCCACTGGCTAGTATTTGCTTGGATATGGACCACATGCTTTGACGGACTCTCTCTCTCTTCCCGAGTGCAAGCCACAGGGTATGTTTAGTACGAATCAGAGAGATTAAGAAGGCGAGAGTGGTAGATCATCATGTGAAAAATAAGAAAAGAATGAGATATTATTTCTTTTATGTTGATTAATATGTAATCCTTCTAATGGTCTCTTCGATTAAGGAGAAATTAAAATTAAGGTGATCTGAAATATTGGAGATCCTCTTCTAAATTCTTTCCTCGTCTTTTCTCTCATATCAAAACAATCATGAATGTCAAAATCCTTCCACTAACTACATCTCTCTCATTCTTTCCACTTTTCTCTCCGACCAACACACCCACGAGGTATTTGCAAGTGGGCTCTAGGTTATGGATTGTGACTATAGATTCTTGAACTAAATCTCTTACCACTGCATATGTGATTCCAATAGATTTTCACTGTGACGCTTTTTGAAGTGTAAAATATCACTAATATTTTTTTTAGAGTGTCTTTTTCTTTTTAAATATTTGGGTCACATTGGCAATATACCTATTTGTGATGTTTTCAGTTATCTACTTGAATTTGTGTACCCAAAAATAAACAAATTCATAAATAAGTCTTTTAAATGGAGTCCTATTAGTTAATGAGCATTTGATTAACCTTAATAAATCTGGAAATTGTTTCTTTCATGTTAATATATGTGGACGATTTTTCTTTCTTGAGTTGCTTCTTTTGAATGGAGTAATATCTTCAAATTTCAAAGTTGAATTTCAATTTGATTCAACATTCCTTTAAAACGCCTTCGTCATTAATACAATGATGACCAGAGAATATGATGCCAAGTCATATAAAATGAATCTAATTCTAACTAATTTTGTCCTAACTAAAAAAAAAAAAAAAAAATCCGAGGAATTTTTTTATAAAAATTATTATTAAAAAAAAAGTGCTCTAATGGTAACATTCATTTACGGCTAGTTGTCAGGACAATGATATTCGAATTATGGATAACTACAAATTGGATTTCAATGACGAAAATTTTAAGATTATCAACAACATTTTTTAGGGTCCATTATGAAAAAATGATTACTGTGCCCCGTCTCACTTTATTCCTTTTTTTTTCCCCCCAATCTTTTCAAAAAACAAAACTAAAGAAGCAATTTTTCTCGCAAGATAATGTTGGGGACACATATAGATAACGTGGTGATCCTCCTTACGTGAGTTGTGCTTAGAGTTATCGCGTTAGATAATAATGTTCAAAATTTGAGCCCCATTCAACTTTAAAATATATATATATATATATATATATCAAAACAATCAACATGTAAGTTTATATCGGGCACGCCCATGGATAAAGAGCATGCCCTATAGTTGAGTTGTTTTAAAATTGTCTTGTCAGCTAATAACATGCAGAATTTGAATATCGTTCAACATTAAAAAGTAAGATATTGTCAATAGATATTTTATGTTTTCCAGAAAAGATTAAGAAACTTTCATCTTAAGTAAAATTTTCGATTAAGTTGTGTCAAGTGCTTGACACATTCCGTTGAAATCGGCCGAAATGTCTTATCACGAGTATTGAATCCTAATTGGTCTATGCCATTTTATAACTTAATGTGTTTGAACACAGTTTCCTTGAACAAATTATTTAAAAGTGAGTATGAAGAACAAAATACATGTATTGATAAAACTAAAAGATTATGCATCTTTTTTTCCTATCAAAATAACATAAAGATTTAGCTCATTTGTAGATATAAATTTACGTATAAAAAAATATGATTACATAAATAGTTTACTTGCATTTTCATACTTCATTTTATTATAAGGTGTAAAGTTTGAATCATCACCTTAGGTTATATATATATATATATATATATAGTCTTTCAAGAAAATAATAATGGAAATAGGTAAGATTTATGTAATTAGACAATAGACACGCCTCGCATCGTGGTCAAAGATATTTTTTGAAAATTATATAAAAATAGAAGTTCGGCCCTTAATTATAACGTGTAGAAGTTGAGATATAAGAAAGCGACGTTTGTTCTGTATCATATAATTATACAAAAGTGTAGATTGGTATTTATTTCTTAATATTACGGTATTAAAAGTCAATAGTATATGTTATTGATATAAAGGTGTATACCCTTTGCCTTTAATATTGTTATGGAATCAAACAATAGATTATAGGCATATTTTTATATAGGGTTTGAAGGACCAGTGTTCAACTGTAAAACTTAAACATAGATATAGTAAAACAAAATATATCATCTATACTTGTTATTATTGCATCTGTGGTGGCGGAAAATTAAAATGTAATTACTGTTTGTAGCGACATCTTTTTATATTTATTACTTGCTCAATAACTTTGAAATACTGTGACTCTAATATTTCATAAATAAGTTTCTTTTATATAGTTATACTTTTATAGAGTTATTGTATGATAAAATAAATGTCATTTATTACTCCAATTTTTATAATATGTTATATTCTTACATGCTACTTGTCGCTCGTGTTGGATTGTAGTCTTTCAAGCATAGAATACAATATCTTTGTGTACATAAAAATTTATAATTTTTAGCAACTAGCCAAATAGATCTTACACTTGCATAAATTAAACAATTTAAAGAATAATTTAGTACTAATTATATTCAAAACTTTAAAAAATCCAAGTTCACTTGTTCCATCTCTTCTTGTCGTTTCTTGACAAAAATATCTTTATATGTTACACATACATACATACATACATACATATATATATATATATATATATGTATGTGTGCGTGTGCGCGCTCCATTACGAGTAATATTCTACTCATCGACAATGATGAGGACACTCTAATTATTTTTCTTACAAGGAAAAAAAAAATGAATCGTGATGATCATTCTCCTCAATAATAAAAGACATGAGAACATAAACCAGATCGTTCTGGATATAATTTATTCCTTTGCACCCCACAGAATCATATATATTATATACAGACGTATATATATATATATATATATATATATAGAAAATCTGGAACTAGCTCGAGCTATATGACAATTATTACAATACATATTTAGAAGAATATTATTATATATTCGTTTCCTATTCCATCATTTCGCAGACTAGCCTGCTGACTAGTGTTACAGTATTATTATTTGTTAGTTAGTCTGACTGTTGTACATATTATATACGTAACAGTCTAAATTATTCTGTATTCCTTATATTTATTAGTTTTGCATGTATAATTGAAATATAAAACCAAAAGCTTATATAGATAAAAATTATCTTGCAATTAGCATAGAAAAGTACTAAAGATATTCATATGCTTCATGACTCTGATATGTGTTAGGAGCAAGTAAGGTATTTCTTCTTCTGTTTTCTTTACAAGATATATTAAAAAATAAATTTTTTTTGTTTAAAAAATTACGAAGAGAAAATTGTTACAAATATGGCATTCGTTTCGGCCATCTTTTTTTATTTATGCTGATCACGAGCAGACTAGACTGACGCCTAGTGTTGCATTATTATTATTTGTTAGGCTGGCGGCTATGTATGTATTTTCTATACATAATTGTCTCTACATATATAATATATTCCTTATATTATTTGTGTGAGTGCATATTGAAATTGAAAATCAAAAGCATAGATAGATAAAAATTATACTGTAAATTAAAGGTAAAAAATAAATTACCTCTCATAATTTTTTGTGAAGCTAATGTTGTTGTAAATAAATTAGTAAATTTTTTTGATTCAGTATCGTTAGTTTCAATTGTGGTTCTTGATTTTGAAATTTACTTTGCATTCTCTTTATTGGGATATGAATGTTCTTAAAAAAGAAAAAAAAAAAAAAAAGATTTCCTTCATGTTTTTGAGACAGTGTAGTTGTCCTAGATCATGAAGCAAATATGGGTTTTAAGGAGAGACCAAGCTTATCTGGGTAGGTTGTCTAGGAAGTTACTGGTAGTTTATAAGTTTTCTCTCCTCTTTGGAGTAGTTTTATTTTTGTGGTCAAACTTTTTGTATTTTTCTTTTTATTATTAATTATGTATCAAATAAGTAAATAAGTAATTGATGAGAGGGTTATAAAGATGTTCATTTGATCAGAATATTTTGGTATGCCTACTGATTTTTGTTATCACTATTTTTAAAAAGAAAAAATTTGTAATTCCACTATGATATTACGTTTAGTATGTACAAGAGATTTTTTGTATTATTTTTTTTTTATCATGACGTGATGAATCAACTAATTTGATTTGTTATTATTTTATTAGTTCGCTTGAGCTTTCCAGAACACATCTCAGGGATATTATGATGGTGGACTTTTTCATGCCTTGTATGATCAATTCATAAAAGTCTGCTACTATATATATATACAAACACACAAAATTCAATAATTTTAGAGATAATGCAAAACAATAATAAAAATGTCTCAATTGGAAAAGATTATTAAATTAAGAAAGAACTGCATTATTGTCACTGGCGGGAAAGACACACACACACATATATCTATATATGCATAGAACACTATACACCCAGCAACTTGCACAGTTTTATTCAAATTAATACTTACGTACCACCAAAAAAAAAAGGGGGAAAAAAAACTGGTCTTTAATATGTACAGCCTATATTGAATAGCCTTTCTGTGGTCAAAATGATGGTCATCAAGAAAGTTCCAAACTTAATTGGTAATGAAAATTCAATAATATATATATATATATATATATATTTGTTCTTTGTCGTTTCATTACATATTAACGCTAGAAAGTGCGATAATTATTAGATAATTTCAAATCCAATCTTCAGTAGAAATCACATTTGCTTAAAGCCTCTCTCACAAGTCACAAGTCATTTCCTGCATGTGATCCACTGTATACATATATATATATATATATATATATATAGGTTTTGTTGAACCTAATTTTAGCACTTTCTAGTGTATAATATTTCTACTGCAGATTGGATTTGAAATTGAACCTAATTATAGCACTTTCTACCGTACAATATTTCTACTGCAGATTGGATTTGAAATTGAACCTATATCGAACTAAATTATAGCACTTTCTAGCGTGTACATATGAATGAGAAAAGACAAGAATAAATAAATAAATATATATATATATATACGAGTGTAGTTTTAATAATTATTCTTATATTTATCATCGATAATAATTGTTATTTTAATCATGTGATATAGATTAATTGTATAATAAATTTAATAGTTGACTAAAACATCTAATGGTAATTATTAAGGATAGAAGAACTTAAAAAGAATATTAAATATGATTTTAGACGGATAACTTATTATGAACTTGTTTATGATGATTTTTTAAGTTTTTTTTTTTAATAAACATAAATTCAAGATTAATTTCTACTCGGTTTGGTATGCTCAACTCATCCAATTTTTTTTGTGTTTCATGGGCGATGAGAGGAATCGTAGGCCCTTTTTTTTTTTCCCTTCTCAAAGATAAATTTGAGTTTCCTTTGATTTAAGGAAGAGTAGTTATATATAACACCCATGAAATAAGATTTCCTTTATAAAAGATTTTAAACCGTACCCTTTCATGGAAACTATTTACAACTACCTAGTCTCACCTTCTCCTTTCTCCATTGATTTTAGTTTTATTTTATTTTTATAAAAAGTAAAACAATCAATAAAACTAAGTAATAAAAGAATCATTCTAACAAAATGCTCTTCTGAATTTATTAAAAAAAAAAAAAAAAAAAACTCACTACTTATCTCTTTTCTGTCTACATGAACAATATGTATTTTACTTGGTTGGGGACTGGAGTTAAAAGGAAGCATCAACTGGGTGGAGCTAGTGTACATATCTCTAATGTTTAGATATTGCATACCAGCAAAACAAATGAAAAAAAAAAAAAAAAAAAAAGTTTTCATCCGGAAAGAGTTGAATTATAATGAAGCAAAAAAAAAGTTGAATAACAGTGGAAAAAAACACGAAGAACCAATAGTTAAATACCAAGTTGATTTCATTAAATGTCAGAATTAGATTTTAGTTCGTTTATATATGATGATTCTAGATATTAATTCGCATTTTAAAAAAAATAATATTTAAGGTTAATAAGTTGCTTAACATGTTATAGTAAGTCATAGAAATGCATATATATAATTGGGTTGGCAACTTCGGACACGATACGATGACACTATACGAGTACGACATGAAATAAATGGGTTTCAACCGCATATTTAATTAATAATTGAGTCGAAATTGGGTTGGCACGTTTAACGCGAAAATAAATGAGCCAGCAATTGGCTAACACGATTAACCCATTATGTAAATGGGTCGTAAACAGGCGAACACGACTCAACCCGTTCAGAGCCCATATATATAAAATTACTTAATATATTAAAAAAAAACTATAAAAATAACAACATATAAAAGCCTAACCCTAATTCTTTTCTCTTTGTCTCCTCATCAGCCACACACTTTCCATCTCCCTCAGAAAAATGTGAACTTTAACTCCCTCAAAAAATTAACAATATGTTTGCCTTAATCATTATGAATATTTGATCATTTTAGTTGTTAGTTTTATGTGTTATATGAATATGATGAGTTTCTTATGTTAGTGAATCCAAAATTTTAAGTGATTTTTTATTCAAAATTTTCTTGTTATATGAGTCAGAAACCAGTTTTGTATTAAATGGGTTGTAAATGGGTTTTTTCGTGTTAAATAGGTCATAAATAAGTTTGTTATCGTGCCAACTCGTCGTAACTCGTTTAATAATCGTGTTCGCGTGTCGTGTCGTGCTAGCTGATTATTAAATGGTCCATATTCGTGTTTAGATTTCTGGCCCATTTATTAATCATACCATGTTTGTGTTCATACTTATCATGTCGTGCTGTAATTGGGCTGGCCTGAACCTGGCACACGAACACAAATTGCCAACCCTAATATATAGAAGAGTTTTCAATGGTTACTCATTTTTTGTTACCATCGATGGTTACTGATAAAATTATGGAAATAAGTACATGCTTTAATTACTTTTGATGATGTTGCATTTTTTATGACTTACTATAACATGTTAAGCTATATATGAAAGATTTTTCAATAGTTACTTATTTTTCAATGGTAAATATATGGGAATATATTTAGAAATTACGAAAGCTTGCACATGCATGTTATTATTTTTGTTCAAATTATTAAGATATGTGACACACATTATTATGCTGACGTAAGATTATATATCCTAAATATATAACAGGGTAGATAACAAGTCTACTGTTTCTTTTTTGTAGTAAAAAACGTACCGTTTTTGGGTGTTGTTTCTATTTTCTTCAATTATGCCTTCTTCCTTTCTCATCCCTCCTCTTTTCCAATCCATGTTCTCTTTCCTTTGTCTCACAAAGTTGTATTTTCCATCTCCCATATTTCGGTGTTTTTCCCCTTCCTTTTCCTTTTTTCGTTTCTCTCCAACCTTTACCCTCCCCCTCCCCCCCCACCCACGACGTCCCCACTTCCCAAGATCCACTAGAATCTGATCCTCGATTCCCCACCACCATGGCCCACAGAGCCGGCTTCTTTCGCCGTAGGGGGTGGAGTCCATGGGTTTTTTTTATTATTATTTTTAAATCTGGGTAAATGTTGCAATTGTATGATGATCTTTTAACTTTTTTCAGCCCTTGGATTTCAATCTATTGGTCAAAAATTTTTACCCCACTAATAGGGAAAAGTAAAAGGGATTCATCGTAAAAGTCCCCGATAATAATAATAAAGAATGTTTTGAGATTTTTTTTTAATAAATTTTTGAATAAAACTATTCCCGGCGGTTAGAAACGACATGTCCCTTAGTATTTGATGGAAGAAAAACGGGATGTCGTATACAAGCAGGAAAACATCGTTCATTTGAAGAAGAACAACGACATTTCCTTTTTACTAATTAGAAAAAACGACTTTTCCTTTTTGACACGACGATAAAATATCCAATTAAAAGACATGGCTAACAAAAGAGTAGGTGTTTTCTGTTTTGTTTTGTTTTTTGTTTTTTTGTTTTGTTTTGTTTTTGACAAATAGATAGCTGGAGCGACATTTTAAACCACATGTGATTTTCAAAAACGACAGAAACTGCAAAAAAAAAAAAAAAAAAAAAAAAAAAAACTATTGAAGTCATTAATTACAGAAACCACATCAACTTTGTCTTTCAAGTGAATACACAAACGAACGATATGTCGTTTTAAACTTTAAAAAAACTTCAAAATTGTATGGAATGCAAGCACCAAAATGCCATGTCGTTATTTTCAAGACGAAAACGGACATTTTTTTTTTAATCAGCATGAAACAATATCAGAACTGAACCGTGATGTCTTACCAAACGACTAGTTCCTTTTTTTATTCATGCAAAAGGATAGCTAGCAAAACAAAGGAACGACTTGCCGTTTCATTGTCTAAATAAACGGCAGTCTAAAAAATAGCGGCAAAATCCTCTACATTATAGAATGTTCACAGAAAAATACTTTTAATCCCCCGAAGGAAAAATACATTTCCGTCATAGAATGAACTCTTCCAAATGGAGAATACCTTTAAAATCTTCTTCGTGAAAATAATGAGGGAGCATCTGAGTGTTCCAAACTGTTGAAGGTAAAATGAAATTTGCAACTGTAAGGGCATTATTTTCACGTGCCTCGGTAGCTAGTGACGGAGTCAAGATTTTTGTTCAAAGAGGGCTTTTTTTTTTTAGGTAAAATTCTTTGTTGAGATAAATTAAATTCCTTAATTTTTAGAGGAGCTATATTTTAATTTGATGTAAATATATATAACCTTGAATAGGGATGAAGTTGAATTTTCTCAGAAGTTGAATTTTCTCAATTCTTGTAGGGGCTAATTAAATTATACGAGTTTTTAAAAGGATAATAAATGGTTTCTCTATTCTTTCTAGTATGGTTTTTTTTTTTTTTTTTTGTTCAATTCATATATACATATTTCTCAATAATATTCTTCTTAATCTCATTCTTTCTCTTCCTATTTGTCCTACATCACATAGACTTATAGGATGGAAATCAGCAAACTGCTTTTGCTTTTCATTTATTGGAATGAGTGTAAGATATGTGAGAAGTTTTCCTTCAAAGGGAGAAAGTCAAGAACAACCTTACCCCAACTTCAAAAATGTATAATGCCCAAGGAGAACACCAATCATAGGGTTAAATCAATTTAGATAAATTCTTATTAAAAAAATCAATTTAGATATATTATTAAGTAGACTGTAGTATATTATGTCATCATATTAAGGTGATATTATTTTTTGAGCTTTGTGATCTTTTTTCTAATGTTTAAATACTAATTATCGAGTCAAAATCACCATAAATACTCCACAATTCATTTTAGAAATTAATTAATTTTAGATAATATTTCTTTGAATTAGAGTGCAACTATAATTATGTGACACACTCTAGCTCATTATTCTGTTTTTAATTTTTAATTTTAAAGTTCATATAAATTTAATTGATCTTTGTTTCTAAATCCGGATTTGCAATAACAATGTTCTATTTTCTCATGAAAAATAAATAAAAAATTTCCAATAAAAATATTTATTAAGGAATACATTCTTCTATCATCTATATCCATAATTTATATTCTATAACTATATAGCAAAAAAACTATAAGGCGCAACTGGTGGATAAAAAAAAAAAAAAAAAAAGAGAAAGGAAATTAGACAAGGAATTTTGGACAGAAAAATATAATTTTAATTGTTTGGTAAAGAGAAAATTAAGAAAGAAAGGAAATTGAAAATTAATAAGCTCCACTGTTTTTTTTTATCCTTCTAAATTTGAGAAAAAAATAGATGAAAATTTTTTGACAAAATAAATATAAATAAAATATATATTTTAACTTTAATTATAATCATTTTTTAACTTACATAAAATTATTTTTATAAAAATACATTTAATTATATATATTTTCTTTTATCAAATAACATGATAAAAAATTTTCGTTCTTTAGATTTTACTCATCCTTTCGTTTATTTTCCATCCCTCTTAGGCTACATCGTTGTTACGTTGCTTTGACTACTTGTTTATCTTCTTTATTTAGGGCAGCTCTCTACTGGTAAAGCATTTTTTTTAAGCCGTTGAAATTTAATCGAACGGTTGAAATATTCTTGGTGTACCATACTTATCATACACCTTATCTCATATTACCCTTCTCACCCCAAGTCTTCTCCGTCGTCAGTGACCTTCCTACCGCTGGCGACCGACTCAAAGCCGGTGACCCACCACCGGCCCCAGCCCCTTGCCCTCGGCACCCTCCCCTCAGCCCTCCCCCTGCCGGCTCCTCGGCCCCAGTCCCCCTGCGCCCCCCCCCACCCCAGGTCTCCCCCTCCCCCGGTACCTCTACTCCAGGCCCCCCCCTCCCCCACACCCCCCCCCCCACCCGGCACCCCTCGACGCACCGGACGAGGACCCCCCCACCCCCCCCCCCTCTCTCTCTCTCCTTCTTTCTCTCTTTTCCCCTCTCTCTCTCTTCCCGACCTGCCCCCCCCCCCCCCCCCAAACACCCCTGACGCGAGAGAAAAGAGAGAGAGAGGGGGGTGGGGTGGGGTGGGTGGGGGGGGGTTCCGGAAGAGAGAGGAAGACAGAGAGGGGGTGGGGGGGGGGGGGGTTAAGGGAGGCTGGGGGAGGAGGGCCTGGGTGGGGTGCCGGGGGAGGGGGAATCTGGGGTGGGGGTGTCGCCTGGGGGGGCTGGGGCTGGTGGGGCCGGCGGGGGAGGGCTTGGGGGTTGCCGGGGGCAGGGGAAGTGGGGGCTCGGGGATGGGTGGGTGGGTCGCCGGCTTCAGGGCGGTCGCAAGGATCGGTCACCGACGGTGGGAAGGTCACTAACGACGGAGAAGACTAAGGGACGAGAAGGATAATATGAGGTAATGCCTATAAATCATCATATATATCCTTAAATTTATATCATCTGATTTAATTTATGTGGCTTAAAAATGATTTTATCTTAAATATCGGTGGAGACCCTCAATCTTAGTGTTTCCCCTTTTTTGATCTAATTTTTTTCCCCTTTTTGAGAAAAAGTATACGATGTATATCCTTTGTTTGTCTGTCTGCAAGAAACGTCAGCCATTATTATGGACTTTGAATTGCGAGCTTGTGACGTCAATACAGCGGGAAAATGCCACAGGAATTTTTTTTTTCCTATAATTCGAATTTGACTTTCACAAATAAATTTGGCAAACTGTAATTATAAATAAAAAACTATAAAGAGATTAGGCAAATTACAAGTGGATAAATATGAAAGAAAAAACTATATAAAAAATGACTGTGCTAATTAAATTATAAGAATTTTACTTAAAAAAAAATTATAATAACTTTTTTATTAAATTTTTTATTTTTTGTATACTTTCCTTAACTTTAATGTTATTAATGATTAAAAATTACATGTTTATTTCTCCTGAAAAAGAAAATGAGATATCTTTCTTATTGTTATAAATAAATCTAAAAAATTGAGCAAGATAGCAATAAATAGATAGTAAAAATAATAAAAGATGATTGGAATATAGTTTAATTATAATTATAATGTTATTAATGATTAAAAATTACACACAAATCTTTTCTCCTGAAAAAGAAAGTGAGATATATTTCTTATTGTTATAAATAAATCTCAAAAATTGAGCAAAAAAACAATGAATAGATAGTAAAATTAAATAAAAAATATTATTATATAATTAAATTGTAATTTTTTTATTAACTCTATTTTAAGATCTAAAGTTCGAATCTGATTCAAATCGTTTCCAAAAAAAAAAAAAATACCAGACACAACATCCTAAAAATTCAGTAATAATAATTATAAAAAATCCTAAAATAAAAAACAAAGGCCAAGGCGTACCAATAGTCTCCTAGGGACGCCCTCACCGTTACATTCCTCGGATCTAGATATTTTTTTTTGTTTGGGACAGATTCAAAGGACTATAATGATATAGATAGTGTAGGAATCTGACAAGTCTCACTGTATATTCTCAAAAAAAAAAGGAAAAAGAAAAAGAAAAAGACACGTCACTTCCACCTCTTCGAGCTTCATCATTTCCCTTCCTTCCTTTCTCTCTCTACTTTCTCTCTCTAAATCTACATTCAACCACCCCCCACAAAACCCTACCCACTTTGATTACTTTCTCATCTCTGTCTCTGGATCTCGCTCTCCGAGGGACCGATCTTCATCTGCCTTCTTGGTTTTTCTTCGAATTCGGATCACCATCACCATGGGTACTGTTGTCACTGATTCAGTTTTAGTTCCGATTTCTTCTGATTACATTGAAATTTTCTCGAGAAAATCTTGTTCAGGTGTTTGACGAGTGGTTTTTTGATGGTTTTTGTTTGATCGCAGCGAGTGAAAACCCGTTCAAGAGCATTTTGAAGACGCTTGAGAAGCCCGACGGCGGCGAATTCGGCAAGTACTATAGCTTGCCAGCTCTCAACGATCCTAGAATCGGTAAGTTGTTTTTGTTTAGTGAGAAACAGTGGGAAAATGTTGAGACGGTTCGAAAATGGTGTGCTTTTACGTTTGTGTTTGTTGTTCTGTGGCTAATGGAGTATCTTGACCGAATCGACCTTCTTTTGGTTATCGAACATAATTTTACGCGGATTTTTTTTTTTTGGTTGCTTCTATTTTGTGTATTTCTTGTGATTGAGCTTGGTGTTTGTGTTTCTTTAGTGAGAAACTGTAGGAAATCTTAAGAAAGTTTTGAAGATTGTATGATTTAAGTGGTGTCTGTTATACTTTGTGGCCTAATGGAGTATCTTGATCCAGTTGATAGACGTTTAGTTCTCGAATAGAATTCTACTTGAAAATATTTTTTTCTTCTTTGATTTGGCATCTCCTTTGTGATTGAGATTTGATTTTTGAACACAAGTTCAACAGTGGATTAGGATTCTGTCTTGAATCGTAAGCATCTGTATGCTTAGCGAGAAACTGTAGGAAATGCTTTTGGAAAGTACTTAATGGAATTTACTTTCCCGTATCTGTTTGTGGTTGTTTAGTGAGAGACACTGTAGAAAACATTATGACATTGAAAATAGTATACGTTTACGTGCATGTTTGTCATTCTGTGGCCAAATGAAGCATCTTGATCAAATCAATCTTATTTCAGTCATCGAACAGAATTTTATGTTATTTATATTTTCAGATCATGCTTGTGATGGAGATTAATGTTTGCATTTTAGAGAAACTACCGTACTCGATTAGGATTCTTCTTGAGTCGGCCATTCGCAACTGTGATGAGTTTCAAGTTAAGAGTAAGGATGTTGAAAAGATTATTGATTGGGAGAACACCAGTCCCAAACAGGTTGAGATCCCATTCAAACCTGCTAGGGTGCTTCTTCAGGTAAATCTACTCACTCGTACATGTGATTCTCTACATTAATTGTTTAAGTAGTTTCTGAATATGCTGACAAATATTTCTTAGGATTTTACTGGTGTACCTGCTGTTGTTGATCTTGCTTGCATGAGGGATGCTATGAACAAACTAGGCGGTGATTCTAACAAGATTAACCCATTGGTGAGTAGAACTTATATTTCCATGTGTGGAATCAAATGGGCTGTTGCTTAATGTTTATTTGTCTTACCAAGTTCTAACAAATGAACTTTATTCAATTTTGGTGAAGATGTATGGAGACTTTATGCATATGTTGGCATTTGTATAATGCAGGTTCCAGTAGACCTTGTCATTGATCACTCTGTCCAGGTGGATGTGGCAAGATCAGAGAACGCAGTGCAGGCCAATATGGAACTTGAGTTCCGGAGAAACAAAGAGCGGTTCGGTTTTCTCAAATGGGGATCGAATGCATTTGATAACATGCTTGTTGTTCCTCCTGGATCAGGGATAGTCCATCAGGTAATTCCACAATGATTTGCAGCTTTGTAGCTTTATCATTGTACAATGTTCTTTATTTCTTTTTGCACTCCCTGCACACTGGCATGGAATAATGGGTGTTAGAATGCTCAACTACAGGTTAACTTGGAATATCTTGGCAGAGTTGTTTTCAACAGAGGTGGCCTGCTTTACCCTGACAGTGTTGTTGGTACAGATTCACATACAACTATGATCGATGGACTGGGTGTTGCTGGCTGGGGAGTTGGTGGTATAGAAGCAGAAGCTGCAATGCTTGGACAGGTAACTGACTGCTTAATTTCTGTGATCACATTACTTGTTTTTATCATCAGTTTGATATCATTCCTGTATTTTTCATTGAGACAAGCCATGTATGTATGTGTCTCTGGATGAGATCTTTGCAATATCCGTTCCCTTCTTTATTTTTGTTGTATGAAGTGTTTCTTCGATTCTGCTGTGTTACACTTGCTTGTTCTATAACTTTTATCTGGACATGCTAACCTGTTTGTTTCCACGGGACGCAGCCCATGAGCATGGTCTTGCCAGGTGTGGTTGGATTCAAATTGATGGGAAAATTAAGAAATGGGTGTGACAGCTACTGATTTGGTTTTGACAGTAACTCAAATGCTGAGGAAGCATGGGGTTGTTGGCAAGTTTGTGGAGTTTTATGGTAAGTCTACAAATACAATGATATTTCTCTTGTGATATCAGTACTGTTAACAGTTAGTTTCTGGCAGCTGAAATTTCTGAGTATTCATCCCGATGATTTTTCCTGTCTATTCCTGTTTGCAGGGGAAGGAATGAGTGAATTGTCTTTAGCAGACCGTGCCACTATTGCTAACATGTCTCCAGAATATGGTGCAACCATGGGCTTCTTTCCTGTGGATCATGTTACTCTGCAATATCTGAAACTGACAGGCAGAAGTGATGATACTGTATGTAATTTTTCAAAAAAACTTGACAAAAGTATTTTACTTTCTTCACATGCTGATGAATTGTATTTTTGTAGATTTCTATGATAGAATCATATTTACGGGCTAGTAAGATGTTTGTGGACTATAGTGAGGTAAGTCATTTAAACTGCCTTATGCAAAAAATCCTAATGTCGTAACTATTGTTTCACATATGGTTTCTGACCAAGCATTGTTACCTGAACTCAGCCCCAGGTTGAGAGAGTGTATTCCTCTTATCTAGAGTTAAATCTAGAGGATGTGGAACCTTGTGTGTCAGGTCCAAAGAGGTAGGTTTTTTGATATATTTTGCTGATATACACTCATTTAAGCATCAGTTATGAAATTCACATCTTTCATAAGGTGACTCTCGGGTGGTTACTTTTCCAGACCACATGATCGCGTTCCTTTGAAGGAAATGAAAGCAGATTGGCATGCATGCCTCGATAATAGGGTCGGGTTCAAGGTGAGAATTTCTTTTCAAATTACAGACTAACTAAATTTCAATTGACTCTTGAAATTGCTTGAGAACCACAAGAATGTCACACTAACTGGTAACTCAGAACTAATTGTGAATTTTTTTGTCCCGTGCGTCAAAACAAAATTACTGCCTAGGGAAAGGCTTAGGATCTTGCTTAAACTTGGCTTCATTTTATGTACAGTATTGTTGGTATCATAAATGTCACATTGCTATAAAATCTTCCACTTTTCAAAAATCCATTTCCACGTGCTGTATTAAGACTATAGCGAATTTCAGACTTTGTATCTGGTCTAATGGCATAAATTGTTCCCCTCTTCTCATTGTGCTTATCTTTCTTGCATGCTATTGCAGGGTTTTGCTGTACCAAAAGAGTCACAGAGTAAGGTTGTAGAGTTTATGTTTCATGGGACCCCAGCACAACTTAGGCATGGAGATGTTGTCATAGCAGCTATTACAAGTTGCACAAATACCTCAAATCCTAGTGTAATGCTTGGAGCTGCTTTAGTTGCAAAAAAAGCTCGTGAACTAGGATTGGAGGTTAGCTTTCTACTTTTTGTTCTTGTTTCGTGCTTGATCATTATGTTCATCATTAATGGGGGGGAAAAAAGATAATCAGTAGTTCTAACTTCGAAGCCTAGAGATTTTGGTCTGCGTATAAGTCTCAGAATTCTGGATAATTTTGTGAATTCTTTTATGTAAACAAATTGGAGCTCAAGAGTTGCTATTACTTCTCAGGTTAAGCCATGGATTAAGACGAGTCTTGCTCCAGGCTCTGGTGTTGTAACCAAATACTTGCAGAAAAGGTTTTTTTTTTTTTTTTCTAACCTAAAAATACCATACTAAGAAATTTATTTCCTTTTCAATCTGATTGAAACATGCATTATTGAACAGTGGATTGCAGAAATATTTGAATGAGCTAGGATTCCATATTGTTGGATATGGATGCACCACATGCATTGGGAATTCCGGAGATATTGATGAAGCAGTGGGAGCAGCTATCACTGAAAATGGTACATATCTTTTAATAGTTGGTGCTTATTTACATGCTGCTTGTTGGATTTTTGAAAGTGATCAAACTGTTGATTTTGTCTAATTTTACAGATATAGTAGCTGCAGCTGTATTGTCCGGAAATAGGAACTTTGAGGGTCGTGTGCATCCTCTAACAAGGGCTAATTACCTTGCTTCTCCTCCCCTCGTGGTTGCCTACGCCCTTGCTGGCACGGTATGCAGCTTAGACACATACATTGGTGGATCAATATTTGTGTCTTATATACCGCCGTGTTGCTAGTCTCATGTTATTCATGCGCATATATTCCTTTTTGGGCAATGTTGCAGGTGGAAATTGATTTTGAAACGGAGCCACTTGGGTTGGGGAAAGATGGAAAGGAGGTCTTTTTCAGGGAGATTTGGCCATCCAATGAAGAAGTAGCAGAGGTGAGACTGCATAAATAGTTATTGGATTATTATCTATGCTTTAAGGATTAGAAATTCATCGTGTTGCGTTCTTGCACTTTTTTTCAGGTTGTGCAATCCAGTGTACTTCCCGACATGTTTAAGGCTACGTATGAAGCAATTACCCAAGGAAACCCTATGTGGAATCAGTTATCTGTACCTTCTGGCACTCTCTATGCCTGGGACCCCAAGTCAACCTATATACATGAACCGCCCTATTTCAAGGATATGACTATGTCTCCTCCTGGACCACATGGAGTGAAGGATGCTTACTGCTTGCTCAACTTTGGAGACAGTATTACAACCGATCACATCTCTCCCGCTGGTAGCATCCACAAGGACAGTCCTGCAGCCAAGTACCTTATGGAGCGCGGGGTTGATCGAAGAGATTTCAACTCCTATGGAAGTCGACGTGGTAATGATGAGGTGATGGCAAGGGGCACTTTTGCAAACATTCGCCTTGTCAACAAGCTTTTGAGAGGAGAAGCTGGTCCTAAGACGATTCACATTCCCACAGGGGAGAAACTGTCCGTGTTTGACACTGCATTGGTAACGACCTCATATCACACCATATCTATAGTAGGGTTCTTCAATATAAGTTGGGCCTCAATAAGTTTTTGTTCTTTTCGGAGAAAATGTTCACTTTCTATGCTCTCAGCTAATGTCTTGTGAAGTGCCCTGAATTTGCACTTAGATTCATCAGTGATTTCTCATAGGTTTTTATAGGATTTCTGTTTTAAACAACTTTTGTTTGATCACGACAGAGGTACAAGAGCGAAGGATATGATACAATTATTTTGGCTGGTGCGGAGTACGGAAGTGGAAGTTCTCGTGATTGGGCTGCCAAGGGTCCTATGCTATTGGTACAACATTTGATAACTTCCAGATCTATATGTTGTCCAAATGTCTTTTGAACTAGATAATGCTTATAATCCGCCTACACTTCTGTTTCAGGGTGTGAAAGCAGTCATAGCAAAGAGCTTTGAGAGGATTCACCGAAGCAATTTGGTAGGCATGGGCGTCATTCCCTTGTGTTTTGAACCCGGTGAGGATGCGGAAACTCTTGGATTGAGCGGCCATGAACGATACACCATTGATCTTCCGAACAGCGTGAGTGAAATTAGACCTGGTCAAGACATCACCGTGGTGACGGACAATGGCAAGTCATTCACATGTACATTACGTTTTGATACAGAGGTAATACAGCCGAGTCTAATCATTCTTTGCATGTTCTTGGCATTGTTATCAAGATGTTATTAATATTTTCGCAATCTTACAACCGACTTCTGGATACTTTGACGCAGGTTGAACTTGCTTACTTTGACCATGGAGGCATTTTGCCATATGTCATCAGGAATTTGATCAGCTTAAAACACTGAATTGGCATGTCGTTTGGAGAGCTCAGCATCATTCCAATTCCTCCCCCCGAATAATCGCGGACGGTTGCCAGTTTTAGAGCGGGCCCCAGCTATTTGTCAAATAAAGGAACTTTCATGCTCTCTAGCAAATGGGGGAAAAATATTTATTATCACCCAAAAAAAAAAAAAGATGGGGAAAATAATGAAGGAACTTTGGCCACTTGGGTGGGAAGTTGACTATTAAAGTTGGTGCAGAATTTTCCTTTAGCCAAAAAAAAAAAAAAAAGAAAAAAAAGAAAGAAGGTGCTGAAATTTCAATTTCAGGCCACAATCCATAAAATCACTAGTTTTTATTGCTTTTATGTTTTGGCTTGATAGTTGGTGCAAAGGCGCTTTCAAGGAACAATTTGATTGCGGTGCATTGACATTTGAAATCTGAAATCTCATGTTTGATTATCCCTTCACCGTTGCGATGAAATTTTTTGTAGGTTGGAAAGAGCAATTAGGATGGCTATAGTGTAAACTTTATGGTAAGATCATGTCCATATAGGAAGTAAATATTGATAGTTCTATTGATACCTTTTCGATTGGGGTAATTACGGTATTCTAATATACTGATTCCTTTTCGATTATGATTTTGTCTAAAACCTCACATCATTTATTCAGAAGAAGACTAGGAGAATTAATATGTTGGCGTCTTTTCTTTTTTCCTTAGTCAGATAAATTCCACCATCTCGGCCTCTCCTGATGTGAGATATTTAAGCAAAATTAGCTTTGATCGAAAATACAATTAGTTTTCATTAATCAAATGGTGTTTCAAGGGAGATATTCTTTTGGCAGAAATTTTGTTCGTCAATTTTTCGTGTATTTAAGAAAATCAACGTGAAACTCTTTTTTAGGTATGTTTTACTTTCGCCTATACACGATTTTACTCGAAAATTAAACAACGCAGATTCTTTTATGCAATTCATTTAACACATTGAATAATCTCATTGAATTTAAAAAAAAAATGATAAAATATGAGTTCTTGAGAGCGCGGACATCAAGGAAAGCCAGGGAGAGATGGGGACAGAGAGAGATTGCGATCTGATTGAGATAGATCGCCGTTATACATGCTCGACACCAGCAGCATGGATGTGCGAAGAAAGAGGGAGGAGCGATGAAGGGGGTAGAGGGAGAGAAGGAACGGAGTGAAGAGAGAAGAAAGAGAGATGGAAATGGGGGAGAAAGGGACGGTGAAGAAAGAGACAAAGAAAGAGAGCTGTTGTGAGAAAAAATAGAGAGGTGAGTCGGATTAGCAGGGTATTTTTAACCTTTTTTTTTATCATAAAGTTAAAAAAAAAAAAAAAAAAAGTTCAAAATTTCAAGCATTACAGAACATTACATTTGAGAGGTTGTTTTCACAATTTTCTCAAACTATTTTACAGTAAGTGACGTGTGCAAATCCTCGTATTTTCACGGAATTGATCCTTGAAGAAAACTGAAGGATACGTGAATGCTCAAAAAAAAAAAAAAAAAAAAAAAAAAAAAAGCAAGGACCACCAGTTGAAGTTTTTGAAGGAGTGGACTGAATAGCTAGACAAAACATTAAAACTTCTCTTATCAAGCGCAAGAGAACTAATTTATCTTGAGCAGAAAAGAAAGAATACCAATATGTATTTATCATCTTAAATACAAGCTCTTCTTTAGACTGGGGTAGTATTGGCAATTTTCTATCAACATCTCCATTCCTAAACCTGTTCAAGACTCATAACTGCCACAAAGGGA
Source organism: Ficus erecta (assembly GCA_008635985.1). Taxonomy (NCBI): domain Eukaryota; kingdom Viridiplantae; phylum Streptophyta; class Magnoliopsida; order Rosales; family Moraceae; genus Ficus; species Ficus erecta. Next base: position 131,712 of record BKCH01000040.1, read on the forward strand.
CATTTCAACTTTTATTTTATCAGATGGTGTATCGTGACAACAAGTAAAACAAAATCAAACAAAAATGTGAGTTAGCAGAGCAACAGTATGCACCGAAGTCCCACGGCGTGAAGCATCAAAGGTGCACGGTGGCCTACAAACAAATAAGAAGTGAAGTTCACTACCGCTGGAGCTCTGGCTTGCGATTCGGAACAAAGTACAGCAGTAAGATAATAACGAGTGTTTCTGCCAGCAATAGTCGCAAGAAAACTTTAGGCAATTTAAGTACATAAACAATGTAATGCAGACAAGCGATAACATCAGATTAAAGGCCACTTGCAACCGCCCAATATTCTTCAACAACACCAGACTACATTGTAATTAGGTTTATCCTAAACCAAATCACCCAATCATCATTGCTAATAATTTAAAAAGCAACGGAGTTCCTATTTTACTTGATCATACAAGACTTGAAAACATACACGTACTGTTATATTGTAGACATAATTAAGCAAGGGACGTTACCTTAGTATTTCAAGCCTTGTACTCGTTGACGCGCATCCATTTGGTACTTGACCACTTGTTTCCCTTAATCACAGGGCAGCCACCTGAAATTAACCCAGAGAAAATATGTATCATTGGTGACAGATGACCCCGTAATAAACAACCTTTTTAAGGAAGTTATTTTATCAGCCTTTTTACAAAGCGGTGTTATCCCTCTTTCTTTCATTTCAGCACAAGAGTCATTTAAAGTAGAACTACAAATTCAAGAATATTGATTGTTCTTTTAATTTTTGTATAAACTGACTAACCATGTAAACTGGATGGATCTAGAGCTGCATCAGGCTTCATGCTCCAAAAAGCAATGCATCACCCCTCTTAGGCTTGACAGAGAGTCCCTTTTTTCCACAATCAGATAGCTCATTCCACCAAGGCACAGAGCTAAAATTCCCTTTTGCAGCAGGGAAGACTGTCTCACCCCCTTCTTCAACATCTGTGCTGTACCACGGTGGAAGAAGAAAGTGTTAAAAAATTAAAACCAAGTAAACTATAAAAGAACCAAGTTTAGGAAAACATGTTAGTCACTCACAGGTACATGAGAAGTGTAGCCATACGTTGACCTCCATTCTGAGTGTTGAATTCGTCAAGAAAATAGTCGTAGTGAGGCTCGTATTTCTGTCCAACCTCATAGTGGAGAATTTGAAGTCCTTCGCCATGCTCTGTATATTGCATTGTAGGTCTAATGAGAACTTTAGAATTATATGACACTACTGAGTTAAGATAATAACATAAAATAAAGTTACGACAACAAAGAGAGGGTAAACAGTTACAGCAAGTAAATTACTACCTTCAATTTCGTAGACAAATTTCATTTTGGGGAAAAAAAAAAAAGATACAAATAAATCAAAAGAGAAAGGAAGACATGATTACATACCAACAGGTATAAAGGTAAAATCAGCAATTCTTTTCTCAATGGTCCTTATAACTTTATCACGTCCTCTAGCCAGGAATGTTCCAGAACTTGTGCGTACTCTATGTACAATAAAGGTAAACTAACCGTGTCAGGCATGATAGTAGGGGGTTGAAGAGCAATGGAGTCCGACGAAAAGCAATAGAAACTCCAATCACAAAATACATTTCTGTTGGCTAAGGGAACAACGGCAATAAACACGAACCTGCTATCTTTGCTTTTCCCAGTTTCACTATCAACAACTGTTGACTTTTTCATGTGAGGCTTGGCAAGATTGACGAGATATTCACACTCCTCCTTGGTCTGCCAAAATTACCCAACCAACCAAGCAGTTAGTGACCACATTTATCAAATCAAAATGCTGATGGAAACTCAACTGAATAAAAGGGGCCAAAAAACAAAAAAAGAAAGAACCCCCGCATTGGTAACATTATTCTGACTAATCGGTTTAATGAGGATAACGGACGTGGACGCATAGAAAGCCGTGATTTCCTCTCTAACAAGTTTTTGACACCCATTTAGATGTATGCATCTATACAGGAATAGCATTCAAACCAAGAGGTGTTTCTTTTTTTTATCCTAAACATCCATCCCACCTCTATGGATCCAGATGCACTAATCAGAACAAATTGATCATCGCCTTATCGAAACTTAATCACCATGTTTTACTAACCATGCCAATTCTCTTAATAATGTATGAGAAAAAACTAAATGTCACCTCTAGAAATATCACCAAATTTGAGTACATTTTGATCAAATTGACTAAAATTCATATAAAATTAGCAACTGCAAACGGAAGGAGAAAAAAAAAGCGAAAAATTAAACAAAAAGTTAAGAACTTTTTTCATTTATTAAAATAATAATTAAAAAAAAAAGAGCTCACCAAGAAGTTATGATAAACGAAGGCTCTAGGCTCCCAAGAGATGACCTCGACCCAGCGTTCCCCATTCCCCTCATCTCCATGGTTTCTGTTAATCAATCACCAGAACCACCAAACATCCAAATTCAGGAAAAAGAAAAAGAAGAAAAAAAAAAAAAGAGGTCAAACGACATCGAAATTTCCTGAATTGGAAGAGAAATTGTGTACCTATCGACGCTGTTGCGAACAATGGAGCTGAGATCGTTGGGTTTGGGGGTGGAGGAGTCGCCGGAGCTGCTGGGAACGGAGAGAATTCCGAGGGTGACGAGAGTGACAACGACGAAGAAGAAGAAGACGAGCATCGTGAAGATGAGGGTCGACGAAGAGGTAGACTTTCGAGACTGGAGACGAGAGTGCCGAATCTTCGCCATTGGTGAAGAAACCCTAGAGATCGATCTGGAGAACTGCTGAAGCCAAAGTGAGATCTGAAACTCTTCACGAAGACGACGACAAAGAAGAAGAAGAAGAAGAAGCGAAAAGAACAAGTACGCGCTTTTTCGCTGGTTTATATTTAATTAAAGAAAAAAATGAAAAATATAACAAAAAAATAAATATAAAAAGGAAAAAATCTATGCTGGTCTTGTCTCGTGAGAATGGATTTTTGGAATTTTGATGACTACTATTGTTTTTCTAATATCATCAAAATTATTTAATACTAATACCAAACAATCAATGCATAAACCGTGTGATTGTAGATATTATTTTAACTCTAATCTTATAGGCTGAAGAGAATCCATATTTTATATTTATGAAAAATACATAAACTACTATTCAAAAATTAAAAAACAAAATAAAACTTAATATATGGTAATGCATAAATTGCTTTTCGAAATTTAAAAAATAAAGATAAAAATTATTATATGGTCCATCTAATATGTTAAATTTCATTTGAGGAAAAAAAAAAAAAAGAGAAATTATAGCAACTAATATATTTTATAGGTACTTTTGAAGTTTATAGCATGTTATTTAAAAGATGATAACTTATAATATATATTTCTGATAAATCCTTATATTTTATTTGATTTTCTAAAAAATTTTAGATTACGGTTTATTTTTTAACAATAAATTTATGTGTATAATTTCATGTTAGAGAGAGAAGAATGAGGAGGAGGGATTTTTTCGTATTATGTGATCATAAATTCAATTATATTATTTATTACTATGTATAATTAGTATAATATAATTTATTATTATTCTCTTTAAAAATATTATTTTACTCTTTCCTTCAAAAAAAAAAACAAACAAATACAGTGAATTTATATGTCGAGGTTATTATTTAACTTATTAAATGGGGTAATGTTTTTAGAAATTTTGTTGCTTAAGTAAAAAATAAATTAATCATATGATTACACTTGATCTCCTTCATTCTTAGATGTAGAATTTAAATTCTTATCTGAAATTTTCTTAAAAAAAATAAAAATTCTTAGATGTTACCTTAACGAGATGCATTATGATTTAGGAGTAGACATGAGATCTTTTCAAATATATTATATTCCTTTCCCATGGCATACTTATTCTTACACCGTGGATCTAGTCACCAATGGAAATTTTTTTTTTTCCCCCCTTTCATTTTGTTATTAGCTAGTTCTCTATGATAATGGACTACATAAGGTGAAATATAGAAATGTCAAACATTTGGCCACCACTCAACCACTACCTTCTAGCTTCTACGTCTTAAAAAAAAAAAAAAAACGTCAAATGCCATAACAATTTTATTTGTTACAAATTATGAACATCTTGCTTATTATCCTATTAGCTTTGTGTAAAATTTTTTTTTTGCACGAACTTTTCGTGCATTCTCAAATTTCTCCCTAAATATTTAATTTTAACAATTAATCCCATTCCTTTTATTATTAATTTAAACGGGGTAGCCAGTGTCGTCAGACTTTCCCGCTTGACAAGTTTACAAAAGGAATCGTCAAACTTTGTAATTTAGAGGATAATTTACCAGGGAATGCAAAATTTGAGGATAAAGTGCGAACTCTTTGTCCACATAATAGGATTGTATAACACTGGCTTATAGTTATAATTAAGTTACATTTGATGAGAAAACATTAAATGTAACTTTGATGGAACAAATGTGGGAGTTTGGCAGTGATTTAAATACAAAAGTAGACTGTTAGGAATAGGAGTGGGAAATCTAGGAGAAACCATATTTTTTAATGGAAGTTTAATTAATTTAAACCTTGATTAATTAGTTGCATATCTCATTTTCTTTATTTTGCTAAGCATGAAAATGATTTTCAGGGGGAAACATGGATACATCTTTACAGGCTCCTTAATCTGTTCCTAAATAATTTTTAATTTGCATTCAAAATACAAAAATCACATGACAATCAGAGAGGAGAACTGGATTCGTACACGAAAGACTACCCATCTCAAATGCCCAAATTGTCTTCAAAACTATCCACAAACAATAAATTATAAATGATAGACACACTTAAGTGAGATTTTATTACTTTGTTTGGCAATCAAGTTTAACTCTAACTAAATTGTATTTTTTTCACATCAATTTTTATCTTATTTTGAAAAGTCAATAAAATCTATAATCAATTTTTGAAAAATCAACTAATTCCAATTTAAAATTTTCATTTTCAACCAACAAACCAAACGCAAACTAATATGCAAGATTCACAAAGAGGACCCCGACAGTCTTTATACTATCATATAATATGAGATAAGTTAGCTTTGATCACCTGTGTCAGTATTGTAATTTACACATCTTTTTATATGTGTTATTAGAAGTTAAAAGTGAATAGTTGACGTATTTGATTTGATAGTTTACATATACAAGCATGCAAGATATCATAAAATGGCATCGTACCCAGTTTTAATAGGTACGACGTGATGAACATATGAAGATTTTCACGAGACTTGAAGGGTAACTTGGGATTGTTTTAGTAATTGTTTATGTAGGTAATCTCAATGACGATTTATGGACCTTTTTTTTTCAATAAAGACTTACGGTGTCAGATGATTTCTTGATTATCACAGAAAAAGAAGAGATTTTCTTAAAAATAAAAGTTCTACCTCACATGAAGGCATTAATAGTACAAATATATTTGTGAATTGAAGAATAGATCGGTAAGAATTCTGATACTATTATTTTTTTTAAATAACAAGGGATTTGTGGTTTATAACGATGCTTCCAATAATGTTATAACTTACACATTTCGCCAATTCAAGGACTATGAAAAATGATTATTCTACTCATGATTTCAAGTTAGCTGGTGTAACGTTTATATTGAAGATATGAAGGCATGATTTGTATGATAAAAGATGTGTAATCTATTTAAACACCTCTTATACAGAACAGCTAAGTATGAAACAAATATAATTATTGGTGCTGATTAAGGAGTATAATTACATTATTTATTATCATTCTGGTAAGGCGAATGTGGTAGCAAATGCTTTAAGCATGAGGTCCTCATAAAGCAATTCAACTTTCACAATGATTTAGAAACCAATTACAAAAAGCTTACAAAGATACAAGTTGGAGATAATGGCCTTATGGGTTGATTGAAAAATTGTCTTTTACTTATACTTTTTCCGAAATTCTTACGGCCAAAAAAATATTTAATCACCTTCAAAATACTGAAATTTTAGAAATTTTGTTGCTTTTTTTTGTTTTTTTACCATGCTTATGATTAGACAATCGCCCTACTAATTTTGACCACTTAAACAATGAGTTTATTATTTAAAAGATTACCAACTATTTCTTCATCATATATAAATGTTAAATGCTTATAATAAACTTTAATGTATATTATAAATGACCAAATATTAGGATTTTGTGGTAAGGTGTTGTACCATATCAATAGGACTCTATTTTGAACCTTTATATATAAATTAGATTTTTGTCAGTTTTGCATGCTCTTGTTTTCGTTTTTTGTTTTTTGTTTTTTGTTTCATTTTAATAGGATTTTAATTAGATTAAACGTTTAGAAACATGTGACACAAGCATTTGATTAAATTTATAATACCCCTGAATTATGTACTTAATCTAATATGTCCTTCAAAAGTAGCTGTAAAATGTTGAGGAGCCAAATGGCATGTGTTGTGTTCCGTCTCCTTGGCCAGCAGCCCGTCCTAACCCCATACATAGCCGGTGAGGTGGGTCTACGTTCAAGGCATAGTGTCTTTTAACATCTTTTAATCATTTTACATAGAGTAAACCCAGGGGCACCACTGGTGCCCCACCCCACTGAGCTGGCAGTACAAGTGGCCGCTTTACGGGCTTTGTGCGGGTCCCACTTGTTAGTAACTCCTCACTTCAATGCTTTGCTAGTTAAACTTTAGAGAGAGAGGGGGGGAAAAAAAAGAGAGGAACGTGAAGAGAAACAAAGACCCAGAAAGACAACAAGAAGTCCCCAAGGAACCATCACTGGTGCCCATTCCACCTGCTCCGACCAGCGACCCGCTGTCCTCCGCCGCCTACCCCTACCCTGCATGACGCCTATCGTCGTTGGGCATATTGGGCACGGGCTTCACTACTGGAGATTAGTGGGCGAGAGGGTTTCGCCGACGGTGACTTGGGGTCGTGGGTAATGTATGGAGACGACGACGCAACGATGAAGGCGATATTCATAACTTTTTTAACCGAGATGATTTTTTTTTAATCAACTCTAACTTAAAAACTCTAAGATCCATATTGATATATATGTGTGTCTATATATATATATAGGAACTGTCTCTCATTTGGCGGAACGGCCGTCTGACAGTACAACCCACACAGGAAATTTGCACAACCTAGGAAAACAATTGTATAACCTGCTAGAGAGATAGAGATAGAGATAGAGAGAGGAAGGGAAAACCTAAACATTCAGTGAGGAGAACGAACGTCCTACCAACCCATTCAAGAGACATTGACAATAACTCCAAATATTTTTTCAATCAAACACACAATTTCAAAAACTCAACCTCAATAAAACAACTCAAATTCTTCTTATGCAGCAATCAAACAACCTCTAACTTGGAATAATAATAAAAACATGTTTTAAAAGGGAGAATTTGTGGTAGAGTCACTTTGAGAGTAACTACCGGTAGTGTTTTATCCAATGGTTAATAGTTATTGTTGTTTTAAAATATAAGATTAGAAAATAGTTGTAGTATAGTAGGTGAAGTAGCAGATTTACACTCATGAGTTTCTAAAAAAAAATTTAGCTCCTAAAAAAATAACGTTAGCAAATAAGTTGTAGAGTTCCATTGATGTCGCCATCTCTCTCTCCTCACTATCGTAGATCTCATTGGTGACCCTTGCGAGAATGATCACGATCTCGTCGGGCACTCTCCATCGTGCAATTCAGTGGCCAGAGAACATCCTAACCCAAACCCGCCGCAGAGGCCATCGCCAGAGAATACGATGAGCTCAGGGTGCCGACGACCACAAAAACAAACGACCTACGATCTAAATCGCGATTTCGTCACAATTCTAGTGTCGTGCGACGTCATTTTCATCATGAGAGTTCATTTACAATTAAAAATTAAACGACCCAGTTATGAAAAATCTATTTTTCCTTAGAGCTTGTTTGGGGTGTAAGTTTAAACTTACACCCATCAACTCAATTTTTGTCTTTTTTTGAAAAAGTTTTTTGTTTTTTCTGAAAAAGTCAATAAAAATTACTATTTAAACTTATAAATTTCAACTCAAACTTACACACCAAACACTCCCTTAGTTTCTCTGTATTCTAAAATCCTTTAACTTTTTTTATTTTTTAGGTTTCTCGGTCCTGAGTTGATTTACAGTTAAAAATTAAATGACCCAATTATGAAAAATCTATTTTTTCTTAGTTTCTTTGTTAGTTTCCTAATCTAAAATCCATGACTTTTTTTTTCCTCGGTTCCGAGTTGATTTACAGTTGAAAATTAAACGACCTAATTATGAAAAATATCTTTTTCCTTAGTTTCTCAATTAGTTTCCTACTCTAAAATCCATAATTTTTTTTTAGGTTTCTCGGTTCAAAAAAGTATCTCACTTTTCCAAAAAGAAGCTTTTGAGAAAATCAGTTTGGACCACTTGATTCAATTTAATTCGTGCACATGGAAACTTGAAAAATGGGTATTTTCAGGGTGAGAAAACGAAAGAACGAGGAGACAGAAAGAAGAGAGATAGAGTCTTGAGTCTAGAGAGAGAGAGAGTGTGTGTGTGAAAATTGGGAAGAGGAGGGGACAAAGAGATTTTGAAAGTGAAGATGGAAGGAAGGAAAATGCCGGGGGTTTGGCTGGGAAGATGGAAGATGCAGACATGAGGCTTGGCTGGGTATTTGGGTTTTTTTGACTTTTTGGACGAAGACGAAGACCCATCAAGTTACCTTCTCAGATTTTATTATTATTATTATTATTATTATTATTTTAATTTTTTAATTTACAGTACTATGAAGTATGAGCTAGAATACATTATAATTATCTTATAATTATCATATATAAATAATATTTTAACTAGATAATTAACTGTTTAAAAAAAGAACCATGGACTCTCCCGTTTTAAAAATAAATAAATAAACAAAATTGGCTCGACCCAGCAGTACCTCGGCCTCCATCCGCCGAAACGCTAACGAGATTTTCCCGGCAATGGCGAGAATACTTTTCCACTCAACTTTCTCTCTCTAAAACTTTCTCTCACCAAGCGACTATGCATTTCCCTGAACATGTCCTTCTTCAAAGACCTCGTCGATTCTCTGGGCTCGATCCTGTCCACCACATACAGCGATTCTTCTACTCCCCCGAACGGGTCTCACGCAGAGCCTAGCTCTCCCAATTCTGCCGCCATGGAAGCTGAAGCTGGAGCTGGAGCTCGCCCAACAGCTTCAATTTCGAACGAGCGCGTCGCTTACAAGCTCAAGGGTTACTTCGATTTGGCCAAGGAAGAGATCGACAAGGCCGTCAGGGCTGAGGAGTGGGGCATTCTCGAGGACGCCATCGCCCACTACACCAACGCTCACCGCATACTCCTCGAAGCCACTTCCACTCCCACGCCTTCTTTTATCACCGCCAGGTTTGGGAAAATTTCTCGACGAAATTCCTTGTCTTTCGCAGTTCTAGGGTTTAACAGATCCCCTTTAATTTTACGTCAATTTTAATAATTTCAATGCGGAAATTCTTGTTAAATACGGTTTCGATAGGGAATTACGAAAAGCAATGTATCGAATTGATTATTTGATCATAATCACAAATGGAGATAATCGGAGTTTATGTGAAAAAAGTTTTTGCAATCAAATATCGAGAATTAAAAATAAAAGACATTTATTTTGCTCTCTCTCTTCATTTTTTATTTTTTGGCTGAATATATGATTGAATTGTTAGAAATGGTTTGAGAAAATTGATTACAAAATTTGGCAGTGAACGAGAAAAGGTGAGATCTTATCGTCAAAAGATATCAAAATGGCAGGGTCAGGTCTCTGAGAGATTGCAAACATTAAGTAGAAGAGCAGGTTTGTATTTTCATTTATTTATTTTTTTAATTTTTGTGGTAATTTTTAATTGTTGATTAAAAGGGAAAGTGCTTGCCAATTTTATTTTATTTTATTTTTCGTTCTTTGTTGTTATTGCAGATTCGAGTTCAGGTAGGGCATCCATTAACAAGGTATGGATTGATCTGGCTGATCTTTCTCTTTTTTCGCTATGAAGTGGTTGTAAAAAATAATGCCATTTTTCTCTTTCTATTGAAACTTGATTATGTTTCTTGTAATTTCCTTTACTAATACGAAAAAATGGTTGCGCATTTAGCAACCATCCGTAGCTGGTGCCGCTCGATCTCTTAGATACATTGCCAACTTGATTGATATATTGGATGTCAGGCTATGATGAATCATTAGTTGGATATTTATTTTTGCATTTTTACACATAGTTTTGCATCTTCATTATGATTTTGGCTATAGTCGTGTGTGGATAAGGGTGTCTAGCTTGATTCTGGTTAAGTTTTAACATACTTTGCATTCAAAATATTTGCAGAATCCCTTAGTTCCTGCTCAGAAGATGGCAGTCGCATCAACAATACCAAATTCTAGGAAAGCTGTTTTACAGTCTCCTCATCCCAGTACAAACAATCCGGTGGTGAGGAATAAGATAAATAGTACAGCAAATACAAAACCCGCCATGCATGATTCTGGTGGGAATTATGAAGCAAAATTGGTCGAAATGATAAATACGTCAATAGTGGATAAAAGTCCTTCCGTTAAATGGGAAGATGTTGGTAAGAGGTTTATATACACCTTACAATTCGCCTTCAAATTTTTTGTTCTTTTCCATCGTTTCTTTATTCCAAATCAATTGCAGTACTCATTTGAGTTTCTTTCTCTCAGCTGGTCTCGAGAAAGCTAAGCAAGCTTTAATGGAGATGGTTATTTTGCCAACTAAAAGAAGAGACTTGTTTACGGGACTCCGAAGGCCAGCTAGAGGTAATGCTCTTGCATAACCTTATCTGCTCTAAGAAAGCAAAGCTCCCAAAATCTTATGTCATGAGGATACTTATGGGCTTTGTTAATAGGTTTGCTTCTCTTTGGTCCACCCGGGAATGGCAAGACCCTGTTAGCTAAAGCAGTTGCTTCAGAATCAGAGGCAACGTTTTTCAATGTTTCTGCATCTTCCTTGACATCAAAATGGGTGCGTCTCTATCTCAGTGCTGTTTTTTTTTTTTTTTCTTTTTCATCATGAAATTTGTCATAAAACCCTACTAAGTTTATTTCTGCTGAAGTAGGTGGGAGAAGCTGAAAAGCTTGTACGAACTCTCTTCATGGTTGCCAAGTCCAGACAGCCTTCTGTAATTTTCATGGATGAGGTGAGCTATATATATATATATATAAATATTTTCCAAACTCTAATCTGAAGATTTCGTTATTTGCTGTCCATGTTGTTTGTTACTGATTCTGCTTCACAGTATGCTGAAGGTGATAGTTCCATGAATTAGGAGCCTCTGAGATCCAATGTCAACCATTCAGCCCTCTTTTAGCCTCGTTTAGATGATTTTACGCCACATCTACAGCCTTGGTAAAATAATTTATTTTTTTGCAGATTGATAGTATCATGTCAACAAGGCTGGCTAACGAGAACGATGCAAGCAGAAGGTTAAAGTCAGAGTTCTTAGTACAGTTTGATGGGGTGGCTTCTACTCAAAATGATCTAGTAATTGTTATTGGTAAGCTTTATGTTTCAGACTTCCAGGACAGCTAAGAATGTTGTAAATACGTGAGTTTGATTTAAATGCAAGATTATCTGTGAATGTGCTCTATGTGGGGCCATTTCTTTTAATCGATGTGTAGTATCAATGGACTTTCATCAAATCTTGCTTTCAGCTTTGCCAGGACATATTAACAGACTTTACACCTACACTTGGATGTTAAAAATGTTGCTGGTTACTGAAAATTTTAGAAAAGTAGTTATAGGACCAGCATTTCTACTAAGGTACTACTTCTTCTATGAAGAGGCAAACTGTTCTTATCAATGACGGTATTCTTACCCACTTGGCAATAGATGAACGTGGTATCTTTATACAACACTGAAATTAGATCTAGAGCCAAATTAAATTCTTACAACATTTCCCACTAAATCAACCTAGATAAATTGGATAGGGAAAGCTGGACTTAATTTACTCTACTTATATGTGAATATGCATTATTCTTTTATTTTGCAGGTGCTACTAACAAGCCACAAGAACTTGATGATGCGGTTCTGAGGAGATTGGTTTGTATATTGGCAAATATATTTAGCAATTCATTGCCCTGTTGCTAGCTTACATAATTCTATCTACACCGAGTTTCTTTTTCAGTGAACTGATGCGACTTTTGTCTTATGAAACTATGAACCAGGTGAAGAGAATATATGTACCTTTACCGGATGAGTCACTTAGGAGAGTTCTTCTTAGACACAAACTCAAGGGCCAAGCATTCTCCTTACCCGGTGAGAATATTCCCCTTAATTGTAATTTTTTTGTTGGTTTCTCGTCTTTTCAAAATCAACACTTGCTCTCTGGTTTTTGTATACTCGATCTTAATTTATTACTTGGATTTAGCTCGGTGGTTTATTGTTCTTTTAATATATGACATGGTAATTTATTTTTTGCCGTGACAGGTGAAGATCTAGAGAGACTTGCAAGAGAGACAGAAGGTAATGATAATTTCCATTATAGCTTTAGAAGAGTTTTCAGATTGCAGTGGAATGAGCACACAAATTCGATTTTCTGAAAAAATTACTGAAAGTAAAATCACTTGGCATCTTCCAAAATAGGTGTTCTTTGTAACTTTTATGACGGAACTTTTTCATTGAAAGCAAATTTTCAGGTTTTTAACAAGAATATAAATGAGTTAATACCTAACCTGGGGAAGTACTAGGTGTAACTCCTCAAGGATGATCGCTATTATATATGAAGGAAGAATATAATAGCCAAAGAATACACGACTAAAATGCAATAGGAACATATCAAACTTGTAAGCAAAACACAAGAAACAAAGTGCGGCGCTGGGTGTGTGGTGAGGGTAAAATCCGGGCCTATCTTACGAGTAAAATTAGGTCAGGTGCTCTTCATGCCATTGGTGGGTCCCTGGACTTCCAAAATGACAAAGGGAATGGGGGATGGGATAGCACCAATGATCCCTTTTTTCCGTGAGCAAAAACCAAAAACAGAAAAACAAACAAACAACAGGGGAAAAACAATTCTTGTATGATTAATGAGGAATTTCGGATTGATCAAAATTTTTGGAGAGTGAGAGCCAATCAGACTAAACGAATTATGATTATATAGTCGCATTAAATCTATTTTGTGGTTGCCTTACAGGATATTCTGGAAGTGATCTGCAAGCCTTGTGTGAAGAAGCTGCTATGATGCCAATTAGAGAATTAGGCGAAAACATTCTCACCGTCAAGGCCAATCAGGTACTATAATTTGCCATTTTGCAACTTTAGATTCAAAAAGTTGCTTCCTTGAGATTCTCTCTTATTCAAGTTATTTTTTAAATGCATCACCAAGAGGCCTAAGTTGCTCTATTCATTTGGTGAATTTATTTATGGTCCGTTCTGATTTCGTCTCTGATGTCGAATTTAGTTGGAATTGTCTGGTTTAATCCTAGAATTCATGCATGTTTAACTGTTGATATTTGTTAACAGGTAAGACCGCTAAGATACGATGACTTTCAGAAGGCAATGACGGTGATCAGACCGAGCTTGAACAAAAGCAAGTGGGAAGAGCTTGAAAAATGGAACCAGGAATTTGGCTCTAATTGAACTCGTTTGTAAATTTTATACCTCAGCCTGGACGTTGCACCCCATGGTTGATTTTTCATTTTTATTTTTTATATTTTGAATAATTCAAAATGTAATATATATTTGGCTACTTTTATATACAAAACGGTCCGTGCAATGTGCAGATGTAACTTAGAATTGAAAAGGAAAGAAAAATATGGTGTTAGTTATAACTTTCATTAAAAAAAACTTGAGGAATGTGTAAACGATCATCTGACGTTGCTTATGGAGTCGTTTAAACCCTTTTTATTTTTATTTTTTAAGTAGAGGGAGCTGAATTCAAAAGTTAAGCCCAGCCCCTACCCCCCTTTCTCTCCTCCCTTTCTTCCCTCTCTCCCACAGGTGCAACGCCGGACGCCAGATGTTGGAGGCTCTCTCTCTCTCGCTCTCCCCTCCCTTCCCCCAACAGATCCGAAGCCAGACACCCCCCCGCATGACGAAGCCAGGCCCCCCGCACGTCTCGACTAATATTCGGACAGGATTCCCCACATGCCCCCCCCCCCTGCGGCGCGACAAACAACAAAACCGGACCCCCCACACCCCCTGACGAAGATTGGTCTCCAGTGTGGAGGCCTTAGACTCGCCATCTCCGTCTCCGGTGTGCCATCGCCAGACCTTGAAGCCATTCGAGAGAGAAAGAGAGAGAGATGAGAGAGACTCAGAGAGTAAATAGAAAGAGCGAAGAAATTTAGGGTTTTTTATTTTGCATGTGAGTTGTTTTTATCAAATAATGTTTGTACTCGAGTTGAGTAACGTTTAGATAAATTAATGGGCTCACATCCACTAAAAAAAAAAAAAATTAAATAAACATTGGCACGTGTTTTTTTTCCCTTCTCCCTGATGGCCAAAAAAAGTAAATACTGCATGATTTTCTGATAAAGTATTACACGAGTTTGCCAAACGGTGTACAATGCATCGCATTGGTCTGTACCAATATTATATTAATTATAAAAAATCATATTTTCTTCATTTATATTTTAATGTATAATGTTATTTTTAATATCATTTCTATTTTTTTGTTATAATTAATCTGTTTTGTAACTTTACAAGGTGAACATTTATTATTTGAATAAATTAAAAATGGAAAAAATATTATTATAATTTTAGGATAAAAGTCAAGCCAACACTCAATAAGAATTAAATGTTAAATTTGACAGTGGTCATACCTTATAGTAAATATGCCACAAAATTTAGTATATGGAAAATTTGATTTCAAATATAGCACTCATTTGAAGAATATTTTTTTTATCTACATGTCAAAATTTACCATCGGCACAATTTTTTAGTATTACATTGGAGATACTTTAAGGAATTTGACTCTCGTGTGTCTTTACTCTTATTCTCTTTTATTGGATAAGATCGGAACATTTTCCTAATGACATAAATTATTTTAAATAATGAAAAGAATATTATTTTGTACGGATGTCCTCTAAACTTTTGAATTTGACAATTTAGTTCTTAAACTTTTTTTTTCCTTGACAATCAATCCCTTAAACTTATAATTTTGTGTATGTCAATCTTTTTTTACTCAAATCTATTATATTTTTATGGCTTTTTTTTTTCACATATATTGCACATCAAGCGCCCAAGAAGGTCTTTTTTTTTTTTTTTTTTTTAAATATCATTTTACGAATTGCAATGTAAATTTCTTGAACTATAATTGAACTTTGAGCTATAATTGAACTAGATTAATGTTTTAAAAGGTGCTTGTATAGAAAATAAGTAAAAACATTCAACAATGTCCTTCTTGGACTATAATGTGCAAGTCTTATACTACACAAAAAAAAAAAAAAAATCCCTTTCAAAATTTAACAGATTTGATAATAATAATAAAAAAGACTGACCGTGTCAAAAATTATAAGCTCGGGGGATTGATTGTCCTGAAAAAAAAAATCAAGGACTAAATGATCAAATTTCAAAAAATTCAAGAGATATCCGTACACAAAAAAAAAAAAAAAAAAAAAAAGAGCCTAAAAAGAAACTATTATGAGTGAACAAAATCGGTACACTTTTCTTTTCACCTTTAATTTATTGATAATTCATTTCAACACGAGTTGTTCATGTAAAATAATGTTTCTGGAGTTAGATAAACATGCAACAAGTCTAATTCTCATTTCAACGAACAAACAATATCGAATCATTTACTTGATAAATCTGTTAATTATTTTAAATATTTTTAAAAATCTGTTATTTAATTTAATTATTTACCAAAAATTGTTATTTAGTACTTTCTCCCGTTAATAAATATTAATAGTGGAGACAACATTGTCTATTTAATATCTTGGTAAGTGAGATAAACAAGTAGAAATCATCTGATACCAATCATGGCTAGTTGATCGCCCTTTGCTTTCTAACATCTTCCTTCGACCGGTTAAAAAAATAAATAAAAAGACCACGGTAGGATTCAATGCCAAAATCAACCCATACGCAAATATACAGCCATCACTACACCCTATTATTTTGAATTTGACGATTTATTTCTGAATTTTTTCTTGACAATCAACCTCCCGCACATATAAGTTTCGATATTATCAGTATTTCTTACTTAAATGTTCTAAAATTTGGATGGTTTTTTGCACATACTTACAATCTAAAAATGACACTGTTGATTATTTTTGTTTAATTTCAACACAATTTTTTTTTAATTTAGGTTTAAGTTTAAGTTACAACTTAATTATGTTTAAGTTTTCAAAGTCATTGTGTTAAATTAAGTAAAAATGACCAGTAATTATTTTCTTGTACTATAATGTGTAAGTCATATTAAAAAGCCGATTAATTTTGACATATTTGATCAAATGGATTGACATAAGAAAACATAAATTTAGGAGGTTAATTTTCAAGAAAAAAAGTAAGGACTAAATTACCAAATCTGAAAATTTCAGATGACATCTGTAAAAAAAAAATAATAATAATAATTTTTTTTAAGTTCACAAAAAAAGGGACATTTATTTTAGAAAGAAGTAGTAGTTTTTAGAAAATAATTGAAGTAAATGGTAAGGAGTAAATAACAAATTTACTAATTAAATAATTTATTTACATCTTGTAAATATGTTATTTAGCTAGTAAAATTTTTATTTATCTTATAAATATGATATTTACCACAAATGTTTTAATAAAACATTACAATTGACTGTAATTATTTTCTAAATCTATTTATTATGAATTTCTTTCTCTTTTTTTTTTGGACTATTTACATATATGACTGAATTAGAGACTTGCGTTTAAAAAATGCCCAGCTGTCAATTTATTTGCAAAATTGAACAAAAATTGAAACTACTCATATTATATTGACAAAAATACCCCTTGATCTAATTTGAGTGGGAAAAGTATATCTGATCATGCCCTAATTTTAAGGCACAATTTCAGAGATTCAAATATTAGAATTCCCAAAATTTGTGGGATTTAGATATTAGAAACCAAACACCACAATTTCACGATTTTCCTCCTACCTCTTCTCCTCTCCGAAACGATTTTCATCATTTTTCTCTCCACGCTCTGGCATTTATGTCTTCGACCATGGGGAAGAAAAACTATGCACATAAGATGCCCGAGAAAGCCTCAAAACCAAATAAAGGTGCGTCGGCATCCCCCTCCCCAAGACAATCCGTACTTATCGCTTCAACAAATAATGGATCATCGGTGATTCCGTCTACCATAGATATTAATATGTTGCAATAGGTATGGGTTGGGTCAATATCATATGCAGGAAAATTGCTTGTTCAGACTTCATGATCTAAATTAATTATTTAATTGGCATAATTTAGGTTTGTTATTAGGATTTTGAACTCGGCCATATGGGTATTGATTCAGTCAATATAATGTTATTGTTTTGTATAGACTTGGTAAATATAGTTTTATAAAGGAATTGATTGCCTAATATCAATGACTAGACCCATATGACATAGATTCATTTTTGCTTCCATATTTCCTAAACGCTTCCATATTTATTACTTTTAGGGTTCATGTGGTATGGTAATACCGTAAGGGTATTTCAAAACATGTTCTCTTTGTTAATGACTAGGTCAATATATAAGATATATTTGGGATTTGAATTACTTTTTCCACTGACATTGATTTGGGTTCTATTGTGTTAATCTAGGAATTGATTTTATATGAAAACTGTCAATTTTGTGTACATCTTTTAATTTCCTATTAATTATCTGTGAACATGTAAATCTATTTATTAGCTTGGTTATTATGATACTGACTGATTCTATTTGTAGTAAGGATAGTCGATTATGACATTACAATAAGGATTTGATCATTGTGTATATTGTTATTTTTTCTTTATAAATTTTTGGGTCCTTAACGTTATCAACATTCTCGCAGGTTCTATGAACAAGACATACAGTCGAGATCTTCTCATGATCCATGCTTGACACTATGACAACACAAAGGCAAACACACCATGATATTGGCATGGATATGCTATGAATTCCTTTTCTGATTTAATGTGGTCCTTATGATATAAACCATGTCTGTAATGTAAATTGATTTAGAAAATGTGTATTATAATGATAATGTTCATATATTATTAAAACTTTTTGTAATTATTCGTCGGAAAAAAACAGATCATTATCGTAATGACCTCAACATTCGTCATTAAAAGCATATCGACTCGTCATGTCAAAAACAAAAACAAAAAACAAAAAAAGCATATCGACTCATTAATTCTTATAAGGACATAGTCATTACAACGCTAGTAATTATTAGGGAAAAAAAATACAACAAGCACTAATAGATGATAAAGAATGCAATACAATAATAACTAATCTATAAAAGTATGAGTTATTTCGAGAATATTATCGTAATGACCTTAATATTTGTTTTTTAAACACACTAACTCATTAATCCTTATATGGACACGGTCAATAACATACTAACTTAACACCAATTATATTTGCAAAAAAAAACAAAAAACAAAAAACAAAAAAAAAGTATAGAATATTCCCCCCCTACGAAAATGGAAACAAAATCCCATTTATAATGGAAATCCTAAAAAAAGAGTAAAAACAGTTTTATCTTCCTAAATGGAAAATTAAAGGTGCATTTAATTCACAAATTACAGTTTTTTTTTAAAAAAAATTGATTTTCCATCACATATTGTGAATGGGCAAATGTGAAAAGGAAAACTATTGAATTTCAAAATCTATTCAAATTTACAAATAAGTTATTTTGTAGTCATATTTTAAAAGGGTACTAAAAGGTCATTCTGTGTAAATACTTTTTTTTTTTTTTTCGTTTATCGAAGTTCGGCCTAAGCTCAGAAAGAAAGTCAGGCCCACCACATGGATGAACTGGATCAAGCCCGATTGGTCTACGGGACCAGACTCCAAAGAAGAGAGAGCATTATCGGTGAAGCCCAATCCAAAAATGCAAAGGGTAGTTTCGTCTTTTCACGTAAGTCGGTACCCCCTCGATCAGCTCCTCTTCGTCTATAAATATACCCTTAGGGGAACAGATTTCCATTTGGGTGTTCGGAGTCTCTCCGTGCAAGAGAGTTCTAAGCTTTCTCTCTCTCCCTCTCTCTCTCTCTCTCTCTACAAAATTAACCGCAAAAAGAACACAAAAATTTCAAAAGAAAAACGAATTTAATTTGTAGCGCCAAAAAAAAAAAAAAAAGAGATACAGAATTCGAGGGAATTTTTCCGTTCCTTGAGCAATTGAATTCAATCTTCAAACCCTAGAAATTTTTCTCAGTGTCGGATCACCATGGATATCCGGTTCCCCTACTCGCCGGCGGAGGTGGCCAAGGTCCGAACAGTCCAGTTCGGCATCCTCAGCCCCGACGAGATCGTAAATTTTTCGAATCTTTCGTCTTTCTTTATTTGTTCTAATTCTACTAATATACCACGCCTGTTTGTTTGGTTGCTGAGAAATCACGGGAAAGTAAAACGAGAGGAGTTTATTAGGTGGTTAGTTCTTTTTTGCAGCAATTTGGATGGAGTAGAGTGCGTTAGGTTTATTGTTATCGGAATCTTTTACGTACTCTCATATTTCAGCCTTTTTTGTTAATTGATTATGGTTGCTAGAATTCATGGGAAAGAAAAACGAAAGGAGGAGTTTTTGAGCATTTGTTTTTCTTTTAAGCAATTGGGATGGAGTAATGTGTGTGGGGGTTTATTTATTGAATCTGGAGCTTCCTTTTAATCTTTTTTATTTTTTTAGTTTAATGTTAAGGTTTCTTTGTGTTTGCTTGTTGTTGCTTTTGCAGAGGCAAATGTCGGTTGTACAGATTGAGCACGGCGAGACGATGATGGGGGGCAAGCCGAAGCCGGCCGGTCTAAGTGACCCTCGGCTTGGGACAATTGATAGGAAGATGAAGTGTGAGACTTGCACCGCAAGCATGGCCGAGTGTCCCGGCCATTTTGGGCATCTTGAGCTCGCTAAGCCCATGTTCCACATTGGGTTCATGAAGACCGTGCTCTCCATTATGCGTTGTGTTTGCTTCAATTGTTCCAAAATTCTGGTTGATGAGGTAAAACCTCAATAGGGTTTATGAAAACTCTGCTTTCTATTCACACTTCAGTAAGCTAATTCTTCCCCTTACCATTTGTAGGAGGACCACAAGTTTAAACAAGCTCTGAAAATAAAGAACCCAAAAAATAGGCTTAAAAAGATTTTGGATGCGTGCAAGAACAAACAGAAGTGTGAAGGTGGTGATGAAATTAATGTCCAAGGTCAAGAAACTGAAGAGCCTGTGAAAAAGAGTCGTGGTGGCTGCGGTGCTCAGCAGCCAAAGCTGTCAATAGATGGAATGAAAATGGTCGCCGAGTACAAATCCCAGAGGAAGAAATCTGACGACCAGGAACAGCTTCCTGAACCTGTGGAAAGAAAGCAGACCCTTACTGCAGAGAGAGTAATATTTTGCTGATACACTCTCATACGCATTTCTTGCCCTTGTTCGGAAGAATGCGTAAGGCGATACTTATATAATGTTTAAAACGTTTCAGGTTCTTAGTGTTTTGAAGAGAATAAGTGACGAGGATTGTCAGCTTCTGGGCTTGAATCCAAAGTATGCTCGTCCAGATTGGATGATTCTGCAAGTTCTTCCAATTCCTCCACCTCCAGTTAGACCTTCTGTGATGATGGACACATCCTCCAGGAGCGAGGCAAGTTTTTCCTGCTCTTGTTCGTGTTCTTCTTTGTCTTCTTAAGAAGACCGACCTTTTTTTCGTTCTTTTGGCAATTTGCGCTTATTTTACCTTTTGTTCTATATTGTAATTAAGAAATGGTTCTACCGTTTTAGTTTGTATTGTTTTTTTCAGTTTTGGTTTTGACCTTTTGTCTTTGTTGATGCCACAGGATGATTTGACTCATCAGTTGGCCATGATTATAAGGCACAATGAAAATCTTAGGAGACAGGAGAGGAATGGGTCACCTGCTCATATCATTTCCGAGTTCGCGCAGCTGTTACAGTTCCATATAGCCACGTACTTTGACAATGAGTTGCCTGGGTTGCCTAGGGTATGGTTGCTTGTAATCATGGATACTATAACATATCTCTTACGTAAATGGCAACCCATGAACTTGTTTATGTGCTTATGCTATAACTTTCTTCACGTTACAGGCTACACAGAGATCGGGGAGGCCAATTAAATCAATATGCAGTAGGCTTAAGGCGAAGGAAGGTCGAATTAGAGGGAACTTGATGGGGAAACGTGTGGATTTTTCTGCACGTACAGTAATCACCCCTGATCCAACCATTAACATTGATGAATTAGGAGTGCCATGGAGTATTGCATTAAATCTTACATATCCAGAGACTGTGACGCCATATAACATTGAAAGGTGAGCCTTCTTCTGCATCTTCAACTTTTACTTCATACTAGTTCTTCTATCTTTACTACTAAGGAGATGTGTCTCATTGGGAAATCAGGCTGAAGGAGCTTGTTGAGTATGGTCCCCATCCTCCACCGGGTAAAACTGGTGCGAAGTATATCATAAGAGATGATGGACAAAGGCTTGATCTTCGTTACTTGAAGAAGAGCAGTGATCATCATTTGGAACTCGGATACAAGGCAAGATTTCGTGTGTTATTTGGTTCTATTTGGAGCTTGGATGTAGTTCCACTTCTTAACTTCTGCCTTCTGGTTGCAGGTGGAGCGCCATTTGAATGATGGAGATTTTGTCTTATTCAATCGTCAACCTAGTCTCCATAAAATGTCCATTATGGGGCACAGGATCAAGATCATGCCATATTCAACTTTCCGGCTTAATCTATCCGTTACTTCGCCATACAATGCTGATTTTGATGGTGATGAAATGAATATGCACGTTCCTCAGTCATTTGAGACTAGGGCAGAAGTACTAGAGCTCATGATGGTGCCCAAATGCATTGTGTCCCCTCAGTCAAATCGACCTGTAATGGGAATTGTCCAGGATACGCTTTTGGGTTGTCGGAAAATCACAAAGAGGGATACCTTCATAGAGAAGGTTAGAGACAACCACAGTTACTCTAGGTATATTTCAGTCATCTGCTTGCTTCTAATCCCTGCTATTTTGTGCAGGATGTCTTCATGAACATCTTGATGTGGTGGGAGGACTTTGATGGAAAAGTTCCCGCTCCTGCAATTTTGAAGCCACGGCCTCTTTGGACAGGAAAACAAGTTTTTAATCTTATTATTCCGAAACAGATCAATTTGAACAGAACTTCTGCCTGGCATTCTGAAGCGGAAAGTGGATATATAACTCCAGGGGATACATTAGTTAGAATAGAGAAGGGAGAACTGCTTTCTGGAACTCTTTGCAAGAAGACTCTTGGGACATCTTCAGGAAGTCTCATACATGTGATATGGTATGCAATTCTCTTTCCATACATTCACTTCTGTGCCAAAATTAAAAAAAAAGTGGATATCTACATTTTGGTTGAAAAGTGGTTTAGATCTCAAGCAAAGAATTGCTGATTTGGGGTGAATATATGGCAATTGAAATTGCTAGAATTTGTTTTTCTTCCATTTGGACTTCACTTTTGATCCATTACGTTGACCAAGAGCTCTATTCTAGATTTAAAGTTGATCTAGAGCAACCATTTCTTGGCAATATTTAGCCATTCTACTTGGGACTTTTTGATTCGTATGATTTTCAAAAATATTGTTGTACACAGGGAAGAGGTTGGTCCAGATGCAGCCCGCAAATTTCTGGGTCACACACAGTGGCTTGTGAACTATTGGCTTTTGCAGAATGCTTTTAGTATTGGTATCGGAGATACAATAGCTGATGCATCAACAATGGAAAAAATTAATGAGACAATTTCGAAGGCAAAGAATGAGGTGAAAGAGCTTATCAGGAAAGCCCAAGCAAAGGAGCTAGAGGCTGAACCTGGGAGGACAATGATAGAGTCTTTTGAAAACAAAGTGAACCAGGTGCCTTGAATTTACTTGATTTGACCTTATTTTATTGTCTTTTTGTCTGCCTTCTGTTGACAAACACGTTTGGTGCCTATAGGTCTTGAATAAGGCTCGTGATGATGCTGGAAGTAGTGCCCAAAAGAGTTTATCTGAGAGCAACAATCTTAAGCTATGGTTACTGCAGGATCTAAAGGAAGTTTCATTAACATCTCACAAATGACTGCTTGTGTGGGGCAGCAAAATGTTGAGGGCAAGCGAATTCCCTATGGGTTTATAGGTCGAACATTGCCCCACTTCACCCAAGACGATTATGGGCCAGAAAGTCGTGGCTTTGTTGAGAACTCGTATCTGCGAGGACTGACTCCGCAGGAGTTCTTCTTCCACGCTATGGGTGGTAGAGAAGGTCTTATAGATACTGCAGTGAAAACTTCTGAGACTGGGTACATCCAGCGGAGACTGGTGAAAGCTATGGAGGATATTATGGTCAAATATGATGGGACCGTAAGAAATTCATTGGGGGATGTTATTCAATTTCTCTATGGGGAAGATGGAATGGATTCTGTTTGGATTGAATCTCAGAAACTGGATTCGCTGAAAATGAAAAAAGGAGAATTTGACAGGGTTTTTAAGTACGAGTTTGATAATGAAAATTGGAACCCAACATACATGCTGCCTGAACATGTTGAGGATCTCAAAACTATTAGAGAGTTCCGCAATGTGTTCGATGCTGAAGTTCAGAAACTTGAATCAGATAGATTCCAGCTCGGAACAGAAATTGCAACCACCGGTGATAATTCTTGGCCATTGCCTGTTAACCTGAAGAGGCTCATTCAGAATGCACAGAAGACCTTTAAGATTGACTTCCGAAGGACTTCTGATATGCACCCGATGGAAATTGTAGAGGCTATTGATAAGCTCCAGGAGAGGTTGAAGGTTGTTCCTGGTGATGATCCGTTGAGTGTCGAAGCTCAAAAGAATGCCACATTGTTTTTCAACATTTTGCTCCGAAGTACTTTTGCTAGCAAAAGGGTGCTGGAGGAATACAGGCTTACTCGGGAAGCATTTGAGTGGGTTATTGGAGAAATAGAATCTCGCTTCCTGCAATCACTTGTTGCTCCTGGGGAAATGATTGGCTGTGTTGCTGCACAATCGATTGGTGAGCCTGCAACTCAGATGACTCTCAATACCTTCCACTATGCTGGTGTGAGTGCCAAGAATGTTACTTTAGGTGTTCCGAGATTGAGAGAGATTATTAACGTAGCCAAGAGAATCAAAACTCCATCGCTCTCTGTCTTTTTGAAGCCTGAAGCAAGTAAAACCAAAGAGAGAGCCAAAACAGTTCAGTGTGCGTTGGAGTATACCACCCTCCGGAGTGTAACTCAAGCTACAGAAGTATGGTATGATCCGGATCCCATGAGCACAATCATTGAGGAGGATGTCGACTTTGTCAAGTCTTACTATGAAATGCCGGATGAAGAAGTAAACCCGGATAAAATCTCTCCTTGGCTGCTTCGCATAGAGTTGAATCGTGAAATGATGGTGGATAAGAAGTTGAGTATGGCTGATATTGCTGAGAAGATCAACCTCGAATTTGATGATGACTTGACCTGTATATTCAACGATGATAATGCTGAAAAACTGATCCTTCGAATCCGTATCATGAATGATGAAGCACCAAAAGGAGACTTAACTGATGAATCTGCCGAGGATGATGTCTTCTTAAAGAAGATTGAGAGTAATATGCTGACAGAAATGTCTCTTCGTGGTATCCCAGATATCAACAAGGTTTTTATCAAACATGGGAAGGTTAACAAGTTCGATGACAATGATGGATTTAAACCAGAGAATGAGTGGATGCTTGATACGGAAGGCGTCAATCTATTGGCTGTCATCTGCCACGAAGACGTTGACGCAAGGAGAACAACAAGCAATCACTTGATTGAGGTCATTGAAGTTCTTGGTATTGAGGCAGTTCGTCGGGCACTCTTAGATGAATTACGTGTTGTTATATCTTTTGATGGGTCTTATGTGAATTACCGGCATCTGGCTATCCTCTGTGATACAATGACCTACCGTGGACACTTGATGGCCATTACTCGTCACGGTATCAACAGGAATGACACGGGACCAATGATGCGATGCTCTTTTGAAGAAACCGTGGACATTCTTCTTGATGCTGCAGTGTTTGCTGAAACGGACTATTTGAGGGGTGTCACGGAAAATATAATGTTGGGTCAGCTTGCGCCAATTGGTACAGGAGGTTGTGCCTTGTATCTCAATGATGAGATGTTGAAAAATGCTATTGAACTCCAGCTACCTAGTTATATGGATGGCCTTGATTTTGGCATGACACCTTCCCGCTCACCAATCTCGGGAACTCCTTATCACGAGGGCATGATGTCACCAAGTTATCTGCTGAGCCCAAATCTCCGTTTGTCTCCCATATCCGATGCACAATTCTCTCCATATGTTGGAGGAATGGTCTTCTCTCCTACTTCATCCCCTGGGTACAGTCCATCATCTCCGGGCTACAGTCCATCTTCCCCTGGATACAGTCCAACTTCCCCTGGTTACAGTTCTACATCGCCTGGATATAGTCCCACAAGTCCTGGCTACAGTCCCACCTCTCCGACGTATAGTCCCAGTTCTCCAGGTTATAGTCCGACAAGTCCTGCCTATTCTCCAACTAGTCCATCTTATTCACCCACGTCACCCAGCTATAGTCCTACTTCTCCAAGCTACAGTCCAACCTCTCCGAGCTACAGTCCGACTTCGCCAAGTTACAGTCCAACTTCTCCAAGTTACAGTCCGACTTCACCAAGTTATAGTCCAACTTCACCAGCTTACAGCCCCACGTCCCCGGCATACAGCCCCACCTCCCCGGCATACAGCCCCACATCGCCATCTTACAGCCCCACTTCACCTTCCTACAGCCCAACATCGCCTTCATACAGCCCGACGTCACCCTCCTACAGTCCCACATCTCCATCCTACAGTCCCACTTCACCAGCCTATAGTCCCACTTCTCCTGGCTATAGTCCAACCTCACCTAGTTACAGCCCAACCTCACCCAGCTATAGCCCAACATCTCCAAGTTTCAATCCTCAGTCGGCAAAATACAGCCCGTCACTGGCATACTCTCCGAGCAGTCCCAGGTTGTCACCATCTAGCCCATACAGTCCTACTTCTCCGAATTACAGGTAAACTTTCTTGGAAATGGCATAGATTTCATTGTGGCATCAGTGATTTCCTTGCTCTTGAAAGTCAGTCACTACTGTTGTGTGCTAAATCCTTTTAATCAAGTTGATTGGTTGGCTTGTTCAAAACAAAGTCTTGGGCTCTTGGCCTGTTTAATACTCGTAAATTTTCTATGATATGGCACCGATGTTTAGAGGTGGAGCATTTTACTCATCGTTGAACTTGTCATTTTTGTTGCAGCCCAACATCACCATCTTATTCACCCACATCTCCATCTTATTCTCCTTCAAGCCCCACATACAGTCCCAGCAGGTAAGCTCATATGTTTGAGCTCTTTTTCAGTTTCAAGATGTTGGATTAATCTCTCTTTTTAACTCGCTCTAATTCTATTTCTATTCCTACACAGCCCCTATAACTCTGGTGTTAGCCCAGACTATAGTCCAAGCTCTCCGCAATACAGGTAAGCTAGACAAAATATCTTTTACCTCAAAACGTTTCTTTGAAGCTGTAGTGGACTTAGAAGTGTCAAGACTTAATACTCGTTCTTAACTGTCTCTGTGTTCCATGCAGCCCAAGTGCGGGGTACTCACCCAGCCAGCCTGGCTACTCGCCGTCATCGACGAGCCAATACACTCCACAAACAAGCAATAAAGATGACAAGGATAATCGGAGCACTCGTTAGGCCATATGATTTTTCAAGTGATCTGGGGTTATGCAAAGGTCAGTTTTTAAACGTCCTAAAATCGTTGCATTAATGGACTATTTGGATGTGTAACGAGTGCGAAATGATTCGTTCGTGCATTCCACTTGCAGCCTCGTGCGTAAAGTGGGCTTTGGATCCGTGAAAATGCGGCCAAGTGCATCGAGAGACTTCAGCTTTGTCTGCGAGCCCTTTCATTTTGTATCATACTTGAATATGTACACCATCAATCCGTTGCCATTAGAGCAGTTTCTGCGAGACTCAAAAGTTTAAAAGACACATTACTGATATTAAAATTGTATTCCTGCTTAAATGCATCTTTTGTTTTGGGTCATCGCTTGAAGTCAAATGCTTCAAGTATCAAGGAATTAGGAATCGGTATAGCTCTTATTAGCTTGTATTCAGGACAGTTTATTACAAATAATAGACCTGGAGATTACTTGCTGCACTTAGTCATAAATCTGTAACCTCTATTTTGTCATTCTAGTGGAGAAAAAGTAAATGCAAAGAGAGAGAGAGAGAAAAAAAAAAAAAAAAAAAACCTTCTAGGAAAGAGAAGAAATATCTCCTTTGATACGTTTTTTTACTTGAACACATTACTTCATAAGAGCAACATGGTGGCTGCTAGCTTGTTGCTTGTTGCTTGTTGCTTGTTGGTAAACAAAGGTACATTACTACTGACAAGGAGTCAAGGACCGTGAGGGAGAATATACAATTGTATACTAACGCGTCAATGATCACTTGGTCAAATGGCATTGGGACAGGGTGGTATGGTTTGGGTTTCCGGGGTGGGTTTGTGAGGGTGCATGTTCGATTCTGCATTTTAACAATAATTTTATATTTAGTCATAGCTAGCTTCACTAATATTTAATAGTTTAAGAATTATTTTCACATGCTATCTCAATGTTCTGGTTATTTTCACTTCTCTTAAACGTATCACCTTTCATAGATTTGGGAAAGACGGTTTTGGTTTCGAAGTGATACTAAAAACTCTTATTTTGCTTCTTGAAATTTGAATTAGTTATTTAATCCTTTATTTTGGAATTTGTGTTAACACTTATTGTTCCTCTATTTTTAACAAAAAAAATAAAAAATAAAAATAATAGGAGTTAAAAGGGGACTAGTTTAAGATTTAGGGTTTGAAGTGGGAGTTTGAAAATAACCTTAAAGTTCAGTTATCAACAGGTGAGATTGATCCCCCCCCAACCAAAAAAAAATAAAAATCGAACAGCTAAAAGAGAAGCGGTGCCATGAACCATTTGGGGAGGAAGAAGTAAATAGGGCCGGCACCAAGTGGCCAAACCAGGCACCAACTTCTGTATTTATTAATTTATTTGTTTATTTATTATTGTTATTATATTTTGTTCTAAATTTAGGCCGGCTGTTTCCACCGGCGTCAGATCCAATGAAAAAGTCAACAAACCTTGCCTTTACTAGTTCCCAAACTTGCCACCAAACTCGTTCCGAACATATACATACACACACACGCATAACTTGCAAAGACAAATAATCTTCGACAAACACAACACAGAACATTTCTACATGCGAATCCTCAAATGGAGAAAAAAACATCAAACTTAAGAAACAAGCTTGCCAAGCTTCTTTCCCTTCCCCATGCGGCCACTTCTTCAATCACCACCATCTTCCTAGTAAGTCCTCCTCCAAGCCCCCGCAAGCCCAGTTCCTCCAAACCTCTCTCCACTTCCATTATTCCTTCCGAGGCCCGAAGAAGAAGGCCCAAGAACGGAACCAGCAGCTTCGACACCCGCGAGCCCACTTCCCCCAAGGTCTCCTGCTTAGGCCGAGTCACCCACAAGGAGAAGCCCAAGCCCAAGCCCAATACCAAGACGCTTTGCTGCTCCACACAAGACGTCAAGGTTGTCAAGAAGAAACACAAAAAATGTGTCAAAGAGAATGTTGATAATGGTCCTAAGGATAAGGTAGATGATTCAAATAATGGAAAGAAAACAGTGGTACCTTCCTTGGGTGAGATGAAGAGGTTTACAAGTTTTAGAGTTGTTTCTCAAGATCCAAACAACAAGGTGATTGTACCAACTGTGGTAAGTGATCATGGAGGTTTAGGAAAAAGTGTGAATAATATTTAATGTTGTTCTCCCTTTTGTCTCTCACTAACTCATCGAAGAAACTTTCTTCCCGAGTTAAAGAAAAATTAAAAAAAAATATATATCACTATCAAGTTAATTAAGATCTGCAAAGAGTGAAACTTTGTTGCTTTTTTTCTCTATAAAGGCATATACTATGATAGTTGTATAGTTTTAGAAGATATTGAATTGGGAGATTGAGTGTGACTAAAGTTTGTGTTGAACTCATTTCTTTCTTTAATTCTGCCCACTTGGATATTGCTTTCTCATCACTCCCTAGTAACGTGGCTTTCCATTGAAAGATATTATTAGGTTTCTTCTCACTCAGATCGGATATGAATCTGATTCCTGTTTTTTCCATCAAGCAAATATAGTGGCTCATTGTCTGTCTAATTTATTAGTGCAAAAAAAAAAAAAAAAAAAAAAAAAAAAAAGGTTTTCCATTGAAATAGAACCACCCTTTGATCATGGCTTCAATCTCAACAAGGGAAATGGTGAAAGTGACTCAAGTTACAATCAATATGGTATTTTTCATTTAAAAAAAAAAAAAACAGGAGTTTTTGGGATAACCTGATACTTTATGATATGCTAAAACAAGGCTTTAAAAAGGTAGCAAGTGAGATATGTATAATAAGCAAGTTAGGATAGATAAGGAAAAGGGCTTCTAAAGGGTTATGAAAAGGGAATCTCAAACTTCATATGACAGCCAGGAAGCAACCTAGAAAAGAAGAAGCAAGGCATATGGCTATTTTCCAAAGAACATAGAAAAGGCATCTCCAACTTTTGTACCATTGCAAGAATGCAAAAGGACATCTTAGCCTTAAGACCAATAACCACTCTCTCTCTCTCTCTCTCTCTTCAAGAGTAGTGTCTGGTCTCTTCAATCTACTTTTTTATGGTTTATCATCTTGGGAAAAATGGACATTATTATTATTTTTTTTATTCCTTTTCCTCTTTTGAAAGACAATGGCAGAACGTGCAAACATACCCTTTACATACACCAAGCAAGTTCAGACCCCACTACATAGAAAATGGGTAGTCTTTGGGAAGTTTTCATCAAATGGTTTTGTTTTAGGGATGGAAATAAAAAAATATGAAATTTTTGAGAAAGGCGTGCTATTATTTTTGAAATTTTGTTTGATTTTTTTAAATGAAACTTTTATGGTAGAATTATCTACTTTACACTGTCGGTAAAAATCGATATTTTAGTTGTTAGATTAATTTTTAATCAGACTTATTGTAGAAATTCTTTTTTTTTTTTCCTAAAAAGATCATTATCATTTTTATTTTTTGAAATCAAGGGCGGGGATTTCACCATGATTTCATGATAGTGTTGAGTTTTGAGTGTTAAAAAAAAAAGAAAAAGAAAAAGTGGAATTATATTTAATTTTATTTTTTAGATTATATTTTTAGCATAAACTTTCGATCATTTTTTAATTTCTCGACTAAAGTTGGTCTCGTTTTTATAAATTATAAATTAGAGTACAAACAAACGTCAATTGCAGACTAATTTTAAATTCAACATTATCAAGAATACATGTCAATTTTTTCAAGAATACGCGCATCCTTGATTTTCAATAGTAAATTGTTGGATTTTGAGGGGTCCAGCTTACGTGAAAAACAATCCCCAAAAGGGAAACCAAACGGCCATCTCTACCCTCAAACACTAGCACAACACTAATTTTTGGCGGCTATGAGTACTGCTTTTGGAATGTTTGCGACATTATTGTTTATTAAACTTTGCCAAAACGTAGTTTACGAGATAATTATTTTAACACAGAATCATTGTCGTTCTTTGGAAACGTTCCAAGTTTGGAATGATGACAACATGTAGGATAAAAATATCTCAAATGTGCAACCAAAAAAAAAAAAAAAAAGCCTAAATTAATTTGATAACTTTAATTAGGGGACTTCTTTATTTTGTCGGTTCATTTCGGAGAGGTTATTTAAAAAGCTCTTTAAAGATGAGAACTTTTCAGTTAAATTATCCATTCAAAAAGCACTGATTGAAAACCAACTTTCCACTATATATAAACAAACCCTTTAAAAGCTGATAAATATAGAAACTTTTTTTTTTCCCCGTAAATAACAAAAACATAGAAACTTTTAACCTTAAAAAAAAAAAGAAAAAGAAAGAGTCTCCTAGTCTTACTAAACCAACAAACATCACCCAATGAAGTGAGCATTTGTTCCAAATACAACAACGGGAGCTAAAATTAAAAATAAAAAATAAAAATAAAAAGAAGAAGAAACCGACACAATACCACGTGAATAACAGCCACTCGTATCTCCCATCTAAATAAAATAATAAAAAAAAATAGCTGATATAGTATAATAAATATCTATTTGCTTCATTTCCAGCCTGACAATTGTCCAAAGGCCAAAAGAACAAATTAATCATCTGATGAGACCATGTTTTATCTGATGAGACCCAATTTTTCAGACGTCCCCTTCATGACCACATTTTCAGACTAATATTATATAATAGATAATTAAAAAATATTATATGTAAGTTTTTATTTTTAAAATGGGTTATTATTAAATTTTCTTCAAAATAATAAGATTTTTTTTTGAGAAAAATAAAGTCGATGGGAGGCTTATCCCCCTTAGGCCTTCTCTAGCTACGTCCTTGGTCTCCTTAATCAGTTAAGCTCTCCAAATTAATCATCGTGTACTTTAAAATGTGGACATAAAAAATAAGTAATTTATAAAATAACTGTAATTGCATTTTTATTGACATATTGAGATTAAGCCTATGGTTGTTTCATCTATTAGAGTTGAAAAACTCAATTTAGTTTTGTTCTCTCATGAACAGTCAAGTCAGTTTTAATATTCACAATTCTAATTATAATTTAAAATTTCAAACTTTAAAAGTCTATGACTTTACATATACAAATCCAAATGAGATGAATAAAATAAAATCAATATTAATATTATTTTTCTAAAAAAAATTTCAAATTTTTATTCTTTTTTAACTCCAATAAACTAAACGCATAACTCAACTCTAACTTAAAATTTACAACTCAAAACGAATACCCCAAACGTATGCTAAGAGTTTGAATCCATGCTATGCTTGATATGATGAAAAATAGGAAGGATGGAAGCTGGGGGAGAGATTATTGGTTGGAAAATGACATAACAACTTATTTGGTAAGAATGAAGATATGAAGGAAAGAAAAATATGAGAGATAAAAATTTATAGTGTGACCCACTACAATCTCTTTAATTGAGAGAAAAACTTAAATTACCCCATAAAATAACTAAAATTATTGTTTTTGTCTTAATTTTTAAAATGAAATAATATAAATAGATAAATTAAATAGTAATTTACAACTTTCTTTCTTTTCTCTCAAAATTTTTTTTTTCAACTTTTTTATTTTTCTAAACGATTCCTAAATAATATAAAGAGAAATTAAAATCTTTTGTCTTTGTCTTTTTTTTTTTTCCTCTTTTATTTTTCTTTCCTTCTTATCAAGGCTAAGTTAGTTTAGAGAGAGGGGGAAAAAAAAAAAAGGCTAAGTTAACCAAAAAAAATACTACTTCCTTTGTGATATTAGGAAAAAAAATCTGTGACCCTTTTTTTTCCTTTTCTTTTCTGTTTTCTTTTTGGAAGTGGATTTTTTGTTTCTTGATCACTTGTCTCATGTCTCTTTCATGGATTAAAGGGACCCCTCTATAATAATTCTATCAACGACTTATTGCTTTAAAGTTTATCTGAGTTTGTGATTGGTTGTTTTAGTTGAAATTGAAATTTTTCATTTTAATTTTTATTATTTTTTAAAAAATTAAAAAAATTATAATTAATTTTTAAAAAATTAAAAAATTTTCATTTAAAATTTTCATTTCTAAATAATAAATCAAATAGAGATTAAAATAAAAATAAAATAAAATTATTTTCTCTCGTATCCATAGTTTTCTTGTCCACCTGACATAATTCCAAATTCTTACCTCAGAGTTCAAAGCTTCAATTTTTAAACCCCTGTTCTCATTTATATATATTTTTACATTATTAAAAAAATAAAGACAAAAAAATAAAAATCCACAAGCCTCTCTGTGAAACTGATGAAACTCTCCACCAGACCAGACAAACCACAATTCCTTCTCCTCTCTCCAATTTGGTTTCGGTTATATAAGTTACAGTTCGTCCAGTGACGGCCTCGGATTTTCTTGCTCTCTAAATTTCCATGGCGGATTCGGAGCAGCTAGTCTGCCTCCATGGCGACCTGGACCTCAGGATCATCGAAGCTCGTCACTTGCCGAACATGGACGTCTTCACCAACCACCTCCGCAGCTGCGTCACCGTCTGCGGCACCATCAAGTGCTCCACTAGAAGCTCCGCCGCCGATCCCAACGACTCCGACGGCGGCGGCGGCGGCGGTGGAGGCAGCCGCTCTGACCGGAAGATCCACCACCACGCCAGGATCATCACCAGCGACCCTTACGTCACCGTCAACGTCCCTCAGGCGACCGTGGCGCGCACGCGAGTCATCAAGAACTCCCAAAGCCCTTCCTGGAACGAGCGGTTCCACATCCCGCTGGCTCACCCCGTCGTCCACCTCGAGTTCCTCGTCAAGGACAACGACCTCTTTGGCGCCGATCTGATCGGAACCGTCAGAATCGCCGCCGCAGACCTCGCTATCGGGAAGACCATCAGCGGCTGGTTTCCGATCCTGAATTCCTCCGGGAAACCGCCGAAGCCGGATACGGCGCTCCGGCTGGAGATGAACTTCACTCCTTGCGAGAAGAATCCTCTCTACGGACACGGAATCGCCGGCGATCCGGAGGAGAAAGGCGTGAGGCACACTTATTTTCCATTGAGGAAAGGAAACTCCGTCAGGTTGTACCAAGACGCCCATGTGGTCGACCATTTGCTTCCGAATATTAAGCTCGATGGCGGGAAGGTGAATATGATGATATTCTTAGACTTCTCTCTCTCTTTCTCTTTTTGAGCGAAATTCATAAACTTTATCTGTCTGATTTCTTGAATTTTCTTCTAAATTCACTGTCAAATTGGTATTCAATGAGGTAAAGTTAAAGCTCGAGGTGTTTTGAAACTTTAAATTATTGATATATTTGGGCGAATATATCAAAAATATTGAGAAATGTAAAGCAAGTCATCATTATTTTCATCCATAAAAACTTTATATTCACAAAAAGTGGTTGTCCGAAAAAATATTAGGGAAGAATGGTGAGAATGAAGAGGAACAAGATATGTGAAACTACGAATTTAGATCATATATATATATATATATATATATTTATGTAATATATCATTATTTGTTTAGTTAAGTTTATCTAAATATTAGATTGAGTTTGTTTTATTATTATATCTTAAGTAAAGATTGAAAAAGTAGTGGTTATATTTCCAATTTAGACTTTAGTAATTGATATCGATTATTTTGTATTCTCTCTGTTATTCTTCTCCTCTCTCTGAATTCCTAAATTTCTATCTTCTTTCTCCCGGCGGCGTCCAAAGGTTTTCACGCAGGAGAAGTGCTGGGAGGATATATGCTATGCGATATCGGAGGCGCACCACATGATTTACATCACGGGGTGGTCGATCTACGATAAGATCAAGCTGGTCAGAGAGCCGACAAGGCCATTGCCGAGAGGTGGGGATTTGACACTAGGTGAGTTGCTTAAATACAAGTCGGAGGAAGGCGTGAGGGTGTTGCTGTTGGTTTGGGATGACAAGACTTCACATGACAAGTACTTCATCCAGACGGTCAGAATCTATTATTGCCTGCCATTGTGTTACAATTTGTGATTATCTTGTGATGTTTCTGATTGTTTTGCCTTCTTTTGTGTGAGAATATTGTTGTGATTAAATTTAATGATCTGGGTATCTATGTTTTAATGGAGCATTAAAACCATCAGGAGTACTGAAAGTTTGTACCTTTTGTCAGACTTCAGAGTAGGCCTTCTTCAACTTTTAAAAGTGTCGAAGTAGCCCGTGGTCTTTTATCTGCGTGTCAATATAGCTCTTTCATTCGCAAACCATTAAACTTGAGAGTTAAAATAGTGAGGTGGCACAAATAATTTAAACGGGAAAAAAAAAAAAAAACATAATTTTGCATTGACCTATCCACCAATGGATCAAATTTGGTTCCAATTACCCTCGAAGTTTTTGGTTTTTTGGTTGCTTCGGGAGTTTGTTGTGTTGTTGATTTGAATGTTGTGTGAGCTACGTTTTTTTCTAATGTAATTAGTGATATTCCTTTGCTTGCAAACATGGAAATTGATTTGTGAATTGTGACCGTGAATCGGGATTTGGGTTGCAGACTGGAGTGATGCAGACGCATGATGAAGAAACTCGGAAGTTTTTCAAGCATTCCTCAGTTATTTGCGTGCTCGCGCCTCGATATGCTAGCAGTAAGATGAGCTATATCAAACAACAGGCATGATTTTAATCTCACTCATCTAGCATTGTAGTAAATTGACGGTGGAGTTTTGATCTTTTCCATACACAGACATATACCCATGTATGTGCATATGCACCCTGTAAACAAATCTTGTATAGGTATTCTGAGAAGTTTTCACTAGGCATACTTTTTCTGTTTCACGTGAAAGGTTTTTCTTTATTTCAGGGAATTATTTGCTTTCAAAGAAGCCAATGAACTTGCTAAATCTACTTGCTTTATGGGTTTTGTTCAGATTGTTGGAACTCTCTTTACTCATCATCAGAAATTGGTTCTTGTTGACACACAAGCATCTGGGAACTACCGCAAGATTACTGCTTTTGTAGGAGGTCTTGATCTTTGCGATGGTCGTTACGACACACCAGAGCATAGACTATTTCGTGATCTTGACACAACATTCAAGGAAGATTTCCATAATCCTACATTTCCTGTAAGTATTTGGCCAATTGGAGTTGACGGTTTGTGATCTGCAATTTCAGCATTATACTGGTTCCACTATAAATATGAACCCCTTTTAAATTCTGTAGTTGGCTTGCATTGACTAGTGTAGGCTTCAATCTGATCATATATATACACGTGTGAATAGATATTATGCACATAAGTGTACAGCTAAATCTACCTGATGATGCCACATTTTATTTTGCAAAGCATGAAACAGTTTCTATTTGGGTCCCTGCTGGTACTCTTTTTTCATGGTGTTATATAATGGTAGTCTTCAACATTTTGTAGAGTTCAAACGAAAATGCTTTGTGTTTTATCCAGAAGGTTATAATTATTAAACAATCTATACAAAGGTACCAAAAGGGCCTATATGCTTCATGATTTGTTCTTGCTGAGGTTTTTCTGTTTTAATTTGTTTTCCCTCCTATTTCCCTTTTACAAACTAGGCTGGAGCCAAGGCTCCAAGGCAACCATGGCATGACTTGCACAGTAGAATTGAAGGGCCTGCAGCCTACGATGTTCTTATAAACTTTGAGCAGCGTTGGAAGAGAGCGACAAAATGGACAGAGATACTGCATTTCAAAAGGGTTTCTCGTTGGACTGATGATGCTTTAATAAAAATAGATCGCATTTCATGGATACTTAGTCCTGATATGCCCGAGTTAAAAGATTCAAAGCATGGTTCCTTAATTCATTCAACGGATGGTACTTTATCGCGTTCAAAGGATAAGGTTGCTGTTACAATTATTCCAGAAGATGATCCCAAGTTATGGGTTTCTACTGATGAGGACACTTGGCATGTTCAGGTTAGATAGTGGGTGTTTCTCTTACTGTCCTTTTAGAAGTTATATGTTTCTCTTTTGAGAATTCTCTCTTGGTTGTATTCTTTTAACAAAATAATAGATCTTTCTTTCTTTTGCAGATTATGCGGTCCATTGATTCAGGATCAGTAAAAGGCTTTCCGAGAAATGTTGATGCTGCTGCAGCCCAGGTACATATATTGGGCCTGTTCCCTTGGTTTGTTTTCCTTTTTATTTTTATTTTTTGTGCTTTTTATTTCAATCAGACGAACAAACGAAAATGGTGGAGTTGATTGTGCTCGCTGTTGTGATCACAGAACCTGATTTGCTCGAAGAGTTTGGTGATAGATAAAAGTATTCAAACAGGATACATCCAAGCAATCAGATCTGCTCAGCATTTCATTTATATTGAGAATCAATATTTTCTTGGGTCATCCTATGCATGGCCAGATTACAAAAATGCAGGTGAAACTGACAAACTCCTATTACACTAAGTGATAGAAAAACCTTGCTAGTAGGCTTGTTAAGTCAGATTATTATGTAATCACAGTTGTCCCGTAGACTTCCATTTGACCCCGACAATTCTGAAGTTATTTGCCTTCAATGTATGAACAGGAGCTGATAATCTTATTCCGATGGAATTGGCCTTGAAGATTGCTAACAAAATTAAAGCTAACGAGAGATTTGCAGTGTATGTTGTCATACCAATGTGGCCTGAAGGTGATCCAAAATCCGGTCCCGTGCAAGAAATCCTCTATTGGCAGGTTTACATTTATCTAGTTTTGGAATGCTTTCCTGCAACCATTTAAACGGATAAAGAAGATGATAACATTTGCTGATTTTTTCCAGTATGATTAATCTGGAACATTTCGACTTGTGCTAACAGCATGACAGCCTTATTTCTAACTTGTGAACGTTTCTTTCTGCAGAGTCAGACCATGCATATGATGTATGATATTGTTGCAAAGGCATTGAAATCAATGCAGATTTCAGACTCAAAACCGCAAGATTACCTTAATTTCTATTGCCTTGGTAACAGAGAAAAGTATGAGGGGAAAGATCTAAGTGCTGAGGCTGCCGTGGTAATTTATCTGGCCCCGAAATGGCCTTTTGTTTAGTCATTTAATAGTTCAAACGCGTTGAGATTTATAGTTCCTTTCATGTAAAATCGTCTTTGTTCTCTTTCCTTTGTTTTTCAATTCTTTAATATGATGTTTTCATTTTTATCTTCTTTTTAAGCTGCACAAAACTCAAAATGTTGGTTGTGTTTGATATTTTCTCCAGGTCACTGATGCGCACAAGTTTCAGCGATTCATGATTTATGTTCATGCTAAGGGTATGGTTGTAGACGATGAGTACGTAATCGTGGGATCTGCCAATATCAACCAAAGATCTATGGCTGGTACAAAAGACACTGAGATAGCTATGGGTTCATATCAACCCAATCACACTTGGGCAAGAAGGAATAGACGTCCACGTGGTCAGGTTCGTTGGTTTCTTTATTTTGCTTCACGGCGTATCCTGCTTTAACCAACTCAGTTCAATTTCTGAAATCGTTGTTCCAAAGTGGATGCTAAAAGATTAGCCAACTTACATTGTGTCATTTGGATTCCCATTTTTTTGCTAGTCTCTTGAGCTAGCTAATAATAATTTATATGCAGGGGATGTCATTTTTATTTGCTGGCTCTGATTAAGAGTTCCTTTTTGTGTGCGATTGCAATGCTACCATGCACCGGTCAAATAGCATTTCGAGAAAGTTCATAGAAGTTCATAGTTGTTGAGTTTTCTTTGATGAGGCTTTCTTCGTTTCAATCAAGAACCTGCTGAGCCCAGTAGAGGAAATAAAAAGAATACACTTCTTGCTAAATACTGGCGAGAAACCGATAGCCAAAAAAAAAGGACACTTTCTTCTTCAATTTCTGTCTTCCATAACATTCTCTAACTAGACTCCCAAAATGCAGGTATATGGTTATAGGATGTCGCTTTGGGCGGAGCATCTTGGGAATCTAGATGCGTGGTTCGAAGAGCCGGAGAGTGTAGAATGTGTGAGGAAGGTGAATGAGATTGCCGAAGATAACTGGAAGAGTTTCACATCGGAGAACTTCACATTATTACAGGGACACCTTCTGAAGTATCCTTTGCAGGTAGATGCTGATGGTAAGGTTGGCCCCTTATCTGGATATGAGAATTTCCCAGATGTTGGTGGTAAAGTACTTGGAGCGCATTCCGTCCATCTTCCCGATACGCTAACCACGTAATCCATCTCTACATGATGCCCAATTATGATTGCTTAAAAAAAAAGGGGGAAAAAAAAAAAAAAAAACCAAAGGATGGCATTGATGTTGATATTGTAAAATCAAAGTAGTTGGAGTCTGTCCGT
Organism: Ficus erecta; assembly: GCA_008635985.1. Classification (NCBI taxonomy): domain Eukaryota; kingdom Viridiplantae; phylum Streptophyta; class Magnoliopsida; order Rosales; family Moraceae; genus Ficus; species Ficus erecta. The sequence goes on from BKCH01000040.1 coordinate 170,703, forward strand.
TTGTTGATTGTTTTATTTGTTGATTTTTTGTTTTCTTTCATCCTTGCTTGCTGTTTGTAAATTTGTGTAAAACATGGGGACTAGCACGTTTCATCTGTTTCTATTCTGCCAAATTGGAGAGGTAAATCAGAACTAAAATTTCTTGTATACCTTGGTTTGTTGTGGATTCGTTTGGTATATTTTATGTCATTTGCTTGCACATTTATCTACTTGGTTAGTCATATATGAATTGCTAACTTTTGAAGAACTGTGCTTTTTTCAAAAAAAAAAAAAAAAAAAAAAAAATCCTAGGCTGTTTTACAACCATACTTTTATCTATATATTGCAATACTTCCATAAAAGAACATCCTTTTCTGTGTTCTTCCCAGCTAGCGAGTTTCTAGAGACGATTCATTCTCGAGGAGCTGGACAATAAGAAGCTTCCATGTCTGGTTTTGTGGTATCGGCGGACTTGATAAACAACCTAAACAAGCCCCGATGACCAGTTGCAAATTATCAGTACGTATGCTTTCAGATAAACCAGCTACGGTAAGAACTCGAGAAAAAATTCATAGGGCTCTTGAGATGGGGGGAAAATTATCCGACTATGTAACCTGTTCGTCGTTTGCAGTTTAAAAAGAACAAAAAAATTCAAGGTGGTTTTACACTTCAATGAAGCTGACCAAGGTTAATTCATCCTCTACTCCAAATGAACAACGAAAGCGATTTCCCTCGATAGAACTAGTACCAGTCAGCTTCTTAATCTTCTTCTCTCTTAGCTCTTTCCTCATTCTAGCTGCATCTTCCCACCGCCCTTTCTCTTCATACATTCTTGCCAGAGTCAAGTACTGCCTGGCGTTGTCAGCATCCAAGAACACCAACTTCTCTGCCACTTCTTCAGCGAGTTCTAAGTTGCCGTGTATTCTACACGCACCAAGCAAAGCGCCGAAAACATCTTTCCCTGGCTTCACTGGCATGCTTTTGACGAACTCAATTGCTTGATCTATAAACCCTGCCCGACCGAAGAGATCTACCATACAAGCATAATGCTTCTCATTTCTCTGTACTCCAAAATCTCCCATTTTATCAAAAATCTCGCAGCCTTTTTCCACCATACCAGCATGACTACAAGCTAACAGCAAACACAAAAACACAACACCATCGGGATGTAACCCGAAATCTAATAATTTTTGGAACATCTTGAGCGCCTCATCCGCTTGTCCATTCATTCCGTAACACCTCATCATCGCACTCCATACTTCTAAGTTTTGTCTCTGCTTCGAACTAAGATTTCTTTGGCGATGCTCACTCGACCAAAATTTGCATACATTGATATAAGACTACTGCACAGAGCAGCATCCGCTTCCATGCCTGACTGTACAACGTAGGAATGAATCCAAAATCCGACTTGGATGCCCAATGTGTGAACACAAGCAGGAAGAGTACTTACAAGAGTGGCATGGTCCAGGAAACAAATCGTATGATCCCGTACCACAGCGCAGAAAAGCATTAGGGCGTCCTTTGCGTGCCCATTTGAAGTATATCCCGAAATCATCGAATTCCAACTAATAATGTCTCTCTGAGGCATTTCATCAAACGCTCTTCTGGATGCTTTCATGTCCCGAGACTTGGAATAAAAGGCTATAAGAGCATTCCCGACAAACAAATCCAAGTCAAGGCCAGATTTAACAGCTTGTCCGTGCACAACTTGACCGCTCATCACATCATTCATAGCACCACAAGCCTTCAGCACAAAAGGGTATGTGTATTTGTTCGCGGACAAGCCACTAAGCCGCATTCGGCGATACAAATCCACAGCCTCTACAAAAGGACCCAAATTTGCATAACCTTGAATTACCATGTTCCATAGAAAGACATCTCTTTTAGACAAACCATCAAACACCTTCCGTGCAACTTCGATGCTCGTGTCGCCACACTCAATGTACTTGCCAATTAGCTTGGAAGCTATAAATGGGTTTTGCTCATGGCCTTCAACAATAATCTGGGCATGCAGTTTTTTCATTGATCTGGTGCTTTTACATTGATCTAACAAGCAAGTAAAATCAATAGAGTCTTTATACCAAAGTCCTGTAAATGTCATCACGGAAAGGTAAAATCTTGATGTTTTGAAGGTTTCTCTTCTTGATGCAAGAAGTGATCCTTTTAGAACTTGCATCTCTAAAAACAGCACCAACATACTTTTTTTTTTTTTTGCTGGAATAAATGTCTTTATTGAAAGCTCAAAGGCTAAAACATGGCGGCCACAGAGGGTGCCACCTCCTCAAGGCTGAAACAGAACCAACATACTTGACATGATTTGCTCATGACTTGCTCACAGATATGTTTCATGATAAGCAAGTAATTTTGTATCCACATGGCGAAGGTATACATTATGTGAAATTATTGTATACGTCACGTTAATGTAGATTATTTGCATACATATATGTGGGGTCAGGCTTTTATCCGAGGGCGGATAGAATGCGGTGATGTCCTAGACCCTAAGTATGTCGGGATTACGAAGAGAAGAAGCCCGTTTGTATGTGTGCAGTGGGTCCGCTGGCCCTGAAAAATGAAGAGAAACTGGTGTTAATAGAAGGAATAAGTCAAGGGTGTAGTTGGAAAAAGAAGATAGAAATTGTCATAAGGGCATAGAGGTAATTTCAAGGGAAAATCGTATAAGGGCATAGAGGTAATTTCAATGGAAAATCGTACAATACTCGTATTGCCTATTAAATGAGACAAATTTCATGCAATATTTAAGTTGGTCCGATGACTTGTAGCATCTGGAATTTGTTTTCATACAGTGATAGTAAATGAGATCGAAGTCATGTAATACAGATTTGAGGTCTGAGTTAAAAAAAAAAGGCGTGAAAGTAAGCGAGTAATTAAGATGTTGAAATCAAGTAATCAAGATTGATAGAAACTGCTTATTAGTAATGTCGTTGTAATGTTTATGAATTTATAATCAATAATTTAACATTGGTTATATTTTTGAGATTAAGATAAATTTGTTTGATGTTGTATAAGTTATTTTAGCAATACAACTAACATCGGATTTTGTTTTGTTTTTGTAAAAAGCTTAAGGCAGTGTGGAAATGTAAGTTTTGATTTTTAAATGTCTATAGCAATGAAAGAAAAAAAAAAACTTCAATCTTTATTTCATACACAAAGGCATAATCGAGGTTGTTAGAGGTTTGTTAATTGGTTTAGTAATGTTTGTTATGAATGATATTAAATAACAACAAAAAAATAGAGTTGGTTTTTTAGTTATGTATGATTTGAAGGAAGCATTTTAGAAGAAATTAACAGCCAATGAAAATATTGTTTGGTTTAAACCGGGTTGTCAGTCAAAGATATATAGAATATAACCGTATAAAGTTTCCAAATTATTGAGATTGTAATTTGTACAGTAACATCCCTAAAGAGTAAATTAACATGCTTTGTGTTCAAAGCACTAGGTAAACAACAATAAGAAAGTGGAGTTATTCGAGTGACAACGAATTTAGACATTGCTTTTACGTTTAAATTTAGAATAAGGTGATCCAACTAGCACAATGACTGTGTAAGGAGTTTGACTGTGTAAGGATTATGTCAAACTTAATAGAATAGAGTAGGCCAAAAAAAAAAAAAAAAATGAAATGTAAATTAGAAAACTGAGGTTTATGTTATCGACCATCCAAGTTACAAGCTTGTGGCATTTATTTACAGGTGGTTTGTATCTATAACTATTGATGGTTTGTATAATGTTTTCTTCCTTTTCTTTCTGGATGACACTTTTTCCTCAACCTACAATCTATCATAATGAAATTTTTATCTGACTACCTTTGACTTCGAAGAACAATCCGTATCAATGGTTTCGGCATCCGACAACTCAGTTCACCAAATGAACGGAAACGGTGACAGCATGAAAGACCTTTCCTGTATATGTATATATATCAAACTCATCACTCAAATTAGTAACATCCGAATGAACGACATTTTTTTTCTCAAAAAAGTAAAATAAAGAAAATAAAAAAAAATAAACGACAATTTTCTTTTCCGAAAACGACATAACGTATTTTGAAGATCGCACCAATCACATAGCTATATATACTCTCTCTCTCTCTCTTTTCGCGTCGAAAGCATTTTCATCCCCTTCGAAGTCTGCGAAAACCCTAATTCTTCGATTCTCCTTCTCCAGGCCTCTTCCCTCGTCTTCCTCTCCAGAAAATGGTAAGCTTCTCTCTCTCTCTCTCTCTATATATATATGTATGTATCTCGATATTTCGTTAATTAAGCTTGACAAGCCAATGCGCTTTTGATTCTTCGCAGGCGGATTCTCCTCGCAAAAGGTAAGCCCTGAACTAGCCTCATCGATTTTTTTTTTCGTTTTCGAATTCGGATTTATATGAGTTCTCAATTTTTTGTTCAATGTTTATTTGTGTTGGACGCATTTGATTTGGGTTTGACTGACCTAGGAGTTCTGGCAAAAAAAAAAAAAAAAAAAAAATTGTGAATAGGAAAAGACATCGCAGCTCGTGATTTTTCTTATAGGAGATGTTATTTCCGAAGTTATTTTTGAACTTAAAGAAAATTGAATTTTTGATCTTGGAAAAAAAAGAGCAATTGGGAAGATATGGTAGTTCACACTGTTTCGGCCCCTTTTTGTTTTGTTTTTGTTTTTTGTTTTTTGTTTTTTGTTTTTTGTTTTTTGTTTTTTGTTTTTTGTTTTTGTTTTTGTTTTTGTTTTTGTTTTTGTTTTTGTTTTTGTTTTGTTTTTGTTTTTGTTTTCTTTTTATGGTGTTCTTTTTTTCTTCAAAATTGGAATTCAATCATATTCATGAACCAGAGGGACATGTAGAATTTTGTGACTTGGGAAAGTGGGTTGCTGATTTAGGATTTAAGAGGACGAGTTACGGAGGTGGAAAATGAAAACTGTGAAGCGCTGCTTGCATTGTTGAAATCTTATTTTTGAAATTTTATGATTTTACATAAAATGCTTTTGAAAACTTGATTTTAGAGAAGCTGGAAATAAAACCTTGATTGAAAGAGAGTAGTTTTTTTTTAGAACACGTCAGATATTTCTTTGTTGTTTTAACAGTATATAACTGATCTCTTTATGTAAACCAGCACCACCCACTCCCCCCCCCCCTCCCCCCCCCCCCCCCCGTTTTCATGAATTTCACCATGTATAGCATTGATTTGCATCGTTAATATCTTATTTTCCCAATTTCCCATTTTAATGTTACATGCTTTTGACAAATCAGACATTCGCAATCCCCTTCCCCTTGGAGAGCTCAGTCCAGATCAAGATCTAGGTCTAGGTCCTGGTCGAGACCTAGGTCGAGGTCAAGATCTCGATCATGGTCAAGACCAAGGCCTAGATCCCGATCCAGAAGCCATGGCAGGTTTGTTTTTGCGCTCTCCTTTGCTAGACATTAAAGTGTTAAAATTTTCAGGAATATGGTGAAACTTCTTAGATTTAATCTTTTAGCCTTTCTGTTGACTCCGAACTTTGTTTGAATGTCCACATTTTTATGCCATGTGCGCTTTTCTCTGTTGCAGATCAAGGTCTAGAAGTCATGGCAGGTTAGTTTGAAATCTCTCTCTTTTTGGCTTCCTAGTTTTTGGTTGTTAATGATGGCCCTAAATTTCTCTGAATAATTAATGTCAAATGCTACTGGTTTGCACAGATTTTTTGGCGATTTTGGTGCTTATCTATTTTTGGTTTTTTTTTTTGTTTTGTTTTATGGCACAGATCTGAAGTTGTGAATCACGGAAATACTCTCTACGTGACTGGCCTATCAACAAGGGTCACAGAAAGGGACCTTGAAGACCACTTCTCAAAAGAGGGAAAGGTTCTTATCTTAATTTTAATTTTTTTTTAATTTGTTGTCAGCTTCTCATTGTACACATGATTGCCACCCTTTTGCATTATTGCTGATGTTTCCATGTTCTCCAGGTTGCTTCATGCTTTCTAGTGGTGGAGCCTCGTACACGTATCTCTCGTGGTTTTGCATTTGTTACGATGGACAACGTAGAAGATGCTGACCGCTGCATTAAGTATCTCAACCAATCAGTTCTGGAAGGCAGATACATAACTGTAGAGAAGGTAAAGCTATATAAACTTGAGAAATGAGTGGCAAAGGTTCAACAATATTGAGTTGTTTTCTTTCTTTTTTGACTTGGAGGTTTTCTGGTTATATTCAGAACACATTGTTGCGTCAGCTTTGTTGGCAGCAATCAAAGATGACGAGTTCATCCATGTCAACTTTAGTGTGAAACAGCCTGATCAATGGCAAGCTTAAACAGCTTTTCAAATGCGTGTGATCAACTAAACATAGCAACTATATTGCCCAACAACTTTACAACCTCAGCATTCACTTTCAACTTTCAACTTTCAACTCTCAACTCTCAACTCTCAACTAATCAACGGACATTACCAACAACTTTCTAATCAGGCTTTTATGGTATCTCGTACCTGGAATTCATATCATGGACACTAGTCATATGTGCCTGGATATATTTTACTAGTTTCCTTAGCCATTTTGTCCCCCTTTATTCTGATTCAACTGCGATTCTTTTTGTGAAAATTTTAAGAATCTGCAAAATTGCTAGTATTTTGCACCTAGAATTATTTTGCGTATACGTGTACCTAGATATCTTTAACTTGTTTCTTGATTGCTTCTGTTTCTTCTGTTTGATCCATTCTTATTTCCAGTTCTAGAAATTTCAAGGGGTGATGTTTGCATTTGTTTTTCAGTCCCGAAGGAAACGACCAAGGACTCCAACACCTGGGCACTATCTTGGATTAAAAAGCACCAGAGACTATGGTAAGTTTCAATATGCTTTTTGATTGACAATTGATTGTCCTTCATTTTGTTGCTTGGTCTTCTAGTTGTAATTTAGGCTTACAATTTGTCCTCGAATTTGTCAAAAGGATACCGTGGCGATCGTGATCGTGATCGCGGTAGATATCGTGGAGGGTCAAGCCGTGATGACTATGGATATCGTAGGTCTCCAAGACGCTCACCGTACCGAGGTCGTGATTATTCTCCGAGGCATTCTCCATACGGTGGAAGATCAAGGAGGGACCGTTCCCGGTCACCTTATGGTAGGTGAGATCAAAGTTTGGGAAAACTAAAACCAGTGTAATCAGTGACTTGTGGCTCTGGAGTTTGTTACTAAGCACACACTCTTTGCTAGTTTGGAGTGCCCGTTTTCTTTTTAGCGTTTTGCATTGCTTGTAATCAAGTAAAGGTAGAGGATTGTTTGGGTTTGAAGTTTATGTTATCCGTATGTTTGGCTTAATTCGGTTGAAGTTAGACTTTTCATGTTAGATTGGCTAAAAGTTAGTCTTTCGCAGACACTTTTATTATTATTTATTTATATACACAATGTGGGATTGAACTCATGTCCGCTCAAACTCAAGCCCCGCTCCATCCTATTATATAATATCGTTCCTACCGTATGCTGTTTGTTTATTAATAACGGTGATGAATAACAATGTTTCAACCCGACCCGATCTATGTAGTAAGCATTGATTAAATCTGATTGATTAAGGGTTTTGTTTATCTTTATGTACCAAGTTAATCTGGTAGTAAAATCAATGAAGATGCCTGGTTTCCCTCGGTAGAAATAAGGAGACATATTTCATGGGATTCCCCTGTATATGAGCTTGATGTTCTTGACTGGTTAATTTTTAATTAAAACTAAACTAGTCCTTTTCTCATCCTTTTAATCGTCTAAATGAAGTAAGGATAATTTTTACTTGTTAATCTTGTATGCGACACTCGTTTTTTTTTTTTTTTTTTTTTTAAATACTGATTCTGATTATTTTATTTTATTGCTGCTCATCATATGTGTTGCAAAAAGATCTCTCTCTGTTCAACCAAAAAAAAAAAAAAAAAGGTCTTTCTGTGTTTCAGAGCATTAAGATAGCACCTTGTAATGTTATAAGAGCATACGAGTATCCTACAAGAATAATAACCAAAAAACCCTTAAAAATCAAAAAATATATATAATTTGAATAAAAAACACAAAATAAATATTTTTGTTAATATAAATAAAAACACAAAATAAATATTGGTGGCTTCATGATATAACTACGATAGATACTTAAAATGTTTCTATGTATATATTTGGTAGGTATATTTCCCTTAAAAAGAAAAAATAAGCAGTGTGTTTACATTAATATTTTGTGGGAACAATGCTTTTAGTGAGCATATTTAGGATTTTATCTGATAAGAGGATAAAAATTACGAAGTCATTATAGGTGAGGTAATATTTGAAAGATATGTTTTTTTTTTTTTTTGGGGGGCATTTGTGAAGAAATTATCTAAACCCAGGTCCAGCTCAAAAAAGATGGGCCTTCAAAATCAGCCCAAAAACGTGGCTGGCTCTTTCTGGCGACAAAAAAACAGACATTAACCAAAGGCAAAATAAGTCCTTTAGCTATTTGAGAGACACCACTCCCAAAACAAAACAAAACAAAACTACAAGAAAGGGAGAAATGCTGCTCTCGAGTTCATCTCTGATAAACCCCCCACTTCTACTACCCTCTCAATCCTCCCACCCTTTCTCTCTCCTCCCCACCTCCACTCTCTCTCTCTCCTCCCCCAGAAAGCCTCCATCTTTCTCGCTTTCCTCCTCCCTCTCCGACGACTTCGTCATCGGCGACTGCGTCGTCTTCGAAGACGGCGCCTTCGACGACCCTTATCTTCTTCCCCACGACGCCACCGGCGAAATCCTAGCCTCGCCGAAGAATATCAGCAACAACAAGAACCAGAACAAGAACAGGAAGAGAGAAGTTCAGATTCCGGCCGAGAATCTGGTCCCGGACAAGTGGAGGGAAATTCAGGCCGAGATCAACATCACGAAGAAGGAGAGGCGGAAGATCGCGAGGGAGTTGGAGTTCGGGACTAGGGTGGAGAAGAGGAGGAATGGCTTGGCGCCGTTGAAGAATGTGAATTTGGAGGAGTACTTGTCTTTCCGCGAGGCCAAATTGGCGCAGCTGAAGCCGCTGGTTCTGGATAATCCGACGAGTTACGGTGACGGAGATGGTGAGGAAGGACTGGGAAATGGTGAGAAGTCGAGTGGCCGAGTGAGCCCTAGGAATCCGAGGTGGGCGGTTTATGGGAAGGGCTTTGACGATGTTACGGAGTTCTTAAATGGTGGTGGCTATGACCTTGCCGAGAGGAAATCTGAAGGTACTCTTCTTCATTTTTCCCAATTCTAGTGACAATTGACAGGCAAAGAGTTTGCAATTATTAGTCTTTAGTAATCCCCCTTAAGATGGTTTGTTGTTTTGTAAATTTCTTTTTTTTTTTTTTTCCTGAATATTTATTATATATGAAGCTTAATTCTCAGAAAGTGTTACTCCATAGGTTCAACTCCAGCGAGAAGCAATGGTTGATTTTTTTTTTTTTTTTTTTTTTTTTTTTGGGGTTAGGATAGAAGTTGTGGGTAATGCTTATTTTATGGTTTATATATGGTTCTTACACACACACGCACACGCACAAAAATGTATACTACCTTCTGAGGATGGTAATGGTTATGGGTGTGTAAATTTTCCTCTTACACACACACACACACACACACACATATATATGTATGTATGTATGCTACTTTCTCAGGATGGTAATGGTTATTGGTGTGTAAATTTCCCTCTTTTGAATAGATATGACCCATAGGGATAAGTTTTTTTCATTTTTTAATGTAATAGGGCGCAGGAAATTGTTTTCGAAGGAAGAAAAGGTTCTGCTAAATAAACGAATGCCTGATCTGGAAACTGCAACCTCGGTAAGTTTTGCCTGTTTCATTACTATCCCATATGCTATTTAATTGTTCCTTGGAGGTATACTTAATTTGGGGTCCAAGTTAATAATTTGACTTTTAGAAATAATCTATTTGGGTTTTAGTTCTTCTACTTAATGTTCGTACTTCTAATAGTAAAGAAAAACTTTGCAGGACAAATGGCTACCTCTTCATACTCTAGCTGCATCAGGAGCTTTTTACCTTCTTGATACCCTGTTGAAGCATAATGTTGATATCAATTCTGTGGATAAGGTATTTGGAATGAATTGCCTTCTAATTGGCAATTTCAATCTGGATATTTGTTGGCTTTTTCTTTCTTTTTTTCCCCCTGTTTACTATATATGCCAGGATGGTTGGACTGCTATTCACAGAGCAATAATTGGCAAAAAGCAAGCTGTTACTAACCATCTTTTGAGGAAATCAGCTAATCCTTTTCTTTGTGATAAGGTGAGTATATGCCACTTCTTACCATCACTTGTCCTTGTTTAATGCCAATTCTTAACTTTTTAGCTAATTATTAAAGTAATAATTATGTTTAAAGCAACATTCTTTAGCTGAAACTTATGTTCTAAGTATTAAGTAAGTTTGATCAGGCTGAGCTTGTACATGCAAAATGATTATAAGTATAGACACTGATTTGTTTGATTATTTTTTTAAGTATTTGAGTTCTCTTCAGTTCAGCTATAATTGACATCCTTATGAGAAATGAATAACCTGCGTTGCGGAAACCGTTATTCTTTGGTTTTGACCCAATTCATGGTTTTTGTTTGCAAGTCTATTTTTCTTTTGGGATTTATAGCTAGATAGCCTTGTTTTAAGAAGTTTTTTTTTTATAAATTGCTAAAGTTTTAAAAAATTAGTTAAAAGGCCATTTTTTCTGAAATGATTAATCAATTTTTTTAAATGGTTAATAAGTGATTTTACCAATTCTCCCAAAAGCTTAAGTTATTAAGAGGTGAGCCAACAATAGTTTTATATTTTATTACTCCCCCTCACGTGCAGGCCAGACAATGGGCAAACGTGTGGACAAATATTAATTTAAAAGTTCTAACACAAATTATAAGAAGCCCGAAACATATTTAAGGCCCAACACGCAATGATAATAAAGGGGTTATAAAGAGTGCAATTGCAGAGATTCAAATTCAGGACCTCCTGCTCTGATACCATGTTAGTTTATCAATTCTTTCAAAAGCTTAAGCTATTAAGAGGTGGATCAACAATAGTTTTATATTTCAACAGACTACATAATAGTCGATCAGTGATTGACTTACAGTCGATAACTGATTAATCATAATGTAAATCACCAAATTTCATAGTTAATCACTGATTGATCATTAGTCAATCACCGATTTTTATAGTCAATCACTGATTGACCAAATCTGAAAAATGACAATTGGTCATTTTCCTAAATAAAAAAAGTTAGGTCATCTATTATTAGGTGATTAAAAAGACCACTCAGCCTAGTTTTTATAAAAATTTTTAATCTATTTATGGCCTTCACATCTTGCTTATCTGTTTCTGTTTTTTGTTGTAACAGGATGGGGCAAACTTGATGCATTATGCGGTCCGAACAGCTTCCAGTCAAGCAATTAAAATTCTCCTCTTGTATAATGTTGACATAAACCTTCAGGACAATGTAGGTCGATAATTCTTTGTTGTTGCTAAACCTTTTTGTCCCATCTCGATGATCTATTATAGAGATATTTCATCTTGTTTGTTTTCCAGGATGGTTGGACACCGTTGCATCTCGCTGTTCAAGCACGAAGAACAGATGTCGTTAAGCTTTTGTTGATCAAAGGAGCTGACAAGACCTTAAAAAACAAGGTAACATAGGCCGTCCTTCTCATTCGACGATGTTTGCTTTTGTTGAACTTTCCTGCATGTTGATTTGACCCATGCTCAAACACTTAGAAGCCTCAGTATTATTTTCTGCTTCAGAATATTCATCATTTTTGTTCAACACATCTTTCATTAGCAACAAAGTAAGATATGGTTGCTCTAACTTTTTATTTATTATTTGTTTCAACACCTTTTTTTTTTTTTTTGGAAATTGGGGGTGGGTGATTCGAATATACGTCTATATACATTTTAGTGGAGTCAGTGGAATTATTACTAGGCTATGCTTGCAATCACGTTTCGATCCTTTTCATGCTTCTATTTTGGTGCAGGATGGTTTGACCCCTCTTGATCTCTGCCTATATTCCGGTCGTGACACACGCACTTATGAGCTAATCAAGCTGTTAAAACTGCTTCCCAAGCCACGTTGACTAATTAGTCAACCAAACCCAAATCATCAAATGCTCATATAGCTCGCCATAGTGGTGTGTACATTTATGAGAGAGCCATCATGAGTTGTCCCCAAGTTGTGTATGTATAGATTTTGAGCCTATTGTATTCGAGTTTTTGCCTGTTTGTTGTCGGTTGATGCAGATACACTACTACCATTTCTCCACAACATCGGCACATCTAACCACCATCGGCGGTTGCTTTTGATTCTTCTGTAATTACTATAATATTTATTGGCTTCTAGATAACTTTTTTTTTTTTTTTTTTTTTTTTCAATGTAGACATTTTCAGGTCATTTGGTATTTTAGATGAGGTTGGCCACCCATTTAGTGGGCTAACTAAAAAATACAGCAATGATGATGATAATGAGAATAGTATGCTTAGAGCCTCCTTGTATAATGATTATCAATACAGAAATGTTAAATCTCATCAAAATCATGTCTAATGCAAAATTAATAGCATCTAAAACTTAATTGACGGTTTAAAATAAAGTCCGGTAATGGAATGGAATGGGAAAGGAATGATGCTTTAATTCTGATGTTTGGTTGGCTTAAGAGTAAAGAATACCCATTCCAAAGGAATGACTATTCATCCACTTCGACTGAATCATCATTCCTTGCTCATGTGGAAGGAATGAAAATTCCAGTCACATTTTATTCTTTATTCCAAAGCTGCCCTTTTGTTTTCATTTTGTATTTTGACAACAATATCATCAGTTCATCACCACCACGACAACATCCTCCGTCCGGCCATTACTCCGACGACCCTCGCCGGTGTAGTTCTTTTCCGAGCAAGACCGTTGCTCTGGCCAGCTCGATCTCTCTCCTCCACTGCGCTCATCCTCTCAAATCCAACCGTGCGGCTTCTCTTCCTCATCTGCCGCTCCTAGTCGCCGATAGATCGCGCTCCTCGTCGCCGATCTGTCGCATTGCTTCTTCTTCAGATTCTCCGGTTATTTTGCTTCAAGATCCGTTGCTGGCCGTTGCCTCCGCCGCCGCTCCTCGTCGCCGGATCTGTCGTGCCCTCTAGCCTCTCCTTCCGATCGCCATCAAGACCTCAAAAGCTACTATCAATTAAAAGGCAAAAGAGCTTCCCAATTTATATGCTTGCCGTAAAATTATAAAACCCATTGGAAACTATGCGATGTGCTTTACAGGTAGGTTTTTTCGAAGCTTAAGGGTTCAATATCATTTCGGGACAAAAATGCAGATCTGGAAAATGAGGGCATTTTCGTCCAAACAATAATAATCTATGTTCATTCCATTATGTTTGCAAAATCAAAACCAAACAAATGAATCACTTTTTCTTTTCCGTTCTATTCCTTTACCATTACCATTCCCATTCTCGTTACCATTCCATCACGGCAACCAAACGGGGCCTTTTAGTTCTTAACGATGAGGAAACTTGGCTAACGTTAATGGCTAGAACTAGTTCTTTGAAGTGTCCGGTTAATTCTTACTAAAGCAATAATTTCAAAGTATTTATTCACCCAAAAAAAAAATCACCAAAAATAATTTTAAAGTATTTTATTTTATTTTGTTAAAACTAAATTAATTGTCGAGGCAATTGTGGAATAAAAAATGTACTAAAGTTCAAATATAACTCCCTGTTGAGATACCAAAATCAAAAGCATTTTAAAATTGAGTTGCCACAAGTTCCCAAAAGAGAGAGAGAAAAAAAAAATCAAAATCAAAATTGAGGTGGGATGCGGTTTCATCAAGATTTAGTCTATGTTTGGAATGTAAGTTGAGTTTAAATTCAACTGTACTTTACGATTAGTTTTTTTATCTTTTTCTGAAAAAATTAATAAAAATTATAATTAATTTTTTAAAAATCAATCAATTTCAACTTAAAAATTTCATTTTATCTCAGACTCAACCAAAATACTAAATATACCCTTAATGCTCTTTGTTTGACGCACTAAAAGAATGATAACAAAGAAGCTAAATAATAATAATAATAAAGTAAACTGACGAAAGTAAAGTATGTATCAAAGGCACGCAAGTAATCTTGTCTCAGCTAAAATAAACAAACAAATAAACACAAACAAAGTCGTATCTCTTTGATAATTGCAAAGTACATTTTCTCTCTTATTTGACAAGGAAAAACAAAAAGACAAAAAAAAAAAAAAGTATAAAGAGTGGACATGTTTTCAAATGTTAATTCTCGTTAAAATCTAACCAAAAATGAAAGTTATAACCACTAAAAAATTTGAATACAAATCTAACCATAAACAAAGTTCAATGAACAAAATTTTTTTTAATGATTAAAGTTTTAGTTTAAAAATTATCACACATCTATCTTTAATATTAATATAAGATGCAAAGTTCGCATTTTTCATCCTAAGAAATAAAAGTCTTTTTTTCTATGACTTGTCCTAAAATTTTCTAAGAAAAAACAAAACAACAAAATCAAGATTATTGTATTTTTTCAAAAAACAATCAAGATTATTGTAATAAAATAATTAATAATAATAATAATAATAGGGAAGAAAAGCGAGGAAGGACAACGGGGATATGACGACAGATCGTTTGTTTTTGCAAGTCTGAAAGCGAGTCTCTCTCTCTCCATTTCGACTACCTCTCTCTGCTTCCTCAATCCTTACAGTTCAGCTTCACCTCTCTCTCTCTTGCCGTGTTCTCTTCGTCTTCGTCGGCGTCAGAATGCTCGGCGGAGCTCACTTATGTGTCCGTACAGTCTCCGGCGGCATCGGCGTCCGCACCACCGATCATCATCGAGCGAATGCCAGCCGTTCGATCCCTAATTCCTCCCGGAGCTCGTTGGCGTTTCGTTTTCGGCTCGCTTCCCAACCCAAACGGTGTAACTTCCACAGGCCGATCCTCGTCGTCCGCTGCCGCGACTCCTCCTCCTCATCCTCCTCGCGCGGCGGCAGATCCAGCAATGGCGATGATGATCCCGATCGTGACCGTGACGACTATCTCGAAGCTTCCTTACTCCTCTCAGGTCCCCCCCCCCCCCCCCGCCCCCCCCGCCTCTCTCCCTCTCTCTCTCCCTTCTCCGCATTCGTTTTCTCCGTCTTTCTCTCTCTGAAATTTGTATTTGGTTAGTGCAGAAACCACGTCGCACTTCCGTATGCGACGGCGAGGGTTTCAGGAAGATTCGAGAAGACGTAACCTGTCTTCGTCTCCGTTCTCCATCCATAGGAAGGAATCGCGAGCTGATGCCAATCTCATAGGCCCAGCCTTTCTCCAGCGCTTCCAGTATCCCACCATTTTTCTCAAGATTTCTTGTGACGGCGACTTTTTGCTCCCAATTGTTGTAGGTTTGTTGAAAAATATTCCCTTTTTTTCTTTTCTCCGATAATGAACAGAAAGATTTTAGCTTGATAAAAGTTGAAAATTTTTGGATTAGGACTTCATATAAAGTTCTTCAATATGCTAATCATATAAAGTTCAAAATTTTCCTCGACAAAAATAGTTTTTAATTTTGCATTCTGAGTATTAATAATGGTTAATGTGCCTTAATATAATTGGTATTTTCTGCGATTTTTTCAGGTGAATTTGCTATAGAGAGACTCTTAGATGCTCACTGGGGAGATGAAAATGAGGTATTTTTGTTCATGCTCTTTTGATTTCTAACACTATTTGTCATTAAGTATGAGTGTTTTTCACCCTTTTGTCTGCAGGATTCTCCGGACCAGTTCCAGTTTTCTGAGAAATCTTGTGGAAAAGCTTGGTTATGAAGTATGGCTTTTTGATGTTTATGGACTATTTTTCGTGTAGTACTAGTAGTACATTTATCGTGCCCTGTTTTCTAAGTCTATTTTTGGGACCTTTCATATGCATATTTAGTTTGTCTAAACTTTTTTGTCAGTACCACTTGATAAAAAGAATAAAAAGGGATCCAAATTTATCTCACTCGGGTTGTGAACTGGTTCCGATGCACTTCAAAACTTTAGAGCGCCTTGTGAAATCCTTTAGTTATTCTAAATTTTACTTGTTCTTGTTCTTTTTACCTATAGGTCAGTATGGTGAAAATAACAGAAAGAGTGGTTAATACTTACTTCGCCCGATTATTTTTCAGCAAGGTACGAAAACGTTTTTGCTCTTATGGATCCTTGATCTTCTTCAAGAGAAAGCAACTTTATGAAATTCCTTTTCCATATTATATCAAGGTTCGCATTTCATGCAGCCAGGAAAGAAGGACATTCTAAGTGTTGATGCACGGCCTTCCGATGCCATAAATGTGGCAAACAGATGTAAGGTATATCAATCTTTTTCATCTTGTCACCACAGATCGTCAACTATCACCAAATGGGAAAAAGGAGGCAAATTTATGTTTTCTTTTTTAATCCAACTCTTATAATCTTATTGTTCGAAATTTGTTTCATGCAGGCACCCATATATGTGAATAAACAAATTGTTGTAACAGATGCTATTAGAATCAGTTACGGGATGGGCAGGGTGCGTGACACAAAATCCACTTATGATGTATCTCTTGACAGGTATTCATTCTGTGCTTGGGGGGCCTCATGTCCGCTATTGTTGGTTACACAGTTTCTCTAATCCTTAATATATTTTTTGCAGTGCTGCCGATGGCCCAGATTTTTTGTCTCAGGAACTTGGTTTGGTGAAGAAAATCAACTTAGCTGTCAAAGAGGAAAGATACAAAGATGCAGGTAATTTAATGCTACGAAGATGCAAAGATGCCATTGAGTTAACTTCGATAGATTGACGCTTGTGTTTATGAACAAATGATAATGAATAAATTGGTTATGGTTCCTGCAGCCATGTGGAAAGACAAACTACAGCAGCTTCGCAAGTCGATTCACGGGCACTAGCCAAGTTCCGAGACTCTATCCACTTCTGATATACTGGCATGTTGCTGGTCCTATGTGTATTGCCTTCTAACCCTTTGGCATATCATTTCACTGAAAATACTGCAGTTGAAGGAAAGGAACACCCCCCAGAATTTCTGCATAACGAGAGAGTTCCACCATGTACAGCTTCGTTAGTTATATTGCACAGTGTGTAAATGTAAAATCATACATGCCAAAAAAAAAAAAAATGTGAAATCATATAGTTCAGCTCAACTTCCAAGTGTCTTTGTAAATACTAGATAGTACTTCCTATGGTAATTAGACATTCTTTGGTTTGTGCACCTGCGTTTTCTGTTCATCTATGGGTTTGATTAGGGGTGTTCATGGATCAGAATATATGGATTAGGTCTCTATTTATAGTCCAATTCATGACATTCAGATTGGGAAAATTTCAATCATTTACCAATCCTTGAGAGTCCCGAAGATTGGATTCACGGATCTAATCCGTAAACTTTAGGAATTAAAATAAAATACTTAAACATAATATAGTTCGGCAAAATTACAACACAATTAACTTCAAATCTTTAATTATCTTGAATTATAAGCTAAATTGTACCGTAGCAATGTATTACAACAAACGAATATCGATTAAACTCAAAGCCAAATTGATCACATATTCAATGTCTGAATTCAACATTTATGTATTAATTAAAAAATTTTCAGAGAAAAATCACATACAAATTTACAAAAACATATATATATATATATAAGTTTCATATATACGGATTGCACAGATGGAGAAATTTTCAATCCGTAATCAAATCCGTAATATTCAGATTAAGATAATATCAATCCGTTACTAATCCAGTAGTCTTTCATCCTAATCCAATCTAACGGATTGGATTGAGCGGATTGACGGATTGAGTAGACACTCCTGAGTTTGATTTAACATTTATTCTTGACAATGGTAGAACAGTTTGTTTTATCAAGTAAGAAATATCGTGACTATAAAATATTTATACATGTATATGCGATATTGTCGAGGCTAATATACAGAAGAACCAAAAAAAAAAAAGGGGCCAGATTTATACTAAATTCATTTTTCTTTTTTTGAAAGATGCATTTCTTTCACGGAATTTACAAACATGACAATGACTGCACAGCATAACTTGAGAAACTAGCATTTAGATTTGGCGCGGTGCACAATCATGCACTCATGGAGGAAAAAGATGAACAAACTGCTTTCAAACTTGATTGAAGAAGTTTTTAACGTTACAAAGACAAATTTCATTGGTGGCGCTGGCAGATGGAAGGGATCGTCTGGGGCATTTGCCAGCGGCGAAGAGAGGTTGGCGTTCTCTGGCCGTCTCCCCACAGCGCATAGACTTCTTCGCCGTGCGCAGCATCATCACCGATCTCCAAGTCCTCTTCGTTCATCCTGAGGTCAACTATTCTACTAATGAATATGCAAATTAAGCTCGTAATGGCAGCGTTCCATGCAGTTATGAAAGCCGCACCGATCAACTGGTAACCCGTTTGTTTGAGGGGGCCTCCCCCGCGAGAGATGGAGTACAATACACTTGTACCGTACATCATTTCAAGAAGATTGGCACGAGCCAAGACGCCTGAGAGGAGGCCCCCCAACACGCCAGCCACAGCGTGCGTGTGGAAGACCCCCAACGTGTCGTCCACGCTTTGGAAGAAGGCTGATTTTTTGTGCAAGACCATCATTGTATACCATGGTATCGAACCGGACAATACTCCCATTAGTGCTGCTGCCCATGGATCCACAATCCCTGTCCACAACGCAGTTGTTAAACATTCCCTTTATAAGTGCACATGCTTTGGTTGAGAAATCAAAATGGTTTAGAAGTGAGAACCTGCACCGGGTGTGATACAGACGAGGCCGGTTATCATGCCCTGAACAGCACCGATCACCGAGCTTTTCTTGTAGACTACCATGTCCATGGAAACCCACACCAAGAGGCTGGTGGCTGCGCAGATATGGGTGTTGAGAATGGCCAAGGATGCTATCAGGTTGGCCGCAAATGGCGATCCACCATTGAACCCAGTCCACCCCATCCACAGGAACCCTGCACCTCCCAACATGTGAATTATGTTGTTTGGGGGGAAGTGTTGTCTGTCGTTTGACAACCTAGGACCAACCTATTTGACCATCATCATCATCATCCAAAATCACAAAACCTATTTACTCTTCATTCTATTCACACAAAAAACTCTAAACGATAGGCATGTCACCAAACAGTCTCAATTACGTTCAGCATATCAGGCTTTGTCACACACAAACCACACAGGGTCTAAAAAAAACTTGGGGTCAAATTCCAAGAATGTAATTTCTCCAAATAAGCTTACGAAGAGAGCATAAAATGTGTACTAAAGCTTTTATAAGATTTTATAAATATTTTGTCACATAAAGCTCGTTAAAAAGATATTTGGTATGAGTGAAAAGTGGAAGTAAAGAAAATATAGGAGGGATTTTAAGATGAAAAATGATCATTTTGAATGTTTGGTAAGATAAAATTTTAGATGGAAAGAAAAAGTGGGTGAAAGAATTATAAAATGGGTCCTACCAAAATATAACTTTCCAAATATGAAAGGAGTTTGTGAGGGAAAAGTTTGACACTAACGTAGAGAAGTAAAATTACATAATTATCGTTGTCTATCAAAATTCCAATAAAAATATGGTTTACAATATTACTGTAAAATAAGGATTTTCTGGTAGTAAGTTTTCCATCCCTTTGGTTTCACTTCCAATACCATACAAATGAACGTAAAATCATTTTCGATCCACTTTCTCATACTAACACAACTAAAAGGAAAATCGAAATATTTTATTTTCTTATTACAATTTTCTTTTCATCATAATTTTTCTTTTCCTTCTATTTCTTTCCTTCTAATTAAACAGAGTATAACGCACATTTCCTCTATTAAAAAAAATATGATATAAGCAAAAACTATACCGAACAAGCTATTAATTTTACGCCTTGTCATGTCATTATATGTAAAATATGTCCTTACCCAATAGGCAGCAGTGAAGCCAGCAACCCCAGAAGAAAGATGAATAACATATCCACCAGCATAGTCAATAATGTACTTCTCAAGAAACCCATTTCCCCAAACACTGAAGGCTCCCACTGTGTATGACAAGGTTAGCCACAGCGGAACAAACAGCATCCATGCATAGAAATTCATCCTTCCAAGCAAAGATCCTGCAAATAGAGGTGTCAAGAGAAATCCAAAGTAATAAATTAAAATACGAAAATAATAATTAAAAAAAACCTCCGAAACAAAATAAATTCATACCGTTTGATTTGGTTTATTTTAAATTTAAAAAATGTTTTAGGATGCCTACTAATCTAAAGCTCCTTAAAAATAAAATAAAATAAAATAAAAAGCCTGACAAGATAATGATAAAAGAAATTTATTTCAAGCATAATAAATTCCATAATAATATATTTCTGTAGGTCGGAGGGATCAAGGAATCTAACTTTAATGCATTTAATTTATAAAAACAAAGTAAACACAATAATTCAAATGTTAGGAAACTTTTTCTTAATTATTACATTTTTTTTTTAGTTTAGGGTATGGGATGTAAACTTTACACATTATCACAAAGACATAGGTGGAATCAGAAGTGAAGGCAAGTAAGGACTAGGGGGAGCCCCCCTCAACTTTTTTCCCTCCTATTTACCTATGTATAGATATGAGTATATATATAGAAAACTGCATTAAGTCTCCCCTAAAAAAATAAAAAATAAAAATTATTAAAAAAATCCAATTCATATGCCTCAAAATCTATCTATGTAATTATTAGTCCTCTTAAAAAAAAAATTTGGCTTCGTCATTGTATGGAATTACCGTTCAAATATTAACAAACTTAATTCCCTTTTTATTTTAAGAAAAATAGGTAAAAACACTAAAGTGATATAAATTTAAAGACCAATATGAGTCTATGACACAAAAATTTAATACTAGAACAGTATGACACAAAATAAAACTACTTGTGTTATGTTGATCAATTGATGAAAAATATGGTTATTTAGGTAATTTTCTCTTTTAATAAAAAAGAAAGTATTAACATTGTTATTGTTGTCATTATTATGGTAGCTTTTCTTGTTATTTATATGATGGAATGTTACGTTGTCTTACTTTAATTTATTTCAGCATTCAACTAAGCTCAAGTGTTCTTATTATTCTCGTTTGTAACATTGTGGTATATTTATTTCCTACAATATTTTCAAACAAACAAAATAAACATTTTCTTTCCCTCCAATTTCCAATATTTACCAAACAGACTATTAACACAGCTCAAATTCACAACTCTAAGTCCAAACCGCACAATTTAAACCAAACCAAACCGAACCGAACTAAGAAAAATATTCGATTCGGTTTAAGTTCCTAACCTATAAAAAGTTAAAACGAATGGAAAATACACCTACCTGCAAGCAAAATGACAGTAATGGCAGCAAAAACAAACTGGTAGTAGACATAATCAGCCATAGGAACCTTGCCAGACCTAGATTGGTTCAGAAGAAACCCTTCACTGAGGGCAAATCCGGGTTTTCCCACAAAAGGGATCAACTTGGGGCCAAAAGACATGTGGTGGGCCCATAGGACCCAGCAGAGGAGGACCATGGCAAAGGCGTAGAGGGCCATAAAGGCCGAGTTGACGGCCCATTTCCTCTTGACTATGCTTCCGTACAGAATGACTAGGCCAGGTACACTTTGCATGCCCACCATGGTCGTCGCCGTCAGTTGCCATGCATTGTCTCCTTTGTTCATCCATTTCGGTGATGACTCGTCTGGCCAAACATCACTAACACAACAATATTTCCCTAAAACACTACTGCTATTCATGTTTTAAGAGAGAGAAAGAGCGGTTAGGGAATTGATGATATATTTTTTAACGTCACCAGTCTAGACGTCGGTTTGTTTTTTTATTACCCGAGTTTTTTAAAACTAAGATTTGAAGTGTGGGGGATGGTGTTTGGAAGAAATTTTTGGGATAGTTTAGAAGGGATTGCATTATATAGAGTGATGGGTTTTTTTTTTTTTTTTTTTTTGTAGTTTTTTTTTTATAAATAATTTTATTTGTGTTAATTAGGTTGAGCTTTGGAGTATGCTTCAAAATATTTTACGTTTTTATGGCGTCAAAGGTAATTTGGAAATAAGTTAGATGCCGGCTGCTGATGCATGCAGAAGATACAGATTCCTTCGACAATTAGGGGGTCAAAATGTTTAATGCAGAATATACGGTTTCATATAATAAACTAAAAGGAGAATTCTTGGACAGAGTACAAAAAGGAAGGGGCAAAAAAAAAAAAAAAAAAAAGAATTTTAAACAAAATACAATACAATTCTTAACATCACATCTAAATAATCAGCTTCTACGTACGAAGATCATATGTATTAACTTTTGTTATTTTGATAGCATCTAATAATTTAAAGCTACGAAATAAACGGTACTGGTAGAACATATTTGATATTTTATCACAGAATTCTTGTTAGAAATTCTCGAAAGGGGGTCAATAAATATATACATGTAGTAAAATAGGAGCATGTTATGAGCTCATGATAATGTGAGAAGTACTTTTGTCGCTTTTGTTTTAAGTAATCAATTTGTATTAGTGCTTAACATAGACACAACATATCCAATCTTTTTCAACAACTTCATGAGCTAAACAAGGTGTCGACATGCCCTTTTTGGGAAATTCATGAATGATCATAGTCGACATAAATGTTTTTCCCATAATTCTCAGAGTCCATCACTTTCAACCGAGTTTTTTTTTCCCCGTAAAAATGAATTATTTACTTCAATACCATTTAATTAACCACCAGTATCTCCAAACGAGTTCCCAATTGGATGATTACAAGAAGCTGGATATTGTTAATTAGATAGCACCAAATAAATTACATGAGAGTGTCGTGTGGCAGATAGCTTGCTTATTCTTGATATTAACGTTAGTATTTAAATAAATCTCCTTGTTAACTCCAACGCCGCAGCTCATATGGGTAGTTTAGTTTGGCTTCTGCTTTTTTGGTTGTATTTGCTTTTTTCCCAACTATTATAAATTTTTCCTTTTATTTTAACAAATTTGGGCCGGGGATTTAGTATAGGATGTGATTGCTAATTAGTGCCTAACATAGTTAGGATGCCTTAATCTTCTCACGTTGTTTATATAAAAAATATCCAAATGCTAAAAATTTGAAGAATTTTGCAATAAGATATAATAGGGAAAAAAAAAAGATTGTATCAGTATAATAGTTGTAATGATCCATGCTTCCTTTTAATATGATATTATCTACTTTGAGCTCCATGCCCTTACAGTTTTGCTTCTGGGCTCACCCCAAAAGGCCTCAAACCATTAAGAGGTGGTCTCTTTACTTATAAACCATTACATATATCAATTCACAAACGATGTGGGATTGCACAACTTACCCTTTCCTTGTAGGGACTTATGACTATCACAATCAACCCTCCTTTTGGAGCTCAACGTTCTCGTTGGCCACACTCCGGTTGGGTAAAGGCTCGAATACTATTTATAATGAGCCGTGCCTCCATTTGGTATGATTTTGTTCGTTTTGGAGTGAGCCCAATAGCAAAACCATGAGGGCACGAGGACCAAAGTGGACAATATCATACCAAAGGGAGGTATGAGTCGTTGCAAATAATATCAGAGATTATACTCAACCAGAAGTGTGGATTTAGTATAGGATGTGATTGCTAATTAGTGCCTAACATAGTTACGACGCGTTAATCTTCTCACGTTGTTTATATTAAAAGTGATCCAAACGCTAAAAATCAGAAGAATTTTGTAATAAGATATAATAGGAAAAAAAAAATGATTGTATCAGTATAATAGTTGTAATGACCCATGCCTACTTTTAGTATGATATTATCCACTTTGGGCCTCATGCCTTTACAGTTTTGCTCTTGGACTCACACCAAAAGACCTCAAACCATTAAGAGGTGGTCTCTTTACTAATGAACCATCACATATATCAATTTCCAAGCGATGTGGGACTGCACAGCTTACCCTTTCCTTATAGGGACTTATGACTATCACATTCACCCCTCCTTTTGGTGCCCAACGTCCTCGTTGGCCATATTTCTGGTTGGGTATAGGTTCTAATACTATTTATAATGACCCGTGCCTCTATTTGGTATGATATTGTTTGTTTTGGAGTGAGCCCAAGAGCAAAACCATGAGGGTACGAGAACCAAAGTGGACAATATAATACTAAAGGGAGGCATGGGTCGTTGCAAATGGTATCAGAGATTATACTCAACTAGAGTGTGGCCAACGAGGACGTTGGGCCCCAAAAGAATGGGTGATTGTGACAGTTATCAGTACTATAAAGAAAAAAGGTAAGCTCTGCAGTCTCACATCGCTTGGGGATTGATATATGTAATGATTAAATAAAGAAACCACCTTCTAATAGTATGGCCTTTTGGGGTAAATCCAAGAGCAAACCGTGAAGGCACAAGGCCCAAAGTAGACAATATTATACCAAAGGGAGGCACGTGTCGTTACAATAGTACTCATGATTAATAGTTTAAAACTATTAGGTTCTATTTTTTTAATATGTTAGGCTAATTTAATATATTTTTTTGAATTTAGAAATTTGAGGATTTAAACTCTTTATCTTATACTAAAATTAGATGTAAAATTATCATTAAACTTACATGAAATCTTAATTATGTATAGTTTTTATTCTAATCAAATGTTAAGAATATTAAGATAACGTGATTTTGGCGCTTAGAAATGTATAATACCCATAGGAAATTCTCACCATTGTGCTTAGACGTTCCCTTAAATAAGTTATTAACTTTTAATTCTTTTGTTGCTTTGTGGTAAGGATTTTGGTTTATTAGCTGGAGCCAGAAAAAAGATATATATGCACACACACACACACACACACATATATATATATTTATATGTATATATATTTACATTATGTATAAAATATGATGCAGCTGTATAATTATGATTCTGCTTGGAATATCTGGACTTGCCTAAAACAAGAATCTCGACTAGTTTGGACGCGTAGGCATTAAAGGAATACTAAATTCATGTTAATTTGTCTAATCTTGCCATAAAGTTTCTAGCTACACCTTATTATTTATTTATACAGATAGGAAATTGTTAATTATTACGTCATTTAACCAAGGGAGATTGTGAAAAGTTGACCTCTTATATGCCGAAATTAGTTATAGTTTTCAAGGGCTTTGTTTATTTCTCTGAGTTAAGGGCTTTTTTAATATTATATGTATACAAATGCATATATATATATATATATATATAGTGGATGGGCCCTACTGTCATGTTCCCGTGTATGGGCAAACATGCATGATGATTGTCCCTTAACAGACATTTTACATAAATGTATCATGCGCTATGCTTGCTCTTGCTGGCTTGGCAAGCTTTATTTATTTCTAATATATAAGTTTTTCTTTTAAGCCTTGTTTGGTAGGTGAAAAAGATGACAATAAGAAAGGAGTGAGAAGTAAATAATTTGGATGACAAGAATAGAGAAAGAGAAAGAGGATTTTTCTCTGTTTGTTGCGCGTGAATTCTCTGATCTTATAATTAATCTCATAATAATTTTGGAGTGATCAAAACAAGGGTTAAATGGATGATTAGTTTTTCTCAATCTCTCTTTTATTCAATTCTCTCATTTTCTTTAATCTCTCAGCCTACCTAACAACCATTAGTCCTATAATATTTATCCTCTAATATTTTTGCTCTTATTATTCCTTTCGGTATATTTTTCTCTTTAATTTACCGAGGCCAAAATCTTTAGACTTTTTTTTTTTTTTTTTTTTTTAAAGCTTGGGGATGTGGGATTAGAACTTCATACATTTTGATGGAATCAGATGTGGATCTTACCACCATGCTATGCCTATAACTACTTTGGCTCTCTTTTTTCAGGATATATCCATGAAGTAAATTTAGGTTTAGATCTCTTATTGTGCCATGTTATTAATTGTAAAATTGTAAAATATTTAATAGTTTATTCTGTTATATTCAAATATCTGACTTCATTAAATAACGTGACATAATATGATAATAGATATTAATTCTTTAGAGAAAACTTTTTAGTTGCAAATCCTCGCGAATCATTAATGTGGCACCATGCCTGATAATGTTGTACGTGATATATTTTTGACCGGTATACATGGAGAGCTTTTTTG
This sequence comes from Ficus erecta, assembly GCA_008635985.1. Classification (NCBI taxonomy): domain Eukaryota; kingdom Viridiplantae; phylum Streptophyta; class Magnoliopsida; order Rosales; family Moraceae; genus Ficus; species Ficus erecta. Next base: position 196,760 of record BKCH01000040.1, read on the forward strand.
AATTGATCAGACGTTTTCTCCCATTCTCACCATCGTGATAAATGTCTCTCTCTCTCTCTTATTATTATTATTATTATTTGAGACAGAGAATTAATAGGGTTGTATCCTTTGATGGAAACATGGAGATACAAACTGAGCCATTCACTCAGTCATGAAGAGTTTTGTCAATTATATATGTCTTAATTTCACTGAAAATTTTTTATCATGTAGGAATATATATTTTATCTTTTTCAAAGCCCACTTAGTTTATTTTGCATACGTTTTTCTAATTGCCCTAACAAAAACATGGGACCAAATATACATATTCTAAATGTATACGTTCGTGTTGGCAATTTGACAAGGGAATATGTGATTTCGAAAAAGAAAAAAGGAACTTGATAAGTAAAAAAAAAAAAAAAAAGGAAAAAAAATGAATATAGTACGCCAATTTATTACAAATCACAAACATACTCACTACAGGTTTTTTTTTTTTATTAATTTACATGCACATTAAAAGAAGAAAATTAAAGGGAAAAAAAATTAAAGAACCAGGAGTCGGTAATTAATTCTATACGTGAAAAAATTCATGATAAACTTAACTCAAAAAGAAGGAGAGAGAAAGAAAAACAATAGAGAACTTTTCTTGAGTCACGAAGATTATGTGTATTTCATTAATTACATACATATATGCATTATATATATATATATATATATGTATGTATCCTTTTCTGACGATCACCCTATTTAAGCTCCTTAATGATACTCGGAGAACCCAAGAGACAAAAGAAGAAATAATTAGAAGAAATTAATTAGTAGTTTGGCCAAGTTAATAATATTAATGGCTCATGAGAGAAGCAAGAGCAAGAATACTGTGTGTGTACGTAGAAGATAAATGGATGGCTCATCGAGAAATAAATACTCATAAAAGGACAAAAATTATATATATATATATATATGTATAATTACAAATTATTTGTTCAAATAATGTCTGACAAGTCTCCAGGCATTTAACAGTACTTATAAGCCATTATATTAGGAAGAAGAAGAAGAAGAAGATAAGAAGAAGAAGAAGAAGAAGAAATCAAGAAAAATGGAGGAATTTATAATAAGAAATTATAAAAAGAAATCAAGAAAAATAAATATGCGAAAAATTAATAGTACTTGCTGTATTTGTGCCAACAAAGTAGCATGACCACACATTTCCTAGCAATGTAGAACCTGGACCTCTGCTCTTCAACCATTCCCAAACATCCATTTATTCTCTCCAATTCGCTTCCTTTTATTACTTTCTTCTTTTGATCATGATGATCATAATCTTGTTGTTGATGATCATGATGATGATGATCTTTCCTTGATACGCATTGACCCATTAATTGCATGCATATAATGCCTCCATATCAATATCAATATATATCATGTATTATATATGTGTGTGTATATATATATATATATCTACAATACAAACCCACCAAGAGAATATACTTGTGAGTACTATATATACAAAAAATAAAGAAACTAAACAAGAAGTAAAGAACCAAATCTCAACCTGTATATACACCTACATATACAGATTCCTGTATATGTAGAGTTGTGTATATACTATATATAATATGTAGAGTTGTGTATATAATATATAATTTAACAACGTAAGCCCTAGTAATAGTATATCATGATATCTTACAGCAAATGGTTTTCTTTTCGTTTTGTTTTCCCAGTAGTATCTTCGTCATGTTGTTTTCATTTCAACCGCTTTTTGTCTGACGTCTCTATCTCTGGCTCTTCCATGTGCGCGCCTTCTTTTTTTTTTTTTTTCGTTACTTCTTCCTTTTGCGTTTCTTTCTATTTTTTATCCATGACTAGGGTTTTTTTCCCCTTCTTTTAAAGGAAGATTATTTTGTAGGCTAGTACTCTGCAGTATTTAACCCTTAACTACATAGATTTTAACGGAACGTGATGAAAATTTGATTTATTTTAAACTGTATAATGTTATTGAATATCGATTATCTTTTTTGTACCCCTAGCTCCCACCAAAAATTGTGTTATTATTAGCAAATTTTTTACATGTCCGAAGATAGAGTTGGGTGGGGCTACTAATTAAGGCTAGGCATCTGATTAGATCGTGACCGTTCATTCATGTTTTCTTGTCCAAATTTTGGGTTTTGATTTGTTCACACATAGCTGCTCAAACGGAACGTATTTAATTTGATTTTTTAAAATGTTTTCACAATATTAAGGTGTTATTTTTTTGGTGAGTTGGTGAAGACACATTATTCCCACATAATCCTTATTTAGGTAATGCATACCTCGGATATATATGTCTGGAGTTAATACTTTCTGACGCAATTATGAGTTGTACGAACCTAATTGGTTCACACCAATTAATTGTTTTTATTATTTATTGGTTTAGGGAAGAATAATGAGTTGGATAGCATTTATAGTCTCAACGGAAAGTCGCTCCATCTAACGTATGCACATAACAAACTTGTTCAAAATATATAATAATATATACATATAAATACGAATCTTTTGTATACACCAATAATTTGGAATCATGTACATAATAACATCAGTGCTTATTAAATGGGATTTAGTTGAGCTAAACCATCAATTAGAAAGAAAATAAGTTTTCGATGGATAATTTATAAGTTCACATTTCTTAGGGAAAATTTTAGGAGAATCAACAAATTATTGGTTAAAAGCTTTTTGTTCTTGTTTATTTTTTTCACAATTATAAGATTGAGTTTACCTAAGTAAGACCAGCTGCTGAATTTTGGATAAAAATATTTTCATAACCTTTCCAACTTTTTTTCACCTATGTTAATGTTATCGTATATTCCCAACTTAATTAGATATATTCACGATATATAAATATATAATATACATAAAAGGGGGCAAGTTCAAAATTATCGAAATTATCCTATGATTATTGATGGCGGTGCATATCCCAGCTTGTACATTTGATTAATATAATAGATTGCTATGCTTCTAGGGAATATATAATAGATTGTTGTTATTTAGTTCCAAATATATAATTGAGATTTTCACAATATTAATGTGTATATGCAAGGCCACCACTAGACTACTAATTATTGTTAAATACGCGTCAAGTAGTTCTACTAACAACTAAGAAGACACTACTAAAAAACCGTCTTTATCGAAGGAAAAAAAAAAATATATATATATATATATTATACAAACAGAAAGAGTGATTGCAAATATAATTCAACAATAAATTTATATTTGATTCTAATTTTAAATTCCTGCCGAAGTTAAAAAAGTTACATAATATGAACATTAAAAAGTGCTTATATTTATAAATACAATTTAATAGTAATTCATGTTTATTCGATTTCGATTCTACCAGTGTAAATTTTACTCCCGAAATATATATATATATATATATATATATATTTTAAAACAACAACACAAGCCAAGCAATATATGTGACAACTAAAAAAAAAAAATGAAAGTTAAATTTAAAAAAAAAATAAAAAAAATAAAAAGAAGAAGAAGAAGAATGATGAGGGGTAATAATTCCTCGAACCGTCATGATCACAACGAACTAACTTTAGAGGGCGTGATAAATGTAGAGTAATAAAGTGTGTACAATTTGTACAAGCAAGTCCAAACGAAACTCGCACTGTTTTTTCATTGAATTTGCAGTACACTTTGTGTGGTAGTTGCTCTGACCCTTTGCCATCAATCTTTTGTAGGTCTTCCTCTTCCTAACCAAAAACTAACCCATGCCTCTCAATTACTTCATTTCAACGCACAACATCATCTATGTATAATATACATATAGGATTTATCCATACACTCGTTCTAGAATCATCCTTTCTAATAACATATAAAAAATACTCAAAATAATATCGACAATAGAAAATTAAGGATTTAACTATTTTTTTCGTGTTACATAAGAAGTATTATATTGAATAAATATCATGTTACACTGTTACTTTTGAAACACCATAGATAAATTATACCTATATATGATTTAAACAATGATAAATGATATATACCGAAAATGTCTAACCATACATAAATAGAGGGCTGACTCATAACATGCATGGGATCCACAATTGAAACTTCATCTTTTATTGATTATGATGTTTAATACCTTCAATAGCTCAAAGTATATATAGATAATATAAGTGTATAAATTCCGTCTGCAATATTTTTACAACGACAACTGTTCCCTATTTTTATTCCTCGGTAAAAATAAACGTTACAGCAATGTACCATACTTGCCTGTTTTTGGTTGGTATAACTTTGGTGTATATCTTGTTTGACTTTTGGTCCCAACTTCCTGTTTATCTCAATAATAATAATAATAATAACAATAATAATAAAGTGCTAGGCCTAGCTATATTGTATTGGTAAATATAGAAGGCCTAATCTGTTGGCGGTTATATTTGTTATTTAATAAAATAAAATAAAAAAAGATTCACTGTTTTAAATGGACAAAGGTCATGTTGTAACTAGTAAGTGAATACTAGTTGTGAATTTACAAAACTTTACCTATCCTTCTTTGGTGAATGTTCTTTGGAGACCATCTTGACCTTTCTCATCGAATCTCCAAGCTAAAAAATAAAATTTTAAAAAAACACGACTATTTATTACTGTCACTTAATAGTGTGAGAACTATTACAATATATATATATATATATATATATTATTTGCAGCATCTTTTTTAAGAGAAGACGTTAAACTTATATTACAGGACTCTTTATTAAGTGACGTCCAGTGATAATTTCACATTTAATTTTAAAAAAAATGCAAAGTTCATCTCTCCTCAATCCTCCTTTTCTTTTTTTTTTTTTTTTCTTTTTTTTTTTTTTAACAAGGCACCTTAAGCCTTGCCACCTTGCCACCTTAGATCAAGGGACTCCCTAAAACTTTTGTCCCATAAATTTTTCCTAACCATTTTTCTTCCAATTTTTCTTATTCAAATTTTCTAATTGTATTATTTTTTTTAATAGATACTTTCACAAGTGTTTATTATCCTCGTATTTTAACTTTTATATGTAGTCATATTTCCCAACTTTTTCATAGATTTGTTTTTTCCCCGTAAGTGTCTGTTATCCGCACAATTTTTTCTAGTGTAGAGCCGTTCTTTGGCATCAACCGGGTTAAATTCAAACCATCCCGAAATTTTTTTTTACTCTGACGACACCATCTCTTATACTGCTACACTTTAGTTTTTCTTTGACATCCATATTTCTAAATGCATGCATGTAGTTTCAACTTCTGAAGACTCTTGACCCTTATCTTCATTGAGAAATTCACAAGCAAAAGTAAGTAGCATTTTGAAAATGATTTTGTCTTCGATATAAATATGGGAAAAAGAATTTTTTTAGGAACAATGTTGAGATTATTTCTGAACTTGTGTTTGGTTGGGTTTTTAGAGAGAAAGAAGAAATGAGAAAATTATCCAAATAATCACTTTTTTTTTCATCTATTGACTAACATAACATAAATTCTCTCATCTTAACCAACATGATATAAATTATAGTTTACTTTAGTTTAATTTTGTATCATATGATCTAATGTTACTTTTTTGTGTCATGTCAGTGTAGTGGTATTTAAATGTGTATTATTCAGACACTTCCCCTAAAGAAATCGACTTCGGTATAAAAATCCAACTCAAAATTTTCATTTTTTAAAAATCCAAACCACTTTTATTCTTCTATCTTCCAAACATCAATCTAAAAGCTTCTCAGTTTGATTTGGAATCTTTTTAAAAATTTTCATTTTCAAACCTACGTCAAACATACCTTAAGAAAATACAAAATTGTGTTCATATATATTTTTTAAAATATGTGTTAAGCCATATAACATTTTAAAAAATTAAAATTAAAAGAAAAAAAAAAAACAACAACAAAAATTTTCAACCAATATCCTTGTAGTTTTCGTTTCCGTTTTCAAAACATTTACATTTTGTTTCACCCAACGTCTCTGGCTCTCTGCTAACAAATTAAAAAAAAATGGACAATGATAATCAACATTATTAGCCTGATATTGGGTCTCTTCTCTTCTCTATTTATGATATTATCAGGAGAGAGAGAGAGAGAGAGAGAGAGAGGAGTGAGAGATGGCCATGGTGGGTTTTAAATTGCAATGCACTAGTTCTAAAATTAGTTTCACGGGAAGCTTGGCTATTAATGTTGCGGTCTGTCCGTCCCTGCACAGAGAGAGAGAGAGAGAAAGAGATTCCCTTAATAAATGTTGGGTGGTCTTCCTGGTTCGGTAGGACAGTGAGTATCACGATCATGGATGATCTCTTTGTTGCTTGCACAGATTTTTTTAGTGTTTAAATTGGTATCCCCTTCCCCTTTTTTAACCATGGAGCACCCCCTCCCCCTCACTACTCCAAAATGACAACTATGCCCTCGCGTACTTTAATGGGTGGGCGATACAAATCGGCCCATACTACACGCGTCATTTAGTCCAATGGCGAGACACCACTTTGAAATGAACCACAAATAAATATATGATGTGATCACGTCTTGATTTCAAATTATATATTTAAAAACAGAATCCTCAAACCGAAAATGACAATTATGCCCGAGCATACATTAATGAGCGGGTGATACAAATCGGCCCGTATTATACCCGTCGATGGTCTAGTACCGGCGAGGCGCTACTTTGAAATGAACCTTAAACAAAAATACAACGTATTGTGCTGCTTTCAAGTTCTACTTAAAAACAACCCTTCAACTCAAAATGACAACTATGCTCTCGCATACATTAATGAGCGGGAGATACATATCGGCCATACTACCCTCGTCATCTGGTCTAATGGTGAGACACCACTTTGAAATGAGTCATAAATAAAAATATGACCTCACGTCTTGATTTCAAGTTTAACTTAAAAACAAAATCCTTAAACCCTAATTGACAACTATGCCCTCGCATGCATTAATGAGCCGGTGATACAAATCGACCCATTCTACATGTGTCATACGGTCTAGTGCTGAGGCACCACGTTGACCGTAAATAAAAATATGACGCCACGTCTTGATTTCAAGTTCTACTTAAAAACAAACTTTTAAATGAGAGTTATACGTTGTCTTATCAGTCTTTTAAGTGAAAAATGATATAAATCACAATATATATATATATATATAGATATCTTGGAAAAAGATTCCGAGACTAAAGGCATCAATTGTGGTGAGGGTATTTTTGACTTTTGGGATGCGATGACCGTTACACTTGACTAGGAAACTGATTTTATGCCTAAATACATCAGATCCATCTAGAAAAATAAAATTACTCTTTAGTTCACCTTTTTACCTCTTTTCGAGCCAAAATTTTAGAGTCAACACTGCTATTAATTATCACTAGTGATACATCACTCCACATGTGTTAGTAAAAGAGAGAGCTTCAATATTTTCTTTACCATGTAATAATAGTAGTTAAAATGTAAATTTGTTACACTTCACTAAATTAAGATGTGGATTAAGCACCATCTTCCATTGAGCTAATTTTTGAAGACAAATTCTACAATACAATCCCACTTACATGATATCAGAGTCAGATTTGGTAGGTGATGACGGACCTGATCCATTTGCGTGTCACGCTGGGCATAAGGCAACGAAAGACGACATATCATTGAGGGTTATTTTGGGGTTTTAGGATGCAAATTGGTGGGGGCACTTTTGGGAGGGTAAACTAGAAGAGAGTCAAATTTTAACGTTCATTAGTACCTGGCGTTTTTGGTTGAGAGAGAGAGAGAGAGTGGAGGAGAGAATATAATGGGTGTAAATGCACTGGCCCAGCTTTTCTGCTTTGGTAGTCGCGGTCTTAAATGCTCATACAGACCCCTCTTCACCTCTCTCTCTCCTTCCCCTCTTAATTCCTAACCCCGGCCAGACATTCTCAAAATCCCACCCTCTCTCTCTCCAGTTTCTACTTCTTTCAATATATATCAATCTCTTTTCTCTTTGTTGTTGCTCAAATTCACTTCTGTTTGGTTTGAAAAATGAAAAACAGAAGGGAAGATATTGAATAACAGTATATATCTCTCATGTGAATATCATGAGTCTTTTTTAAAATATTGGTGCTCAGCTGTTGAAGCACCGAATTGATGATATATATATATATATATATATATGTGGCTCTTCTTCTGTCATATGCACTCATGAAATAGTAACTCTGATATTGGCCTGGTTCACTCAGATCATCATAAAGAAACCAACACCAGTCCTTATATATATATATATATATATATGTATATATATATGTACATATGTATATGTATGTGTATGGTGATTTATATTCATGATGATCTCAACTAGCTCTGATTTGATTGAGCCGTGCCAATATCTCAGTGCTCTTTCATATATTTCTCCCAAACTCTCGCCCAGGAAATTAAAGTCTATTAATGAAGGTTTGTTTCCCATTGTTTTTTTTTTTTAGTTATTTTGTTAAAATTTTTTTATTTCAAGTACTCATCATGCATATTCTTGTTCATTTCCCTGGCTATAGTGTTTGTCTCTATATATGTGTGTGTGTGTGTGTGTATGTTCTCACGACCCTATATTACTATATGAAGATTACTGAAAACCAGTATTTTGGTTTATTTTATTTTAAATGTATATATACTGGGACCTTGTTGTTAAACCATATATGATCCTCTAAAGTCATTGGCGCAAAGACAGAAGTATTTATATACAGCATCAAGTTTGGTTTGTAAAATGATTACCCAAAAAAATAAAGTTTGGTTTGTAGAAGATTTTTTATTTTTACTTTTTTTTTTTTCTTTAACTATAGATAAGTGTTGTACGTTCTTTTATGAAAACCTTTACGGATATGGAACTCATGAAGAGGAAGAGAAAATCATGAAAATGGTTGAAAAAACCCTACTTTCTTTGCTCACTCGTTCTTATGTGTGTGTGTGTGTGTGTGTGTATTTACATAAACCGGTCAAGGCAAGGTAACAAATATATAGATGGAATTTCTTTTGCTTTTGCCTTTTTTTTACCTCAAAAAAAGGTTAGAAACATTAGTATGCAAGTGTAACGTAACCCCTTACCCAAAAAACAAAAGGGTACATATTCATCCCATGTTGACTGCTAAAAATTGGCCTCCAAGTTTGGTGGTAAAAGTTTTTTTTTTTTTTTTTTAACTATATTTTGTAGTTTTCATTATATAAAATGTAATATATTCTTCCATGAAAATCTTTGCGTTGTGTCACAACAACTTGTGTGTAATCGGAGTAGGTCGTATTAGGAGTAGGTCGGATATGAAATTCGAAAAAGTTGTTTATTTGGATTTAATAAATTCGGAATCCAAATCACAATAAATTTCATTTATGTTTTTACTTATAATCTAAAATCTAAACAAATTATTGTAAATTGACCTATATATACCCTTCATGATTGTGTTTTCAAATATAGAAAACGATTGATTTGTATGTTTATTAAAATATTTTTAATCATAATTAAACCATTTAATATGACATCAAGACAATAAATAAAAATAATAAAAGCTATACAATTATTTTCATTTTAGAAAATTAAAAAATACAATGTAAAATCTTCAATCAAAGTAAGTAAAATACAAAGCCAAGTGACAAAAATTAGGAAAAGATAGTAATTTATATTGTTGACATCAGAATTGAATGTCACAATTTGGAGAGGGGGTATGAGGTTGTGACTGTCAATCCTATATTTTTATCTCATTTTGGTGTGGGACTCACCAATCACATCTCGGTAAAAAGACAAGAAATTGATCATCATTCCCCACTTCTGATAAGTAAATATAATATTATATAGTGTGGGTATTATAGAAGATGAGAAATGAAAATCTTGAAAAACCTTAAGCTCCTGTTTGGATTTACAGTTCTAACTCACAATTTAAAATTTTTATTTTTATTTTTATAATATTTGATTGTTTACTCTCATTAAAATTTGAATAATTTTCTATTCAAACTTATAAGCCAAACGGGCCATATGTCTATTCTTTTTGAGCTTGATATATGTATACTCTATAAGTTAAAGTCTTATGTCCGGTGACCGAAACATCAAGACTAGTGTCTTGCACTAGTATTTAATAAGGTAAAATTCTCTGTTGATATTTGTCATTAATATTTTATGTTTCAAAATGTAATACGTTTTGCATAAATTTACATTAACGTTATAGGTGGATTAGGTTGCAGCTAGTTACATAAGTATTCTGACAAAAAATTATACTATCAGATCTATATATAGTTATTGAATGCAAGACTCATCCTATATATATCCTACACACACACATATATATAGACACATGCATATAAAGTAATAATAACTGCGATTTTTATTTATTTTTTACCTAAAAGAAATTGTTAGAAACATAAATATAAAGATCAGGAAGGAAGGATCCGAGACGGAGGGTCCCATGCATGCTTAATTTGCTTGCTGCTCGTTATACCTATTCAAAGCACCTTTGTCTCAGTACGCTCTTTTTTATTCCACACCACCACCCCACCACCCCCCCCCCCCCCCCCCCCCCCCCTCTCAAAAACTAATTAATATTCTGATATTGTTCTAACTAGAACTAGGGGAGAAAAATATATACAAAATGATTATATACATATAGCTACAGTTCTAACTAGCTAGCTAGAAGCTTATGTACCGTACATACATCATCTCTTTCAAAAAAAATAATCAAATGTAACCATCATTAATTTTTATTTGCATAAAGACTGATCCCTATATTTTCAACCAAAAAAAGAAAAAAGTTCCTTGATGACTTGATATATATCTGCTCTCTCTTAATTCTTTTTTTGTGGCTTTTTAATATAATTATTTTTTTTCTGTCTTTTTTTTTTTAAAGCCTAGTTATAAGGATCATTAGTTTGCTTTTTTTTTTTTTTTTTTTTTTTTAACTATTACTTGGGAATTTAGAGGTTATATCATAAAGTCAAGGATCTGAATTGGATTTAAAATCCAAATGCCCTCTATGCTTTTTGAATTGGAGGGACTGCTCAAATTGGGATTTATGGTTCTAATAAAAAAAAATTTAGAGAGAGATGGAGATTTACCCATAAAATTATGGATTCAACTCCTACATTTTTTTATTCGTGTCTCGTTTTTCTCTTTTCAATAACATCACGTACGACAAATATTTAAGATATCCTTTTAATTACAATTTCAGAGCATGTCAATTCAAATAAGTTAATTAAATATGTACCCCAACATTATTAAAAAGACACAAAAAAAACATAAATAAATAATCATATGTGTCAAATCTGTATATCTCTCTACTCTAGTCTAGTCTCAAAAAGTCTCAGAACCAATTAGGTGAAAATCGGGCAGCCAAAATTTTTGAAGTACCCAATATATAATTCTAGATCTATATCATTGTTTTTAGAAAGGGAAATTTTTATTCAACTCACGTAAGAGATACAAAAATACCAAATATAAGAAACCTCATATTATATGAGATAAAACCCTTTAGTAAGAACGGATCTACCAGTAAAATCCGATGATGCTCAAAGGCTCTTTTTAACAAAACCCCAACAATCAATAGACTTTCTAGATCAATCGAGGCCCGAGACTCAGTAGTACTAGTGTCACTACTAAATCCGCATAAAAGTAACTCTAGTAGAACCATAACACCGTCAAAACTCAGATCTGACTGATAAACAACTAACTCAGAAAGTAGATTAACCACCTCTGCTATTATAAATAACAAAAAGAAATAAAACACCCAAATAAAAGACGATGAAAACATCATTATTACACACAAACTTATATACCAAAAAATAAAATAAAAATGAATCATGCAGAAAGAGTATTTGCCGATAAAATGAACCATATTATTGAGAAAAACTGGATTGCCGAAGCCGAGCTACTGCAGGACCTCCCCGGCGCATGACGACCACGTATCACCATTAACTATCTCATTCCTACCTTGATCCTTCCCACAACATCCATCCTCCTGTCATGGGCTCGCCTCTGTCAAGACCCTCACCATGTGATTCTCATCTTCATATCTAAGGCCAGGAAGACAGATCAAAGGCAGTCACTGGAATCCGACCCAAAAGAAAAAAAAAAAAAAAAAAAAAAAACTATTGAAAGATCTTCACCCTCACACGTTAGAGAGAGAAAGAGAAGATAGAGAGATCTATATCAATATTTAATAATTAAACTGCACACACAACTAATTCTAAGCATATACGATTTGGAATAGGCCTATAGCTGTAAGAGAGAATTTACATATGTTTGTAATCTTTGTATGTAGCATGATTTAACAATGGTGGTGAATGATTTAGTACTTTTTTTTTTTTTTTTTAACGGAAGATTTAGTACTAGTTATATTATAGTATGTTTGCCAGTTTGTCTTCTTAATTAATCAATTTCCAATATGGAAGAGTAGACATATGTAATTGGCTAATTCATCTATATGTCTTGATCATGACTCATAGGTCATAAGTAAATTCTCATCGACTATTCCTTTTTAAATTAATCAAAATCTTCGTTATGAGGAGAAATAGTTCTATTAATAAATTAAAAAAAAATTGCGAGAGGCAAGTGGCAATAAATTTAGAGAGCTTGCTAGGCATAGAGAATAGGTATACCGCGTTTAACATATTTCTTCTCTTATATAAGGGAAAATTTATTAAAAAGAAAATAAAAAATCCTATATAAAAAAAAAAAGCATAGTGCATCTATACATGTATAAAAAGTGAGAACTAAAATTGTTCGTTTTAGACGAAAAATTTTTGTATTAACTTTTTTATCCTTTAGTTTTTTTTTTCATTTTAGTCCTTTTTTTATTTTCTTTTCGGATCAATTTTTTTCGTTTTAGTCCTTTTTATTTTCTTTTTGGACCAATTTTTTTTTTATTTTGGTCCTTCTTTTTTACTTTTATATTTATTTTTTGGTCCTCCGTTTTCTCCCGGATATTTTTTTTTCATTTTAATCCTTTTTTTTTCATTTTTTTGGGCCCAACTCTTTTTTCGTTTTAGTCATTCTTCGTATTGATAATTTCTTTTATTTTAATCCTTTATCTTTTTGATTTTTTTCTGTACCTTTTTCTTGGGTATTTTTATGTATATTTTTTTTTTGCTTGTTATTTTAATTTTTCTCTAATACTTAGATAAATTTTCTCAAATTTGTCCCACATATGCATAGCACATGCTTTACATTGGTATATATAATTATGCCATAGAAAACCTGTAATGCATATGAATTGAAGTAATTATCATTAATAATCACATCATCACAATCTAGTAAAATCTTGATAAATTCAACAGATTCTTCTGTGTAGCAATATCAATCTGACTCCGTCACATTGAATTTTGAGATGATTGATTTATAAGGTCTCTCATCTTATATATAAAAATATATATATATATAACCATGTATGTATATACAAATCTAATAAACTATATATATAAATTTATGTGTGTATATATATACATATATATATTTTGTATTTTTATCCATATGGTCTCCATTGGCCTAGGTCCAACCGCCAAAGCAAAGACGCACTCTCTCAACTCTCAAAGGTCACTGTTGGGACATTACCAGATCAAGAGACGACTGATAACAACTTGACCTTTCTCCTTTATTTAATTTCCTCCTCTTTATTTTTTTTTTCCCTTCGACGTACGTCGTTCTTATGGATTTTTTTTAAGGCATTATCGGTTGTGGATAAGATCGTACTGCATTAGCCCCCTAACATTCAATATATAGTTTGAGGATTGAGATTATACACGAATATTCTATATATACACACACACACACATATAGATATAGAATTATAGGTATAGATATATAGTAGTGCCCACTTGTAGTAGTACTGCTGATTTAAAGAGATCATCATTATATTCTTTGTAAAGGGGTCCAATTTTTACCCCGTGAAACACATTCACTCATATTTCTCATGTATATATATATATATATATATGTATATATCTCAATATCAACTCATTAATAATTTAATATAAGGTCTTGTTTGGTAAAAAGTTTAGTTTAAACTAAACTGTACTTTTTTCATCAAATTTTTTGTCTTTTTCCCTAAAAAGTTGTTTGTCTTTTCTGAAAATTCAAAAAAATTCAAAAAAATTTACTATTTAAACTTACAAATCTTAACTCAAACTTACACACCAAACACCCCTAAATGTCAAATTATATATCTCAAGGCTTAAGCGGCCTGCAGGATATATGCAATGAGAAATATTACATATTTCGATATCAACAATTAGTAGAGGGTCCAACATTAAAAAAATCAACTCCTACATGATGATCATAATTCTTCGAAAGTGTGTTTTTGAATAATTTTCTTTTTTCGAATAAAATTAGTAGTTTTAAAACACACTTTTGTGTGTGTGGGGTTGCAAGAGTGTGTGTGTGTGTGTTGCTGTTTTTTATTTTTTTATTTTTTTTCGTCTTAAAAACAATCGTATTTGACTCTTTTTTTTTTGTTTTTTTTGTTTTTTTGTTTTTTTGGCAATGTATATCTACAATATTAACTAGGTGTTGGAAGAGAAAATTGAACCTACTCAAGGTAATCTTATCCAATCACCCTACATTAAACAGTGGCAAAACCGTAAATATTTTTCAGTGGGTCACTGTGAAAAAGACTAGAGATAATTTTCCATTATTAGAGATAGAAATATACATTTTAATTATTTAGTATGGCAGACTTCGCTTAAAAAAAAAAAAAAAGTACGGGCACAATTATAATTTTTTATTACAATGGAGGCACGACTGAAAATCTGTAAAGAATTTAGGGGTAAAATTGAATTTCAAAATTCGAATGGGATGTGCCCCTATTTATTATAATGTGACTTTTCCAGTTTCATCAACCCAGGTTGAATACGTCATATCAGTCATTTTGTGAGTGAACACTTTTAGGTTATATAGTGGGACCAGAGATATGACTTTTAAATAAGTAGAAGACAACTTGTCATGAGAACAATAATTTGAGTGCATTTACGTTATTATGTTTTGTTTGGTATTCTGACCGGCAAACTCAAATTTTTTATCTTAATTTTTTTTTAAAATTTAATAAAAATTATAATTTTTTTTAAAAAATTAATCAATTTTAATTTAAAAATTTTATTTTTAATTAACGAACTAAATGAAGATTATGATTAGTGATTTTTACTGGTGTTATAGACAGATTCTGTACGAAAGAAGTATTTGGAATGACTTTAAATAGTTGAAGAGGTGAAAAAAAAAAATATTGCTTGTAAAAGTTGAGGTATAAATTGAAATAAGATATATAATTTTAAGGGGCATTTATAGAATTAATCATTGAACACGTTGTGTACAATGATGATTCCAAATCGTTACTCATTTATAATATTAAAGAGGCACACTACTTGAAATTTTGTATATATAAGCTTCACTTTAAATTAAAGAAAACGTTTTAGTGCTCGCAACTCTTATAGTATTCTTTGCAATCTATAATAACGTCTTGGAACTTGGAAGAAGGGTTAGGTAGAAACTTGTTCTTTTGGTTAGGTGTATACAGTGACACATCCAAATATTTTCTTTTAGTGGGGCACATATAAGGAGAAATTTTTTAAAATTAATAACTTATAATATAAAAAATTTAATATAAGAATAAGTTAAGTGTTATATGACACATTTGAGGGGGAAAAAAAACTTTTGATTAGGGATACATTTGAGGAAAAAAAAACTTTTAAGTGTGGACAAATTACAAAATTTTAAGGAAAAATAGGGACATAATTTGAATTTAAAAAATTGAGGGTGGCATGCCACCTAACCCTAATGTAAATCCTTTTCTGGGTGTATATATTTTACTAACGAGATAAAAGTATCTCTAATATTTTAGGTGTATATCGCTATATGTATATTATACAGATATCGATAGATATTATATACATGGCCAGTATCTCCGCACTCCACTCATTTGATGAGAATCAATAGAATAAGAAGAATAGCTAACCCTTCATGTCCGTTGAATAATTTAGTAGTCTTGGTTTGAACTTTGCAATCCTAATCATATATGTATACTGCATTTTTTTGGGGGGTTCAAATCATGTACATATATATATATATATATTTATATATAACATATATAAGCCAGTGATTCCAGTCATTCAAGCTTGTTCATCATTACTTATCAAAAAGTATGTTCATCATTTTCTTAAAAAGAAAAATAAACGTCTCTTTGAAATTCAAAAAATAAAAATAGTGTCCCTTTGTTTAAGAAGCTTAGTTTGATGCCCATTAAAGTGTCCATTTTGTGTATTTTGTGTTAATCATTTTATTTTTTAAGTTTTAAATTATAGAATATTATGAAATCCATGGAATTTTTCATCTTATAATTAAATTGTTTCGACTTAATATAAATTAAATGATTTGTAATAAAGTTCTATAACTTATCGAAAAGTCATAATAAAAATAAAATAAAAACTTTATCGATCAAGCTTTATAATTCTATATCGTAGATCAGGTACAAGTTTAAAATAATAAAAAAAGTTTGTCATTTACATAATCAATTAGTGACGCCCCCTCAAACTTAAGGAAAATCCTTTTCAATTTTTCGGGGGAAAAAAAAGAATTGTATGAAAAAATATATTATTATATATAGCTTTTTGATAAATAACACTACATTATTATTATTATTATTATTTTTTTGAAAATGCATTTCGTCTTTAATATTTTGTCAAATGCAGTCTAAAATCATGACTTCTAAAACTTATACATAATTAAGAAACGCCTAATTAACAAATTAAGGAGGGAAAAAAAACCCAATTTTATTTCCCGCTAAAAAACATATAATAAATAACTTTTTCTAACATTGGCGGGAGGCCGTGGGAGGCTGATGACTCATCACGTGGTGGGCCCCTGATGACGTGGACAGCCACGTCAGACTCGCACAAAAAACTGTGTAGTGGCTTGACACTCGTAATATCGCCACAAACCAGACGCAAAAATTTAGAGAGAGAGAGAGAATCTTTTTTCCTTCTTTCAGTTCATCCACTGCCTTCTTTTTCTCTCACTTCACATCGCGTCCTTGTCCTCTTCTTCTTCTTCTTCTTCTTCGTCTTCTTCGATTGCGTTTCTTCATCAATTTCTGTTTAAGGAATCAATCTGCGTTTCGATTCGTTTCGTTTCTTTTCGTTTCATTTCGTTTGGGTTTGGTGTGTGAAAATGGCGATTGAAGAAGAGGACGTGGAGAGCTGCGGGAGTAGAGCGGTGTTCTCTCATCAGCCGCCGCCGCCGGCACCTACTCGCCATCAGAGGCAGAAGCTCGAGGTCTACAACGAGGTGCTTCGCCGAATCCAGGACAAGAATTACGAGGAAGCTGCTCTTTCCGATTTCGAAGATCAGCTTTGGCTTCACTTCAATCGCTTTCCTGCTCGGTATATTCATATCTTATCCAAATCGTATTTCCTTTTCTTTTTCGATGAATTTTCTCTTTCTTTCCTGCTCGTTTCTCGGGAATTTGGAAAAAGGTGTGAAAGGAAAAAGGAGGAATCTTTATACACGCCGTTTTGAGATTCCCTTTTCTTTTTTTCGACTCGTTTTGGCTTCATTTCAATTGCTTAGCTGCTCGGTATATTATCTTAATCCTGTTTTTCCTCTTCTGTTCATTTTCTTGGGAATTTGGAAAGTAGGAATCTTTATTCCTGACAGTGCTACGAACTACCGGAAAGAGACCGTTTTGAGATTCTTAATCCATCTTTCGACTTTGAATTTTCCTTTTCCTCTTCTTGTTTTATGTTTGTTTTGTAAATTTTGGAAGGATAAAGGATTGACTGGATGATCAAGTTTTCATGTTTGCTTTGGTTTTGGATGTGATGTTCCTGTTGAGTGTAGTGTGTGGCATTTTTTTTTTTTTTGGGGGTGGAATTGTTGAGTCTAGTACTTAGTTCAGCGGCTTTCATGATTGGTTCTAAGAATTTCATGAATTATTATTAGAGATATTTTCTGATGTAATTTTATGTAGAATCTTTGTTTGTTTGTTTGTTTGTTTTTGTTTTTGTTTTTGTTTTTTTTCCTGAGTGTTACATATATGTTTACATATGGAGTAAGGAGCTCTCAGATTGTTGAACTGTAGAATCTTTGTTTGTTTGTTTATTTGTTTTTTTTTTGTTTTGTTTTTTTGTTTTGTTTTTTCGTTTTCTTTTTTTTTTGTTTTTTTTTTGTTTGTTTTTTGTTTTTCCCGAGTATTGCGTATATGTTTACATATGGAGTAAGGAGCTCTCAGATTGTTGAACTGAGTTGCTCATTTCCCAGAAATATTCTCTCTCTCAAGCATTTTACCAAACAGTGTCTCTCCCTTTACTCTCTACTCGGTTTTTCATCTGTTCTTTCCCTTTTGCTTGCTTATGAAGGGTGTGATTCTTGGCATGTAGTTATGCATTGGATGTAAATGTGGAGCGGGCAGAAGATGTGCTTACTCATAAAAGATTGCTCAAATTAGCAGAAGAGTATGTAGACCAACCAGCTTTTGACGTTCGAGTTGTGCAGGTAAAATATGCTTCTCTTTTAGCTAAGGATGATGGTGATAAAAAGAGAAGAAAAGAAAATTGAAGACCAAAAGTATTGGCGTGAATTTCTTCGTTAGATGCAATTGTTATTGTTGTAGAGCCAGGAGAATGATTCATCCTCATTTGAGGTTGGCAAATCGATTCTTTGATGTAGGTTCATCCTGTATTCAATGGGAATTCCATTGACTCTGTCCATTCAGATGCTTCAACGAAAGAAGATGCTCAAAGTTCTTATCATTCTGGCAGACAAGGGTATGGCTTATTGTGACTGATGTTTTAGGTTATCCATTTCTTGTTTTAATGTATCCTGCTTTGTATTCTATTGTATATTTACCTTGTTTTTGCTAGTTATTGAATTGTGCCATCACCAGGACCCATCCACCGCCCACCTTTGGTTCATCGCCTAATCTTGAGACATGTGCACTTCAAGCCAATAGAGAAGATGGAGATACTGCTATGAGTGAGAGACCTATCTTTCATAGGTACAATAATTTATAATAATATACTGCTATGAGTGAGAGACCTATCTTTCATAGGTACAATAATTTATAATAATAAGAAGTACTCGGTTGTCTGTCTTATAATCAAAGTGTTCTTACATTAATGCTTTGAGATAGTCTCTTTCCTCTCTTCTACTTCCTTCTCCCCTGTTTATAAACTGTCGTAGTTAATGATGCCGTTGTTCTAGTATTCTATTTGGTTTTACTTTTTAAGTTAGTTTAGATTAGATTCTTCAGTCTTTTATTTATAGCAAGTTTTGTTATGATTCATTGAATGGATTTGTTTGCGTTAGTTTCTGCTACTCTGGAAAGGGTGTTAATTATATTTTATCAATCTTGTAGACCTATGCATGAGATCACGTTTTCAACAGTGGACAAGCCTAAGCTCCTTAGTGAGGTAGTTGACCTTCTTTGTACACCAAATGCATTCTTCCTAGTTTACTCTTTGTTTTGTCTTTTCTTGTCTCCTTTCTCAACCTATACTAGATAATATTTATAAGAATTGATTTTCAGTTAACTTCATTACTTTCTGAAATTGGACTAAACATTCAAGAAGCTCATGCCTTTTCAACTTGTGATGGATACTCGTTGGATGTCTTTGTTGTCGAAGGTTGGCCTTATGAGGTATGAATTTGCAAGCTACCGTATAGATATCCTTCTGCCCCCAAATCATATCTTTTTCTTGCTGAGTGTTGTTTTTCTTATAACTTTTGCTTAGAAATTGATATGTGTGAATTTGAAACAACAAGGAAACTGAGGAGCTTAAAGTTTTGTTGGAGAAGGAAATGCGAAAATATAAGGTAAGTTTACTCCACCTCACTTTCATGTTGTCGCTGTAATTTTATTTTATTCCAATATCTACATTGAAAATTCGTTGGACCAACTAATCTTTGGAATTGAAAGACAGCTTTGCTATAGAAATTCAATTCATGGTTACACTAACAAATTTTGCGGACTTTGCATTTTTTCATTGATGCTAATTCTTTAACAGGAGCAATCTTGGTCAAGACAGAATCCAGTTGCTGTTATAAGGGAGCATAAACCAATAAAAACTGAACCATTTCTTAACTCCGTAGAAATACCAAGAGATGAGAAGGATGTCTGGGAAATTGATACCGGGCTGCTAAAAGTTGAGAATAAAGTTGGATCTGGATCATATGGTGATCTGTAAGTTCTAGTTTTATGACCATCTGCACGTATCTTGATGGTTACTGTTTATTAGCTTATCTTTCTGTTAAAATTTTTAGGTACAGAGGCACTTATTGTAGCCAGGAAGTTGCAATCAAAGTCCTCAGACTTGAGCGTATCACTCCGGATATGGTGCGAGATTTTTCGCAGGAAGTTTATATAATGAGGTTTGTTTGCGTGTCTGCTAATAGTTATTAATTGGGTAACTTGAGTTGCCCCAACTTTTTAAAGCTTATGTATAGAATCGAGCCATTCTTATGTTCTAATGTTGAAAAAGCCTGCATGCACTTTTGTTCAATCAGAGGTCCTTGGCTCAGTTCAACACATCTATTTGGTTATATAGATCTATCAACTGATTAATTTCCTTTATAGCCGTCTTTGGCTTATTGTTATTTACATAGAAATTATTTGCATTTGAGATGCATCAAGATTAATCACTTTTTCAAATCTTTAGACAGCTAATATTGTTACCACTTCTGTATCTGTTTAATCCTGCAACAACTATTATAGTATTATTATAATAACTTGTCTGATTCTTCTCCAATCTTTTCACATTTTTCTTTTACGATTCATCATTTTCTATCTTGACTTTTGACAGGAAAATTCGGCATAAGAATGTTGTGCAATTTATAGGAGCTTGCACACGACATCCAAACTTGTGCATCGTGACTGGTAAATTCTTATATATGCAACTCTCTTGTTTGTTCCTTTGGAATCTTGATTAAAGATATTGCTCTTTCCGTGTAATCATTTCACTATATTAGTAAATTTGCATGGTATTGCTTGTGATACCTATAGATGCGATTGAAAATATCTACCAATTCCCATTTTATGATTTTTAAATAAATAAATACATAAAAGCAATGTTTGTATAATGATGCGAAATTGTCATGACATCAACTAATGACTGCTTTTAATGCTTATATCTATGTTGTCAGAGTTCATGTCTAGAGGAAGCCTATATGACTTTTTGCATAAGCAAAAGGGTGTCTTTAAGCTTCCTTTTCTACTCAAAGTAGCAATTGATGTTTCCAAAGGAATGAACTATTTGCATCAGAATAACATAATCCACAGGGACCTCAAGACTGCAAATCTTTTGATGGATGAAAATGAAGTAAGTATTCCATGACTTCTGACATGAAAAATTGTCCGCGAAACAATGGCCTTTCCCCCTTCTTGGATTGTAGTAGTTATGAACTCAAGACAAAAATGGTCTGTTGTTCTTAGTTAGCTATTTCTTATGCGTGTTTCTTTATCAGGGCTACTTTATTGGATGTTCTCCATGTGTATGTATCATGCAATTTTATCATTATCACATACTCTATTTACATATATCCTATTTTATATCATGAATTTATTTCGTATTTTCATAAACCTTTTTGAAGTTTCATGGTTTATGTAATAGCTATGATCTTCCTGATTTTCCTCCTGACCCCTCACCCATGTGATGCGTGTGTGTGTGTGTGTTTTTTTTTTTCTCTTTCTGTCTGTCTGTCTGTCTCTCTCTCCCTAAGGCCCCCCCCCCCCCCCAATCCCATTTGCCACTTCAATGTAAATTTCCAATTGAACATGTAGATATTGGACCAAGGCTGCATAAAAATTTATGCCTAAAAGCTTCAGTTATTGTCATAAATCAGGTAGTTAAGGTTGCTGATTTTGGGGTTGCCAGAGTGCAAGCTCAATCTGGAGTCATGACAGCAGAAACTGGAACATACCGGTGGATGGCCCCTGAGGTATGTCGTAAAATCAGAGCTTCCTTTTTTGTATGCTTTCCGCATTGTTGGAAGCATCAAATGATCTTTCTCCTAGCATCTTTTCACAAGGTTCTTTTGATTGAAGGTGATTGAACACAAACCATATGATCACAAGGCAGACATTTTCAGTTTTGGCATAGTGATGTGGGAGCTTCTTACAGGAGATGTAAGTGCCCTTTTCTTCAAAAAGGAAAGATAAGTGAGATGTGTGTACTTGTACACACCGAAACGTGTTCATATTATTGTTTTATGTCTACTTCTCTTCCAGCAGCTGTGATAGCTTGTAAATATTTTGTGACAGCTCCCATATTCTTCATTGACGCCATTACAAGCGGCAGTTGGTGTGGTGCAAAAAGTATGTGGTGTTTCAAATTCTCCTTTTAAATTCATATCAAATATTTATTCTTGCCAACGATCACCTGTAATTGACATTTTTATCAGGGTCTCCGACCGCCAATACCGAATAACAGTCACCCCAGGCTTGCCGAACTGCTCGAGAGGTGCTGGCAGCAAGACCCCAATCACAGACCCGACTTCTCAGAAATCATAGAGATTCTTCGGCAGATAGCAAAGGAGGTAGGTACATTTTGCAAGATGGATATCCCTTTGCCATTTCATGCCAAGCCTTGTGATTTTGTCCAATTTTAATGAGTTACCGAGGAATTCTGATTTTGAAACAGGTGAATGGGAAAGATGATCGGCACGGGTTTTTTTCAGGCCTGAGATGGAATCATCACTAGTTGCTGGATTATGGGGTGAAGAAATCTGACTTTAGCCTGCTATTTTCCCCTTTGCTTGTTATTCACATTGTGCAGTTCTTTTACAAACGATCAACTCTGTCGTTTTCTTTTTAGTACCGAATATTTTGTTGTGCGTGGGTTTTGAGCAGCGTTATTGTACTTGAGGTTTCTTCCACTTCTCTTATTTACCTGATCCTTGTGTTTCTCTCATAGTTTTCTTCAATGTATGCAAGATTTATGGATAATTTTGGGGTTAGGTCACAAACTGCAGACCAAGCTGTCTAACGTATGGCCTTGTCGCTAACCCGTTGATATATAATGAAATCTGCTTTTAGTACATCCAGTTTCTCTCATTGATTGTTTGTTACTATGATGAAGGTTCATTTGTAAGATTCTTTTCGTGTTCTGTCAGTGCTGTATAGTTTGGGGTTAATTATTGGTGTTTTCAACGAAACATCTTTCGTCGGTGATTAGTAGTTTCACCGACGTATCACGTATTATTGTTTTTGTCAGAACAGGTTTACCTGGGATGCTAGGGGACGAAACCTTCTCAAAGAATAGTCGCTTTCGTGGCGGAAAAGTTTGGCAAGAGCAAGGCACTCATGCTAGGGTCAAACAAGTCTCCAAGAGAAGCGATTATTTCTTGGGGAAGGCTCCAAAGTACCGAAACAGGCGGTAGAATGAAATCAAATACCAGTGGATGGAGCTATAAGCGGAAATTCCCATTGGTGAGATTGCTATCCCAAGACATCAAATTATGTGATCTCTAAACTAGACAGATATTGGGAGACAACAATAACAAGAAAGAATGACAAAATAGGTCGAAGTTTACTGAGTAATAAGAGTACAATTTTTCTTCAAATTAGACTGTTAATCAAGTGGAAAATCTAACAAAGCCAGCTATGAACGCGTGGTCAACCGATTGCCACCAGCCTCATTGAGCAGCTGTCGCGCTCGAACGCTGACCTGCAATCGGACCAATGCATGCATGCAATGCAGAGCTACGCGCGACTGGTTTCTCACATGGGCTCCACGAACCAAAGCTTGCAGCTTCACCAGGCTCCTCAGCGCCCGAAACGCACGTCTTGCCTGTTGAAATTTCAAAACCATCACATGCCACAGTGAGAATATCGCACAGTAACATTTATGAAGAATTCTGTGGTCGAGCGAAAAATATATGTAATATATATACAAGTGACATCAAAATCATATCAGAACTTCCAAAGAAAAAAAGGTACGTAAATTTAATCTTACTTGATCAAAATCGGACAATCAGAATACGCTAAAATCTTATTTTCTGAAATTAACAGTAATTTTTAAAAAAAAAAATTCAGTAACGATGATTATGAGTTGGAACTTGGAACAAGTACAAGATGGGCTCTGAAAAGTGATTGGATCTTGGTGGCTGCAATATCTTCTTTGGTAAGAACTATGTGTTGCAATGTTGAAGAAGCATGTAATTGGGTTGTTGAAACTAGCAAATTGGCTGTTTCTTCTTCTTCATCTTCTTCTTTTGTGGAAATGGCTTGATGTTGTTGGGAATCTGGGGTGGTATTGTCGTAGACGACAATGATATCTCTCGGAGACCGTTTCACGGACTTTCGAATTCGGAACAGTTTGAACCAACTCGGTGAAGTTACCATTGTTGTTCTATGTTGGAAGTTTTGAAGTTTGGGGTTTGTTTCAGGTTTTAAAACACTCGTCGTAGGAGTTACTTAGGAGGAGGTTGTCGCGTGAAAGCCAGGAAATGTGGACACCATGTTTTGAGAGAGAGAGAGAGAGAGAGATGTTTGGTTGGAGGTAGTGGAATGTCAGAAACTATAACGTGACAGGATGAAATTCAGTGCTCTGTTTGAAGCATTCTACTCCCTACCTACCAGACTCAAACTGCTATAAGATTTTCTTTAAAGAAAATTAAATGAAAAAACGAAGCCAAAGCCAACTTTTATCAATAGTACATGTTTTGGACCTTAGAATTGATTAAAACTTCAGTCATATCATACTGGAAAATGTAAAAAGATTTAAAAAAAATGGAGCTTTCTATTTTCGAGTATTTTCATCAATAATGCTTTTTTAAACATTAAATTTAATTAGAATCACTTCGAACTAAAACTAACCAAACCATATATTTAAAACAAAATCCTAGTGATCCCCCCCCCCCTCCCCTCTCCTCTTTTGGGTAGATGGTGATAAGCTTCTAATTTCACTTCTTATTATAGAACGCTAAAAAAGCACTCATATCTTTATATATATATATATATATATATATATATTATCTTAATATATATATATAAAAGAGTCAATAATATTCTCTCTTCTTTTGTCATGTGTCAACTTTTTTTTTTTTTTTACTATTCTTTTTTGCTTTCATTGTTTGTCTTTCTTTTATCTTTTTATTTTTCTTCTCTCATTTATTTTCTTTTAAGCAAAATGATAAATGAGAGAAGAAAAAAAAAAGAAAAAGGATGAAAGCAAAAAAGAAAAGTAAAAAAAAGAAAAAAGAAAAAAAAGGGTTAACACAAGGCAGAAGAAAAGAGAGTATTATTGGCTCTTTTATATATGTTATTATTATTATTTTTATTAAGATTAAGATAAGATAAGATTAAGATTGAGACTAAGATTACAATTAAAATGTTTGTTGGAAAAATAATGGTTCAATTCAAACAATTTATTGGGTGAAATAATTGATTCCACATATTTAAAATCATTAACTGTATGCTTTTGCTTAGGAAAGGAAAACAAATATAACTGCTTTGATGTGTATTTTGCTTGTAATGAGTGTAGAAAATAATGGTTCCAATGGCAATTCCATAACCATTTTCCTCCCAAAAAAAATTCTTTCCCCTACATAATTTATAAGAAATTTAGAATAAAAACTAGGTATATTGGACACGTGCAATGCACATGGTATTTATTTATTTATTTAAAAAGTTAGACTAATTAAATGACCACTAAACAAAATTTTGTTTTAAATTGAGAATGGGGGATTCAAACTTTTCATCCTTGTGAAATCAATTGTGAAATTTATTACGTATTAAAACAATTTACCCATTAGTTTTTT
The DNA here is from genome assembly GCA_008635985.1 of Ficus erecta. Taxonomy (NCBI): domain Eukaryota; kingdom Viridiplantae; phylum Streptophyta; class Magnoliopsida; order Rosales; family Moraceae; genus Ficus; species Ficus erecta. The sequence continues at coordinate 222,445 of BKCH01000040.1, forward strand.
AGGGACGTGTGTTTCATATTGAATATTTAACACTTTTTATAAAAAAAAATTTACATAAAATTATCATTCATTTAAATTTTTTTTTTTTTCATTTTTTGGAACAATATTAGTGAAATTCCAAGAATATCTAATCAAAACTCTTAAATAACTGATGTATCTTCTATAAACTTTAGATCCAAGTTTACACTAAGAACACACACACACACACACATATATGAAATTGATATTAATATTATTTTCTTAAAATTTTCTCCGTTGTTAGTAAAATTTAAAATAGAAAGACTAAGATTTTGCTATATATGTATACAAATCAACGTTAATACTTTTCAAAAGAAATTTTATTAGTACAAATTATTTTGAATTAAATATTCAAAATAGTTTTTGAATTATTTAAAACTATTTAAACCTATATGAACTCTTTTGTTTTTTAAAAATGATAATTTATTCAAATTATAAGAAATATCATTAAATGCAATTCCGTTTGAAAATTCAAAAATTCTCCTTTTTTTTTACGGAAAAAATTTCTCCAATATTAGTCTATTGCGGCCTAAATTTTTTTTTTCTTTTTAACTTTAATTCTTATCTATTTCATATTTTTAATAAAAACACCTGAATGACACAAATTAAAAGACCATTGCACCAACATGATACAGAAAATTAACAGTAGATCAGTATGACACAAAAACTAAACTACAATTATCTAAAATTTTTGTTATGTTGGTTAAAAATAAATAATTTGTGTCATGTTGGTTAATGAATGAAAAAATGTGGTTATTTATGAAATTTTCTCTATTATAGAGTCTCGTCTTAATTATTACTTAGTACTTTTATATTTTTAAAGCAGTGTAATATATATTTTTTAACTTAATTTCAAATGTTAGTCCTATGATACAAAATAGAAGTTTCTAGTTCATCATTTGTTGTCTTCTTTTTTTTTTTTTTTTGTGTAAATTTTTATTGAAAATTAAGTTCCGGATAAATTTATTTTACACCATCATTTTTTTTCCCTTTAAAGCTAATTCTTTTTACTAATAAATAGAAACTTGCACTTACACACACCAATATTCTAACTGTCGATGACTTTGAAGTCAATAAATTTTTCAAAAACAAATAAAAGTTTAAATGAAAAAAAATTAGAAAGAAAGGTAGATAAAAAAATTTGGAGGGAAAAAAAGGATGAAACGTTGGTTATGGTAGTAAAACATAGAAATAAGTGTTCTGTGTGGGTATATTTGGGAAAAAAAACTTTTTAATGGGGGCAAATTACTAAAATTTAAGGACATAAGGGGTAGAATTTAGAATTAAAAAAATTGAGGAGGGGGCACGTGCCCCCCTTGCCCTATTTAGCTCCGTGACTGCTTGTAAGGAAGTTAGGTTACTGGGTTTTTGTCGAAAAGTGGGTTAGCTGTCATCGTTTAAAGCTTAATAGACAAAAAATGAAGGAAATTTCAATAAGAGAATGGTAAAAAGGAAATATGAAAGATTGACAAAGTTGCAGCAAGGCACTTAGTATATATAATAGATATAATACCCACACCATTTATGTGTATTTTGCTTGTAATGAGTTTGGATAATAATGGTTCCAATTACATAACCATTATCCACCAAAAAATAAACATTACTCCGAAATATTTTATAAGGAATTTAGAATAAAAATGTAATACCTATACCATTATCAATATCTTTTTTTTTTTTGTTCTTTTTAAGAAATATCTGTATGATTGTATCATACAAAAAAATATTAATCTTTAATGTATATTTTTTCGATAAATTGCTCGGTTGCTTCTAATTTAGTCTTCAATCCTTCTTGTGTAGTTAAAAGCTCATTGAAATCTTAAAAAATAATAATAATAATGTTTTTAATGAACCAACGTTAATAATTTAACAGAAAATATCATATGTTATAAGGCACACATAATTTATGATTTAAGGGTAATTAAGATAAAAAATAATACATAATTAAATTTATTGGTGTCATATACATGATTCTATATAGAGATGCAAAGTTCGAATCCCCTTACCTTCAAGTTCACCCTCCACTTTATGGGCCGAGTGATCCGGGCCTTTACCCAAGTCACACGGCCTAACTCTCAGCTTGGAGTGGGCGGGCCGGTAAAGAGCCACACCAGATCCGGCCCAAATGAACTGAACCAAACGTCCCACTACTTAAGCACCCCCTTTGGGTTACGGGCCCACGTTGCCGAGCCCAGCGATCTAATGGCTTATGCTACTTTCTTGTAACCCGGCTTCTTTTGCTTTGTCTTTGTCGATGTGGAACATTTAAGAAAACACCATAGTGCTTTAAAATGCAAATTACGCTTGAAAACTATTGCATTCCTTGAAACCACTTTACAAACTTTGTAGTTTTGTTTTATGGACGAAGAATTCAAATTCTTTGTAAAAGTTGCCGTGCTTGGAAATATTGGTTGCTGGATTAGGCATGGTCACAAGCTTTTAATCTTACTCTTGAAACACCAAAAAACCTTAAAGGAAAAAATCACCGTCCGTTTTTAACTTTTACTCGTAAAAATAGTGGATCGCTTGAAGCATCATAAAGATAATAGCTTTGTATGTTTTTTGTGTTCAAACTCAGATTAAATCCGAACAAACTCAAATTTTTACAACCCATAACATTTTTTTTAGTGTGTGTATGTGTGTGTGTGTGTATATATATATATAATATCATAGGATTTGATGGTAAAAAAATAACAGAGCCTTATTGTCATCTTATCGTTTATCTAGAAAACGCTCATTAGACATGAAATGAAAATGTGGTCGGTATTATTGTTCATTTTATGTCTAATGAGATTTTGGATTAATGTTCCAATAGCATGTACTGCTGGAACATAGCTCGATGTGTTCTTATTTCTTGACACTTAATTCCGTGGCATACCCCAATAAATAAATAAACAATAAAAACCTTTGAATACCATCAAGCACGTAGATAATTGTATTCTGTATTATAATTAATAAGCTAGTGTAATCTTCCGTCTATTAAATTAAAGAAAAAAAACTTGCAAGTCGAGATTTTATTTTATATTATTTTTTGTTTTACCAGGAAGTCGATTGTTTATACTGATACCTACTAAAAAATGCGAAAATAAAAAAAGAAAGAGCTAGGAATATTATTAATATGATTTCAAGAGATCATATATTATATAATATAGGATGAAAATACTGTAGAAATTTTTTTTTAACAGTTTGATAATGATGAATTAGTGTGTGCCTCTAACGAGTTCCTCGACCAATTAGGAGGTCTCTAATGTTCAAACATTTCATGAAAAGCAAAGCACTATTCCACAAAGTTGACAATTATTCCTCTTTTTTTTTTTTTTTTTTTTTTTTTTTTTTTTTTCCGCCTTCGGTTCCTTCTTATGGAATATATACATGGTGATGGCGTTAACATTTCTATACACTCCATATATATATATATATGTTTTTTTTTTTTTTTTGGGGGTGGGGGGATAGCTAATTAGAGTACTTGGTTATTTGATTCTATTTTCCAATTTTGATCCCTTTCCCTCTTGTACGACAACATTATTACATGGTCAAACGACAATGGGGATTCCACAATCCCTCTCTCCATGTATGTCTACAACTCCATTGGAAGTGAATTCTGAGACCAAGCAGCATGTCCACCAGCTATGTCCGTAACGCAAGAGAAGCCCTGTTTAAACGAATATGAAAGCTCTCTTAGACATTAAACCTCACACATTAAGCAGCCAATGTATATCAAATATTGCTAATGCAAATTTAAATCAAACTTCCACAATGCATGTGGATTATGCTGCCGTCAGTCAACCCCCGAGTTACTAGCACTGTGTTTGGTACGTGGTACGAGCGAAAAGTGCACAGAAGGAAAAAAAAAAACAAAATTAAACTAAAAACTAGATGCAATTATTATTGAGTTATTTATATCAATAATCCTTAAGATATGGGTTTTGTCTCATTTTGAGGCATGATATTTACTTTAAAGGTCAAACTACCATGACGTTTTTTAAGCACACAAATTTTGCCAAAAGATAAAGAAATAACATTAATTTCTTTTGTCTATTTTGAAAGGGAAATGGGGTAAATTATTTATAAAAAAAAAAAAAAAAAACCAAAAAATATCAAATCAAAGGAAAATAATTATCCTTTCTATCATTTTCTTTCACCCAACTTTCACTCATTTTTCAGCCATTGCATTTAGAAAAAAGATTCCAAGTGCCCTTTTTTCCAACGCATTTATAGAAATATGGCTTTGGCAAAAAGCTTTTGAAAATGTTTAGCTGCATTATACAAGTCTTTCAGTTTGATATTGAACCAAACCATGAATAATGTCTGTCCATTTTTCAACTCCAACAACCAGAGAGAATAATTGCTTAGAAACAAAGCTATTTAAATAAAATTAAAAAAAAAAAAGAGTAAAAAAGTTAAAGAGTATAACTTACAGCAGCTAAAAGGTCAGTTGCAGCCATCATGGACCTTTTCCCACTCTGACACCCCTATAAAATCCAAGCAAACCAAAACATTTCAATTCAAAAAATAATGATAACCCAATAAAAGAAAACAGTTCATTTAATTTACTTATTTAATTATAATAAAATTTTCATTTAAATCCAAGCAAACCAAAACATTTCAATTCAAAAAATAATGATAACCCAATAAAAAGAAAACAGTTCATTTAATTTACTTATTTAATTATAATAAATTTTTTTTTGGGGGGTTTTCTCTACGAACTCACAACAATAATTTCATCATCCTTTCTGAAATGTGATGTTACTTTTGCCAGAAAGTGAGGATTCCTTGTCATCCCTGCATTTGAAATCAAATTTTTCAAAACAAAATAAGTAAAGTTTAGTCCCTATTCAAGTGAAGTAATAACAAACAATTTTAATGTAATTGCATTTATATATTCCTTCTACTAATCACAGTTACTTGCATTTCTTGAGCCATTTCCCAGCCAATTATGAATCAAAATACGGAGATTTCCACTATTTTTAAAGTTAGATCTAATTAAAATCATGTCATAATAAGAATGTATGCAAAATTAATCGTTCAACACAGTGTTTGAGATGTTGTAAGATTGTGAATTTTGAGCCAAGTAATAATGGTATACCTGATCCAACTCTGTACATGTAAGGGATGTTAACAGCTCCTTGGGCATGTCCTGCACTAAACTCCTCAGGTGTCCTACACAATATCATTCACACATACACACTTTCTTGGTTTCACTTCCCAAAAAAAAAAAAAAAAAAAAAAAAATCCCAAAAAATGGTTTTCATTTTTGTCCTTAAAAATTTTGTATTTTGTAATTATTTTGAAAAAAAAAATGCAAAAAAAAAAAAAAAGAACCACCAACCAACCTGACGTCCAAGTAGCGGTGGCCAGCAAGTAAAAGCTCAAAGGCGACACGAACCGGGACAGAAGTTGGAACTCCGACGGCCTCCAGCTGATTCCCTCTCAGAGTAGCCTTTGAACTTTATTTTCCCACCATCCAAACACCACCAACACACCAAGTTAGCAAACGTCAAACATTCACAACCAAGGAGATTTTTTTTTTTTTTTTTTGGGGTCTTTTCTTGTTGCTTACCGTATGGCGAAATCAGAAGCGTTGCGTCTGGTTCCAGAGCCACGACGAACGGCCCTGATTCGGAGTGGAACAAACAACCTTTGTTGATTCAGAGTTTGAAGAGGAAGATCAGCTCCATGGAGTAGAATCTTCGACCCAGTTCCGAGACAAGCTGAGGAACCAAACGACGTCGTTGCAGCCATTTCTTTCATGCTTTTTTTCTTCTCCTTTTCAAGAGTGAGTTTGTGTATATATTTGTTATAACTTATATGCTTTTGAGTGAAAGGCAAGAGAAGAGATGGTTAATATGGTTGCGAGGAATACACACACACACACACACACATATATATATATATATATATATACACACCTTTACACATGTACATATATAGTTATAGATAGAGAGAGACGGGGGCATGGGTGCCACGACATCTCTAGGTGTAGGTGCATTCAAAAGTCTAAAGAGATGGGCAATTATTTTTTTATTTTTTAATTTTTTTTTGTGGGATAAAAATCTGAAAATTCAGTTTGAAGATAAGCCCAAAACAGGGACAGACAGAGGCACAAAACTCCACAAGGGCACGCCTACTTTGGTTAGGATAAGTTGGAAGGAGTCATTGAGATTGAAACGGCCAAAATCCAAAAGTGTGTTTGTTTGGGCACAGACTTCGATGCCTGGTAGTCCACATGTACACGTGGCGTTCCAACCCATTCCAGGCCATAATCACCTGAGTGGCTCAAAGCTTTTCTTCTGCCTTTGGGACATTATCTCTCTATCCATCTCTCTAATCGATGGTTTATCTTTATATTACTAATGGATTTAAAAATTAAAAAAAATCTTCATGTTCTCTCCTAATTCATATTATAATCATTAACATCACATGTGAAATAATAAAAATTATGACCTTAGATTTTTAACAATTAATAATCCTTAAGTTTTAAGATTGATTATGCATAATTTTTTTTTTCAATGACTAGATAAAATGTGCGTATCAAAGTTCAAATATGGACGATAATAGAAATAAAAATTTTAAGTAAGATTTTTTTTATCATTATGACATCATATGTTAATGGATTATGAATGGATTGATAAAAGAATAAAAATTTCATTGAATATGTGGTGACAGGAGGGGTAATTAGGTTTAGTAATTAAGTAAAATTGAATTATTTTTGTTTTATTGAAGTGTCTTCAGTTTTTTTTAAGTGATGATAGATATGAAAGATGGAACGCTGATACGACTGATTTTTTTTTTTAGGAGAAAAACAAAGTATTCCTCTTTGATTGATTGAGCCCCACTCAAATGTATTCTTCATCTAAATGGATGTGACTGTGATATTGTAATAGTAGTAGTGGGTCAATGGCCTACGACTCTACGAGGCATGCTGTTCTTGACCCTTTATTAGTTGGTGGTTCTCCTATCCCTTAACATCTACATCTACTTCTTCTCTTTCCTTTTTTTCTTTGGGGGAAAAAAAAAAAAAAAACTACTTTGTAGAAGAAATATACTACATAAGGTAATAACAAATTACGGCCAAAAAAATGATAAATTTTCTGGTCAACTAAAATAACAGAAGTTTCTCGTTGATGTCGTTTATTGTGATAAATGTGATTTATAAGTTGTCCTTTTAACTTATTGTTGATGTCGTCTTTGTGCAAGCGTCGTTTTCATTATTTGGTCGTTTTTGGAATTTATTGACGTTCTTGTTTTTGTTGTCGTTTCACTTATTGACGTCGTTTATAGTTATCGTGTTACGTGTTGTCGTTTCTAAGTTGTCGGTTCTCTGATTGCTGTCGTTTACGTGGGTAATGTTGTTCCTTTTTTTGTCGTTTTCGTAGTGGTGTCGTTTTTACTTCATCATCGACCATTTTGATTGACTGTCTTTTAATACTTGATGTCGTTTTCAGATTACCAGTTCTTTTTATTTATTGTCGTTTTTAGTTGTTGTTGTTGATTTATGGTAATTTCGCATATACTGTAGTATTGTTGTTTCTGGTTGATGTGGCTTTTGACGTTTACTTGGTAAATTTGTTGTCATATTTTTGTTGTTTTACATACGATGTCATTTGAATTTGTTATCTTTTTCTAGTTAATGTTGTTTTTGTTTTACTATCAGTTATTGATGTCAATGTCGTTTTAAGTTACTCTAAAAAAATGTCGTTTGAAGTTACATATCACCGTTGCCATTGTCGCGTCTCCAATTTCATCTGGCTCAACGTTTGAAGTCGTGTAACAGAACATTCTCGTCATTAGTTCATGTAATCATTGCTGTAATTGTCGTTTACTTAGGCAATGCCGTCGTTCATATACTGTCATCTTTCATCTCTTCTGTCGTTTTCGTTTTATTTTATCTTTTGCAATTTTTCAGTTAGGTATCTTTCTTATTTCATTCTCTTCTATCGTGATTTATAAAACTCACTTGTTATTCTCGCATGTTGTTGTTCTTGTTGACGTCGTTTCATAATTATCGTCGTTACGTTGGTCATTTCGCTTTTGTTGCCGTTTTGGATTTATTGTCGTTTTTTTCAATGATGTCGTTTAATTGTTTGGGCCCGAAACAAAAGGCCTGAAGTTGGGTTGGTAAGGCCCATGAAAAATTATTGATTCTCCCCTCCCTCCCTCTCTCTCTCTCTCTAGAACCGAAGAAAGAGTAGAAGTTGCAGAGGAGCTCCAGCTGGGGAAGAGGAGGCAATGCCAATGGCGACCTTCGCGAGCCTTTCGACTCCGCCATTGTCATGTCGGAGGTCACTTCTTCACTCTCTCTCCCTTCTCAAGAAGAAGGACCTCCACTGGCCTTCTTCTTCTTCTACTCTTCCACATGGGGATCGGAGAAGCCTACTCCTGCTTCCTCCTCCGCTCAAATGCTCCTCTTCCGACCCCACTCAAAACGCTGAATCGGAACCTGAAACGACGTCGTCTTCGGTACCTTCGTCGTCGTCGTCGTCTTCGTCTTCGTCTTCTCCTCCGGGAGACTGGGCGTACAAATTGTGCGCAGGGCTCGGAGGGATCGGGCTTCTGGAGACGACGTATCTGACCTACCTCAAGCTCACCAACTCCACCGCCTTTTGCCCCATCGGAGGTGGAAGCTGCGGCGACGTCCTCAGCAGCGATTACGCCGTCGTTTTTGGTATTTTTCTCTTTCTTCTTCCGATTATTCTTCTCTTCTTATTTTTTTTCGCACTAAAGTTCGTTGCTTGGTTACCGAGAAAACGGTGGTTGGAGAAAAATTGAAATGACTGATCTAATTATTTTCGTTTATGAATATGAACAATTGTAAGGTAATGTCTTTCCGAATTTTAGAACTACAAAGGAATCACTTTGCACGAACTGTGTTTGAGAAGATGTTTCTGTGAAAGCCCTTTACCTTTTTTGCAAGTTGTTCCTCCTAAAATGATGAAGAATACTGGAAAATTGAATGAAGAAAGAATCGCATGTGAATCAAGTAAAGGGAAGGCCTTTGTGAATTTCGAACTGCAAAGGAATTACTTTGCAGGCAACGTGTTTGAGAAAATGTCGCTATGCCTTTTGCTTTTTCTGCCAATTCCGTTGACCTGCCCGAGTAGTTAATCTAATTATACTCGTAAATGAATCAAGGAAATGCCTTTATGGCTTTGAAATGGCGAAGAAACTTGCTTCGCAAGAAATTTGTTTGAAAAAAAGGTTTCTATTGAAAACCCTTTTGCCCTTTTTGGCCAGGTGTTCCTCTTTCATTGATTGGAATGGTTTCTTATGGTCTGGTTGCGGCACTTGGTGTGCAGTTGACTCGAAAAAGCTTGCCGTTCGGATTGGTTGAATCTGATGGCCGTCAAATTCTACTTTGGAGTACCACTTCGATGGCAGCTGCAAGTGCCTACTTTCTCTACATTCTAACCACAAAACTTTCAGGAACATCTTGCTCCTACTGTCTCTTTTCAGTTCTGCTATCCTTCAGCTTATTTGGTATCACTCTAAAGGTGAGTTTCCTTTTTTTTTTTTTTTTGTCTCTCTTCCTGAAATTTTTTTGTTACTGTTCAGTTCTACTTAACAGCCCGTTTATTTCGAAATAAGAGTAACTAGGAATTTTTCTTTGGGCTTGTACTATAGGATTTCGGATGGCAAAACATTCCAAAGGAGGTTGGTTTACAGCTCTGTATAGCAAGCTTGGTGGTTGTTACTCTAAACTCATCGTATAGTGCTTTTGGACCTGTGCCCCCAAGGTGATTGATCTTTTTTATTGGTCTTTGCTTCTTTTTAAAAACATTTTATCAGTTTGTTCTTGTTGAATCTGGAACCATATTTATGTCTTTATTCATCAGGTTGTTGTTTAGCACTCATAATGACAAAATTTCACGTAGAAGGAAATCTTGTGAAAGTATAATAGATTCGATGTGGCAGCCTTTCACTGTCATTTTGTGATGTTAGCTAGAGCCGAGGTTTGTTTTATATTCTTGTCCTTGGGTAAATTGCTAGGTTAGTCCTTAAACTTTTTACTTTATGCAATTATGGTCTTTGAACTTTTTTTGTAGCTGGAATTCCCCTAAACAATTAAAATGTTGCTACCACAGTCCTTTAAGTTAATTTTTAGACGGAATTCGTTAGTTAACATCACTTTTTAACCAAATTACTAACGGATTCCGTTTAAAAATTAACAGAAATAACTATCGTAGCAACATTTTAATATTTTAGGGGTATTTCCTGTTCTTTTTTTTTCGTAGCAGGAATGACCATAAACTATTAAAAACGTTGCTACACTAGTCCTTTCCGTTAATTTTTGGACGGAATCCGTAGTTAGTACTACTTTTTGACCAAATTACTATCAGATTCTATCCAAAAATTAATGGAAAGAACTATTATAGCAACATTTTAAAAGTCTAAGGGCATTCCAACTACGAAAAAAAATTCAGGGACCAAAGTTGTACAAGGTTAAAAAGTTTAGGGACTAAATGAGTAATTTACCCTTTGTTCTTTTCAGAAATATTACATAGGTCTTAAACAGCCTCTAGAGTTACTTAATAGTTCCAAAAATATTTGCTATGGTTTATCTATGGTTTGATTGCGGCTACAGATTTGTTAGGTTGATGGTAAAAAATGAAAAGTTTTTAGACTAGAAAAAATGGACCAAATAGAACATTCCACATTTCTTCTTTGTTGCTAAGAACAAGAACGTGTTCTTCTTTTCTTTAATATTTTTATATCCTAATCGAATATGATGGTATAACCTTGAGAAAACTCTGATGATATATTTCCCTGCTATTAACAACTTTTTATGGTCAGAAACCTTGACGATATTAACCTTCCATATTTTACAACTGAGATAACAACAAAATCAAGTCCTTATGCGCTTGCTCTTGCAAAGCATCTGAATTCCATAGGTGCTAAAATGTATGGGGCATTCTGGTGTTCACACTGTGTGGAGCAAAAAGAGGTACTATATTCTCTGCAAGTTGTGTTTAAATTTGAGCAATATTATGAGATGAAGGCGCTGACTATTCTTTATAGCCTTTCTTATCTGATGATCGCAGTGTCATTCTAAATTTCTAATGTTTCTATGATGAATGATAAAAATGAACTATGCTTATAGATGTTATCTCCTCTTTGCTTTTTCTTCTAGCCCGTCCTGCATACGCTTATCAAAACGCTTTCAAGTTTCAGGGTAGCTTCCATACCTGCATGAATTACCTACCTAAATTAAGATCTTTCTTTTCTGAATGGACTAGCCCGATATGAACATCCACTCTTTGTATTAACTTGTTATCTTACATTTTGCGGAGGCACAAAATTTCTTAGGCTTTAAGGTCGCTTTATTGTGTGTTCTGTATACCAAGGCCCCAAGTGTTTTCGTTGGTGTTTCTGATGTTCATGTAGTTAAGTAAATAAGTAAGTAAAAATAAAAAAATAAAAAAAACTCGTATAACATTTTTGTTTATAACTGCAACAGAAATTTGGGTACGAGGCAGCAAAGCTGGTGAATTACGTGGAATGCTTCCCTAATGGATTCACCAAAGGAACGAAAATGGAGAATGAATGTTTATTAGTTGGAATCGAAGGTTTCCCAACGTGGGTGATTAACGGGCAGGTGGGCCACCACAAAATTATCTAGCAATTAAACCTCTCTGATTTTTAGCCTCTTTTTTTTTTTTTTTAGATTTCAATTTACCCTAATCGAAATTCGGTTATTATTATTATATTTCTTGCAGAAAAAGAGTGGAGAACTAGAGTTTTCAGAGCTTGCGGAGTTATCTGGTTTTAAATCTGATGAAGTTAGTAGTGAGTCCATAGAGTTTGTCCAATGAAGTAGATCGTTTCACGTTGTATAGATCTTTGACGACTTCCTCCTGATTTTGATGTCTTCTTTACCTCATAAATTAAGTAGTTCTAATTTTATCTAAATTAAATAGTGAGGTATACAAATAAAAAGTGAATTGACAAGTTATTCATATTTCTCATATTGATTATAATAATTAATGCGCATCGTGGCGGGGAAAACTAATTCCCCTTACTTATTTAGTAGTCTTCTTCATTGCTCTCGGTAATTTTTTAAATCAAAATAAGATGATTCTTATGTCAAAATATTCGTAATAATGAGACGAATAAGACAAAATCTGTTTTACATATTTTTTCCGAATACATATTAAATTTTTACATTATTTTTTATATCACAAAATATTTTAAAAGTTTTCTCTATAAATACATATTTTTAATATAGCATTTAAAATATCATCTTCAGATATTTCTAAACGGGTCTTAAATGTTTTCCAAGAGAAAGTGAAATCCCATGAGGTTCCAAAAAAAAAAAAAAAAGGGAGCGAAAATGAAAAACACACAGACATTAAAACGTAAAAACAGAAGTTGCAAGGTGGATGGTTTATGATGCATCAATCCATGAAAAATAAAACCTAATCCATGAAAAATTTGGCTACCTTGAGTCACATAATCATCAACTATCCACTTCTGGCTTGTCATCCACTTATCCAATAAAATATTAGGGTAATCGAAGACATCAGTATAAGGTACCGTAACCAAATCCGGTCAACCACCACCACCCCACCAAACATTTCGCCGCATTAGGACACTTTTTCTTTTAATCATAATTAGCCTCGCCTTAATGAAAGAAACTTTCCATTCACCCAAAAAAAAAAACAAAAAAAAAAAAAACCATCAACCCCCAGAGTAATCGCAATTTAGTCACCTGTCCGTCGATGATGGCACAAACACGAATGAAAAAAAACTATATATATATATATATATATATTTTACTATACATACTTGTAAATTCCTCAAAAAGTATTTGTATTTATTTTCATGTGATTTAGCCCTTTTTTTTTTTTTGAAAAAAAACCTTATTTAGCCCTTTTTATAAACTGTTTTAAATTAAAATATTTCAACTTAATTTTTTTCTTTTTGTGAAAATTTAAGAAGTTTTTTTAATTAGTTTTTAAAATATTAAACAACTCTGATTCTAAAACCATTTTGAAAACCAACTTTGATCTCATCTCAATATCCGACCCTGATCCTGAAATCCAATCCCAGTCCTGACCCCAAATCTATTTCAAACTCTCACCCTAAGGCCAATCCCAAAACCTAACCAATAATACAGTACAATACAATACTTATGAGGTGCCAAATAAGCCTTTGGTCATTATTATAACATAAATTCATACACTAAAATCCCTTGCATATAGTCAACGGTCAAGATATGTTGATATCAAAATCCCAAATTCCAATGCGGGCGCACAGGGAGCTTCCCATACACCTGAGTCGCAGAGTAGAAGAGTTATCTACCATATCCGGAAAAAGGAAGATTCCTTGGAATATACCTTAATCAAACTCTGACCAGTAACAACAATTCTGTCTCTTTCCTAATAAACAAATCCTTTTTCCTCAACCCTGTGTAATTTTCTCTCTCCCAATCATATCTCCCATTCTCCTCTCTCTCTCTCTCTCTCTCTCTCTCTAACAATTCAACTTTCTCTCTCTAAACTTGGAATTCAAAGAACTAAAACGAGAAAGAAAAAAAAAAAAAAAAACCATGTCTTCCTCGCAAATCTCCGAATCCGAACAAGAACAACTCATCGAGAAGCTCGAGGTTTTCAAGATCAAAGGCAAGGATAAACAAGGCCGAAAGATCCTTCGCATCGTCGGAAAATTCTTCCCTGGTAATTATAACGAATTTTCGAAATGAAATTATTTTTTTCGTTTTTTGTTTCGGATCTTTTTGCTGAGATTAAGGTTTTTTTTTTTTCTCTCTTTTCTTTTTTTTGGTTGATTTGTGAAGCTCGGACGGTGAGCCTGGATGTTCTGAGGAAGTTTCTGGAAGAGAGGATATTTCCGAGGTTGGGGAAGAAGAAGCCATTCTCGGTGGTGTATCTGCACAGCGGAGTTCAGAGGAGCGAGAATTTTCCGGGAATATCGGCGCTGCGAGCAATCTACGAGGCGATTCCGATCGGCGTTAGGGAGAATCTGGAGGCCGTTTACTTTGTTCATCCTGGCTTGCAATCTCGCCTCTTCCTCGCCACTTTTGGCCGTTTTCTCTTCACCGGAGGGTAACTCTTCTTAATCTTCTTCTTCTTCTTCTTAATTTGGATTATTATTGTTTTTTAATTAGGATTATTGTCTCTTGATCTGAATTATTGTTTCTTATAATGTCATGGCAAAAGGAGTAATTAACAGCGATAGTCACATGGTGCGCAATTTAGCGGTTTTGCATTGTGAAAATCTAAAATAAGCTGTGACTATTGTTTTTTAACTGACAATGTAATTGTCTAATTGAGGAGAGTAATCTTAGCTGCGATTGTTATTTTCTCGTCTTTTTTAGAGGGGGGGGGGGGGGGGGGGGGGGGGGGAATTCTTTAACTTAATTTTATTTTTTTAATATATTTCTTCATAATTTAGTCTTTAAATACATCAAGATTCGAGTAATTATTTTGATTGTTAATGGCGATTGGAAAGAATTATTGTAGTGAAAGTGAAAATTTTTTCCTTTAAATTTTTTATGAAGTTATATTTTCATCCTTAATAAGTTTTATTTTAACAATCTAAAAATCTGAATTAGTCCTAATTTTGTTTTTGTTTTTTTCAAATTCATTCTTGTTATATTTAGATTTAATTGGGAATTGGATTACCAACAAAAATATCACAAGTCTTAAGAAGTCATATGGGTGTTTGGTATTTGAGTTGAGTTGAAATTTTTAAATTTAAATAGTAATTTTTATTGATTTTTTCAGAAAAAATAAAAAAAAAATTTTAAAAAAAATAAAAATTGAGTTGAAAAATTTGAGTTTGAGTGGGTGAATCAAACTCACGCTTATATTCTAATTTGATGAGCAAACATGGAACAAAGGAAGGCAACAACAATTTGGTGCGTATTTTAGCAGTTTTAGTTGGTAATGGCCAAAATGCGCCGGTAAAAGATGTATTTATTTATTTATTTTAATTGTTGGAATAATGACGACAATAATTGAAGGGGTGTGGATTTTGTTATCGTGTGGTAGTTTGTACGGAAAGTTAAGGTACGTGAGCAGGCTTGACTACCTGTGGGAGCACGTGAGGAGGAACGAGATAGATATCCCGGAGTTCGTGTACGATCATGATGAGGACTTGGAGCACCGGCCAATGATGGATTATGGTTTAGAGAGTGATCACCCTAGGGTCTACGGTGCACCCGCTGTAGATTCTCCTGTCTCTATGTACTCTATGAGGTGTATTTCCTAGGAATATAGAACCCAAAAAATATATTAATAATAATAATAATATGTACATAAAAAATGAGTTTGTTTTTTCCTTGTTGTGGGGCCTTTGTGTGCCTACTTGAGGGTGGTGTGGTTTTTTTTTTTTTTTTTTTTTTTTTAAATGTAATGGAAATTTTGTATAGAAGGTTGGATGCGGGTCATTTGGTTCTCTCTTTATGGACCTTGAGGGGAAGGTCATATGCTTGTGTTTGCAAAGAGAGATAAAAGCTTGCTTGAACTGATATCAAAAGTTCAATGGGAATTTGTTGATTTTTCAATGCTGATACTTGGCCAAGGTCAGGAGTAACATATATCTGGAAATGCTCAGTCATTAATTCTTTATTAATGTGGTTTCGAACACAACTGATACATTCTAAAATATTCGTTATTCGGATATTTTTGTTTTGGTCATGAACCTTTTCGGCTAGAGTTTCTTTCTGAATATGGATCAGCTAGAGGATGGCTTGCCTAAATAGACAGAAGTTTGATTAGGAAAGGAAAAAAAAAAAAAAAAAAAAAGACCGAAATTTTATGAGATCTTAGTATGCAATCACCATAAGGCTGCCCAATTTCTATGGCAACGCCTAAATATGGAAACAATTCAAAGCTGGTTTTTTTTTTTTTGGGCTAAAGAACAATTCATCATCATTATCGTTATTATTATTGGCTAAATTGGGAAGGGGCAATCAATATTAACATACCCCTTATGAGTTATCAAAACAGTTGTAAGACGCTCACAAGAATGTTTATTGAAGATCTTCAAATGTGTTAACAGTAACAATACATGAGGGTGTGATCTCATGCACTCTCCATCTAATATTAGGCTGATAGAAAATAAGTCGTTACATTTAAGATCCTAAAGAGAACCACTAATTACTTGAAGTTTTAAGCATTGAATCATTATGATTAGTTATTATCGTTAGGCCATCATACTCAGTGAACAATTCCCAATTAAACACATAAAAATCACCTGATAAATCCTCATTTTTTTTCTTTTTTAATTTTATACATGTCTAAAAAATCTGTAGAAGTAAAATTAAAAAAAAAAAAAAAAAAAAAAAGGAAGATTTTTCTTAGTGGACCTGATTTATTATAGGCCCTACAGTTTCTATCGAAAACAGGTCCAATTAGCATCGGCATCAGCATCAGTGAGCAATCTCTCTCTCTCTCTCTCTCTCTCTCTATATTCACTCTTTCCCTCTCTAAACTCGGCTCTCTCATCACTACAAACTCGAAGTTCAACTTCAACTTCATCCTCTTATCTTGGGTTTTTGGTAAGTCAGCTTCATCTTCCTCTCTGCAAAGTTTGGATCCCCCCCCCCCCCCCCCCCCCGTTTTTATTTGCAGCTTTCACTTTGTTTTAGCTTGCTGTTTTCGCGAATAAATTGTATCCGTTTAATTCTCTTCCTGCTTTCTCTGGTTGTAAGAATAACATGCTGAAAAAATGAATATGATAAGATTTGGTGAAACCCAATTTGGAAAACCTTAGAATTTTTGTCTAAAAACATGACGTTTACATTGCAGGTCTATTGGGAGAAGTAGAACTGAAGAAGATGGTGTTCTTGAGCTGGACTCGGCCTTCTCCACAAGACCAGAAGTCTTGCATCGACAGGTAAAGGTGACTACCTTCTAGTACAAAATAGACCAAACTTGTACTGATAGAGAATCAAGGAGATGTTATGATTTCCAAATTTCCCATTTTGTTGTGATGATATGTAATTTGAATTTAATAGCATGATTTCATTCCCTAGTTTTGTCTGACTCTTTATGTATAAATACATGAGCTGACATTGACAAGTCACTTAAATGTCTAATGTTTATTTGCGGGTGTATTTCGTAAGCACGATGACACGGTTTGCCTGTGTCACTGAATAATTGCTCATTATGCTATAAGTGACAAAGAGTGAGAATATTTTTTTCTTTTCCTGTTGTAGCATTGGAGTTTTCCGTATTCACTTTCTGGTGTTGAGCCTTGTATTGTTTGTTAATAAGCAGGTCAGATACTTTTAACTATGATGCTAAACACAGAGGAGCTAGTGCTAAGCCTCTTTCGTTCCTCAAAGAAGATAATGGTTTATCACAAGACGGTTTTTTCCTGAACCATACACGCGTTCCGGTCGGCTCTGGTCTTGACACTTACGAAAAGGGCAAGAGCGCTCTTCAGTCTTGGAGGTGAAATACTGACGTCACTTTTTGATGTAAAAATGAGTATTTAGGCAATGTTAGGTAAGAGGAAAAGAAAATAGGAGGGAAAGGTATGTAGTCTGAGCGAGGAAAATAGAGGAAGGGAAGGAGAACCATTTCTCATATTGTGTGTATGGATTCTGTCGTCCAATCTTTCTAACCTTGGAAGGATCAACATTGATAGTTTTGCGGCGGATTTGGATTCCCGCACCAGATCCATTCCCTCCTCTAATCCCTCCCACCAAACAACTAAAAATCATAAAATTCATCACTAATTCTCCCATCCCTATCCCACCTTTAACTTTTCCGTACTACAAAACAAGACTGTTGCAAGACATCGTAATCTTTTTCATTGAATCTGAATTTGCAGGCATTTTGGATTGAATTGGGCATTTGTTGACCCCAAGACTCCAACTCAAGTTGGGGCCAAGTTTTGTGTTTGCGTGAAGGAGTTTCTGCCCTGGGTCATGTTGCCCCTTAAGGTTGTGTATGTGGATGAGAAGAGAAGAAGTAAACGGGTTAAGCCGTCTTTCAGTTTTGGAAGTGGCACCCTGCAAGGTCACTTGCTGGTTAGTGCCTTTTCACTTAACTCAATTATACTTTCTGGCTTTGCTATGTTATGCTTTTCATTCAATTACTTCTGCATATAAAGACTCATTCCAAGCCTGATCGGATTGAAATCGAACCATTAAACTTTCTAACTCACTTTGAAGCATCATTGTTGAAGGCCAAAGCAATAAATTAAACACTTATGTTAGGCTAAAAAACCGAAAGTAGTTTAAGCCTACAAACATGGCCTTTTCTCGTAACATAAAACTGGAAAATCAATATTACTTTTATACTCACTATGGCTATCTGGTTCTGAGTGTTTTGTCATTAAGAATTGCGTTGTCCGAGCGTTTGCTTCCACCAATCATGTTACTCAAACATATTTCTTTCAGACCAAAGAGACAAAAATCTTACAATTTCACATGGTTTAACTATCTTGGACATGTTCTAAATTGGAATGAAATCTATTTTGGTGTCGAGCAGGCTGGCGAAGAACGTTTCTCAATCGAACTTGACGAGAACAACCAAGTGTGGTACGAGATACTTTCCTTCTCAAAACCTGCCCATGTTCTGTCCTTTGTTGGGTACCCATATGTAGTGCTCCGGCAAAAATATTTCTCCCATCAATCTGCTAATGCAGTTCTCAAACATGTAAATGCTTCCCAGCCCTAGTTTATAAGGCAAATTTCAGAAACTACGATGTCCTTTACTACACCAAACTCTCCAATAGGAACATATATAAATACAAGATGTTGAACACAAAATACCATTAGAATTACTTCTGTTTTGTATAATGAACTGTTCATTTTGAAGATTCAGGGTAGAAATGGTTAAATCCAAGAAGATAAAAGAAAAAGAATAAGTAATCCTTATCAAACTAGGTCCAAAAATTCCTCAAGTAAGCAGTGTTGGATCATCGCTAATCCAATGAAGAGACATGATGCCTAACACATTGACATTGATCATAAGATTAAAACCTAAACTCGGCTTGCAAGCTCGTTTCTTCCTTGCCATTTTTTAACATTTTCTTTTCAGCAGACGGTAAGAACTAAGAATCGTTATAATGCTGACTATAATTTCTTAGCTTTTTGATACTTGTGCGCCTGAATTTTTTGTGGTTTGACAGTTTGTTTCTTCAACATCCATATCAGAGATTTATGAGGGAACAGATAATACCACTAAGAATTACTTCCATATATTTTGAAAATTACGGCATTCGCAGACAAATTGAAAAAGACAATAGAAAAAGGAATATGGAAGAAGCCACAAAACTACGTCCAAAGAGTGTTGATAAACAAGACCTTAAAAGAAGCATGCACATTGACCTTGATCACTGACTTGAAAACTAAACTTTTACCCCAACAAAGCTTAGAGTTTACAGGATTAGACGGTGTAAGCATTTAAAATAGCACTCTGCATTGGATTGCAAAATATAACTATACGTTAAACAAAGAATCAGTGTTTGCATTGAAGATGGAGTTAGAACGACTATCCACATTGACATCTGCTTACAAAGAGGGCGGATAAAAGATGCTAATGTACTCCAGATGTTGTTCAATTGGCGACAGTTTTCTATCATCCAAGCTGAACACCATGAAAACTGGATCGGCAAACACAATGCAGTTCCCCTTATGCCTGCTGCCGAAACAGTAAGCGGGGAGAGAGAACGAGCAGTCCTGCCCCAAGAACAAGATCCGATCATCCAATCTTTCCACCTCAACCCACCTCCTGTGCTCTTATTCCAGCTTATAAACTCGAAATTCCACCTTATTACCAGACCTGCCCCGTCTCGCAGGGGGATATCTATCCACCAAAAGAAGCTCTCCTTTCGACTTCACCAAACGCTTCACGTGGCCTTATCTTGTAATCATCCGTGGCACAACCTCCTAGACCTCCAAAGAAGTAGGATCAATCCGAACGGCTCGTCCATACTCAGACGGCAAAGAACTTCCCGCCAAAGAGAACAACATCAGCATAGAACATCTGAGAGAGCGTGTCCTTACCGAGAACCCAATTTTTACGACGGCCGAATAGTCGCAAGTGCCATAAATTCCATAGGCGAGGATCATGAGAGACGGGCAACAAGGATTCGGCCAAAAAACCACTTTGTAGCCACAAAAACTGATATTTGACTACTGCAAGTAATAATCTTTAGCGAGCTCAAAACCCTGAAAATTGACAAGTTTAGTGTTCTGGGAAAAGTGTCAGGTAAGGGTGGATCTTGAGAGAGGAGAGAGGGTTTAAGAGGTGGTTATGAAGATCATCTCGGCCTTCTCTGATCTTAATCAGCCAACCCCATGAAGACGAAGAAGGGGAAGGTTGGCTAAGATGGTAGAGAGTGGATTGCATGAGGTACAAGAAAGTGTTGGAGAGAGAGGGTAACGAAAGGGATTTCTGAAAGGAGGGACAGAGTAGCCATGACTTACAGACTGAGCGGAATTGGCAAATGTCTGTCTTGGTTCTGAGTCGACGGGCGATGATTTCCAGTAATTCCTTCGGAAGGTCTGACCATGGAGCTCTCCCACGACTCATCTCAATCACTCTCTCTTTCTCTTTCTTTTTCTCTCTCCTCTTTCTCACTCTAAAAGTGGAGAATTGAGCAGTGATAGTGATGAAAGGGGCGTTAGTTCTGAAGTCGATTGTGGTGTTGTTTGGGGGGTTTGGGCGTGCTGAAGAAAAGGAAGGAAAAGTAACATCAAAAGTGGAAAGGAAAAGTAGTTTTTAAAAAATAAAAAAAATAATAATAAATAGTAAAGGAGAAAGATGACAGCAAAGAGAAAATAAAGTGGGTAATATATGGATAAATCACAGCTTTGTAGATATTTTTAAAATTTATAATATGTTATTAAAAGATGATAAATTATGATGTATCATTATGGATAAACTTGGGATTTTCTAGTAAATTTTTGAGTTTTCTAATAAATAATTGATAATAACTGATTTATTAATAATAAATTTATATGTATAGTTTTGGGAGAGAGAAGAGAAACCAAAAAGAAGAAGATATTTTTGATGTTGTATATTATCAGAAATTTAATTGTGTTATTTATTGTTATGTTTAAAATTTTATCTTATAATTTACAATTATTCTCTTAAAAAAAATACTATTTAACTCTTTATCTCACAATATACTTGAATGGAGTTTAACATGGTTCTTTTATTTATTTATTTATTATTTTTAATTATTTCTTTTGCTTTTCAATTTTTTTTGACACCATTTTGCTTTTCAATATTTGAAACTAGATAATTACGTTCTCCAGAATTTTCTCCTTTGTAAATTATTAAAGATTTTTTTTACTTTAATCTACTCCACCACCCCCTAGAAGTACCCTTTTATTCAAATTTCTCACATCTAGAATTTTCCTTTGTGTGAAACTTCTATCACTGCCACTGCGATTGGCGAGGGTGATCGGTGGTTCGGTGATTTCAGCATGAATGGAGTCAGAAGGTTCTAGATGAGAGTTTTTCGATCATATCTAGCCCGACAAGCTTCTAGCGGTTTGGGATCCAGCAATACCTTGACGGTCTGATGATAGGTACGACGATCTCTTATCTCAAGCTGATTGTTTTCCTCTAAGTTGTGATGTGCGGCGGAGTAGTTGTTTCACATGGGGCAAGAATTTCACAGCTAATATATAAATTATATATATATATATATATATTAATGATTTGTTCTTGTATTTTAGTTTTAAAAGGAAGTAGTTCATCTATCTCCGGTTTGTTTTTCTGTGCGTGTTCCGCTTGAGTTATTTTCTAATAATATATGTCTATTGGTTCTGTTAGTGTTATGACTAGGCAGAGTTTGTTGTAGTTTCTGTGCTGCGAGTGACTGTCTCTCGATCGATCGAAATATTCCATGGATTGTAGATGTTTTTTTAAAAAGAACTTTGTATGCTTGATTATATATAGGAATGCTGAGAAATTCGAGAAATTTTCTCATCACCCGGGTCTCAGCTTTTGTTTTTCTTACTGAGCTTCATCAGATTTTACTGTCAAGGGTTATGTCTCTTGTACCACATGGTTGTTTTATCTTTCATATTGATGTTTGTATCCAGTTTTATCATGAATGATAATTTCCATTAAAAAAAAAAACCAAAAAACAAAAAACAAAAAACAAAAAAACAAAAAGAAAATCCTTTTGCCCCGGGTTCTATTCTCTCTTTAAATTTTCTCCATTTCCCTCTCTTTCTTTCTCTTTTCTCTCCCTACATTCTCCCTTTCTTAACTGTCCTGCATCAAATCAATAATACTTACATAAGCACTATGGCTGTCTAGTTCTGAGTGTTTTGTCTTCAAGAATTGCCTGACCTGAGCCTTTGCTTCCACACAACCTGTTACTCAATATATTTCTTTGATCAAAAAAACAGAACAAGAATCATATAATTTCACATAGTTCGAACTATCTTGCACTTGTTCTAAACTGGAATAGAATTTGTTTTGATGGTGAGCAGGCTGGCGAAGAGCGTTTCTGAATCGACCTTGACGAGAACAACCGAGTGTGGTACGAGATACTTTCCTTCTCAAAACCTGCTCGTGTTCTGTTCTTTGTTGGCCAAGTATTTCTCTTATCAATCTGCAAATGCAGTTCTTAAACATGTAAATGCTTCCCGGTCCTAGTTTACATATAAAATTTCTGAAACCTCCAAGTCCTTGACTACGCCAAATTCTCCTTTAGGAAGATGTATGAACACATAATTCCACTGGAATTACTTCTGTTTTTGTATAATAAAATGTAGCATCTTGCAGATCAGTGTAGTACAGTTAAATGTAAGAAGATTAAAGAAAAAAGAATTAACATAAAACTCTGTCAAATTAAGTCCAAGAATTCCTCGAGTTAGACATGTCGTGTTGTCACTAATGTAATGAAGAGACGTAATGACTAACACAATAAACACATTGACATTGATCACTAGATTGAAATTGAAACTAGGATTGCAAGCTCATCTCTTCCTTTTCATTTTCGAACATTTTCTTTTCAGTGGACGGTAAGAACTAAGAATCATTATAATTATGACTACTATGTCTTATCTCTTTTATAAATTTTTTGTGGTTCGACAGTTTATGCTACTTCAATATCATTCACTGCAGCGAATTCTCCAACAGAAACATATGAGAAATTTATGAAGAACAGTAATAACCACTCGAATTATTTCCATTAATTTTGAAAGTGAATGCTTTCATAGACAAACCAAAAAAGCTCATAAAATAGGGGCATGGAAAAGCCGAAAAACTGCATCCAAAGAGTGTTTAGAAGTAAGACATTATAAGAACCATACACATCGACATTATCACGAACTTAAAACTAGAAATGAGGACTAGACGATGTCAGCATTTAAAATAGAATTCTGGATTAGAGTGCAAAATACAACAATACGTTAAAAATAACAATCAGCATTGGCATCTAAGACGGTGTTAGAACGACCATACACATCGACATTCGCTCAGGTAGAGGGTGGATAAAAGATGCTAATGTACTCCGGATGTTGATCCATTGGCGATAGTTTTCCATCATTCAAGCTGAAAACCATGAAAACCGGATCGGCGAACACAATGCAATTCCCCTTACACCCAACACCAAAACAGCGAGCGGGGAGAGTGAACGAGCAGTCATGCCCCAAGAACAAGATCCTATCATCCAAGCTTTTCACCTCAACCCACCTCTTTTGCTCTATTTCCAGCTTAAAAACTCGAAATTCCACCTTGATATCACCAGACTTGTCCCATTTCTTGTCGGGATATCTAACCACCAAAAGAAGCTCACCCTTCGACTTCACCAAACGCTTCTTTTGGCCTTCTCTAGTAATCATCCGAGGCACAATCTCCGTCAGCCCCAACGAAGAAGGATCGATCAGAACGGCTCTACTGTACTCATCAACGGCGAAGAACTTCCCTCCATAGAGAACAACATCATCATAGGACAACGAAGAGATCATGTCATCAATGAGAACCCATCGGTTGTCATGACCCGACAGTTGCAAGTGCCATAAAAGTCCGGAAGTGACGATCATGAGAGATGGGCGACAAGGATTCGGCGAAAAAGCCACTTTGAAGCAGCCAAAACTGCCATTCGGGAATTGCAAACCATAACATTTGGCGACTTCAAAGACCCGAAAATTCGATAAGTTTACTGTTTTGGGGAAAGTGTCAGGAAAAGGGCAAATCTTGAGAGGGGAGAGAGGGTTTATGAGGTGGTTTTGAAGATTATCTCGTCCTTCTCTGATCTTAACCAGCCAGCCCCGTGAAGAAGATGACGAGGAAGAAAGTGAAGGTTGGTTAAGATAATAGAGTGTGGATTGCGTCAGGGACAAGAAAGATCGGTGCCTGTTAAGGGGTTCAAAGAAGGGAAGACAGAGAGGGAAAAAGAAGGGGTTTTTGAAAGGAGGAATAGAGAGTCGCCATGACTTACAGACTGAGCGGAATCGGCAGACGTCGGTCTTGGTTTGGAGATGACCGGCGATGGTTTCCAGTAATTCCTTTGGAAGGTCCGACCATTCAGCTTTCGAACGACCCCTCTTCATCTCTCTCTCTCTCTCTCTCTCTCTCTCTAGTTTCTCTCTCTAAAAGTGAAGAATCGAACAGTGATAGTGATGAAAGGGGTGTTGATTTTGGAGGCGAATGGTGGCGTTGTTTGGGGGCTTTGGGCCTGTTGAATGAATGACTGATGATGTCTTCGTTTAAAAACTAGTCGATTATTACTAGCAAGAAGAAGAGAGAGAGGGAGGGAGAAAGAAAATGTTAAAGTGAGGTAAAAAAAAAAAAAAAAAAAAAAAAAAGGAGAGAGAGGAATCGGAGAGAGCATCCTTCTTTAATTATCTTTTTTAAGTTGTAATTTAGTGGGTCTGTTTATAAGTCCATTATTTTTCTCTTCTTGAATGTTTTTGTGTTTGAACTATCTCGTACCATTGTGTGTCACATGTTTGTGCCTGTGTTAAAAAAAAAAAAAAAAAAAAAAAATCCACATAAAAACTCTTGTGGTCAATATATCTGGGGAGATTATGTGTCACTTATTTGAGTGAATATCAAAAAGAGAGAGAAAAAAAAATAGAGGAGGAAGTGTCCAATTTAAATATATTTTATAATTATAGTAAGATTAAATAGTTATTTTATTTAATTATTTAATATTTTTTATTTTGCTTTTTTAATGTTAGAACTTGGAAAGATTAAAAAATTGTGGTTTTCATTTATTTATAATTGCTTTCTTCCCCATTTTTTATGTATTAAATAATTAAAGATTTTTTTCTTTAAAAATTATACTTCAATTTTCTTCCCATTTCTTTTGTTTTTTGAATGGAATTACTTTT
The DNA here is from genome assembly GCA_008635985.1 of Ficus erecta. Classification (NCBI taxonomy): domain Eukaryota; kingdom Viridiplantae; phylum Streptophyta; class Magnoliopsida; order Rosales; family Moraceae; genus Ficus; species Ficus erecta. Next base: position 247,739 of record BKCH01000040.1, read on the forward strand.
TTTTTTTTTTTTTTAATATTTTACCAAACATAGGGGGAAAAAAAACCCAATGACACACTGATTTTGATTTTTTAGATTTACCGTCACATTAAATTTAATAAATTAAGATAAGTTGTTCGTTTGGTCTCTAATCTTTTTTACTAAGTTACGATTTGGTCCCCAATTTTTTTTTTGATGGCTAAAAGCTTTTCTAAGCTCTTTAAAAAGGATTAAAGGTGCAAAATAATCTTTTTTGTTCTCGGAGGTTAAAAATTTAACAAAATATGTCACATGAATCACATTGATTTCCTATTTAAGTGTAATTAAGAAAAAAATTGACATGATTCAACTTATATATGTTATAAACATTGATCGATTCCATCTAATTTTTAACTTTAATTAGTAAAAAGGACTATTCAGAAGTCTTTTCCCTCGGGTTGTTATGCACTCTCTACATTTTCTTTCATTTTCCTCAATTTCTTTCTGTTTTCCCTCTCTACATTCTCTCATTCTGTAGTGTCCTGCATCAAATCAATAATACTTTCACACTATGGCTGTCTAGTTCTAAGTGTTTTGTCTTCAAGAATTGCCTGACCCGAGCCTTTGCTTCCACACAACATGTTACTCAACATCTTTCTTTGACCAAAAAAAGAACAAAAATCATTTAATTTCACGTAGTTTTAAACTTTCTTGAACTTGTTCTAAACTAGAATGGAATCTAGCAAAGCTGGGGAAGAACGTTTCTCAGTCGAACTTGACGAGAACAACCAAGCGTGGTACGAGATTCTTTCCTTCTCAAAACCTGCTCATGTTGTGTCCTTTGTTGGGCAAGTGTTTCTCTCATCGGTGTGTTAATGCAGTTCTCAAAACGTGTAAATGCTTCCCAGTCCTAATTTACATGGCAAATTTATGCAACTTCCATGTCCTTAACTACACCAAATTCTCCTTTAGGAACATATGCAAATTATGAGTAACATAAACCTTGTCAAATTAAGTTCGAGAATTCCTCGAATTAGAACTGTTGAATCATCACTTATGTAGCGAAAAGACAAAACGGCTACACATTGACATTGATCACTCGATAAAAACAAAATCTATGCTTGCAAGCTCATCTCTTCTCCGCCATTTTTGGACATTCTTTACAGCGGACGGGAAGAACTAAGAATCACTGCTAATAATGGTTATTGTTTATTCGTTTTTGATACTAGTGGGCCCGAATTTATTTATTTATTTAATTTTTTTTTTTTTGTGGTTCGACTGTTTTTGTAACTGAAATTTCATACGCTGCAGCAAATTCTCCAACAGAAACATATCAGAAACTTGTGAGGGAACAGATAGTACCACTAGAATTACTTTCATACATATTGAAATTGAAGGCATTCGCAGACAAATTGAAAAAGATAATCAAAAGAAGGACACGGAATAAGCCACAAAACGCAGACAAATTTCATACGCTGCAGCAAATTCTCCAACAGAAACATATCAGAAACTTGTGAGGGAACAGATAGTACCACTAGAATTACTTTCATACATATTGAAATTGAAGGCATTCGCAGACAAACTGAACAAGATAATAGAAAGAAGGACACGGAATAAGCCACAAAACTGGATCAATGGGCAGATACACATTGACATCCGCTCACCTTGAGGGAGGATAAAAGATGCTAATGTACTCCGGACGTTGATCAAGGGGCAATAGTTTTCCATCATCCAAGCTGAACACCATGAAAACTGGATCGGCGAATACAATGCAGTTCCCCTTACACCCGCCGCCAAAACAGTGGGCGGGGAGAGAGAACGAGCAGTCCTGCCCCAAGAACAAGATCCGATCATCCAAGCTTTTCACCTCAACCCACCTCCTCTGCTCTATTTCCAGCTTGAAAACTCTAAATTCTACCTTGTTATTTCCGGACCTGTCCCTTCTGTTGTGGTGATGTCTCTCCACCAAAAGACGCTCCCTCTTCCACTTCACCAAACTCTTCTTGTGGCCTCCTCTAGTCTCCATCGGAGGCACAATCTCCGTGATCTGCAAAGAAGCAGGATCGATCAGAACCGTTCTTCGGTTCTCATCAACGGCCAAGAACTTCCCGCTGTAGAGAACAACGTCTTCATAAGACAACAGAGAGAGCGTGTCATCAATTAGAACCCATTTGTTATCATGGCCTGACAGTTGCAAGTGCCATAAAACTCCATGGGCGAGGACCATGAGAGATGGGCAACAAGAATACGGCCAAAAAGCCACTTTGTAGCCACAGAATCTGAGATTTGAGAACTGCAAACTATAAAATTTAGTAAGTTCAATGACCCGAAAATTCGTTAAGTCTAGTTTTCTTGGGAAACTGTGTGGTAAAGGGTTGATTTTGTGAGGGGAGAGAGGGTTTATGAGGTGTTTTGGAAGATCATGTCGTCCTTCTCTGATCTTAACCAGCCAACCCCATGAAGATGAAGAAGAAGAAGAAGAATAAAAAGAAGAAGAAGAGTTAAGATAATAGAGAGTGGTTTGCGTGAGGGACAAGAAATTGTGGTGCTGGTTAAAGGGGTCCCAAGTAGGGAAGAGAGAGAGGGAAACGGAAGGGGCTTTTGAAAGGAGGAACAGAGAGTCGCCATGACTTGCAGACTGAGCGGAATCGGCAAATGTCTGTCTTGGTTCCGAGGCGACCAGCGATGGTTTCCAGTAATTCCGGTGGAAGGTCCGACCATGGAGCTCTCCCATGACCCATCCCCATCTCTCTCTTTCTCACTTCTCTCTCTCTCTCTTTAGAAGTGCGTGTTGTTTGTGGGAGCTTGCGTTTGTCGAATGTCGGATGACGACAATGTTAGTCGATTATCAAAAGCCAAAAAACATAATAATAATAAATAAAATCAATAAATAATAAAACACGTTTTTTTTTTTTAGAATGCATAAAGGGAAGTACTGTGGTACGGTAAAATCTTTTTTTAAACCACACAAATTAGATGGTATAGATATTAAAAATGTATACGATGATGTGTAGGCATCACCACCACATATTATAACAAAGTAGGTGAATAAAAAAAAAAAAAAAAAAAAGGAAAAAGCTGTCAGCCCAAGTCTTATCCGTCGCCGGCGACAGCCCCGACGCCGTCTACCCACCCCCGGCCCCCCCCCCCCCCCAACCCCAGGCCCCAGCCCCGGCCGCCCCCCACCCAGCCCCGGCCCCCCACGCCCCGGCACCCCCCCAGGCCCCCCCGCCGGCCCTCCAGCCTCTAGCCCGCCCGGCGCCCCCACCTCCACCCCAGGTCCCCCCTCCCCCGGCACCCCCACCCCAGGCCCCCCTCCCCCGGCCTCCCTCCAATCCCCCTCCGGCTCCCTCCGCCGCCCCCCCCCCCCCGGCGCCCCCCCACCCCCTCTCTCTCTCTTCCCCTCTCTCCCGGCCCCCGGCCCCACCCCCACCCCCACCCCCACCCCAGACGGGGACCCCCATCCCCCTCTCTTCTCCTCTCTCTCGCTTCTCGCGTCGGGGGTGTGGGGGGGGGGGGGGGGGGACGCGGGCCGGGAAGAGAGAGAAAGGGGAAGAGAGAGAGAGGGGGTAGGGGGTCCCGTCGGGGGGGGGGGGGGGGGCGGCCGGGGGGGCCAGGTGGGGGGGTGGGGGTTGGGAGGAGGCCGGGGGAGGGGGGCCTAGGGTGGGGGGCCGGGGCTGGGTTGGGGGCGGCCGGGGCTGGGGCCGGGGGTGGAGGGCCGGGGCTGTCCCTGCGACAGAGAAGATTTGGGATGTGGAAGATAATATAAGGTATGATACACCAATAAATTTTAATCATTTTGTTAAATCTTAACTGTTAAAATTTTTTTTTACTGATAATTACCTGAGGAGAGACTCTACACATCCTCTCTAAATAAATAAAATACGTTTAAAAAGAAAAAGATCTTAATAATAAAATGTAAGAACAAACATCATATCTCCACGCAGCTGTGGTGTGATTTTTAATTTTTCTGAAAAAAAAAAAGAAGAAGAGAGAGAGAAATATGATTGGTCATCGTAAACTCCAAGCCATTAAGTCGGTCGTCTTCCACCGACTCCTTTATAAATCGCCAGGGCCCAGAAGAATAACAATTAACAAAGGGGATGGTGGTTAGTTAACGCAAATAAGGCGGTAGTATGATAAAGAGTTAAAGGTGTTGGTAGCCGATAACTCTTCGCCAAGAACGTCAAGGTGAAATTCCTCCAAATATCAATATCTGGTAAATATTATTTTAAGCTTATTCTATCAAAAACTTAGCCTTTCCAATTCCTTAAACATTGTCCTCTGTAATTTTATTCTACTCTTCCTTCTTACTTATAGGCAATTCTTTCTGATAACTGGCTTTCTCACGTTAAACATGTGTATACATTTTATAACCTTCCTAGCATCATAAATCTTTATCTTTGTTTTGTTTTTTGTTTTTGTTTTTTGTTTTTAATCTCTAAGTGCTGTTGTTTGTGATTACTGGATTCACTTTTCATTACTGTATGTTTAGTGTTTGTTGAAATGTTTGAGAGAATGTCAGTGTAAAGTTTTTGCTGAGAACTAGGTGGTTGGTTTTTGCTGGAAACAATAGTTCCCAATTCTTTTTCATTCCCTGACCTTTCAAAGAGGGCACTTCATACGATTGAAACTTCTTCTTGACGATACCGTACGGAAGTACAATTTCCAAGTACTAGAGCTGTTTATAAATCTCATACGCTTTTAAATATATGAGATGTTAATGCTCATATAGGTTTTCTCTTTGTATTATTGTTGTATTTATGTGTGCCTGAATATAATTAATGCTCATGTAGCTACATATGATTTTCATTTATAGATCTTTTTTCTTTCTTAGTTCAACCGTTAGGATTTCTTTTTTTTTTTTTTTTTAAGGGGAAAAATGCATTAGCATTAATAAAGAGTTATAAACTGAATAATACAATGCAAAGATCCCGCAATTGTGCGATCATATCTCTCAACCATCGGTACTTACAACTGACGCATAGTGGAAAAGGCGTAAGTCTGAGGTCCGAAAACGGGAAGGTATTTCGACACGCCAGAAACGAGCATGTACCAAGCTCTACTTAATAAAGCTCCAACCAACGACGGAAATTGCCGATCAATTGGTAGTCACGACCTCACATCGCAGAGATCACCAAACACCCCGCATAGCCACAAGTCTAGCATGACCAACAAATCGCCAAGATCTAAATTTGGCGAACAAACCACGAGTCCAGATGATGGAAAGGCCATCATTATTATTAAGGACTGAAAACAAACACATCAAAATAACAAACAAAACTAGTTCTGCATATGATACGCAATTACTACACCTACATACAAACATACTGAAATAAAATGAAAATCTACCAACACTTAAAAAGCCGCAGACAAAAAGATGATCACCACATCTAAAGTAGACAACCTGAAAGTGCCGTTAAAGTCACGACCCTTCCCGTCCTCGATTTCGCTGAAATGCATGCCTCCCAATCCCGTAGTCACCTCCACATCTAGTAACCTCCCCGTGATGGTCAGATCTTTATCTTTAGGGCTGGAAAACCGACGGTAAGCAAGGCGCTAGTGCCTGTTCCTGGTCCTCCAAGAGACACCCTTTAAAAACCCTAAAAATCCCACGTAGGAATTCTTGATACATCCTTTTTGTTTGGTAATTGTCTGATGATTTTGATTATTATATTTAACATAAATTAGGATTTCTACATGAGGAAAAGGGTGAATAATTTGAGAGATTGATATAGGAAAATGGGCAATTGATCACAGCTACAGTGACGTTATTTTCGATAGTATTGATAACTAAACTTCTAGTGTAGAGAGTTAAATAAGATTCATAAGGTAAGGTAAGTTGAGGACTTGAGATTTTATTTTGTCGAAAGGGTGATTTCGAGAGAAGGAGGACGTTATTTTGACAATTATGATGATGATGATCAGGACAATGGAAAAGCAAAGTCGAAATTGAGCATTCAAAAAATATGCTTTGGGAACTAATAGAAAATTTTAAGTTAACATCATTATAAGATGTAGAATAGAATGTTTTATTTTTTCCGAGAGCTTGGAATTGTAGTGGATAAAATTACAGCTCTTTGAATGAGTTTCTCTCTCTTCTTCCTACCAATGAAAAAACTTACCTTTAGATAAAGAAGCTTTGGTGTGTGGGTGATCGTTTTAGCTACTTGTTTAGGCAAGCTTAAGCATATAGTTTTGGGCTGCCAAGCAAAAACGTGCAATTGGGAACAACTTTAAAAAAAAAGAAAAAAAAAAACTTTGAAAACCCAATTCCTTATTAGTCACTGTAGAGTAGATGCTCTTCTAACAAACCGTTTCTTTATTAGGCTTCACGAGGCTCATTTCATTTTTGTTATCAGAGCTTAAAGAAAAAAAGGGTTTTCAAAAACAAGTTCTTGGGGGTTTGAGATAATTAGTTTTTACACTACAATTCGAGGTGTCAACTTTATGAAATTTATAGGTCCTTTCATGTCAATTTGAGTTGAATTCTCAGTAAAGTGAGATTAGATGTCGAAAGTGTAAATTGAAAAAAAAAAAAAAAAAAAAAAAAAAAAAAAAACTTTCATGTTAATTTTTTTCCCCATGGTCTCTAAGTCGCTTACCTTTGGAACCGTTTAAGCGTTTATTTATTTTAGTCTTCTTATTTTTCCATTGTGTGTTATACATAAGTTAAGCGATACTGCCCTTATTACGCGATAGTAGTTGTTCTAGAGGTATGATGCTGGCAGGAATCTCCCTTCGAGTTGTTCCAACACTCTGAGGGTGCCAGTTGACACTAGGTAATTGGTTTTAGTTCGCAAGGGTTTCAACTGTGCAAGTTATGCTGTATACTTTTGCCTCAAATTCTCTTTTATAGAGTTCTTTTTTTTTTTTTTTTTTTTTGGTGGTTCTCTCAAGTTCCTCTTCCCCTCTTTTTATAGTTGTATAACATGGAGAAGTTATTAGTTGACAATGTTAAGACTATTAAGACTGTTAGTTTTCATCATAAAAAAAAAAGTTGACAATGTTAGGCTAAAAGCTAAAAACACTAAAAGATTATAGACGAAAAAGAGTATTGAGAGGGAAATAATTTTATAACTATAATATTAGCAAGCTATTGGAAAACTAAGGTTGAAAACTCATTTATTGGAGTAATTCTTCTGGTGGCTTTTGAGAAATAGAAAATAAGATGTGTTGTTTAATATGTAGGTTGAGATAGTGTTGCCTCATTGATTTGAAATAAATTTCCTTTCTTTTATAACAGAGAAGTTATTTGGTTCTTCGATAATTTTAAGGAAATAAATATATCAACAAGCTGTCGAAGGATTGAAACTGCCGATTGCAGTCTCATTTAGATTGAATTCTCATTGGTAGGAGTAGTTCTTCTTTGTATTTTTTTTTTCTTCTTCTATTAATTTCTCAAGCAAAAAACGTTTCATTCCTTTTCATCTTGAATTTTTCTCTTTTCCTACTTCTGAGTGAGAGTGCATGCATAATTTGTTCCGGGTTTTTGCTAAAAAATTCCATGTGCAATTTTTTATTTAATATATAGAACATTGACATCGACCAATGAATTGGAAATGTCTTAAAAATTCAAAATTGATATAAAAATTGAAAACCTCCCATGTCCTTGTTTCTCTCTATCTATCAATCTAATATAATCTAAAATCGACGTGTTCTCTATTTTCTTCTTGTTGTTTTTTCAAGAACAGGCCAAAACAGCCATGAGTACGGGGCAGCTCCTCCACAGTCCGGTCGTCCAAGCTCAAAACAAACCAACCAAGTCCAAGAGGCTGCCTCACCGAGTAATCCGCATCAAAACTCCGCTCCATAAAGTAGATACAGTTCTCTCTTAACCCCACGTACTCCTTAGCCCTAACGGAGGAGGAGGAGTAGGAGATGGTGGAGGAGTTGGGGGCGAATATCACCTTCAGATTGGTCGCGCCGGCGGCGTTAGTGATGTTGGGGCGGCGGTGACCTAAGTACGTGGTGTAAAATGTGATGAGAAGAAAGAAAATGACATTATGTAGAGAAACGACAATCTGTTGTTTGTCGAAAAGAATAGTAGATAAACTAAGATCATCGAAAAACGACAGTAACAAGGAAACAACGAGACATCAACATTAAAAATAATAAGTAACAAAAGAAAGCACTAGCTGTATATTCCAGCGTTCAAAAAGGAGAGTACCACTAAAGCAACACGAATTATGGAAATAAATAACACCAATGAGACAAGTAATAATTAAAAAAAAAAAAAACAAAAACAAAAACAAAATAGAAACGACAGTAACAAGTATAAACGACAGCCAACAAAGAAGACAATGACTAGAAAACAACATCAGCCAGCTAGATACTTATCCAAAAAAAAAAAAAATCAGCCAGCAGATAGTTAAACGACGGCCACTGACAAAGAGAAAGTAAACAAGAAACGACTTCAAAACAAAAACGACAACTTAAAGGGGAAAGCATTGACACAAATTTAAAGACCGTTATATCAACATGACATAAGAAATTAATACTAGATGAATATAACACAAAATTAAATTAAAATTAACTAAAATTGTGTCATATTGATCAAGAATGGATAATTTATGTCATATTTTTTAATAGATGAAAAAGATATTTATTTAGGTAATTTTCTCTCACTTATAAACAAACAAATTGATTCAAGAGGATGGAGCAGAAATCGGTCACGTACCGTGGTTGTAGGTATAGTCTATGGATAATTTTACACATGACTCTATCTAAAGGTGCAGAGTTTGATCCCCTATCCCAAGTTAAAAAAAAAAAAAAAAAAAAAAATCTGTCACGTACCAAAAGGCGTAAGTGGAGGTTAATTCAGTCAAGAGAAAGTCGTTGAGATAGAATCCTCCGCCACCGCCATAGATGTCCTTAATGGCATGGCCAGAGAAGGGGTCAGAGCTGAAATCTCGGCGGGCCTCTGCTGACCGGGAGGTGGGGGTCCTAGACCTTGAGGAGCCAGAAGTGGTGGGTGTTGCGCATGGACGGAGGGAGGAGGGGCGTAGTGGGGGCACCCATGCCCCCACTGACTAACCTACAAACACCCACTTAGTTGTATACTATATAATTGTTGAGATTGGTGTTTTAGAAAGGTCTATGCTCCCACTAATAGTCTTTGTGTCCCCAAAGTCATTTCATTTTGGGCTTTTCTTAACTTATTTTATTGGGAATACTAATTACCCTTTTAATTTTTTTTAAATGGCCCTTTAAAATTCATGTGCTTTTTTTTTAAAAAAAAAAAATTTAATTCACACTGTTTTTTAAAAGGAAAATTCACATTTTTTTTTTCCGTAATATCACTATTGTTCTTTTTTTTTATTTTATTTTATTTTATTTTATTGCTTTATAAATTCTTTAGTTTAGCTTTGCCATTCTACCTTTTCTTCTCCGTTGGTTTCTTTCACTCGATTCTTATCCTTTTCTAAATTTACTATTCTGCTTCTTTCTCTTATCAAGGGTGCCTATATGTATACCTCTCTCTGTATTCTTTCCGCTGATTTTCAATTTTTCAAATTTATTTTATTCTTTGCTTTTTTTTTTTTTTTTTTTTGTAGCATATTTTATTCTTTCTTTACTAGTTTTGAGATCAAAATTACAACTTGATGAATGCACTAACACCAATTGCATTATTGTGTTACCTATTATTTTTAGTGAGAAATATTAAAATTTATTAATTTTCATATTTTCTTAGCTTAGTAATTTTGTCTGTCACATTGAATTTAAAGTCTGGCTCCGTCCTTGGTGTTGTGTTGAACGTCGTCGTTTAATTGGAAGGAGGGCGGCGGTGGAGGCGGTAGAGGGTGATGCGGGAGAGGAGGGCGTCGAGGGAGTTGAAGTGGGAGTAGGAGAAGAGAGAGGGAGAGGAAGCGGATGGAATAATGGAGGAGGGAAGAGGGAAGACGGGAGCGGAAGGAGGAGCAGACGCTGCGTAACTGCAGAAGGTTGAGACTTGAGATAACTAGTCCTCTAACAATTTACTTTTTCATGTATGTATTTTTAAAAAACTCAGATATTACTAATACTTTGACTATATTCATTTCAAAAAAAAAAATTTTTTTTTGACTGTTTTCTTCTTCATTAGATACGTACACGTACGTACACATAATTTTGTTAATGTTTTGGGTGTACGTGAACCAAAAAAAGTGAATTTGGAGTAACTTTTTTTTTTTTTTTTTGAGGGAAATTTGGAATACTTTTATAGTTCAGATACATGATAAGCACGTTTTACGGTTCAAGGGGGCAAAAATACTCGGAAGTGATTTTCATATAACACCGACTCACTCTCTAATTTAAAACTTTAGAATAAAGATATTAACTTTTTGAACTTAACTTTTGACTAGATTTTGATATTGATTACGGTGTGATAAATTTTTTTTTTTTAATTTGTGTATGACGTACCGAACTCTACAACTAATGTTGTCATAAATATGCGAAAATTATACCGCTAGGCTTGAAAGTCAAAAACTTTCATAACATATTAGCAATGAGATTACATTCTTATTATCAGGAAAAACTAAAAGAAAAGGTCAAACATATTAAAACACATTGAAATATCCCCAGAAATTAGAAACTCTCGTCCTTCAAAAAACCAAAACAAAACAAACGAGAAAAACTTCCAACAACGGTAAGAACATCAATACGTATCATATGTACGTATATTCAGATTATTGGTGTTATTGTTGTATATACCTTATTATACCAAAATCAACTCAATTCCACCCTTATATATGTATACAACAATAAACACCAATATTCTGAATAAATATATAGACACACCGACTCATATCTCCTATCTAATTTTGATGTCCTAAATGGTGTCTAACCAATTATATTTTGATACATCATTAAAAAAAGTTATATCTTAGGTATAAAAAATCAGTTGTAAAGTATTTCAAATTTTTTAACATGACGTGACATAAAATTATTGGTTAGACGGACACCAAAAGTAGGACAGAAGATTCGAGACACAGGCACACAATCATGATATATAAACTCACACCCGACCGGTACAAAGTCTGGTGGGGATGGGTGGAGGCCAAAACAACTGCGAGTAACCAGGAGTACAAGGCAGGTCCGCGATGGTCCTATCCTCCAGGCTGAAAACACACCCACCAAGACGCCCCAACCTTCTCAGAGCAAAGTCCATATCAAACTGCTCCGTAAAATAGATACAATTCTTTCTAAACCCGACGTACTCCTTAGCCCTAATCGCAAAACAGCAGTCATAACTCAGCACAAACGCCTGCTCTCCCAGGCACTTCACCTCCACCCACTTCCCACACTCCTCGTCCAGCTTATACACCTTGAAGTCCACCGTCTTCGGCACTGACTCGTCGATCCTCCGCCGCCTCCAAGTGTGGCGGTGGAGGGCGTTGAAGTTGACGCCTGCCTCCGAGGGATACTGGTAGTCATGGCTCACGTCCAGGTACCGGTCGACGATGAAGAAGGGCTCGCCGGCGAGGAGATACTTGCGGTGGCCCAGGCCGAAGAGCGGCGGAGAGTACTGGATCAGGTTTAGGGATTTGTTGATCCAGGAGACGGTGCCCCAGCGGTCGACGACGTAGGGTTGGTTGCGGTAGAGGATTATGTCGTTGAAGTCGAGAATTTTGTCGTCGATCAGAGTTATGCCGTCGTCGCCGTTCTTGGCGAAGCCGAGTTTGCCGTTGTCGTAGATGAGGAAGATCGCCGAGGCGGAGGAGGAATGTGGGGAGGGTATCAGCTTGTTCACGGCGCCGATGGTGCCGGAGCCGCGGACGTACCTGAATTTTAGATGAGAGAAAACGACATAGATGAACGACAATCATAGAAAAAACGACAGTAACCTTAACATATCAAAGTAACAAGTACAGACTACCTTAACATATCAAGTCATTGCATAAACGACAACACTTACAAACTAAAAACGACAATAATCCGAACAATAGTCTCAACGAGGGGCAAATTCGGTCAATTTGCCATTGTCGTCGATCAAAAACGAAGAGGAAATTTGGGGAAATTGAACAGAATACCTGAGGGAATAAGAGGTGGTCAACTCCGTCAGACTAAAGTCGTTGAGGTGCAATCCTCCGCCGTCGCCATCGCTGTCGCCGGTGGTGATGAGGTCCTTGATCCGATGGCAGGAGAGAGGGTCAAAGAGGCGGAATTTTCCACCTCCACCAGCGGTGCCGGAGTGGGGGCGGTGGGGAAGGGGGTCTTGAACCTTGAGGAGCCAGCCGGCGAGGTGGGGTCCTCCACGGCAGAACGGGCGGTCGAGGCGGAAGAGGGTGGTGCGGGAGACGAAGGCGTCGGCGGAGGAGGAGAAGGAGGGGACGGGAAAGGAGAAGCGGGGAAGAGGGGGAGGGGAAGGGAAGGCAGAGGAGAATGGGGGATGAGGGAAGAGGGATCGGAAAAAGGAGCAGACGCTGCGGAATCGGAGCACGTCCAGGGGAAACGACACCAGCCGGCCGCCGATCATCGCCCAGATCTCGTCCGGCAGAGACGACCAGTCTCTGTCGTTTTCTACTCTGTTGCTGTCGTCGTCGTTGTTGTTTTCAGCCATTTTTTACTCTTCTTCTTCAGGTGCAGAAGAGCCGAGCTGAAAGGTTAACGACCCAGAAATTTAGTTTTTTTTTTTTTTTTTTTTTTAAATAATTATTTTAGTGTTATTAGGTACAGCTGCTGACAAACAGCCCACCGTCTTGAGAAGAAATAATCAAAAAAGATATTTTTATAGTTCCTGAGGATGGACAGTCTCCACATGTTTGTGTCCTTTATGTTGTCCTTTTCGAATAATTTATTTTCGGTGGAAACCATTTTTTTGAAAATTCTACGCATGACAAATACTCTATTTACATGATTTTCTCAATTTTACATAATTTTTAATGGGATTTAAATCAAATCTAACTGTTATATTTTCATCAAATTTTTTTTGAAAAAATTTTAATCAAGTTTTATTAAATCATGGTACATATTTTTTCTTTCCAATACATTAGATTATTATAACTGTCCTTTATTAGTAAGGTCTTTTTATTTTTTATTTTTATTTGGAAGATGTTACAACTTACATTTAAAACAAAATTTTAGAAAAGTGTTCTCAAGGTTGATTGTTTCTACTTTAATAAGTCGACAGGGATGTAGCTATTGGCATTGTTTTTTAAATGAGTACTAACAAAAGTAAGTAGCTATATATTTCAAGAATTAAAAAATGTAAAACAAACTGATGATTGAAAATTACATGGTGGGAAGGAAAGGAAAAAAAAAAAAAAGAGGGACAAAAACAACCAACTTATTGGGGAGATTATTCAAGTAGTTATAGTAGGGTTTACTAACTTTTGGTTTAGGTTGTTAGATCATGTATTTAACTCATATCGTTAAGTTATATAGTTATTGTGATGTTTAAATACGAAATTGACTCTTTTTTCTCTTGAGTTAGTTTTTTGAATGAGTTCTACCCAAACCCATTTAACATGATATTAGAGTTAGGTTTTGCGGACAATGAACATGAAGGAGGTTTAAAGCCCGTTTGGGGAAATGTTTCTAGACTGCAAAATGCAATCTGAATCTAAAACTTCCAACCCTACATCAAGCTTTCTCCCTATTTCATTTTCAAAAAAACTCAAACTTTAAAAGTACATGACGTTTTCATTTTAAATCGAAATGAGATTATTCTTGTGTCAAAATGCTTATAACTACGAGATGAACAAGACAAGATCCATTTTATATATATTTTTTCTGAACACATTTCAAATTTATTCACTATTTTTTATATTACAAAACTTTTCTAAAAGTCTTTCCCAAATATACATTTCTAACTCAACTTTCAAAACATCGTCTCCAGACGTTCCCCAAACAGGACGTTAGTTTCTTGGTGTCAACAAAAAAAAGAATAGTGCTAGGAACACCAACTTTAATCTCAATTTTTGAGTATCAACTCATGTGGTGGTGAGTTGTTATCTTTTAATTAAAATATGCAATCAATTTATGTGAGAATAGTTTAAATACTTAGCAATAAAATAATGACACGTTTAATGTCTTTTTATTTAATTTTGATTAAATCTAGCTAGAAATATATATATTATCAAATCCTGCCAAGAAAAAAGAGAGTAATAAACAATGACTTTAGTGCTCTTAATTTCCTGCTTAATTAACGTACAATTTGGAGCCCTAATTTTATTTACATACAAGAAGGAAAACTAAACCTAAAAATTGAGGTTATTATAATTAACCATAATAATAGAAATTTAATTAGAACTCAAGTATATATAGCTAATTGACTGATATTAATGAGAGCGATAGTTTGTTTGGTCACCACCGGAGTAGAGAACCATGGCTGCGAGCTTATAAGCGATCTCAGTTGGATGGAACTGGTCCCAAAAGAGATAGTCATTTCGGTCTTTGCACGAATTTGCACCTGGTTTGCATCGTTCTTCTGCACTTAGTTTTCCTCCATTTCCACTCCATTTCCCATCCTTGAAATCTATAAAATTAAATTATTAGTCAATGCTTACTTCGATTACTATTAACACATTAAACCTTGATTCACAGTACCAAAAAAAAAAAAAAAAAAAAAAAAAAAAAGTTCAAAACGAAAATTCTTATGTAGCGATTGTGCAAGTTTAGATTGGTCAGTGCTATGTAATTTGATGGTTTATAATTGTACGTATAGTATTTATACTTAGGATCTAAGTTATAAATAATTGAAAATGTATGCTTACTGTATGAAAGGGCATTGTTGAGAACATTTAAGTGTCAGTTCATATGACTTGGCAATTGAGTATTTCATGGGTCTTGCGCCTTCTAAGCTCAATTTCTTCATGACGGCTTCCAACCCTAAATTAAATCTTTTAGCTAATACGTTCATTGTCTTAGAACACTCTGAATTCGTATGATTGGAAAACACCCGATTGGACCAACATCAATGATGCCAAATCTTTTCGCTCCGAGTTGTAACAAAGTCTGCCATCGAAATATTAAACTTGTTATTTTTTAGAAGGGGGACAACAATTTGGGGGAAAAAAAATAGGAATACTCGTTTAGTTGTGAAATCATTAGTAGTACCCTTAGATGAGTTTCGTAAGAAGAGAGAAGATGGGCGATGAAATCTTCGCCGCTGTTGGTTTTTGTTTGGTTGTAAAGAAAATATTCGAAAATGTCATTGCTACCAACGCTGATGAGGAAGAGAGACTTGGAGAACCTAGCCTGCGTCTGATATTTTAGTGCTTTGGAGCAAACCTGGCGAACCTTTGCAAATTGTCGCACTTGTTCCGCGATCAGGATTACCATTTTCTGTATTACATATAATAATTTTCATGTGACACACAAAAATTTGTTCCATTTAAAAGAAAAATTACATTTTAATATGCAAAAGAAGCTTGTGTCATAAATACTACGTACATATGGTCTTTTTCTGGTCATCTCGAGAAGTCCTGCTCCCCCGGAGGCGAAATTGGCTCCTCTGAGGACGTTCCTTATGAAACTATTAGTGTTCTTTCTTAGAAGAGAGAGAAAAGATGGCGGGCTCTCGTTGAAACCAAGGAATTGAGCTCATTTTACACCATAACAAAAATTGATAAATTGTCAGGAGTTACTCCATGTATATATTGCTTGACGTAAAACAAACTATATAGATCTCTGTTTATGTCTTTTTGCTGAATCTTTCTTAAGACTCAATAAATAATTTGATAAGCCAATGATCTTTTTTCCATGTTTAGTGATATGATTAGCCAACCTGTTAAGTAACATTTGAAAAGGCATGAGATGATGTTTAAGTGTTTAACATTTGCATGTAAAAATGAATCATAGAAATTATGTTATGATAGGAATTACACAAAAGGAAAATAGTTGAGAAATATTGTTACCTAGGAAATCAATAGAGTAATAGCCATTGCTGAACTTGCCGGTTGATCTAGAGCCTGGAAAATCAATGCCATGACAAGGGAAATTGACTTTGGCTTCCCAATCAGGCAAGTAATTGTTGGTCCCAACATCTGCTGTTGAGTCCCCAAAAACATAGATTGCTGGTACTGCTGGATTAGATGAAACATGCAAAACCCCAACCATATTTCCCATTGTAGTTAAAATCACCCACAAACAAACTATCCATCTCCATCTCTCCGATGCCATGCACATGTATCTAGATTTTAACATTATTGGGTGCGTAATTACTGTTAGACTAGTTCATTAATTTATAGGTATATCAAAGTTTCTGCCTTCAACTATTTACCTCGGCTTGGTAGTTGGTTATTTGTTTTGACTGATTTGAGAATTCAAAAAAAAAAAAGAAAAAAAAAAAGGAATTCTTGACAAATTAAAGCAAGTTGATTGAGTTTCTCTAAAATCTGATCAGATTTATGGAAAATTCCTTTTTTATTAAATATATAGAACCAATTTAACCGCTATTCCCTAACAAAGAGGGACACCAATCACAATAATTCTGCGGTTAGAACACAAATTGTACCTGTGGTCGGCAAGTATTTTTGATGATATACACTCATTATTTTACTTTTATTTATGCCTACAAAGATATTTTTTCAGAACATAAATGTATAAATATAACCAACTCCTTCCAAAAATCTTTCATGTCCTCAAAATAGTTGCTCCTTTCTCAGTCTTCCAAAGTTGCATCTTGATATTCTTTTAGGTAATTTTGAACGAGGGAGCTAATTAGACCATAATTAAGGTACACATTTTACTAAGGAGATTCAACCATTTGGGTAGATTATAGGTTTGGGTGCAATTGGTTCGGTCATGGTAAGAGGAGTCGAACCTCACGTTGACAATTAGGTGCATGTGATGGCCATGCGTTAGGTGCCTGAAATTTTGACCATGGATCTTTGATGAAATGAGTCAGGGGTGGACAATGGATCGGACCGATCATCCAGTCTAATCATTTTTAATAATATTTTGAAATCCAATCAATCTAATCTAATAAAATGTTATGGTTCAATTCAATTCAATCCAATCTAATTCAGATTAGTTAGGGCTTTCATTGGAATCCCTTTCATGAAAAAGTTGCTCAAATTATCTAAACATTTGCAAGATAAAAAAATTTAATCCTTCATCACTCATTTATCATCCATAAAACTAAAATCATCCAATGAAGGGAAGATAAGAGATAAGGAATTTGAGTTTGACGATGTGGGCGGGCTCGACAATGGAAAGTGGTTTATTGGGATCCGACGGTGCACAATGAGTCATATACGTTATTGAGAAATGAGAGAAAAATGATGAAATAGTGTTGATTCTAAGGTTTTGAACATTTCAATCATATATACATAAAAACATATCAGATTAGATTGATTTATTCAATTTTGAAATTTCAAATCCAAAATTAATCCAATAATCTTTGGACATTTATTTATATATTTTTTGGATAAATTGAAGTATCAGATTTTAAAACGAGTAATCTTGTGAATAGTTACCTATCATATACAACATGAAACACGTTCTTTTATATTAAAACATCCTAGTTCATGATGTAATCCGTCATTATTCGAAATTTCTACTATTATCTTCAAATGAGTTCACATCACGTGACATGTTATCTTCAAACTTCAACCATCATGGATTTGGAAGCACTTTATAGCACTTTATAAATTCAAAGAATAATTTACTTAGTAAACAGATTAATAAATTATCATAAAGTCGTACTCTAGCAACAAAAAATGAAGTCGTTTAACAAAAATTCCGGACAAAAGTGTTAAATATCCTACCGTATAATCCAATCAAATCAAAGAACAATCAAAATCGTTTTCCAAGTACATAACGCCCAAGTTATGCAAGTAACCACATAAACAAACAAACTTTTTTTTTTTAGGAGTGTTTTTTTTTTATTTTTTTATTTATGTTTTTAATATTTGGACTCACTAATTGAAATACAGTTGAGTTGAGTGCATTCAACTTGATAAAGCTTATGTAATTAGAACATGTATTTTTGTTAGATTTTTTTAAAAATAAAATATTAACAAAAAAATCATTGACATAATAATAATAATAATAATAAAAAGAAGTGTGATATATAAAATTAAAATTAAGGGATTAACACGAGAGAACATAAATAATCTAAGAGCATTTATAAAAATAAATCAAAACAAAAGTCTTTAAAACAATTTTTAATAATATCACAAAAAGATTTAGTAAATCATAAGAAGTAGGACCCATAATTGTAATTAAGCAAAAAATACATCAATGCATACTTACCATATCATAAGGGAATTGATAGGAAGTTAAAAATTAAGATGATTAAAACCATTGATTCTTCAAAAATTCAGTTTTAAATAACAAATATAAATCATTAATCTAAAATCCAAATATAAATCTAAAAACATACAAAGTTGTTACAAGACACCGAATTTTTCAATTCATCTTCTTTCATTGAAATGTGAACAGGTATGCATCTCGATAAATAATCGGGCTAGGCTCTAAATTATTGGACGACTTATAGTAAAGTGGGTCCAGATTTTCCGACCGTTGACTAGTTGTTGTCATCAAGATCTAACGGCTGTTAATAATTTCGCCTATAATTCAAGAAATTGCACTTAAACAGGCTTTGCGCATTAATTTCAACCGTCAGATCATAATGTTACACTATCAAAATCATGATGTTCTTCATTTTGGCAAAAAATAAATAAAAAATAAAAATAAAAAAGGAAGATGGCGGATTATCTTCTGAGAGTTCAAATCAGAAGTCCATGGAGATTCGATAGTTGAATTCAATTTCAAATTTTAGGTTCCCGAGTTCCACTGAGATTTTGTTTTGTTTAACCGCTTCGGGAATTTCTAATTCAAATTCCGTCACTTTCTCGAGAAAAATAAAAGGCTTTTAAGAAACCAAGACCACCGAAAGAAAAATGGAACAAACTAGGGTTGTAGAATTCTGGTTGTTCTAATGAAGATCCTTAATGTATGCGCGCCCTCTCGAGACTTGATCGATCAATCAATGGACCGCTGTTCTCGCGTATTTCCATGTCTTTCCGATCCCGGTAAGCTTCATTTTTGCAAATATACGTATATTTGGAAATTTTTGTTGTTTTAAGCTGTCATTTGTTTGGTCACTGACGAAATTGGGAGAAAATACACGGAGAGAAAAAAAATGCTGTTTCATTTTCTGAGGTGAAGAATTTTGTTGTTTTTGGATATTTTTCGTTTTGAATTATTATTGTTTTTTGTTTATTCCTAAGCAACCAATCAGTAATTTTTTTTTTGTTCTCTCATGATGGATTTTGGTTTTTCGTTGACTTGGTTTCAGCTCGGAGATCCGCCTTGGGTCTGAAAGTTTCGTTGGTGTTTCTTCATGTGATCTATGTGGGTATTCTTTTTCTATTTTATGGAGATTTGATCGAGAAAACTAAAAGAGAACCATGGTATGTTAAGTTTTCGCAGTTTTTCCTTTCTGATAAATCTCCTATGGCAAATACATGAAGTGGATTTTGTGCAGAATTGTAGCTTATGACTGCACATTTATATATGCATATATAGATATTATATATATATATATATATTTATTTATGTGTTTATTTAAGTATAGGACTGAACTTTTGGAGTTTGAGTTTGGATTTGCTTGACTATATGCACACCCGGTCTTCTTTGCTGCCTTTTTTTTTTTTTTTTTTTCTTACGGTCCCAAGTTCTTGATTTTTGCTTTTATTCATTTTTTTCAGGTATACTTCTCTGTACTTGCTGCTCTTTGTTGCCACATTGGTTCAATACTTTATTACCTCCAGCTCGTCTCCGGGGTAAATTCCAATCCCTAATGTAGATCTCTGGTCGTGCTTACGGTTCAGTTGGGTATTGTTGTTTATTTGCAGTAAAAAAGAGAAGCAGAAGTAGAAGTTAATAACCAAAAAAGTAGCTTGCAAAATGACTATAAAGGTGCATTGGTGTATGTGGAAAAATCTTTTGTGCGCTGACTTATCAAAAACACTGCTTCGAATAGATTTATGCGTAATATACTTTTGAGATGACTTCAAAAACAATCTTGAACTGGCCTTAAAAGTCATTAACTTTGTCTTCCTTTTTAAGCCGTATGTGATCTTTTTGCCCGTCAAATTTTGTTTGCAGATATGTAATTGATGCAATAAGGGTTGTGAATGAGTCAAATGCAATTTATAAAAGTTTATCAGTTACCTCAAAGTAAGTATTATGCTTTCTTTCTAGTCCTTCATAAGATTTGGCTTTGTTCTTGAGGATGTTGCACTCTTTAATTTTCTAAATCCATAACGTTTGAGCAAAGACAGCCTGCTCCAAGCAAATATGGAACTGTGGTTGAGACCACTGACTCGGGTCAGTCGGCTCTTGTGGGAAATAATTTAACATCTTGGACAAAGCTAGTATTGGCTATGCATCCACCTGGAAATTCCATTAGGTAGGTGCTTTTGGTAATTTTTGAGCTTAAGATACAGATTTATGCTTACCTAAATTGTTCTTTAGCTGCTAGATTAAATACTAAAATTACTTGAAAAGGGACTGATCATCAATATGCCAAACAGTGGGCTATTTAAACCAGTTACATTTGGCATTTCAAACGGGTTTGTTCCAGTTATAAATATTTGTTCATTTTGACCAATTTGTAGTAACACTATAGTATAGCTAGAGATGTGGAAGTCAATGTTGCTGATTTGGTTCTGTGTTCTCTTACTTCCGTACTTCTTTGCTTGCTGTTTGAAGTGGTAAATTGTATTTGATAATTTATTTTGTAGTTTGTGTTGGAATTTTTTATCTTAGACCTCTCGAGTTGGAATCTTTGTGATGCTAAAAAGAAAAAAAGAAAATTTGATCAAGTCTGCTTCATAGTAGTTAGTAACTTGTTGAACACGTGTATTAACTTAAATTCACTTCTGATCTTTTGAGGGGGAAAAAGTTGATTTCTCTTTGATAAGGTTATCATGTCAAATTTCAGCAAATTCGTGTTAAATCACAAGTATTGTACTGATGGTTCCTTTAATTCTTGCAGAACATTAACTTGCTCCTACTGTAATGTTGAACAGGTACTTACAACTTTTGCTTGCATCTTCCATATCTTATGCTAAACCTTCTTACACGATTCTCCACAATCCTTTGTTTCTCTATGCTAACTTAATAAAATATCTTGAAAAATTCCGACAACTCTTAAATTAGGTGCCATTGTAGTATTAGGGGAGGGTAAGAGCAGCCCGGGTAATATACTTCCGAAAGATAAGGTTTAGCCATGGAGCATTTGGCATTGTTCTTTCTGATTTTCCTTCTGTATATATAGATTTTTTGTAGAGGAATTATAGCTAATAATGTCACCATTCCATTACATTTAGTATAAAATAAAGTTAACTAAGTGGTTTAGATCTTATACATTTTTAGTCTGATGATCTGTTATTTGTCTTTGACACAACATTGTTACATTTTTGCTTGTTTCTATATGCAGCCTCCACGAGCAAAGCACTGTCATGATTGTGATAAATGTGTCCTTCAGTTTGATCATCATTGTGTTTGGCTTGGAACATGTGTTGGACAGGGTAATCATTGTAAATTTTGGTGAGTAACGATGAGTTTTGTGCTTTACATTTACCATCACTGTATTTTCCCTCCTATATTGAGATATGCAAGGTAAATAAATTGATATCTGGCACGTTATCTGAGGCAGGCAATGCTTTATTTTATTACAGATTAGGGTAAGATGCACTCGTAAGATATCTCACTAATAGTGTTGAGGAATATATTTGTAGTTGAACTCTAGTTGTCTTTAGAATGTCTCGGTTTTAATCTTAAAGTTCTTTTTTTTTTTTTTTTTCTTTTTTCCCAAATGTAGTGATATTATATGATGTTTAGTATTCACTTCATTGCAGAACTACCATGACTATCAAAGGGTCTTAGCTTTGAGAAATGAACTGTTTTAAGGGATAGATTAGTTGTTTGATAAATTGTTACCTTCTGCATACGGCCTGATTGCTTGACCTCCTAAGGAAAGTGTTACATACAGAAGTGCTTCTTAATGTGTGATCGTGTATATCAAAATTAAGGACCTAACAAAAACCTTCTTTGATTGTTGACAAAAATATTATAGGTGGTACATTTTTGAAGAAACAGCTTTGAGCCTGTGGACTGGCTTTCTTTACATCACTTACCTGAAGGCTAATCTAGCAAGAGCTTGGTACAGCATCTTTGTGACATCCTTGTGTCGTGAATATATTTATATATTTCTGAATCTCATGGTTAAAATTGTCCTTTAAGATCATCGAGGTGCGGTCTATGGGCTGCTTCTCCAAGGTCTTGTAATTTTGGTGGCGCTTGGGTCTTTGATAACTATGTTTCATTTATTTATTTGTTTGTTTTTTGTAGAGGAATAACTTTTCCATCCTAATTTGATGTTTAGGTGGCAGGTTGCAATCGTGATATTTCTGTTGATTATTTTGTCAATATCATTGATCTTTCTCCTTCTCCTGCTCATCTTTCATAGGTAAAGTCGTTAATCTTCTGATGTATTTCCCTTTAGTATAAGATTGTCTCTGACTTGACACTCTCCTCCTCTTCCTTGTTCCATAGTTGTAAACTCACTTTGGTAAATTATTTAACCTGGCAATTCTCTCTCAATCTTTGTTGAGTGGAATGAACTTATTATTAGACAAACAACAGAGGACCCAATGGAGGGGGTGTCTTATTGTAGAAGCAGTTGGCTTATTTCGTTGCCTACTGTAGCTCCGGCTTTGGTTAGAAAAGACACTTGAAAGAAGGAAAAAGAATTATAATGTATTTAACGAGCATAATTAAGTTTGAATCAATTCTTGTTGCAGCTATCTTGCTTTGACAAATCAGACCACATTTGAACTCATAAGACGCAGACGCATCCCATATCTAAGGTTAGTTAATATCTTGTGTCCACTATGTGTTCATATTTGAATTTGGCATGATGATGGCCCGTTTGGCATTGCTTCCTGGAAACTGCCTTTGGCTTTTTAATGCTTCTGGATGGTCTTCCAGTCAAAAACCACAAAAATATGGCTTCTCAAGAATGTTCTTCTAAGAGGATTTTGAAACTTGTACCAAACCTTCAATGAGATTTTATTAACTTCATGAAGACATTTTCATTACTTGTGACCAAAATTGAACTCTTCCCAAAAATTCATAACTTTATTTCTTTTTTTCTACTACCTAAAAGCATAAGTAAAGAGCTCTGTCGAACGGGTCTGATTGGGCTGCATAGATTTTCAGTATTTTAGTGCAAACCTTGAACAGACTGATTGTTATGGCTGAACCTTTTGACGGTAACTTCTGAATGTTGATTTGTAGGGGAGTTCCTGCAAGAGTGAATCCTTTTAGCAAAGGAATATGTAGAAATCTCTACAGTTTCTGCTGTGCACAAACCAGTTTATACAAGTTGGAGCCGCTGCCTACTGCCCAAGAACTGGAGGATAAATCAAGACCTTACACATGTTTGGATTGCATAACCTGTCGATGTTGCTAATTTTATGCGTATACATCGTGTCGTATCAATTACTTCAAAAAAAAAAAAAAAAAGAAAAAAAAAAAAAAAAAGAAAACATTGAAAGGCAAATAGTTGGGAGCATATCATTTCTAGAAGTGCATAGTCCCATTTGTTAAAATTGGCATGAGAGAAGGTTCAAGTTGGAGTTGGTTGTGGGTTCCCATTTTAGGGATAGAGAGATTAATTTATTTACATTTTATTGTGATAGAGTTGGATTTTTTCACCATGTGTTTTTTTTCCCGGATGAACGATTCAGGATTATGTTTTGATACAATTTCTATACCAAGGCTTCTTAGAGACTATCCAATTTGACTTTTTTGCCCAATTTTTACTTTTTATTTTTTTTTGCTGTATAAAGAAAGATTATAAGAGGAGAGGTTGGGGTCCTAAGATAATCTCGGAGCCTCAGCGGCGCTGCGTGGTATATAGCGTTTTGAATGTAAGCCTTATTCGAGAAATATGAACGCTCAACCCATTCACCTTTTTGAATGTAAGCCGTATGCGAGAAATATGAACGCTCAACCCATTCACCTGTTTGAGCGTTGGCCATTTTTCTTTTTTAATTTTTATTTTTACTAACAGTTTGACTTGACTAGTAGATGGTCAGAAGATGAATATGGAGAAGCTCGTTCTTAGTGCTTCTCCACAATGATTCTTTTGTTTACCCAACTACCAGTAACATCTGCATGAGGTTTCACTTTTCTACAAATTGGGTTCTTCTCTCTCTCTCTCTCTCTCTCTCCCCCTATACACACACACACACACACACACACACACACGCACACACCTATATATGTCTCTATAAATAAGAAATACGGAATTACAAATCAGATTTCAGAAAAAGGAAAAACGACAAGTCACATGAGAAAACATACAAAAGTTGAAGATTACATAGAATGAAAGCCCAAGTAAAAGCATGAGATGGAATAACCTTAAGATCAAACAATGAGTGCATGATCTTGAGCCGAACCTTCCCAATTTCGGTACATTGCAGCCATGGACTTCCAACAATAAGAACGAAGGAAACCACTCGGTTGCAATTCCACGTCCTGATTCTGAACATCAGCAATGGAGTTGTGGTAAGTAGGTACTTGTAGCACTAGCTCCGGAGGTTGAAGTTGAGGGTCAGCACTTGTGATCTACAAAATGAGTGTTCCGACTCCAATCTTCATCCACTGCTGAAACAAATTCCGCCAATTTTGGACATCCGGACATCCTCAATTCTTTTAGTGAGGCGAGTTGATGCAGTCCCTCGGGTAGCGATAGAAGTTCCTGACATTTATGAATTTCCAACTTCGCCAATGATGTTGCATTAGGCAGCCATTGTGGTAATGCTGTTAGGTTGGGACAGTCCTCTATACACAAGTATTGTAAACTAGTTTCACATCCTCGAAGCCAATTTGGAAGAGCCATCATCTTCGGTAAAAGGCCAAACACCACTGTCCTAAGGCTCAGCTTAGTGTTCCGATGATTATTGTCGTCCTCTTCTGTCAAAATAAGGTTTTCACAGTCACCAATCACCAGAGTCTCCAATGCAGTTAGGTGCCTCATATTATGAGGCAAAGCGACTAGATTTTTGCAGTGTCCAATAAACAATGTCCTAAGAGAAGCCAAGCATTCTATTCCTTTCTTCGAAAAACGCCTCTGAGTCGTGGTAATTGAAAGGAATCTAAGCTGAATCAGACACTTCATATCTCTTGGAAGCTCTAGTAACTCCTTACAATTCTCGAGCCTCAAAGTTTGCAACCTCTGCAACTCGCAAATGGAATTAGGGAGTTTCTTGATTTTGTAGTTGCGTGACAGGTCGATATGCCTCAAATGCTTCATACGACTAATGTTACATGGCAAAATCTCAAATGATGAGTTACTTAGATTCAGCATTCGCAGATACTTAAACTTCACGATGCACTCACTGATGAGGGAACTGCTTAAAGGCCCTACTCCATTGACTGGGAAAAGAATGGTTCGCACGCTACTCAACTTATCCAAACAAGTTGGAATTTTGTTGGCAGTATATGTGATGGATAGATGCCGAACTCGTTCAGAAACTGTGTCAGTCGGAGAGTTTAACATCGAGCATGCATCTTTGGCTACTGATTGTGCAAGATCATGAATGAGATCATGCATATAAAATGAATAGTAGTAAGTCACTTGCTCAACGTCTTGAAAGAAAGATCTGGACCATAATTCCTTGAAGTATAGCTCACCAATATCTTCTGGACTTCTATTCTCACCAGGTGACTGAAGAACTCCGTGTGCCATCCAAAGTTGGATCAGTTCATAACTGAAGATTTCTCTCCCTTTGGGAAAAAGCGAACAATAAAGAAAACATCGCTTCAAGCAATACGGTAATTCGTCATAACTCAGTTGAAGTGCAGGCAAAATGTGATGCTCCTTTTGCTCTAGTTTCCATATGTCACTATCCCTTACGTATCTCCAATCGCGTTCATCCAATTTTGTGAACAATAGGCTGCCTAAAGTTCTCAAAGCCAACGGAATCCCATTGCACTTCTCTACGATTTGTTTAGCAATGTCTACGAGGTTTTGGTGACGTTTGTCATGTCGTTCCTTCAATGCCCACTTCAGAAACAAAGACAAGCCATCCTCATATGAAAGACCTCCTAAGTTGTAAGTGGAGACAGTACCCATGACAGAGGCGACCGAGTTTTTACGCGTGGTGACTACAACTTTACTTCCTTCTGAACCCTCCAGTAACAGATCTCTCAACTCAAACCATTTGTCAGGAATATCATTCCAAACATCATCCAAGACTAGCAAAAACCTTCTGTCTTTCAACTCATCTCTTAGGCGAGTTTGCAGCTGATCCATGGTCAGATCCCCGTTCGATGATCTAGTTGCAGAGTTTAGAATCTCCTTAACTAATCTAGGTACATCAAATTCATCAGAGACACATACCCATATTTTCAAGTCAAAATGAGTACTCACTCTTGAGTCATTGTAGACAAGTTTAACAAGTGTGGTCTTCCCCATTCCTCCAAGTCCATGTACAGGAATAACCGAGAGATCGCTCTTCTCATCTGGTTCCATCAAAAGATGTACGAGTTTTTCTTTGTCATGCTCTCTACCGACGATCTTAGAAGCACGAACAAAGGAATGAGTCATCTGCAGCCTTCTTCCATGCATCATGACATGATCATTTCTTTCAGGTTTTTCAACCAGGTGAAATTTAGCCTTATTAGCAGCAATTTCATCTAACCTCACTCCAATTTCCTTAATTTTGTGACCGACGCTAATACGGAATACAAGTGGATTGGAGCGTGAAAAGAAACGACGTACCTTTCTACCGATCTTTGCATGCATCTTAACCACTTGTCTCCTCGCTGCTTGGCACTCAACCTCGTCCAACAAGTTCTCGGCATCATGAAACACATCTTCAAGCTGTGTCAGCCAAGTGTCGAGCTCTCGGTTAAGTGGCTGCTTCTCTCCGGCATCTTCAAGTACGGCTTTCATGGCGGACACCGTGCGCTCAAGCTTCTTCAGGTCAGATTCTAGGCTGTTTCCCAATGAAATCTCTCTGTAAGCTATAGAAGCTAACTTCTCAACAACTTCCTTTGCTATGCCAAAAACCAATTCAACCATGTTCTTCTGCAAATTGGAAAGAATTACCAGTAGAAATTCTTAAGTTTTCAGCCCAAAAAAAAAAAAAAAAAAAAAGAAGTAATTATGAGAAGCCGCAAAGAATTTAACTTGATTCTCTTTTATTTATTTTCATGTATTCTAAAAATCAAAGTTTATGGAATGGAAAATTACCCACTAAAAAGAACACAAATAATTGTGAATCTGAATAAAAATCTTTGTTTTAGAAATTGAAATGAGCTTGTAGATTAGAGAACTAAGAAGTATTTTACTCCTAATAATACTCCAGTCAACGCTAATTCATATTATTATGAGTTAAAAGAATTGTGGCCTATGGTGGAAAATAAACAAAAACCAAAATTTCAAAATAGGCTGGCTGTCATCATGTTGGCATGCAATGGGTTAACGTGCATTTAGCCTAAGGGGAAAAAAAACAAAATGTTTGACTATACTTTATTAAGGCAGTGTCAATACTTTATTAAGGCAGTGTCAATGCTGTTTTGTTTTTATCGATAAGATTTTTTGGTTTACTTTGTGAAAAGTATATGGTTACATTTTTAATGAAACAGGAGGAGTTATATTTTCCCCTATAGTTTATTATTGTCATTATTTTTACATAAATACCATTATCATTAATGTCAAAGTCTTCCCTTAGGATCTGGAGTTTTGGTCTAATTCATACAATCCGTTGACTACTCTTTCAGTCATAGTTGCCCATGGCTAGTTCAAGCCGTTGTCCCTATTTTCTTGTCCCTTCACTTTTTATTTGTCACGTCATTTAAATCTAACAATTTGACCATATAAATAGGAGTTAATTATTGAAAATACTAATGCAGTACACGTGGATATCAAAATTTAATTAAAAAGACAACTAATAAGACATGAAAATAAAATAATATATCTGAACTTGCGGAAAACTCTTAAACTAGCTTTGGTCTTTTCCTACAATAGCCAAATTAACAAACTAGAAACCTACCCCCTCCCAACTCTTGGGTAATTAAATTTTTAACTAAATTAATTATCGTTTTCCTGCCACCTCTGATGCTTTTAATGCAAGAAATCTTGTTCCATATCATGATGTTTATGCTTCTAAAGATGGTTGGCGATTCAAGGACGAATTTTCTCCACCTCGGACTGGGGGAGGACGATGCAACGGCTGCTCGTATGATCTGGCGAAAGAGAAGGTTAAGTTGGACTGGTTAAGGGATCTCATTGTAGGGATAGAGATCAATTAAAGTTTATATTATGTTATGACATACATTTAGTTTGTCGCCACGTGATTTTTATTTTTATTGTCAACGACGTAACATGATCAATTATAATTTTCATCTTTTATTTTTTTTTTCAAAATAATATAGAAATATTCAATCAGAACAATCTTGAAACCAGTATCTGTCCTCATTTATTAGAAGGAAGACGTAGCGTGAGTGGATAGAATTTTCTGATCAATCCAATCATTTTGATTTTGTCGTTGTCAACTATTTTAACTTGTAGATTGGTCAGATGTAGATATAGAAATCTTGTCATTTATACTTTTCCACAATGACTATTTTATCTACCCAACGACCAATAATAACTTCTGAATGAGGTTTACTTTCCTCCTGCTTTTTTTTTGTTTTTGTTTTTGTTTTGTTTTAGTCAGTGAGTGAATTTGAACACGCAAGTGAAAGTTGTCAAAGTAGTACCAACTACCAAGGTGTCTGCCATTTGCAAATTAAATATAAAAAGCCAAAAGGGACAAATTCAACTATTATTTTCTTTTCGTAGTCCCCCAATAAGCATAGGCTATTTAGCCTCAAACTTATTTATTATTACTTTCCTAAATTCTGTTTTGGCTGTGGAAGCCTGAGACTTGGGTGCAGCTCTTTGGTCAAGCACCTTGTCTAGGAAAAACTTACGAGGATATGTGGGCAAATGTCATTTATCAAAGAAATCTTTTAATAAATGGCCGAAATTTTGTGAATTAGCAAGATAGTCATTGTTTTTTTCAAAATAATTAATTAGTAATTGACATATTAATCAATATTAATATGTATTTTGTATCGTTTAATTATATGATCAATTACTGATTGACTTTCCTAATTAAAAAAAATTCGACCAATTTTTTTTGTTAAATAAGGGTTTAAAACTGTTTATTTACTTAATTTTTCCATGAATATGTATCTAATTTGAGTAGCTATTTTGGAAAGAAAATAATAAGACTTGATCATAGGGCAAAAAAGAAAGGAAAGAAAGAAAAAGAGATGATCAATATCAATATATTTCGTATATCACCTAAAATTTTACATTGCCATATATTATTACATTTATCAACCCCAAAATCAATCGTTAAAAAGGAAAAAAGAAAAAAAAAGAAAAAAGAAAAGAAATGTACCTAAGTTTTGTGTCACATTTACTCTTCGATAATCAGAAACACCACTATAATTTGTTCCGTTTTGTTTTTTTCCTTCATTTTATTTAGGATTGAAGAAGCTAACTTCAACACCAGTGTCAACGACAACATAAATCCCGGCAGCAACCGAAATGGCACTAAGTCCCATCCCTAGGAGCCCAAGTGCCCAATTGAGCCACCACATGGGGCCAAACACCTTAGGCTTCTTGATCTTGAGCCACATGAAGCAAGGGTAGGCAAATGTCACTGGCAATGCTATGCCTCCTATCAAGCCAGCCAATTGTGACAAGAAGGGAATGGCCACCGCTATGAAGAAGCAAATGAACCCGGCCACCGCCCTCATTATGGCCCTCAACCACCACGGCAACGGCTTCTTCATCCTGCTCGTGTACTGGGACTCGAGGTCGTCGAACATAGGCATCCCGTAGATTTGGAACGAGCTAACCGCGTTTACTATCACGAAGAAGCTGGTTAGTCCTAAGATGAACTTGGACACGTCTTGCGAGTGGAACATGAAGAGCGCTGTCAGCATTCCATCTGCCGGTATCTGGAAACAAATTTTGAACGAAAAATGTTATCGAGAAAGTTCATTCTAAAGAGCATTGTTACGTGGCCCTAGTCATGATGCGTGATACCATCGGTTTTTGACCAGTCACAAACTTACATGTCAATTTTAAAATGTATATATTACTTAACCGTGTTTCATTTTAAAAGAGTAATTGTTATGTATCAATTTTAATTAATAATTACAAACTTACTTATCAATTTTTTAACACAATTTTTTCGAATGATAATTAGTTGTATTTCATTTTTAAAAGAGCATTATTATCAAGAAAATTAAATTATATATTTTTTTAAAGAGTAATGTTATGCATCACTTACTTTGATCACTATAGTTTTTGGTCAATCACATGTTCATCACATTTCAATTTTGATACTCGGCGAAATTTCATTTCAAACAAAGCAAAGTTGTTGGTCAGTTTTGGAGTGCTTTACCAAGTGGCCATAAGCCCAGTAGCCGCCGATTGCAAGGGGAAACAAGCATGCCGCGATGGTGGTGTAAGAGACCTTGACGCCCTTCCACATAGGTATGTGGGAAGGATGCTTCTCACTTGACGGCATCGTCGCCTGCAATGATCACATGAAACTCATATTAGAAGAAAAAGAAAAAACAAGTTCATTTAACATAAATTTGATCGAAATCTGATGATTGAAAACTATGCATGACGTTGGTTTTGAATTTAAGTTAAGAACAAGTATCTCTTGTAGTCATAATGATATCACCAATACTAATTACTCACAGTAGAAGACAAAGAAAGGTTCGTTCATTTAACAGAATTTGATTGAAATCTGATGATCGAAAATTGTGCATGATGTTTGTTTTGAGTATAAGTTAAGAAAAAGCGTCTCTGGTCGGAACTATATATGAGGAGTTAGAGGTGGGCAGGTGGCTCTCTTGTCTTGTTCTTAACCATACAAAAAGGAGTATTAGCACCCGTTTGCGAGGACATCTGGAGATGGTATTTTGAAAGTTGAGATAAAAATATGTGTTTGGAGAAAAAACTTTTAAAAAAATTATATGATATAGAAAATAATGTAAAAATTTGAAATGTGTTCCGAAAAATTATGCAAAATGAATCTTTTTTTGTTCGTCTTATCGATTCGAGTATTTTGACATGAAAATCATCTCATTTCGATTTGAAATAAGAAAATTATGAACTTTTAAAGTTTAAATTTTTT
This sequence comes from Ficus erecta, assembly GCA_008635985.1. Classification (NCBI taxonomy): domain Eukaryota; kingdom Viridiplantae; phylum Streptophyta; class Magnoliopsida; order Rosales; family Moraceae; genus Ficus; species Ficus erecta. The sequence goes on from BKCH01000040.1 coordinate 278,860, forward strand.
TGAACATGAAAGAAAATAAAAATTTGATATAGAGTTGAGAATTTAAAATCAACGTGATAAAATAACATTTGGATATGTTATCCCTAACGAGGCCTTATAAAGTTGGCCAAAAAGTCTTCCGTTTGCTGTTTTAGACTCTGTAGAATATTGCTAAAGTAAAGGCCAAGCTTTGAAATTCCAACCTTATGATGTGAACACGTGAAGTTGGTCAAGAAAATGTCACAAAATTAAATTAAAATAAAAATAAAAATAAAAGGTTAAAAAGATTCAAACTTGGTGTTTTCTTGATGGGTTAAAAACAGTAAAAAAAATTTTGGAATAGTGTCTACAAAATGTCTACAGATGAAGTGCCAAAATGACATTTACCTAGGTACCTAACTCTGCTTTCTTACCTTTTATTAATGGACGGAACCTATTAGTGTGTCACCTACCTCTAAAATGGGCAAATTTGTTTCTTTCTACAATAAATTTTCTCAAGTTTAACTTTTTTCGTCGGTGGGGGTAAAACCCAAAAAAAAAAAAAAAAAAAAAAAATCCCTATTACCAGCGGGTTGTTTTGGATTGTCATATAATATTCATCACGTTTCTTTAAACTCTTTATAATTAGCTGTTAACCACTGTACTAATATCATTATTTTGAGTATTAAATTCGTTTAATTAAAATCTTTATCAGAAAATTCTCCTTACTTTTCAATTTTTCGTTTTTCTTTAAATTTATTTAAAAGAAACTGACCAATATGATTAAACTAATGCAAAAAAAAAAGGGGAGGGGGGGGGGGGGGTGGTGGGCGCGGGGGAAGAAAGTAGAAGTATCATAATCACACACACCTGAATCTCAAGGATGAGATTGTGGCCTCTGAAAGCAAAAGCAACAATGCCGAGGGCGTTGAGCACGCTGAACATGTGTTTAACCTGGCTACCCGACTCAACCGGATCGTAGGACACCATCGGCAGCCTTCCCTCCGCGACGGACACCACCCAAATCAATGTGCAATAACCGACGGCCGTGATTGCCCCTACTAATGACACTCCGGCGATTGAGTTCATGTTTGGTAATTGTGACAACAGCACGGCCACACAAGTGAACGCCAAGTACCATTCCGTGGTCGTCAAGTCCCTCGAGCATTCGGTCCCACATATAAGCTCAAAAAAGCTCCTTCCCGTCGATCCACCTATGATGATCAGCGTCGAACATGTCCCCGCTGATAGGTACAGGATTGGGAATAGGGCTAGCAACTTTGTTAGCTTCTCACCTGTGACATTCAAATAGTACTCCATAACTTAAGTCACCCACATAATTGCTAAGTGGAATTTTCATGCATTATTTATGTAACTGGGCCCAAGTGACCTTGTAACCAATAAGAATCTACTATATTAATGTACTAAACTTGTAGTACTATCACATTTAATTTTGATGTTATTGTAAAGTCAATTTCTTCAACTATAAATTTATAGAGTTCTAATAGAAAATATTGCTAATTAAATTATTCATGTGAATATGCGATTGGTTAAAAATTAGTCGTACCAAAAGTAAGACTGAAGAGTTGGAGGTATCTGCTGTATCGCACCCCGTTTTCAACCGACTCATGGAGCTGAACAAGAATCCACAAGGTGTAGAGCTGCCAGATGAAAGCTAGGGTCAAGCAGATTATTCCCCATGCCCTGCAATTAAGAAAGAAATTAAAAAAAAAAAACAAAACAAAACAAATTATGATCATTTCATTAAAAAAATTAAATTAAGATCAAAGTTATAAGTTGATAAAGTATATATAGTAACATAATCATATTCTTCTTGAGGTCATGCCCAATGTGTTACGCAACAAATTTGGCTTGTTATCTCTTGCTTGACAATAAATCACGTATGTATAAACAAAGAGACTAATTCATATATATATATATATATATATATATATCTTTTGTAAATTTATGTATATTGACATAACAAAGAAAACTAGCACATCCCAACTAGGTTGATAACTTACCAACCGAGAACGGTGAAGGCAACAGGAAGAACAAGGGCTTGAATACCGATGCCGGAGCAAAGAGTGTGAAAAGCAGCGTAGTATTTGTTTCCATTTCTGGACTCAGTGATGGGCAACCAAGCGTCTTGAGGGTCAAGCTTAGTGAGCCTCAGAGCCTTCCTGACGGGGCTACCAAGGGGAGTGATGAACCTCGGAGTTAAAGACAGCCTCGGCGTCCTCACCGGTGTCTTCGGAGCCTTGCTTGGACGTTTGACACCTCCTTCTTCACCCTCTCCATTCAGGAGAGGAGACCTCGACAGCGACGGTGAATGGAACTGGGACGGCGGACAGGACACCGGCGGTGCTCCCGCCCCGGCGGTAGTGTTCGGTGACGCTGGCCGCGGGGTTATTGGAGCTGAGCTGATCTCGTTCGCCGGACGACTCATTTTAGCCTTCTTTTTTTAAAGGTCTAAAACGCGAAAAAGTCAAAGATCTGACACTCAGAAGCTACAGATACGATAGGAACACGAGGCTCCTATAGCGGGTTTTGTTTTTTTAGCTTTCTTTAGCTAAAAACCCGCAATGTGTAGTCTTGGGAAAAGCTCATGCAAACTTATGTGTTATTTATATAGTGGGATTGTGCGTCTAAAGTAATGAGTTGGTTCAAGGAAATTGCTTGAGGAACGACATAAATTATTGGTGACGAAAATACAGGTGTGTAGGGAGACTGAATACGGTTCAGATTAGACAGCTTTGTTTGACCAAAAGGCTCATGCATGGTACATGTAATATAATATTGCTTTGTTGGAATGTAGACTAATATTGTTAAAGGTCTCTGTTTGAATGGACAAATTTGGCTGCTTTTGTTTTTTTTTAGCCAAGCTACCAATCATATAAAAGTCCCCTTAATTTTGTGGACAAATTTTATTTTTGCCACCTAAACTTTTATTGTTTTTGTAATTTTGCCCCGGAATTTTAATATGGATTGGTAACAAGAATGACCCTCGAACTTTAAACTGTTAACAAAAACATGTATTTTGTCATATTTTATTATTTAAACTAGTGTCATATAAGTTTTAAGTGGATGAAACATATATGAATAGAATGAGTGTTTTGTGCTAATAATTTAAAGTTCGAGAAGTGTAAGAACCATTGTTAAGAGGGGTAAAGTTACAAATGTTCTAAATTTTAGGGGGAAAATAAAGTTTTTTTCTTAGTCTTACATGATTAAAATATGACATAAGGGATGCTTTTGCCAACTATGTAAAGTTCAAGGGCATTCTTGCTAACAATTCATAGTTTGAGAGGTGTCCGCATAAGTTTTCAAAATTCCGGGGGACAAAATTATAAGAGCACTAAAATTCAGGGGGAAAAAATAAAAGTTATCCTAATTTTGGTATGGTTAGATATTTTGGGTTTAATTAAATACAAAGTCGCATGAAGTTCATATGCATGGGGTGAATATTATAAAGGTTATTTGGGCAATTGGGTTTAATTAAATACAAAGTTGTATGAGTTCATATGCATGGGCTGAATACTATAAAGGCTAATTTACCTTGGTCAGCATAATACTCCTGAGAGAGGGAAGTCCAAGGCCGGACGAGGGATATTTAATTCTCAAATTTGTTTTTCAACAACCATGAACTTTTGTAAAATATTAAAAAAAAAAGAATTTTTTTAACTTAAAAAAATAGCAAATGGAGGAGCACACCCTTTTTCTAAGGTTTGTGCAGATTTAGTCAATATGTGTGGTCCTTTCCAATTTGGACAGAAGACTTGTAATCTCCTATGGTCTATGTTTATCCACAGAATTGAGGAGAGTTTTTTTTTTTTTTTTTCATTTAATTTTTTTTTAAAATTTTTTTAAAGTGATTGTTATCTTGTAATTGAAACATAGACGAAATTAGAGTATATTATAATTTTTGTTTGCTACAGAGTATATAACAATGCTGTCTGGGAGCTAGAGCTGTCATATGAAGCATTAATTATTAGGCATTAGGAGTTATACAAGTATGATGATGGGTTAATTTTTCCTAAAGTCAAAATTTTGAATTCCTAGTTTTCGGCTTTCATTTTTAAGTGGAGGCTCGAACATAAAAGTCGTTGTTTATCTGCAGTAACCGCTGCCCAAGTCAACCAATAACCTCATTAAAAAAAAAAAAAAAAATTCCCGTACAAATGTCCTCATCTTGATTGCTATCCAACATTCATCTCAGTCATCCCATTTTTCTCTCTCCAAAAAGAAAAATCTTCATAAAAAATTTACCTCCTCAATAGTAAAAACAAAAGATTTTTTCAAAAGTCAAAATAGAATTGTAAGACTATCTCCAACACTTATAGGGTGAGTTTGGAGCTTAAGTCCAAACTAAGATTTTCAAACTTTTTTTTGTCTTTTTTCCAAAAAGTTTTTGTCTTTTTTCCAAAAAGTTTTTTGTCTTTTCTGAAAATTCAAAAAAATTTACTATTTAAACTTAAAAATCTCATCTTGAACTTGTGCACCAAACAGACCCCTAATTCTATCTAAACATAATTTTTAAATTAAAATAGTACAATTTTTGCATTAAACTTAAAGTTTATCTCTTTATTTCAAATTTTACTCTAAAGAAAATATTCTGTGTATAGTCATTTTTATTTTATTTAAAATAATTATTTTCTTGTTAAACTAATAATAAAAAAAACTTTTGGGTACTTTTTATTTTTAAAAAATTTTGATCGTTATGCCATTAAGGACGCATCACTGTTCACTAGCTTAAAAATAGAGCTTCATGTAGAGCTTGATCTGGAGAGAGCTTTCTCCTCCAAACTGACGTTTTGCACCAAAAAAGAGCCCGGTTGGAGATGATCTAAGGGTAGTTTGAACAAACAGTTGAAAATACATAATTACGTGAAATTGAATTAAATACAATAATAATGACAGTGTGAACAGGTAGTTTGAAAACACAGAACAAGGTGAAGTTGACACCAACATTTCGTGCTCAAAGCTATCTTTTTATTTTTATTTTATTTTATTTCCTAAGGGTAATGGCAGGACAAATTATTTTGCCCTATCGGTAAAGCGTTTTTCAAGACATAAGGGTAAGCAACCTACCGCCTAGGGTAATGGCGTGTGAGGGATAAGGATATGGATATGACTTCTCATGATGATTTTTGCTTTTGTCCGGAAATTTAAGATTGTGTGTGTTAAATGTTTAATTTAATAGTAAGATCTACGAATATCTACGTAAAATGAAATGAATCATACAACGGAAAAACATAATCCAATCACAAAAAAAACTTGCTAATATAAAACAGGGCAAAAATCACGTGCCTTATCATAGGATTTCCCTTTTAACAAATGTCAAAGGTTTGATACGCCCAAACTCACAAGGCATCACAAAAGTCATACACAAATAAATGATACAGTATCCACTTTGTTTTTTCTAAGTGTTGAATTACATTACTTTTGCATACAATAATACAAATCAATAGTAAACGAAGAAAATGACACAATTACCGTACTTCGCGAGGACATTACCGTATCCGTATGCATTATTTAGTATCTTCGTATGCATGACGTATATAGTGTGATATTATAGGACATTGAAAGCAAAAGAATTGAAAAGGACCAGTTTAAGCAAGTTCTTCAGGGCTGTGATTTGCGGTGATACTTGAGAGCTTCGAAGCGAGCAGCGAGTGAATCATAATCTGGCAGTTTCGGATGAACGGAATAAGGTGAGCCCTTCTTCATCGGTACCGGAGGTGGGGCCCGCTGAGGCTGCCGGAAACCTGTGCCATTAGGTGGTGTGTCTGCTTCAATTTCTTCATCTTGTTCATCAATGTCTGATTCATCGAACTTTATGTCTGAATGTGCTGATGTGGCGTTGTAGCTGTGCCTCCTATTCATTCTTCCATTGTCATTGTTGTTGTTGTTGTTAACCATTGTCTCCTCATTGCCTGGATAGTGGGACCGATTAAAGCTCCGAGACTCGAATGCTCTTCCCGAAGCTTCTTTGTACTGATCATGATCATCCATATATTGGGAGTCAATTGGGTTCAGCGTCTTTTCATAGCCGAAATTGATGCTTGGATTGTTGTTGCTCAGGTTATTGTTACCAAAAGACGGTGGTGGTTGAGAAGAGGCGCGGTTCGAGTCTTTGTTGGCGAGATAAGCAGCAGCTTTTGCAGCGACAATTGCTTCGTTTGCGCATTTTGCAGCCGCTTTGGCAGCTGCAGCCGAGTCTTCGAAGTACATGTGGTTGCTACCATCACTGCTCTTTGTTGTTCCGGGAAATGGAGAACTAGAAAAACAACCAAATTAGATGGTCAAAGAAAATAATGAAATAGCCTTTTAGTTTATGAGAAAATCATGAACTCGACAGCAAATTACCTTGCAACTGCATTGTTATTGTTAGTTGCAACAGATTGGTTCGGCGCTATTGGATTCACAGGCAAGCTGGTTGCACTGACAAATTCTCTTGGTCCTTCCTGATCAACGAGAGAAGATCGATTTTAGAACACATAAAAGAACTTGAAGTGAAAGAGATAGATAGATAGATAGATAGAGAGAGGAACATACTATAAGTTCTTCAGGAGGCTTGAGAAGTTCCTTCTCACTTTCCGTTGTGTCCCATTCAACCTGGTACTCCTTGGCTATTTCCTTCATGATTTTCAACTTAAATTCGCCGGTAGGGGTTCGAACAGAGAGCTTGTCAATAAGCTACAAAAAGACACAACCATCATCAATTTAGAATTCACCTACAGAAATCATAATTAAGTTATAAACAAGAGGAATCTCACCATGCGATTCACGCCACAGTTGGGCCGTAGATCAGTGGCAGCAGAGACGAAATCTTTTCCATATTTCTTCTCGAAAACATCCCTAATTGCCCCTAGTTCTGGGATTTCCGAGCACCTAGGGGCTGCGAATATTAAACTCGCAATGCCTTCTTTTAGATCAGCCGGGCATTCTCTGTGGATTGGAACATTCAACATTAGATCAAGCTTCCCTATTGAGCAATGCAACCAAAAACACACTTTACACAAAATTTTGTTTTTTCACCTTCGCTTTGCAATGATTGAAAGTCTGGTCACAATCAGTTCGCAGAAGAGCTCGACGAACTCGTTTGCAGCCAGTACATTCTGTTCTCTAATCACATGTTCAACCTAGGCAGTCAAGATGTTAACAACTCTCATTATTCTCAAGAACTAAATTTTAACTTCCTCTTAAATAAATAAATAAATAAAAAGTAAGAAAGGGTAGAGAGAAATGGTAAGAACCCGAATACGAGCAGTGGAGTCTTGGCCGGACTGGAGGAGCAATGCAATGTCACGCCTCATCTGCTTCACTACCACTTCCCTCTTGTTCCTCAGTAGCTTTATCCTCGCCACCGCCATTTTCGCTGCGGTTTTGCTGTTTCCACCATTTCTCATTTATAAAAATTAAATAAAAAAAATAAAAAACCATCTATTACAAAAATAATAATAATAATAATAATAATAATCTTTTGATAAGATTGAAAGTGGGGTTATTATGCAATTTATCAAAGTACGAAAATTTGTAGACAACACATTACCAGTGTATTAACAGAGCTATCAAGTGAAATTCTACAAAGGAAAAAAAAAAGTAAAAAAAAAAGAAGTTCAACACAAAACCTAGAGTAAATTCAGTAAGTTCATTACAATCTCAGTACACAGTCTCCAGTTCCCAGCTTTTCTGGGCAACCAAACAGAAGAGCTACAAAGCAGCAGAATAAAGAAGATTGCTGTTCCACCATTTTCCATTTCCGCAAACAAGATAAAGAACCACATTTTCTCGGTAACCAAACAGAAGAGCAAAGAAGATTGTGAAGTACCATTTGGAAGCGTTGAAGCCTCTGCGGAACAGAGAGACGCCCAGCTTCACGAGCTTCTTCGTGTGGGTTGAAGCTATGGCCGCCACGGTCATGGCTGCAGGCACAGGTTGAGGATCGGACGGCTGGGAGAGGAGAGATCTTTGATCGGACGATAGGTAGTTTGATCAAGATCTTTGATCGGACGATAGGTAGTTTGATCACGGACAGCTGCTGAGATGGTTGGGAGCTCTTGGAATTGAGTATAATGATCAGGTTTATGGCATAATGATCAGGTTTCTTCTGCCGAAAGGGGAAAAAATAGCCGTTATGTGATTTGACACATGTGAGTGAGCTGGAGCTTGTGGCGGAAGGAGGAATCCTATGCGGAAGTTGCTATAGTTAAACTGTTGCAACTTGGGATCTTCTACAGCCACGAGGGTGGTGAGTCAATTGGTCAAAGAAATTTTTTTTTTTCCTCGCTCGTCAACTGGGCTAAATAATCGAATTGGGCTTAGCTCGGCCCAGACTCTCAACTTCTCTTTTTATTATTTTATTTATTTTATTTATTTTTATTGAAATTTTATTTATTTAATTTTAGATTGTGGTGAATGCTGGTTTTGGATTTGAAATGATATTAGGATGTGACGGGGATGGGTGTGCTTCTTCTAACCCCATATTCTCTCGCAAATATACCTGTCCCATTTCTACCTTATTTGAGGTCAAAAATCTCCGTAGGAGTTTTTATTATACACTAGTCATTATTTTTAAGTAAAAATTGTAATCTCATGAGAACTCAAAATAAATTCTATAGTAAACACTTTTTTGAATTAGATTCAAATTAATATATATGTATATGGTATATATTTCAAAAATTTAAGGTATTTATATATTAGGTTGGAGAAAAAGTAAGAGTGCTTCCTCGTTCTCTGTCTCATGACTCTCGTTACTGATTTGGTGATAACATTAGCCTAACACCCACCTCGCCTACATTTGATAACCTTATAATCATCCTATTAGAGATAGATACCTGCTGAGTATGAAAAAAATCTCATTCTTATTTAAGACCCTTCTTGTTAAAAAGTTATCGTTCCTTTTCCTTTATTATATTTGGGGTTAATTATATTATTTTTATTAAAAAAAACGGATCTATTACACACCCTCCCAAGCTTCCAAGCTTCCAAGCACCATCTCACCATGCCATTGATCTAATAGCTGTCTTTTTTTTCTTTTTCTTTTTTCAAGTTTAGTGTAAATTAGTGATTTCTTGGAAAAAAAAAATTTTGGAAAGGATAATTTGGACTATTTGTATTTTTTAGGAATGATCTTTTTTTTTTTAATAAATATAAAAAATTGGAACCTTTTCATCAATTGGGTTGATTTTCTTCTCCATATTTCGTATATGGTTTGTCATCATGTTTTTTTTAGTATTGCAACCAAAAGAATTTGATGGTTTTGTTCAATACGAACAGAAACGGTATAATTCAATAATTTTTAAGAGTAACCCACTCAACCATTCTAGTGCTACCGTGCAAAATTATTGAAATTACGAAGTAAGGGAAAAAAAAAAAAAAAAAAAAAAGAGTGATAATTCCACACCTGAATCTGTTATAAAATGTAGAGTTTGAATTTTTAGTTTAAAAAAAAAAAAGAAATTTATATCAGATACATGTACATAAGTCACAAATTTTGCGTAAGTGTAAACAACACAGCAATAAGTATGTACTATAAATTAAATAATGCGGATGCTCATCAAGGGAGTACTAAATTATGGTACAATTGGAAAGTGGTGGACCAATCATCCTATTGAGAAATTACATTTAAGAGACACACTCTATTGTGGATCAAGAGCCTAAACAATCTCTCCAACACATTTTCAATGCCTTCAATGACACCCTCCAAATCCTCCAACTTTCTCTGTGTAGATTGGACCTTTTCATCTTCAACTTCCTCATTACTTGAAGAACTTTGCAATAACAAGTTACCAAGTGCAATATCTACACCTTCTAATTCATTGACAATATTATTGCTTTTCTCTTGATTAATGAGCTGATGATAATTTCCTAAAATTACTCCTTTTTGGACCAATAATTTAGACACCAGAGACCATCTACTAGGCTTTGCTTTCAAAAGGGGTGTTGAGAGGAACAAAGAAAGTGACCTAAAAATTGAGTTGGTGATCAAACTTGCCTCTCTTAGGACCCTAACCACAGCACATAAGTGGCTATCTAGATCTAGAGGAAAGCCTCCATAATTGTTGTCCATTTGCTTCAAAGACTGCCCAATTCCCTTCTTCATCTGTTTTCTAAATGACATGTATGCGGTGACCTTGCTCTCAATGCTTGAGTGATCTCCAATCTTCCGCCGTCTAATCGCCGACTCGAGTTCCCTAACGCTTTCCTTCATCGCCGAGACGGCTTCCCTTGTGTTGCCACAGAAGTCCAAGTGCTTGAGTGAGTCATCCACCAACTCATGAACCCATTTCTCTTGTTGGTGTTGGGCTAGAGCTTGGCTTGTCAATGGCAAGCTAAGCAAGTCCTCAATGCACTTGTACAAGTCTCCAAGACCGGAAAGCGCTTCGCAGATTTGTGATGCCTTTGGTGAAGATGATACTATACCGGCCTCAAGAGCTTTAAGCTTGTTGAGTTCTTGCTCTACTATTCGTGTGGTGGGATGGGATCTAACGGGCAAGGTAATGGACCTAATGCTGTAGTTGTAACGAGAAGATGGCTTTTGGGAGAACGAAGGCATTTTTTTTGCAAGTTTGGGATATGTGGACTCAATTTGAGAGGTCGGATATTTGCAATATTGAGACATTTATACCTAAGAGACTTGTGGAAGCGGACCAAAAGAATCTTTAGGTCCTCATGTTAATATGATAAACATGTGAATGGAGTGTGGGGGTGGGAGGTGATGAGGAGCTTGTTTTCAATTTATATATATATATATATATATATATATATTTTTTTTTTTTTTTTTTTGTTTGCCCCTCTCCTTTTTGGTTCTTTTTGGTAAGTTATGTTGTCACGTCTTCACCCAACTAACTAATTATGGCCCCTATTTTATGTGACAAAATGATTGCTATTTGGGGAGGGTGTACCTCAAAAATGGGGTCTTGTTTTTAATTTGTACCAAAAAAAGCGAGATTCATTTGCCCTATTTTCTCTTGCTTCCATGCATTGCCGCCAACACCACCGCCACCGCCACCCTCATGGTCAAATTCATTGGAATTTGGTTACCTATCAAGTGAAGGGCGGCCTTCCAAAGTTCTATGGATATGGAGAAATAGTGAAACCTTGAGTCTCTTGAAATCAACAGATCTTGAAAGATCACCTACTTGTATTTTTAATTAGCTTTCATATCATGAAGATGGGAAATGAGGTTGACATTCAAAAGATATGATAAAACATTTTTTTTTAAAGGGTTGCGTGAGAGGCGTGTTTGGCTATGCTTACATCAAGGCTTTCAATGATCACCTGCCAAGTAGCAATGCATTAGGATGTGAGTACCTAGAGCTTGGCTATGGGTATTGTGAGGTAACTGTCCTATGTTTCTTATGCATAATGGTTTTTTTTTTTTTTTTTTTGAACTACTTAAGATTGGTGATTCAAACTTTATACCTTATGATGGAGTCAGGTGTGAATTAGACTATATTTGCAATTACATGCATATTGGTTTCATTAATCCTCCTGAACACTAATTTTTTTTCTATCTCGAATTTAGGGTAGGAGAATTTGAAATTTAGACAAGTGAGTCCAAAATTATCCCTAGATTAAGGGTTTGTTAATTTAATAAAGCTTTCTAGAAGTTTCCTTTAGCTTACTAGGTCAAAAAACAGTTTTTGGAAGTGTTTGGATTATCTATCAAAAAAGTTTTCTGTCAAAGCCAAAAAATGCGACTTCTGATAAAAGCTCTTCCGAACAGATTTTAAAACTTGTGACAAAGTTTAATTTAGACATTATAAATCTCATTTTAATATTTTATTACTTATTAGAAAAATTTAAAAATCATTTTGATTTCATAATAAGTTTTTTGATTCCAAATACTTACTAAAAGACCATAATTTTTGTTTCTCTTCTTTTACTAACTAAAAGTAAAAGCTAAAACCCTCTTAAACGGATCCTAATTAGTCTGCAACCATATATTAAAAACTGTTAGAAAACCAAACAGCTGATTTTAGTTATGTACATACTTCTTGAATTATTGACTTCTTTTTCAATCTTTTCAAGCATCTTCTTTTTCAATTTATGTCTGAAAATATCTGAAGTAACCAACTGTGTAGTTTGAGTGAAACTTTACACTTCACTATAAGACCACGTGAAACTCATAAACAATGAGGCAATATGTACGGTAATATGGACGCGTGGATTGAATAAAAATTAAGTGTCGTTTAAGCAACAAATATGTGACTTATGTTCGTAAGTTCCAAAAGATTTAAAGAAAGAAGTACCTTGTCAATTATTTATCTGAGCGACCAAAATGAGATCTAGAAATGCATTTGGTCTTTGGAAAATGAGATTTTGAGTTGTAAATTTGTCTAAATTCAATTGAACTTGCTTTCAAGGAATAAAAAATAATAATAAATGTGGGACCATGTATAAAATTACCTGCACGAGAAAGAAATTAAAAAGTTGTGAAACATGGTTGCTTTCGGACAAAACATTTCACCTTTTTATGAAGTGCCTTTGCTTGGCAAGGAAACAAAGGTAAAAGATACAAATTATTAAGAGATATCACATGTCTCAATAAATTAACTTTAATTGGAAGAGTGAAAAAGGATGTCAAAAATAGTAAACAAATCAATGTTTTTCCGTACACACACACGTGCTAAACGTCTAATATATATACACCTATATATATATATCATGTTTTTTTATACCCACTTAGCGTGATACATGTGGACTACTTAAAGCATATTATTAATTTATTTTCTAATTTCTTTAGTTGAAGCTTCTAAGGTGAAACTTATGAGCCATTTTCAGTCCCTTCATGATTTTATATTTTGGATGTAATTGACCACGACTAGGGTAATGCTATCTTGAAATTAACGATATATATCAAATGGGTCCAAAAAAGTACCGTTGTGAGCTTACTACTTTATTATTAATTTATTATATTTTTGGGTGCTAAAAACCAACATTGTAAGCTTCCTTTTGTTGACTATAAGGATGGATATATAGCCCTGCATAGCATGCTAGTAATTAACAACTAAAAAAAATGAGAAGCTAGGTGAAAATACTATCTTGAAAATCCTAATATTAGCAGAAATGCATAAATGAGACCAAACCCCCTTGTGACCTTTACTTTACTTTAGTATTATTATTTTTGGGGTGCTAAAAACCAACATTGTGAGCTTCCTTTTAATGATTAGTTCCTATGGCGAAAAATGACTTATGGATAGCCCTGCATATACATAACACGCTAATTAGGTTTTCTTGTTATATATATATATATTAAAATTTTCGGTTGCTTTATATGGTTGGCTTTTTATGATGTCACTGAAGTTTCACGTGGTGTGCATATAAAATTAGCTTTAATTATAAGCCGCTAGAAAACCAAAGTTAAGTGAATTCTCTAGAACAATGAAGATATATAGAGATTTTAGATAGTCTTAAATCTTTTCTATTAATATTGGGACAAATCAGTGTAAGAAGATTTCTTGAAGGTAACGTCCAAAAACGTAAAAAATGGTGTTCCGTTCAAACATACACACACACAAATATAAACATAAATAACAAATAAATAAAAGAAATTATTTTGCCTGTTAGTAAAGGATCTGAGATAATCTTGAATGTTAAATCTTAATATTTATATCAAAGATTTGAGATAATCTTAAATCTTTTCTCTTAATATTGGGACAAATCAGTGTAAGAACATTTCTTGAAGGTAACTCCAAAACGTAGAAAATGCTGTTCTGTTCGAATATACGTATATACACACACAAATAATATAAACATAAATAACAAATTAAAAGCAATTATTTGGCCTGTTAGTAAAGGATTGCGGGTGCTCTTTTTTGTTGATGAACATGTACAGGTCAGATACATGCACATAGACAACTACATGTCTTGATGAATATATATGCATTAATATGGACCATATAATGCAAACTTAGACATATATACAAATATATCATAACAATAAACATGCATGGCATTTAAGTTGCACTTTACTAATCCCTTTTTCCTTTTTTTTTTTTTTTTTTTTTTTTTTTTTTTGCTTCACATTGAATTTCTTTTTCCTCGAAAAAATTTGGATTGTTGAACCAAAGGGTATGAAACTTAGAAGCCAATTTAGTTCTTACATATGTATATATACACTCAAGCAGAAAACATAAATTTAAAACAAGATAGAATAGAGTGAGACAATAAACAATATTAATTGTAGTGTAAGTACCCCTTATCAATATCTATATATAAACTCGAATACATGTACAAAGGCTGAACTGAAAATTGAAATCCCAAAGCTAATCCTTTAAAATGTGGATGCCTTGCAGGATTGGAGGGGGACCAAATACATATATATATATATATATATATATATATTTGAGAACTCCCTATTGAGAGATTATATTCAAAAGAGAGGCTCTTGTCTTAATCAACCTCCTAAACACATTCTCCAAACCACTCTCAAGCCCGTGGATGCTATTTTCCAAAGCCTCCAATCTCTTCTGAGCCGTTTGAATCTTCTCACCATCACCAAGTTTTGTAGCAATACTGCAAATTAGAGCACCATCCACACTTTCCAACTCATTAACACAAACAAGCCTCTCTTCACATGCAACAACACGCTTGTGCATGATCAACTTCGCAGCAAGAGACCACTTTCTGATGTTTGACTTTGACCCTGATGAAAAAGTCAAGAACCCCAAGAGAGATCGGAAGATGGAGATGTTCACTGCCCAAACTTGTCTGAGAACTCTGATCACAGCGTAGAAATGGTCATTGTTGTGATCATCTTGTGGTAATGATATTGAAAATAGTGAAGAGTCAAACTTGTTGACCAACTTGTTGACATCTTTCTTCATCTTCTTTCGGAAGCAAGTGTAGCTTGTGATGCTGTTCTCCAAGGCGGAAAAGTCTCCCTTTCTCCTCCGGAGAGCAGATTGGAGGGCTTGAACATGCTCATTGATTTGCATCAACACGTCCCTTGTGGTCCCACACACGTCCAAGAGCCGGACCGGTCCCTCCACCAACTCGTCCACACATTTTTCGTGTCGTTTTTGGCTTAGGACTTGTTTGGTCGACCCCATGTTGAGAAGATCATCCGCACGCTCATAGAGCGCTCCGAGTCCAGATAGACAAAGAGAGAGAGAATCTGAAGAAAATGGCGCTGAAGAATAATTAGCCTCCATTGATTTGAGCTTGTTGAGCTGTTCTTCAACCCTAGCTGTGCTTGGATGAGACCTTGCAGGCAAACTTATGGATCTAACATGTTGCTTTGTTGCCATAGTTTTTGGTTGTCCAAGTTTATTTTCTTGTTCTTGAATTTCTTGGTTTTTCAATTGGTATGACCTCTCTATATATCTAGGTAACACATTAAGGTGTTTTTTTTTTAAAGAGGAGAACAAAGTAATTGACGTAAAATGTGGAGACCATGTGATGGATGTATGGGAGATTCCTTCAAGTTCGGTTAGATTGTCACGGCTTTGGCAGGCATACATTGCTAATCATTTGATATTTGTATATATATATATATATATGGGCCTCTCTAGGGTTTATTAGTCAAGCCATATACAATCAATATTAATACCGGCTTTGTTGTCGTTTTGTGGATTTGTAATGCAAAGAGAGCATAAGGAGAGGAGGAGTCATCACCTATCTTTGCCTCCCTTGTTGCCACATTACCCTCCATTTTTCAAATTATCAATATTTACTTGCCTACTTATGCAATACGTGGCTTGTCTGTGATGGACAGAGAGAAAGAGAGGATATATATATATATATATATATATATGTATCATTTTTGGCTAATGTATAACAATATGCTTTGTAAGGTTTATCCAAAACTCCAAAGATGAGGTCATAATTTTTAGTTTTAATTTTTGGTTGGTTGATTAATTTCTTGGCATAGTGAAAGTATGACACGTATGTTTATGGTAGGCTGACGCGTGTTGCTGAGGATCTCAGGAGAATTACAAACGAATCAGGGAATTGGGATTTGGTAGTAATTGTGTGGCAGTCGAATATCTTGGACAAGTGGCGCTCTTTCATTCATTGACTTTTAATGGGAATTTTTGCACCTACTAATTCGGGAACAAACTTTTATGCTACAAGGAAGTAGGAGTAAATACACCCACCTGAGTGGTTAGGTTGACAAAGTTCTCTTTTATTCATCTGGATTCTAATCCCATTGTTTCTTTTTTACGTCTCATTTTAATTTTGACCGTTGATATTTAGATTGGTAATAATTCATATTTAAGAAAATATTCATGCCCGTAGTATTGAAAAAACCTGAAAATAATAGGATAATTACCAGATTCTTTTTTATTTATAAAAAAAAGGAAGTAGGAGTAAATAATCATTTTAGGAACGAGCAAAACAAAACAAAAAAAAAAAAATCAAAAATTCAATTATGTTTTTGTAAGAAAATTTTTGTAATATACACCATAATTTTGTACGAAAAATGATTAATTATATATAATCAAAATAAGGAAATTTAATACTTTACTTTTGAAATAGTAAGCAATTTTTATTTTTAGTTGGAAATTTATTTTTTAATGCTAAATTTGTATAGTTTAAGATGTGTTTAATCCATCAGTTTGAAATAAAAATTTTAGGTTAGAGTTGATTGACTATTCAAAAGTTAATAATAATTTTTTTATTTATTTTCTAAAAGATAAAAATTAAGATGAAAAATTTAAGTTCAAATCAGTTGCTCAAACACATGCTTAATTGTGTGAAAATGTACTTATTTTTATAGAGAGAGATTCTAAGAGTAGTATTCTTTAATTTTCAAAACTTTCTTTTAGAACCGTAAATTTTGTTTTTTCAACATTTCTTTTTTTTTTTCCCCCCTAAAAAAAAACTTAACAAAGTTTTTGTTATTGTTAAAAAAAAAAAAGCAAAAAAAAGTTTTTTTTTTTTTTTTTTTTTTTTTTTTTTTTTTAAGATGAACCGTTCTTTTACTCAATATTTGGAATGACGTGGCTTATAGTTATAAACTATCAACAAAATTTTTTTTTTTTTTAAAGTAATAAAGCATCATTTCTCTTACCGGTGAGGATAATTCATCATTAAACAAATAACTCAAAAAAAAAAAAAAATTTCAGTGCGTTGAATTACCTAACAATTAATATAATAATAGCTCATATTAGAGTTTAAGCAAAAAAAAAAAAAATATATATATATATATATATATATTATATAAGTTTAAGCTCATATTAGACTATTGACTCCTGGGTCCCACCTCTTTGTAAAGAGAAAATTTAAAGCTGAATAATATTTGTATAGAGCAGTGTAATACAGTTCCGTTAGAGTTTAGAGATATTCTTAAAAAAAAAAAAAAAAAAAAAAAAAGAATAAAATACTATCAGATTGTTTACTTTTCATTGATGTTCATCTGTCAACACCAATTTGTTAAGACTGTTGGTTAAATCTAAAGCCGAACAACATTGTAGTCGTGCGTTTAGCCCAATTCGGTTGTTTAATATTGTAGTCATCTAATAGGGATAAGAAGGGAAATAACATATTTTGCAATAGGAATTGATGAAAATAATAGCAGAATTTAAAAAACATGAAAAATAATATCTTTTTTTTTTCAAAATTACCGAAGTAGCCCCGTCATTGCTAGCCATATCAGACGTCATCGAAAATCGCCGTCGCCCCCAGACGTTTTCCATCTCGTCGTCGGGCACACCTCCCTTCGTCGCGATTTTCGCCGTGAGCACTAGCGACATCCGACGAAACTCCAGAAGCAAGAGCAACGCGAGAATCGCAAGATCTCGCCGTTGGGAGATCGCAAGTCCTCACCTTTGGAAGATCGAGATCTGGAGGAGCCGTTACAGATCTGAAGCTAGCGTTTCCGACATAGTCACCGGCGACGTCGCGAGCTTCAGGGAGCGCTTGAAATGCGAGGCCTCGCTATCGTATTTGTCCGTTCCTCGCCACTCCGGAGGTCGCCTCCGTCGTCGGTGGTAGAATCGCGAGCAATCGCGGCCTATGTAATGGCTCGACATCAGATCTCCGGCACTTCATCCTCATCTCCGACGGGAGCATCACGAAGCTTGTCGCTGTCAATGGACGATTGGAGAGGGGAAAAAAAATGCAAATGCAAGAGGATAGTATTAGCCAGGGGCAAATCTGGAATATAGAAAAAAAAAAGCTGTTTTTTCCCTTACTTTTTACAAATATGCTATTATCCTCCATTAGTGTGTATAAATATGCTATTTTGTATAATATTCTTTATACAAAAATAATAATAATAATAATAATAAAAACGTAACATAACACATATTAAATCAGAAAGATCGGTATTATTAGGAAAACCATATTTCCTATAAATTAACATAAAAAAAACTATCTGTACTGTAATTCTACATTATTTAAATGGGGATTTTGACAAATAAAAGGATCTTCCACTTGTTTGTACACAAGTGACTGGAATTTAAATGCACGAAATGTATCATATATTGCAGTGAAGTTAACAACATAAACTTACTGCTGTATACCGATGGCATGAAAGTAATTATAAAAGCATCTAATATCTTTTTTTTTTCTTTTATTCTCTTTTTTTTTTTTTTTTGAAGGAAAAAGCATCTAATATCTGACATAGAAAACACATGAATTTTGATCGAAAACTAACCGGTCGATTGGTAAGGAAGGTTGATACCATAATCTTTAAAGATTAAATACTGGATGAAAAGATTATAGTTTTCATTAACAAATAGATCTTTCATGCTTATTATGTGCAATGTTGCGTTTTTTTTTTGGTTTTTTTTTTATTGTTGTTACTTTTTATTCATTTTATATTACGTATGTAGGGACTGTAGAAATAATGTATATATATTAGGGGGTGTTTGGCCCATTAGTTTAAACCCATCACCATCAGCTCAATTTTTATCTTTTTCCCTAAAAGTTTTTTGTCTTTTCTGAAAAAATCAACCAAAATCACCATTTAAACTTACAAATCTTAACTTAAATTTACACACCAAACACTCCCTTAGTTTTATTTCCCCCTGAAAGTAGGTATAATATTAGTTTAGTTAAGAAAGCTTAATATCATCGGCTGCTGAACCTAGGAGACTAGGAAAGAGTTGTTCAATGAATCATGAGCTGTCTCTGACTAAACTCACAGTTCCATTTGGTTAGTTTTGCACCTATATCATATGCTTTTTATTATGTCGTGTTTTTATTGTTACCTTTCCAAGACCTTTGAACAGCACAATCCACGTTTATCAACATAAATTTTTAATTTTTCCCAAACTGAGTTGGATTTTTTTTTTTTTTTTTTTTTTTTTTTAACGTGAGGTGGGAGATTCGAACTATATATTTTGAGATGGAGTCAGGTGTGAAATTACCGTTAGGCTAAATTTGCAATCACGAAATAAGTTGGATTTTGATTTCTCACATATTAGGTATCCCCAATTTACATTTACATTACTAGAGATTAGTATAAATACTATCTTAATGCAAAAAAGGTAAAGAAAAAAAAAAACCCACTTCTATTAGTTTTTTTATTCAGTGAGAGATTGTTACAAAATTAGCTAGTTTTGAATTAAGATTCTTCATTTAGACCCTTAAATTGAAATGTGAATACTTATCTTATTTTTGTCTACGGTTATTGTTTCACAAAGGAGTTTATATATAAAGCTAGGGAAGTAATTTAGCAAAATTTTCTGGGAAAATTTGCATGTACACTGTCAACTATTATTAGAAAGAAAGCAAAAAACTGATCTAATTGGCCCTGGAAATGAAAGGAAATCAAAATTGTATTGCGAGTTTAATTGTAATAAAATTAAATTCAAACTCAAACTCTCATACAACCATATATGTTTCAGAACCATAGCAAATCCTATAAAATTCGGATTCCGTGCCATCACCAACAAAAAACATCAGGGATTTACAAAGGCCGATTTTAATCAAAATCAACATTTTTTTTTTTTTAAACTTTTCACTGAGTGAGGATGTTAAGCAAAGACACCCTATTCTGAACAAGACATCTAAACATGCAATCTAGTCCAGCCACAAGGTCTTCACTGCTCAAATTCAGTGTTTCCAACATCTTTTGAGCCACTCTCACTTCATTGCTCTGCATGTTCCCTAGAATTGTTTGAAGGGAAATGTCAATATTCGCCGCCAAATTTGCAATCTTCGACTCTTCCTTCTCGAACGGCACCATTCTCGTTCTCACTAGCTTTGAGATCAATGACCATCCTTTAGCCTTTGTAGCACTAGATGTTGGCATGGACAAAAACTTGAGAAGAGACCAAAAGACGGAGATGGTAATGTCGCTTGTTTCGCCTAGAATCTTGACTATGTTGAGGAGATCTTGGCTAAGATCCAAGGGAGGTGATGAGGCAGTAGTGACGTTGTTGGCAATTTCCATTCTCTTCAGCCCTCCAAGGCATTTGGCAATGTCCTTCTTGGCCTTCTTTCTGAAGCTAAGATAAGCGTGGATAGAACCCTCGATGCTCGAGTCTCTACCATACCCCTTTCTGCGTAGCGCGGATTGTAGGGTCTGCACATGTTCCTTCATGGTCATCAATATTTCTCTTGCCATGTTGCACGAGTCAAGCAATGTGATGGAGCCCTCGAGCGCTTGTTCCACTAGCTTATTCCCAGCTGCGTGCTTGGCGGGCGTTAAGGCTTGTTGCGTGCTTGGAGAGTTCATGAACTCCTCCACGCAGTTATACAACTCTGCCAAGCCAACCAGGCTGCTGTGAATGATCTCGGATTCGTATGGAGCCGACGGTGAAAATTGGAAGGATTTTAGGTGGTTCAACAATGCCTCTATCCGAACCGAACAAGGGTGTTCCCGAGAGGGCAAACTAATGGATCTAACAGGCTGATTTGCCATGTTTTTTGTTTTCTAAAATTTGTGAGTTGTCAAGGTTTCTTAAATGCACAAGTGATGCTTGCAAAACAAGAAATTGTTTGATCTCTATATAAAGGAAGGCTTTAGTTGGTTTTTGAAGCCCCCAGGGCCAAGGAAAGAAGTGCCTTGTGATAGCTGTGGGTCACCCCAACCTCTCTGATACCTCTTGTTTCATTTTTGGCCGACAAACTGCCACCTTAAGTCTTTTCTTTAATCCCTTTTTGTTGTAGGCTCAATAACAAATTTGGTATCATATTCTTGAAAACGTAACCAACGGGATACAGGGCCATTAGTGCTCCATGCTTCCTTGCCTACTCTTTTTTATTTTATTTTATTTTTTAAAATTATTCCTAATCGCCCTTAATATTCATACTTTTATCTCACAAAATAATTCTATTCGCCCCGAGTAGGTTTTATCTCATCTAAACGTGTCAACACTTTATGTAGATTTAAGTACACATCCTTTTATAAAGAAAATTAGGACCACGTATAAGTGTCAACTTAAGACGAGTAGATTTTGATTAGGAATGGAATTTCAACATTTTCTCAAGTTCTCAACTTTTTTTTTAATACAATAATATTCTTTTAATCCCTTTTTGTTATAGGTTCAATAACAAGTTTGGTATCGTCTTGAAAAAGTAAAACGGGTACAAGCCATTAGTGCTCTATGCTTCTTTGCCTCCCTAGTCATTATTTTATTTTATTTTTTTAATGTCCCTAATTATCCTTAATACTATTACTATCATCTCATCACTGATAACTTCTAAACGTTATGATGAGGTTTTATCACTAATCCAAATGTGTCTGCACTTCATAGGCTTAAAAGACACCTTTTCAACCTTTTTTTTTTTTTTTTTTTTAAAAGAAAAACTGGGACTCACAGATATGTGTCAACTTTAATATTGATAGATTTGTAAGTAGAAATAGGATCATACAACATTTTACTCACTATCTCATATGTCAAACCATGATACAATAATATTCATTTTAATAGGGAAAAAAAAGGTTGTGCATGCCTAACAACAAGTATTTGAGCCTGTCCTGCTTCAAATAACCACAGGGCTATTTGAAGTTTAATATTTTTAATGTACGTAGCTCAATATAAGACATATATATTAGCATTGAATATGAACTATAGGCCACGAATCTTGGCTGACAAGAACTAAGTTCATGGGGGGCACATTAGTAATGGTTTATTCTATATTTGGATTAGTTTATCTCAAGTTGCATTGAATTATTTATATATTTATATATATACATATTTATATGCACACCCAAATGTTATCTTGGTTAGGGGAACAGTTTGGAGTCCTAATATAGGAGACAAGGAGACATTAGACAGTAGATATATTCCTATGTATTATACCTTGCAAATTGATCTTAACCCAAAAATAAAAACGCTAAAAATTAATGAAAAATGTTGAAAATTTTCAGAAAGTGGTCAGAATTTTGGGATGGGCTTGATGCAACAAGTACCCAATATTTCAAATGTTCAATGTACATCTAATCTAAGACGACATGATTCCTCTTGTCCCCAACAGTAGTGATCTCTACCTTTTGCTTTTCTCTGCAAATTACAATGTTATAATTAATAAGAATTTTGTAATTTGCCAAAATGAGTACTAGCCTTATAATTAGTCGTAAAATGCATTGCATGTATATCTTAAGGACAAAAGGCACATTTTTGGTTCATATACTAGACAGAAACATGCTGGTTAAGATTAGACTACGGTTGTTCACATGGATACAATCAATATGCTGACGATGAAGCATATTGTGGCACTAATTGGGCCATTCTCTTTATATATTTATATATATATATATATATATATATGTATGTATGTATGTATATATATCTGAGCCACCACGAGGCCAAACATGTGAAACACTTCTGCTTGTAGTCAGTCTATTGATCAAACATGTGATAAGGACCCAAGACTCAGCATAGACCACGTCTATGCCCCATCCAATCCTCAAAAATTCAAGTGATTTCAACCAATGATGATTAAAATATGAGTCACTTTACTCCCTAAACTTTAAAAACTCTCACTTTGCTTATTAAATTTCAAATTTTATATAATTTTGCCTATTTTATCAAAATTTCAAATGATTAAAACATGTTTTTGGTATTTGTATCTCTTGATTAATTCATTATTTGATACTAATGGACATTATTTAAAAAGTAGTGTTTTCTTACGAGCGTTCTTTACCTTTTTTTTTCACAATTTAATGTAATAATTATTTTATAAAAAAAAATAGCAACAAACTCCAAAATGTTTACGACGTTAAATTTTAGGGACTTAATCGAGGGACGTCAATATTGCCAAAAATATAATATTTAGGGACAAGTGCTATAAAACTACAATTATTCCATCAAAATTTTAACTCCCGTTGACAATATTGGGAGTTAATTGCTACTACTTTGTCGATTCAAAAATTGCTAAAATTACAATTTTAAACAAAAATGTCAAATCACAAGAAGTTCAGAAAAGTATGAATGTTAAATCCTAAAGAAATTATCACATCAACCTATATTCATAAAAATATACTCTATCATGTCAAATTAGACAGTCGCACAAACAATCAAGGACTTTATAGTGCAAAATATATGAAAAAAATTTGTATTGTAATTGGTAATCTAGGCCAGCGGAATTTTATTTTATTTCTTTTTAGGGACCGTGAATCTATGCTAGATTATCTCAAGGGAACCAAATTAATTAATAGAGCATAAGCTTTATATTTTCTAACCATACTTAATTATATCCTAATTAATAATACGTCAATCTAGTGCTTACAATGTACCGGGTTTGGCCTTCCATCCTTATCAAAGGAGACAATTTAGGTGATGTACACATTATCAATAGAGACATATAAACTCATATCCAACTGGATTAGTATCTAATTTCCATAATTTATAAGTTTTTTTTTTTTTGGGAACTCTAGCAATTATCATCTAAATGCAAAAGAAGACCTAAAATATATATATACACACACACACACACACACACACACACACACACACACATATTCGGCAATATAATTGCAAGGTCAAGAGTTTCAATTAGGAGCATAAAAAATGGGCATTATTGCATGAAGGGAAGGGACTCACATTGGAATATGCTTTTATGGGAGAAACCACCACCATTGGACGGCCATGGCTCAATTAAATGAATGGCTAATAAGCACGAGCCCATTAATCCACAAAAAATAATAGAATCCTATTCTTATATCCAAAGACATGACTTATTATGACTCTACGTGTGTTCTTCTGCCACCACCACATGATGATTTTTTAAGGCTTTTTTTTTTTAATTTAATTTTTGGGGTGTGAATCCTTGAGTTGCATGCATGTGGAGCAATGTGTGACTTCACAAATTAATAAATATTAAATAAATATCATTGTTCATTTAATTAAGAATTTATGCATTCATCTCAATCATTCTTCTATAGTTCATTCTTGTGTGTGTGTGTGTGTGTATGGTTTTGGAATTATTGGTTTCTTTTTAAATATTAGCTGAACTTCTGGACTTGCAAAGAATTAATAGTTAATTATCAAACGTTGAAGACAATCATAAAAAAAAAAATGTTAAATTATTTATGTGAAACATAGGCTTAATCCGTTATTAGAGAAAGTAATATTAATGCATCTTTACGAAAATTGTATTATTATACGTTTCAAGCAATAAAAAACAAAGTCTAATAGTATTATATTTGTATATATAGCTGTCTTTGTTTTGCTACCACTCCTAGCTCGCTTCTGTTTGACCTTTTTGCTAACAATTCCTTTTTCTATTTTTTTAAATTCATTTTCAAACTTGAAGAATTTAATGCTAGAAGAAAAGAACATAGCATTGACAACCGAGATAGAGCAGTTAGGCTATGGACTTCTTACCATGAGGGTAGGCGGTTCGAGTCTCCACCTGATAGTATGTTATGGGGAATCAACATCTACTGCTCCAGATTTTCTGTCTTATTAGTTGTCCCTCCAATAATATTATGACTTATCATCTGTCATTCAGACAAGAAAATGAAACATCAGATTTGAATTCTTGCTAGGGATAGCATGACTGCTGGTGGTTAAATGGGCACACTAGTCCTTAATCACTTTCAATATAAGGCCAAAAAAAAAAAAAAAAAAAAAAAAACATTTTAACTTCTTGCCCACATGGCCACTCTGCAAGTTTAACCAGAGGTCATCGTACAAGCTATGTACTGAAAAAGGCGTAAACTGCAAAGACGCAGTCGTTACTGCTTTTATTTTTCTGTCGTTTTCCAAAATTGTTGAAGTTTCATGCTGGATGTTGATTCCTACTCTTGTTGTCGTTTTTCATTATTCTGTCACCTTTCATGCCACCTTCTGTCCTTTTTAAAAAAATAATAATAATTTAATGCTTCTATTTCATTTTCTTTGTTTTCCCTTCTTGTCCTTACTTTTCCTTGTGACAATTTTAACTTTGTCGTCGTTTTCTTCATCCTTGTTTCCAAGTGTCTTGATTTCCTCCTTAATTTCTCTTTTGGAGAGTCAAGGAAATCAAGTTTACCTTGATAGCTACAGAAGGTACTGATCTCTAGCTCGGGCTTGGAACAACTTGCAAAATCAGAATGACTATTTACGGAGTCGTTTAGATGCTGATGTCGTTTGTTTAATTCTTTTTCCCAACTCAAACTGCTTGTCCTTTACTTCTTATTGTTGTTTACTCGACCTTATGTGGTTTCTTTTTTGTCGTTTCCGACTTCTTGTCGTCATTTCATATGTGTTCCGTTTTCTTCATTCATGCCGTTTGTTCCACTTTTCGTCGTTTTCCTAATTTGTTCTCCTTTCCTATGCTTTTGTATATTTATTTTTTGGTGTTGATTTTACTGTTTCCGGCGCTGTCAAATTCTTTTTGGTCTTTTACCTAATTTTGTCTTTTAGTTTTATCATTCAATATACATGTCGTTTTTTTCTTTTGATCTCGTTTATCTTTTGGGATATAGTTTTCCTCATTTGTTGTCGTTTTCGTATTTATTGTTGTACATGGTTTGTTTTCGCTATTTTCTTTTTGCCCTTAAGTTTTCATATGAAAATGAAAATAGAGCCGGCAATTTTGTTTTGGAAAAACACCTCATGACCTTGGCTCATTTTGAATTTTGAAACGTCATTTTCTCTTTTCGTTGTCGTATTTAATATTCTTGTCGCTTTCTTCGTTAGTGTCGTTTTTCATTTAAGTTTCATTTGTTTTTTATTTCCCCTCATTTTAGTCCTGCTCTTTGCAGTTGTTGTCTTCATCGTTTTTTTTCATAGAACTTAGTGCTCGTCGACAACTACAAGTATTGATTTTGTCCTCTTATCTTTGATTTGTAAGGGTTATCTTTATTTTGTGTCGGTTTCCAGTTCATTATTGCCTAATTTAGTGCCATACACAAAGTTCTTGTCGTTTATCTCTTTTCTTTTGATTTGAGGATGGGTTTTTGCTTCACGTTCTGTCATTTGTCATCGTATATAAGTTGTTTAATCATTTCATCGTTTGTTTTTGTTTTCGGCATTTGTCGTTTTATTTTTTTTTTCTTGTTTACTAGAATGACGTTTTAGCCTCCTGCAGGATAGTATAAACAACTTCTTCTTTTTTCTTTTTTCTCTTTTCTCTTTATTTTTTATTTTTTTCGCGGCTGATGTGGGAGTAAGTCCCGTTTAGCCTAAATAAATAGTAAATTTGTACTCGTATAAAGTAGAAACAAACCGCGAACCTTCCATGGAGAAGAAAACAACGAGAGAAGTCAGAGAAATTAATCATGACTGACTTCTTTTGAAGGTCCTTTCGCTTCCTCAACTGTGAGCAAAACGACAAGGTGGTTTGGAAGAAACTTGTTATTGGACTAGTTAGAAACAAACTTGTTATTGATTTCTAGACCTTCGAA
The DNA here is from genome assembly GCA_008635985.1 of Ficus erecta. Classification (NCBI taxonomy): domain Eukaryota; kingdom Viridiplantae; phylum Streptophyta; class Magnoliopsida; order Rosales; family Moraceae; genus Ficus; species Ficus erecta. The sequence continues at coordinate 305,561 of BKCH01000040.1, forward strand.
AAAATAACAGATTTTGGGTTAAAAAAAAGAGTTAACAAATAGTTCGAACTAATCTCGGCCAAATATATATATATATATATATATATATATATGTTGGACTACCTCTAGATGTGTTCATAGGAAGCAAAAAAGAAATAAATAAAAATATTGTAAAAAATAGATATATATTTAAGTTGAATAAAGAATATTCATTCTAACATTTCCCGACTTCACAAAAATCACTACAAAAAAGTACATTGTTGAACATGGGAGTTTTCCTCCAAAGTTCATCTATATACTAATTTTTACTAACATAACAAAATTCCTCAAGGCGTGAGGAGATTAAGGAGAGACACTCTATGTTGTATTAGGCATCTAAACAAGGAGTCTAATCCAGCCTCAAGACCCTCAACACAAACATCAAGACTCTTCAATCTCCTCTTCACCATTCCCACTTCAATCTTGGCACCACTATTTTTCCTCAATTGACCTTGCAAGGACCAGAGCCTAATATCAACACTGCCCACTTCGTTAAAAATCTTGTGTCCTCTCTCCGACGCCGCAAACGACGTAGGCGCCAACAGCTTGGAGATCAAGGACCATCCGCTACTCGCTTTAGCCTTTGTCGCCGCCGGCACGGATAAGAACACGAAGAAGGATCGAAAGATGGTGATGGCAATGGCGCTTAGCTCTCTCAGCAATGTGGTCAACATTTGTAGAGGGTGATCCACATCTAGGGTTTGGAAAGCTTGGGCATTTTGCATGGTTTTCAATGCCCTAAGGCTCTTGGAGACTTCCTTTTTCGCATTTTTTCTGAAGTTGATATAAGATTGGACATTGCTTTCTATGCTCGAGTCTCCTATAGCCTTCCTGCGCAGGGCTGATTGGAGGGTTTGGACATTTTCCTTCATTCTTAGAAGCAAGTCCCTCGCGGCACCGCAAGCGTCTAGCAATCCGATCGACGCGTCTAGTGCCTCTTCGAGTACTTTTCTTGAATGGTGTTGGAGATGGGCTTGTTGGGTCGACGGGGAGTGGATGAGTTCCTTTATAGAACCGTACAACTCTGCAAGATCAGCCAAGCCGGAGAGAATGTTGTCACTTCCTAGAGGAGTTTCCTTTGAAGAGAATGATGATTCCCAATTAGTCTTCAGCTTGTTTAGTTGTGCTTCAATCTTTTGGGAGTTGGGGTGTAGTCTAGAGGGCAAGCTAATTGACCTTGTGGGTTTTGCAGATGAGCTTGCCATCTTTATCTTTGTATGCAAATGCTGAAGATCACTCTCTTTTGAAAGTGGTTTGGTCACCACATGATGTTCAGTCTATATATACAAGGGAATTAATATCGCAAATTCAATGTTCAATAATGCATTCTTGAAAATTACAAAAATATCCCTTTATGATATCAACTCCTCAAATTCTCTCTCTTGTAATACTTGTTAGGAGATTTCTAATGCAAAACCTATCCTTTTTCGTTATTTTTTTAACGATTTGACTTATGAGTAGAAACATTTTTGTGTCGTGTATTATAAATATTAATGTGGATAGTCACAGATCAGACATTTAAGAAATTAATCAAACGAGTACAACTGCAGTTCCTAATGATAACGAAAAAGGACAGTTCCTATCATTAAAAACTCTTTATTTTTAACCAACTTATCATGATAAAATTAGACAAGTTTATCCTGACAAATCCTTTCTCCCACAGCTAATAAAAAGGTTAAGCAATCCTCCTATCTAATTTTACCGAATCATGCATCATGAATGAGGTATTAAGAGATTGTCATTTTGATAGATAACTTGTTTCAAAATGCAACTTTGCATTTTACTTAAAACCGAGGGAGAATTATGTAATTTTCTCAATATAGAATAAGTAAAACTTTGTAAGAGACCTCCACAAACGGTCCTTTTCGTGCCAATTCTGTACGGTTGGCATAAAGGTAGCAATGTGGGCCACCCTACGACTGTTAAAGATGCTTTGTTGCAATTATTGCCAACAATTTGAACGTCCTAAATCTTTAATATTGTCTCTATGGTTATGAGATGGCCGGTTGCTTAATTTGGTCCTTTATTTAAAAATGATATAGTAAGGAACATATATGTACAGGTAGTAATAGCCGTATGCCTTTTTGTTCCCCCTAATCATTAACCTCAAAACCAAAACTCAATCATTTTCCCATTGAATTGTTTATCTACCTCAATAGGCTGGCAAATTGATGATTGCAATAGTTTTATAGAACAAGGGCAAAGTACCGAGGACAATGGCCTAAAGGAAAGGGGAAAACTAATAATGTTAAGCAAATTAATTAGTCGATAATAGTAACAAAGTTGAGACAAGATTTATCATATATAATCTAGACCCTCAGGTCTCAAAATCCAGGATTGATTTGAGAAAATAATTAGGGTTCAACTAATCAAGATGTTTCTTTTGCAAATTCATTCCCCTGTTTCTGAATTTTGTTTTGTTTATTTGTTTATTTATCATGTAGCCACTGCAATAAATTCCGTATCGCTACGTACCAGATGGCATTTAGCAATGAAAGCATAAACCTTTTGTTTTCTTTTCAATATATATATATATATATATTTTCCTCCATTGAATATTTTACCAATATGGTGCAGAGAAATTGTTTTTAAAAAGACAAGGAAACATTTATTTTTATATAGTATGAATATCTTGGGAAATGTTGTAATCCCATATAAAAAATTGTAGTAAAACATCTTAGAATGTGGAGAGACAGCTTGTTGGCAGTTTGTGTCACAAAAAAGCCTAATCCCGAGGCATTCTTCTCATTTTACCGATTTACATCACATGCCCATTTCATAACCAAAATGAGGCCCATGATTCTGTGTGTCTCCTTATTGATTTTCCCTACATATCTTGGGGTGGGTCATTGCACTTATCTTATCTTACACGAGAATTTATTTTCCTCCTCAAATTGTCTATTCGAACCATATATTTTTCGTAAAAATCAAAGCTATTTGTTATTCATTATTATTGGTGATATATTACCATATGTGTGAGGAAAAAAATATTTATGATTTATTTTTATATTGTTATGTAACGATTTTAATATAATGATACGTGTATTGACTATGTTATAACTCATGAAAAACATTTTCCAAAAAAAATTAAGTGGAGTAGAGCTCCACTATTTTCTTGTACCCATTTGTCCTCGTATAAACACACCAATATTGTTGATTTAAATGATTCTTGTACGGTAGAGATCTTATTCATGCTCATTCCAAACTTTCTCATTTTTTTTTATTTTTTATTTTTTGTTTTGTGGGGGGGGGGGGGGGGGGGGGGGGGGGGGTACAAAATTATGTATTTGGGTACCAAGATATCTTTCGACCTGTAAAGTTGTCTTACTACAACTTTTCTTCGTATCAAAACTTGATACGATTTTTAGAGATGGTCAGAGCTAAACGACAAATGAAACTATCCCCAAAATCTTTAAGAAACAAATTAATTAACCAGAAAATATCTTACAAGATGTAACAACTACTACTAATTCTAATTAATTATTGTGTGAATGGTCAAGTGTACCTCTAAAATATAACGATGGAAATTAAAAACTTTTTGTCAGGAGTGAAGCCTGTCTAGTACACAATATGCTTGAGAATTGTGCTTCTAATGGTCTTTTATTTGTAAGGAGGGATATGTTAATTCATGCACATCTGAACCAATGTTCACTCTTGGAGCTTATTACGCTAGTAATCGAGCTTTGCATTTGTAACATTTCTTGTATAAGACCACAAATAACTAACACATATGTCTGCCGAAGCCAATAAAATTTTTCACTCGGGCACTGTAAAGAATATTATAAATATTTTTTTTTGTTAAATGGGAGCATGATATATGAATATGTTATCATGTATATGTATATGTATATGTATAATATCACATATTGAATAGGGACAACGGTTTTAATTTTTTTTTTTATATATAAAATAGGGGTATAACTGAGAACTTATATAAAATAAATAAATAAATAAGGGTAAAATTAAAATTTTCAAAACGTGAGTGGTGACACGTGTCCCACTCAGCTTCACCAATGTTTGTCAGTTGTAAAAAAAAAAACCGTGAATATTTCTTCATTCTCTATAGTTATTTGCTTGTAGTTTATTCTTCAATTTCTACGTTGGTGTTGGTTTTTTTATTTTTTATTTTTATTTTTTTTATAATTTAAATTCAGTATGCTTGTCATTATTTGATGTCGTATATTCTTTGGATGCGGTTTCTAATTTCTCGTCGTTTTTTATGGCTGGCCGTTTACATTTTTCGTGTCGTTTCATTGCCTATGGTCTCTTTATATTTTTCATGTCGATTTATTATGGTACAAGCTCTTCCCGTTTTATCCTTTTAGTGTCGCTCTCAAACTCCATGTCGTTTTGAAATTGCAATGTCGTATCAAAATTTCTTAATTGTTCTCAAAGTGCTCGTTGTTTCCTATAATGTCCTCACAATTTTTGTTCTATCATCTTTCGCGTGCCTCTGCATTACTGTTGTGGCTTACCAATTGTTGTTTTGTCGTTTTTTTCTTTGTTATTGTTGACTCCTGTTTTAGGTGTCGTTTCATGGTTCTTTTTGTTTTTTTCACAACATATCTTTCTTTATACTGGCGCGAGATGTACACAAGAACCATCTTGATACTTGGCTGAGCTAGAATGAAACGGGCATAACAAAACCCATTATCCAAATGTAACAAAATAAGCAACATTCTGGACTTATAATATCATCCTCTTGAGGATCTCCAATTTCTTTCTTTATTCTGCTTCTTCTTCTTTTTTTTCCTCAATCCCATTTGAATCCTTAGGCAAATCACTATTGTAAATATAGAACGAAGAACCATTATGGCATAATGGTTAAATTTATGACATAAGCATTCATAAAAAAATATATAATTACGAAATAAGCAACCAAGTAATTCAATTTATGGAGAACAATACATAATTTAAAAAAAAAGAAAAAAGAAAAAAAAAAGGTACAAGTCCTATTCTCTGAGTTTATTAACCTCCTTGAGTGCACTCTCTAGCGTGGAGTAAGCAGAAACATCAGTTAAACTCTTGCTCCCGACCGCATAATCGAACACCTCATAGGCATCTGCAATCTTGCCTTGCCTACAAAGCGCCCTCAGCAAGGTGGCGTAAGCCGCCGTCTCGAGCTCCATTCCAGCTGCCTTCATCTCCCCATACAACTCAATCCCTTTCTCCATCATCTTCGCCTTACAAAACCCGTGAAGCAAAGTGTTGTAGGTGCACGCATTCGGCTCAACACCCCTCTCTTTCATCTCCTCCAACAAGGCATATGCGCCCAACACATCCCGTTCGCGGCACAGTCCATTCATCAACGAGGTATACGTCACAACATCAGGCACATGACCCTTTTCCGCCATGATCTTCAAGTACTTCCTAGCTTCCTTTGCACGTCCCGCTTTTGATAACCCGAAGATCAAAGTATTGTACGTAACAAGATCAGGCTCCACTCCGTTCTCCCTCATCTTGTTATAAACCTCAATCGCCTCGCTTCCCCTACTAAGCATACAGTAGCCTTTCATAATCGTATTGTAAAGAAAACAATCAGGCTTAAACCCTTCTTCGCCGAGAACCCCGACCAACCGCGTAATCTCACGGAGATTCTTGGTATTGCACACGTTGTCAATGATAATAGTGTACGTAACAAGATCAGGCTTCAACCCGAGAGAGTTTCGGCATTTATCAATAAACTCATAAACCGTGCTTAACGACCTGCATTTGCACAAACACTTGACGACGAAGTTGTAGGTGTAGGAATCGGGCACCGAGTGTTTCAGCGACATTTCGTCAAACAGTTGGAGGGCATGATCAATCCGGCCAGATGAGCTCAGAGCCCGGACCGCGATGTCGGCGGTGACCTTATCAGGGGCGAACCCATCAGTGGACATGAGGTTGAGAGCCCGGTGGACGCCGGCGAGGGTGGGTTCAGGTGCGCGGCAGGACTGGGCAAGTAAAATGTGGTAAGTGGATCGGTCGGGGGAGAAGGTGGGGTGGGATTTGATCATGTGGCGGAGGAGAGAGATGGAGTCGTCGAGGGTGGAGATTGAGGCGTAGGACTGGAGGAAGGAGTTGTGGAGACGGAGGTCGGGGGTGGCGACCATGGAGTTGAAGAGCGATTTGGCGGCAGAGAGGTCTGGGGACTTGAAGGGGGTTCTGGAGGACTCGCCGTCGTCGTGGGTTCGTGGGGATATAGCAGAAGGCCTGGTTTTGGCCCGCGTCAGAGAAGATGACACCGACACCAGAGAAGACGGAGCTTTTTTAGGTCGGGAAATTGAAGCTGCCGCGCGAAGTGAATTTGGAAGTTTCCCCATTTTCATATTCTTCTTCTGGTTAGTTTGGTCTTCAGCTTTCTTTTAGTTCCGGGTTCAGAGAGGTTTTTCGGGGTTTTACAGATCCAGAGCACTTGAGCATGGAGATGGGTAGATGACGGCGACGGCGTAGTGCGGAGTTTGATGTTTTGGTACTAAAACTACACGTCGTTTCAAGTTTCAACCGATGGGATTGTGTCGTCTATGTGCAATATCGTTTTTTTTTTTTTTTTTTAATTTTTTTAATAGAAAATGTAGTTTACACAAATTGAATCAACTAGTGGTTGCCGACATATGACTTCTTTGGTAATCATTCTGGAGACCCCAAAAATCCTTTATACAAACTAAGATGTAAAATATTGTATTTAATAAAAGTGCTCAAAAGTTCTTTGTATAAACACCAATGCATTTAAATAATTATTTGCATAATTAAAATTTGTAATTTTTACTTTTAGTTTCAATTTTTTCTTTTACTAAAAGTGAAAGTAAAAATTCTATAAAAGCACATCAATCTCAAACTAAACCAAATATAGGGTAAAAATAAGCACAAATTTCTTGACTTTCAAAAAAATATCGTAATATACATAAATGATTTTTATTGATAATCATTAAAACCTAACTAAATAATCGAATAAGGTGAAAGGCTTTATATAAAGTCGTTTCACAATTCTATCTAAAGTTGATAATAACAAAAAAAAAAAAAAAAAAAAAACTAGAACTCAAACTTTCTAAAATAATTTAAATTAAAATAAACTTTTAAAATTTTAAATTTAACTGAAATTATTCAAATAAAGATAAGCTTTTAAAATTAACAATGTCTAACAATAATTTTTCACAGATGACTTTATTAAAAGGTGTTAATTATGGACTCGGAGTGGGAGAAAACAAAAATTTTGGTTAACAAGCTACAACGAATCTTACCATGAACACAATAGTCTTCCTTTAGATAACAAGAATTAAATGCGTAATATTATATTAAATTGTTAATTAATTATTAAAAAGTCTAGTAATTAAGAGGAAGGATACTGTTAATTGCAGGTTTTTGATTCTAACAATTTTCATGATACTGCTTAGTTTGTTGAGGCGCCTAAACTAAAGGTGTAAACAAATAATTAGTTATTTTTACATAACTGTATGTATTGTAATTTTTTTAAAATTTTTTTTTTATGTATTTTAATTTAGTTGTCGAAAAGAATATTGATGTTTTCGTGGCAATTCCTTGCAGCTTGTTAATTTGATGTATTGTGCATTTGTTGTCGTTTTTAGATGCTTAGTGTTCTATCTTCGTCCAGTTGATGTCGTTTTTTGAGTCTAATTAAATGTCTACTTATTGACATCATTAGGGGATTATATAGAAGCCTAGACTTTTCAAGACTAATTGTCCATGTATTTATTATGTCGTTTCTTACTCTTTTTTTTTTTTTAAATAATATATGCTGTCAACATACTTTTTTTTTTGGCGGAATCAGTCATCTTTCTGTCGTTTCTTCTCACTGGACCTTTTGGACTATTGCCATTTTTACTTTACGCGTCGTTCGATAACCGAATCGACTGCAATTGTAGTTATTGTCGTTTTTAGTTTGCAGTTTTTTGTTGGTCCATTTGATGCAGTTATTTTATAGTCAGTTTGCAGTTCTTTCTAATTTGTCCAGTGGATGTCGTTTTTGAGATAATTGTCTGCTTCTAATAATTATCGTTTTCCTTTTGTTGTCTTTTTCGGATGTTGCAGTTAATTGTTTTCTCAGTTGTTGTCGCTCTTTATTAAATTGTCGTCTTAAATTTGTTGTATATAATTCCCAATCAAGCTCATGGTAAATTATAATTATACGTTATTTTCTCCTTCTACTATTTTATTTACAGATTAAAAAATATATTTTGTATGACCTAAAAATAAGTATATTCTATAGACCGTCTCTTTTCTCTATCCATCGTTTTGTATGTCACTCGCAAGTAAGAAGAAGTATAACGCAAAATCCCACTGTAATAAAGTAATAGTGTTTTTCAATATCAAATATTTTTGGTGGATTTTTCATGATCAAATATAAGAACAAAGTTAATATAGAACTTCCCAAGAACATATATTGCATGGTATTATTTTTCCCTCATAATCTTTTCCAAGAAGATTTTTCTCTCTCTCTCAAATTATTCTTAATTAGTAACTAATTCATGGTACGAGCAAGCTATTGCTTAAAAGGAAATTTGATTGTAGCAATCCAAATTGTCTCCATAGTTGACTCCCAATATGTCACAGTACCTCTTGTAGAATCCAATCCTGTCCTCAACCCTGGTGTCTTGGCCCTTTCCACATTCAAGGCCGCCATTGATTATGTTGGTGATCACACCGTAGCCCGGGACTCGATTGGCCGTCCGATCAGCATCAGATGGTGTCCAGCTTCCTACGATGACGTCGTGACTTGACGGCTTATTTGCCTGTGGGGTCATCCAGAACCATACAGCTGTTTTGAATGATATGACGGGATCTGTGGCGACTAGGTCCGGATTGTTCAGCAAGTCAACCTTAATTGCTTGACCTGCTGGCCCATAATTGTAGTCACTGGTACAGATTAAGCCAACCGGTCAAAAACTTGTAAAAAAAGATCTGTCACATTTCTAGTTTCTACAGCAACTTGCCAAAACAAAAAATTATAAACAGAGTATGAGTTTATTAGAAAATCTACTATGTATAATATTATTTGTTTGTAGATTTAAGTCGAATTTGTATTGAATAAGTAACATTGAGTTGTTCTACCAAAAAAAAAAGTGACATTGAGTTCTTGTAATTTTATTAGATAGAGGAAGTTTAGTGGTTACAGGGTATAATCTGACAGTAGTTTAACACGACTTAAATCTAAGGTGTAAAATTTAAATCTCTCAACGTCAAAATTAAGGAAAAAAAAGTGGGGAAAAAAAAGAAGAAGAAGAAGATCAAAAGTAATTTGAATCGGAAATTATCGTACTGAGTGAGTTGGATAGGTCCTCGACCCTTGTAACGATCATTGTTGTTGTTTTCGGTCACAAAACAATATCCCCAAGCATATGGACCATCTGGTGCATCTGGCCATCCGCCACCTCCTACAGAAAGTACAGACATAATAATTAGTCTAACAAACGTAAACCACCAAACAAATGATAATATAAGTACTCCTCTTGTATATGTTTAGAATAAATCTAAACTGTCATCAGTCCATCTTCTAACAATTTAAAGCAAAACATTACTTTTTCGTATAATTGATGGTGACAGAAATCAGTAAGCAAACGGAAATATTTTGACTTAATTAAAATAAACTAATGAAATAAAAATATTCACCCGTGGTTTCGTGAGAGGTTTGGCCAAAGAAAGCCGCGAGCTCCTTTTTACGAGTGGCATCATCACCAGTAGTGCCAAAACCGTTGAAAGTACCCGCCGCAGTGATGAAAGCATCATAGGTGTAGAACCCGTTACCCGGGCACCGCCCATCGTTCCGATGTTTGAGCATTTCCTCGAAAAGGGAGCTGGTGATAATGCTTCCGACATCTCCGGCACCGCCTACCGTTGGGGTTGGTTGAGAGGGTGCTGGATTTTCACCGCCGCCGGAGCCGCATTGGCTTTGGCAGCGATCTCCGCAGTAGGCGGGTGTGGAGCCGCACCACCCGTATTCACTGCAGCAGAGCCCGCCGGGACATAAAGCGCCTCCTCCTTGACTCCCACATTGTTCCGCAAAGGCTCCTACAAAGAAGGTCAAGGCCAAGAGCGTAACGATAGAAGTGGAAAGCTTCATTTTTAGATTTTCTTTTAGTTGGGAAGGTTATACACGGTGCTTTGATATTTATAGATGAAATTTATAGGGATTTTCTAGCTAGCCGGTCGGTTTTCCTCTTTTAAGAATTTTTCTGTTCAAAAGAGTTGACTGACGACTTTTTCTTCAATTACCATGTATGCTTGACTGGTTTAATTACCAAAATTGCTTGAATATTCTATTAATGCTTTTTATGTTCTGATTTCTCAGTGTTTGTACCCCCTAAAACACGTCAAGATAACTAAATTCTACCAAGAATTAGTGATCTGTACGCGTAGTCCAAATTGCACGTCAAATATACCTTTGCTACACAATGGCATTAAAAAAGACTGACTTATATCACCGTCCTTGGACTAATTTCAAGGCTAACTGATCAAAAAAAAAAAAAAAAAAAAAAAAAAATCCTATTCGTACTACGACTTTCTACTTAGTTAAAGATCTAGTCTAATTTTTTGCTAAGTTTACATAATTTTGTTTTGGTTTTTATGATCCGAAGATCCAAAGCTGTAAATATGGTACCACCAATAAAAAGATGGTACCACCAATAAAATATATTTTACATCTCAACAAAAAATTATTTGTTAAAGATAATATTAACATTTCAATATATTAACGAAGAGGGAAGACAATTGACATCAGAGAACTCTCATTGCATGATAAGCCCCCAGCCCATATTTATTAAAAGAAAAGAGAAAGGAACTATATATAAATTAAAACATGATCAACAAACGAAAAGTCGTATAAGAGCCAAACAAGGCCTCTGAAATAAACGTTAATATACCAGCTAAACAGCTAACAAAACCCTAATTGACCACTGACCAGCATGATGCCAAAAGAAAAGGCTAGAATTTTTCCTTTGGAAATCATTTATGTAATAGACTCATTAAAAACCTTATTAATAAAAGTCATAGGGAAAAACTTAGTTAGAAACCAAAAAAAAAAAGAGAAAAAAAAGTCACAATCTAAAATGACATTTAATCATATAAAAAAATTGTGACAAAAAGTGTCCGTAATAAAAAATGTGAGACGGTAATGATGCTGTCATGTGGAATTAAACAGGTCTCCTCTAGAGATCAAAGATGCAACCTTTGCAGAAGCAGAAACTCTTGATTGAAAGTTCTTATATATATATATATATATATATATAGTGGTGCTATGATTAAAATATATTTAGAACAGCACTCATATTAAGCATCACAACTAAAAGTAATTAATTATAACTTTTTTCTCGATTTAGTTTAATAAAGTTAAGGGTTAAGGTGCTTCAAATTTTATACTCAAATGGAGAATCTATTATTTCTTTTTTAATTTTAGAATATTATTTTCTTTTGAGGTATTTTAGAAGATTATTTTAGCTCTGAAGAGTCCGAGATGGGACCCGTAAACGTCGTTTATATTTGACTTATAAACAAGAAAACTACATATGCACTTCACAGTTGTCATCGGTGGTCAAACAAACGACCGAATCGCTGAAATTTTTCAGAGAACAACGTATTATTCCCAACTTGCACAAGAAGAACGACATGTCGGTTTCTCTACTCGAGTCAGCATGTCGTTTTTCGTCGTGTGTTGTGAAGTCAAACCAAAGTGTAATTTATCTTAGTTAAACGACATGTTTATATATATATATATATATATATATAAGTGGTTTGTCGAGCTCTTTTTCTTGGGGGAGAAGTGGTTTTAATTTGATCAAAGTAAAACTCATGTTTAAGGATGTTGTCCAGGAAAGCAACATGTCGTTTATATCTTAGGGATGAGATCATCATAAAACGACCTGACGTTACTATAGGAAAAAAGTGCTTTTCCTAATGCTTTGCAATTCCTGTATCTCCCGCACTAAATTTAACGGGAGAAAGAAGTAAATTGCAGAAAATAATTGAAGTAAATTGTAAGTTTTTGAAATACTTAGGAAAAATAGTAGTAAAACATAAATTTATCAATTAAATGATTTAATTACATCTTGTAAATATATTATTTACCTACTAAATTTTTTATTTATCTAGTAAATTCGCTATTTATTTCAAATATTTTAAAATCTTACTATTTACTAAGTAAATGATTTAATTACATATTGTAAATATGTTATTTACCTAGTAAATTTTTCATTTATCTAGTAAATTCAATGTTTATTTTAAATATTTTAAAATCTTGCATTTACTTTATTTATTTTTCCAATAAAAATACTATTTAACTACTCTAATTCGTCTTTTCTTGATTGAATAATAATAATAATAATAATAATAATAATAATAATAATAATAATAATAATAATAAAACTTTCAGTTATGATCACTCTCATTGCACGGTTACTCTATTTCACAAGAGATAAAGGTAGTCACATTCCAATGTGACAAAGTTATATTATCAAATCATAAAGATGAGAAAATTGGAACTTTCCCATTACATAATATATGGCATTCTCTGCTAAAACCTTATTTTCCTTAATTCACTTTGTAGCTCACATTATTAACTAGGGTAGCAGATTAGGCAAAAGGCCGTTGACTATAGCAATCCAAGTTGTTCCCATAACTCACCCCCAACATGTCACAGTACCTCCTATAGAATCCAATCCTATTAGCCACCTTGTCATTTTGACCCGTTCCACACTCCAACCCACCGTTGATTATGTTAGTTATCACACCGTAGCCCGGGACTCGACCTGCTGACCTGTCAGCATCGGACGGTGTCCATCTCCCTATGATTACGTTGTGGCTGGATGGCTTGTTTCCCTGTGGGGTCATCCAGAACCATATAGCTGTCTTGAATGATACCACTGGGTCTCTGGCCACCAGATCCGGGTTGTTTATCAAATCAACCCCTATTGCTCTGCCTGCTTGGTTGTAATTGTAATCGCTGATTCAAGTCATCAAGTCAACTAGTCAGGATTCGAATAAATCATCAAACTTCTACTTCACAATTTCACAAAGTAGCATTCACAAGTTTCGTTCATAGCTATTAAATAACTATTTTCAACATAAAAGAGTCATACTTATAACAACTAAACAAATTACTGTTTTTTTTTTTTTTTTTTCCTTTTAAATTGTAGAGAGAAGATTTCAAGAATCTGTAATAACACCCATTAGAGCTCCTGTGTTGATTTACCAAGTCTGCAGTCTAATATTACTGAAAATAAAACAAAATCAAAGAGTTGAAAAAAAAAAAAAGAAGCATTTTATAATGGTTGAAAAGAAAGAAAAATTACAAGTAAAAAAGACTCTCCAAATTTATTAATGAAAAAAAAGAAAAAGAAAGAAAGAGATAAAGTTCATACAAAGGCAACTACCAAATCCGTCAATTAAGTTACTAGGAAAATTAAAGGCAAAAGAAAAAGCAAAAGAAATTCTACCAAGATTCAAAACATGATCTGTGTCAAAAAAATCTTGAGGCATTAGTTAATAACTATATTAAAAGAGTGAAGTTCCCTAAAATACTATTTAAAAAATTGATTAAATTATTTTTTTTATGATGATGTCTTTCTTTCTTTTTTTTCTTTAATAACTTTTTTAAATGTATTTTTTTATTTTCATATTTTTTTCATAAAATATCATTGAAAACTTTAATATTTATATTTCTAAAATAAACATGCAACAATTTTAGTCTGTATACGCACGTTATTTTAACTAGTTTAATCATAAAGAGAAATAGGAAGTATGTTATAACTAGTTTAATCATAAAGAAATATAGGAAGTTAAACATACTGAGTGAGTTGAATAGGTCCTCGACCACGGTATCGATCATTATTGCCGTTTTCTTGCACAAAGCAATAACCCCATGCATATGGACCATCCGGTGCGCTTGCCCATCCTCCTACAAAAAAAAGTAATACAATTATTAGTAAAACAATTAACAAACAAGAACCACCTAAACCTAATTATTAATTAATGATGAAAAACGTGCTTTCTAGACAAAAATAAGACTTAATTAATGACAATTTAATTAACCTGTGGTTTCGTGAGAGGTTTGACCAAAGAAAGCAGCGAGTTCTCTTTTACGAGTGGCAGCATCACCGGTAGTGCCGAAGCCATTGAAAGATCTAGCTGCGGTGACGAAAGCATCGTAGGTATAGAACCCGTTAGCCGGGCACCGGGGATCGTTTCGGTATTTCAGCATTTGATCAAACAACGACCTTGTGATGATACTGCCGACGTCGCCGCCAGTACTTGGTGTTGGTTGAGATGGCGTAGGCGTTGGCGTTGAACTGGTGCCACACTGGCTCTGGCAGTCCTTTCCGCAGTAGGCGGTTGTGGAGCCACACCACCCATATCCACTGCAACACAACCCATTGGCGCATAAAGCGCCTCCGGCTTGTCGACCACATTGTTCCGCAAAGGCTCCTGCCAAGAAGGCTAAGGGCAAAATGACAAGAATAGAAGTGGAAGACTTCATTTTTTCTTTCTTTCAGTTTGTACTTGAAAAGAAGAGATAGTGCATTGGTTTTTATAGAAGATATTTTACATACACACACATAAAAAATGGGTGATTTAATTAGCTAGCTAGCTTTGAGAAAAGAAAAGTCTGTTCAAAGAAGATGGCGGACTTTTTATTCCATATTGCGGTTATTGCTTTTGTCCAAGTTGCTCTTCTATTATTTTATATAGATTTTATCATGAATTGCCAAGTATGCAAATTTTGTAAATTCTACAAAATTAAAATGACTACTTCATCCTTATTTTTTGACTTTTAGTTTCATGTTCCAATATGAAATTTCTCTTTCATGATGTGAATAATTTTCCTTTCATATATTCAAGCATGACTGTGACGTTTCTCTCAGTGTGTTTCTAGCTAACCACTACATAACACGTCAAGAACTTGACCAAAAGTCTTAAAGGCAAATGAATAATTCGACCGTGACCAATTCTCATATATCTCTTCCTAAGTTAGTGTATGTATCTTATGTATTAACTTTTTTTTTTTTTTTAAATTTACTCTTTTTTTCTTTAAATGTTTCTGATTTCAAATTTTCTTGATTCCGATCCATATCCAGATAATAAGTTTCAGAAACAAGTCTATTTTTATATAGTGTCTCTTTAAAGTGGAATTCATCTTTTTTTCCCCCCCTTTCCATTCACTCGTATCTCTTCTATTTCATTGATTTTTTTCCAGATCCTCCTTTTCTTCCAAAAAAAGGGAAGGAGAAGGATCTTCTTCGGTGGATCTCTATTGTTCTCGTTTAGTCCCTTTCATTTCTGAAGTTTTTTCTAGATCTGTTTCTTCCTTCTTCTTTTTTTTGTTCATTCAGTTTTTTAGTAAGAATGGGTGACAGTATTCTGCCTAAATAATAGATATGGGTAATAAATAATAGAATACTAAAAATTCGAGCCATAAAATTTCTCAATTCTGACATAAGGTACTTCTTAGATCAAATAGAATTGTTTTGTAATTATATCTAGACTAATACCAATCCAACCCATTTCATAAATAAAATGTGACCATTTAGTCAAACGTGCAAAATCTTCCTCAATTGCTAGCAAAAACCCAAAGTGTTATATTATGAGAAGACAGCATCAATAAGTTTATTAATCAATCAGAATTCTATCTTCTAGATTTATATTAGCATTCCTGGTCCTTTTAGGTAAAGTCAAGGTTAGAAGTTAAAGATTTTAAATTTTGTTATGAATAATGAGGGAGGATAATTGACATCTGAGTATTTCAGTTAAGAATATCTCCAAATAATATTAAATTACTTTATCAGTGTTAAATTTTGGCCGTTGGATATAAAAAGTGCTCTCTAATGTAGTATCATCTTTGATGCTAAATTTACTATACGCTAAACTTTATGACAAATTATCATAAGATTTAGCCAACATCTCAAATATAACATTTTCTTATTAATTGGTGTCTTTACTTTTCTATGTAATCATTATTATATTTTTATTTATAAATTATTTAAATATTAAAAATTCATTTTTATGAGTTACAAAACTTTATAATGATGATAAACATGAAGAAATAACATGACAAATAACATTATAAATTGTAACATGAAGTAGGATAATATTATTAATTTTCAAATTCTTTTGTAATAAATATAGCATTGACTCATAGACAAATGCATTTAAGATGGTTTAATTAATTAATTAGCCACCTATAAAAAAGAAAGAAAAAAAAAGGTCCTAAAAAGAAAATCCTACAACGTATACACTTATGTACGTTCCGAGGGAAAAAAAAACACTTAGTTTTTTATGGTCACACTTTCAATTCCCTTCTAAATTCGTTCTTTCAAAATTACAGAGTCAATCATGCCCCAAAAAGCAAATTGTTGAATTTGCACAAGCCACAACGTGTCAAGAATTGTAAATGGGAAATTATCTGTAATTACCTTTGGATTGATGTGAAACGAAATTGGTTTTCTAGATGAATTTGGAATTTGATGGTCATTCGTGCACGCGCAATAATGGTTTTACTTGTAAGAATTTATTGGTCAACCTAGCTTGTTGGTATGTGGACCTAAAAAAATCCTCCAAGTCCTTAATGAATTAGTGTGGTCTAGTTTTTAATAAGGTAGGTGACGAAATTAAGCACAATAAATAGTGACGATAGCGACACCAATTTTAATCTTAATTTTTTGATGTGTCATATTTTTATTGATAGATACAGTTAATTGATATGATAATATTTTAAACATTATTACAAATAAAAAAATGACAACTCATATACAATATATAGTTGATACTCAAATTAATATTAGAGTTGATCACTTAGAGGTGGGAATTTGGGCCGGGCCAAACGGGTCGGCCCGCGGCCCGTAATTCAGGCCCGGCCCACGGCCCAGCCCGGCCCGCATTTTATCGGCCCGGTAAAAGCCCGGCCCTAGAGTAAGAGGCGGGTTGGGCTCTCCTCTTAGGTCCAGCGGCCCGGCCCGAATATTTTAAGCCCGATGGGCCGGTCCGGCCCGCCCGTTATTTAAAATTATATATATTAATTTATTAAAAATTTTAATTTTTTTATTAAAAAGTATATATATTAAATATTAATATTATAAAATTATATTATATATATTAAAAAAAAGAAAAGAAAAGAAAAGAGCCATTGGACCTGGTCCAACGGCAATATACTTATTATATAAGTATATTGCCGTCGTCCAACGGCTATAATAGCCGTTGGGATTGGTCCCAACAACTATAACAATTACAAAAAAGTTTTTAATTTTTTTTTTAAAATTTAATTCTCCCAACTCCCATTCTATAAATACCCCCCCTTCTATTTTTTCATTTTTTCACACATCTTCTCTCATCTCTCCTTTCAATCTCTTATTCTCTAATTTCTTTCTCTATATTCTCTTATTTCCAAATTCCAATTTCTCAATTCTCATTATTCAATAATTAATATTCTATAATTTTTTTTGTCTAATCTCCTAAATTTACAATAACTCATATTCTCATTATTTTTATAATCCACATTCTTGTTATTTCTCTATTTTTTAATAACTCATATTGTCATACTCATTATTTCTATATTTTAAATTTCTAATACTTAACTATTCCTGTTTCGACAGTTTCTTCTGAATCAGCATTCAGCACAGCTGGAAGGATAATTGAAGATCGGAGGACCTCATTAACACCTGAGATGGTCGAGGTGCTTACATGCCTAAAAGATTGGGAACATGCAGATAAAAGGTTGCAATATACAGTAGAAGATCAAGAGATACTCCAACACTTTAACGAAATGACCATAATCGATGACGATGATATTGACAATGCTCCTGCGGCTCCCTTTTCCGGTTGCTGATGCTGATTGATATATTTTTTTCATTGTAAAATTGTAAATATGAATTAAGATTGCACTCTTTTTTCTTTACTGAGGTTTTATCCTAATGGGTTTTACTTAGTAAAGTTTTTAATGAGCCAATCATGACATCAATAAAATTTTAAATTTCAATTTTATATTCTCTTTTTTGTATCCTTATTTTTTTTAAATTTTTATTTTTATTATGTGCTTAATTTATTTTTCAATTTAGTAATATTTAATCAAAAATAACTACTAAGCAAACACTGATAAATAATTATAATCTTAAACAACTAAAATTAAAAGTTTAATTATAATGTTAAGTTAACTAACTAACTAATATTATAATTATTAAGTATTAACTAAGCAATTATAATATAAATATAAAAATTAATAGAAATAGTATAATAATTTTTTTTAACAAAGTATAAATTTTTTTTTTATTTTTTATCTAAGATAAAATATTAAGATAAATTATTAAATTATAAAAAATATACAAATTTATTCAAAAATTACAAATAAAAAAAATTAAATAAAAGTTTTAAAAATTGGGCTAGGCGCGGCCCGGCCCGCTCTAAGCCCATGGGCCGGGCTGGTCTTATGTTTCAAAAATCCGGGCGGGCCCGGCCCCGGCCCATATTTGCATTGGACGGGCTGTCACGGCCCGGATTTTTGAAAAAGCCCATCGGGCCGGGCCGGGCCGGGCCGGGCCGGCCCGTCCAAATTCCCAGCACTATGATCACTACTACAAAAGTTGACTTAGATGACGGAAAATACACGACGGTTTTGCAAAAACCGTCGTCTTAAACAGGATTACACGATGGTTCGACAAAACCGTCATGTAAACACTGGATTACATGACAGTTTTGCGTAATTGTCGTGTAATCCAATGGATTACACAATGGTGTGGGTAAACCGTCGTGTAATGCAGCCATTACACGACGGTTTTGCTTTAAAACCGTCGTGTAAAATTCTCAATTTTGCGAAGTTTGCCACCTGTATTTCTTGATTCGAGACGGTGTGAACCATCATAGAAAATTGAGATACCACGAAAGCTTATTAACCGTTGTGGTATCTTCCACGACAGTTGTCTAACCGTCATGTAAACTTTAGACGACGGTTAATAACCGTCGTGTAATCCACAATTTTTACTTGTGGTTGTTCCTGACATTTTTCTATGTACAATATTGATCATATGTGTGTACTACTATAGGAAAATCAAATGGATTCAGCGGTCATTTTTCTCCTTTCCTATTTTCCATTCTCTCCCCTGATCTCATTTTCTCCATTAATCCCTCTCTTCTGCACAAAATCCTAACCAGAACATAGTGCATGTACACAAAAGTACTATAAGCTGAATATGTACACACTCAGCCGCTGTCCACCGTCCCTCCCCCACTCTCTTTCTTCTCAGCAATATCCTTCCCTCCATTTCCGTCGCCACGAGATCAGGGTTCCAACATCAAGGCGTCAAAAGCGCTCCGCGTCTTACTGCTCCCCTACTGCCGGCCGTCTCATGTCGCCCCTCATGTGCGTTATGCCTAACAAGTGAGTTCAAAACCTAAGTAGTCTCTCCGGAGATGAAATTGTTTGCTTTCGTTATTGATTTTACAGAATGTAGTAGTAATATTTAGTGAGCTGAATTTTGAAAGCAGCATTGAAAATAGGCTTGGAATTGCTTGTGGATCTTCAAGTTTCTTATGTTTTTCTCCCCTTTACAATAAATTAAAAAAAAAAAGGAAAGAAATATATACACGTGGGGCAGGTTTCAAATAACTGCAAAATGCGGCCAACCTAACCTAATCTTGAGAAATAGAATATTCTTTCAAGATTCTTACGATTTCTTTGAGCCCAAACAAAAAAATGAATATCTTGAAAGATTATTCCTATTCTCACCCTAAGAATTACCTTATTTTTAGTGTCCTCTTAGACCATCTCTAATGTATATGTCAATGTTAATACGGTATTTGTTACTTTTATAAATGTATGAAAATAAAATATTTGAGACTTAGTCATTTAGATTGGATTATGATTTTCTCTATTTTTGTCTATTCGTTATTAAATTAAAAAATAATTATTTGAGATTTTGTACTCTAATGTATAATATTATATATTTTGTGACAAATTTGCCATCAAATTTACCACTAAAGATAGCACTCTATTATAAAAAAAATTTTAAAATTTAACATTAACACATCTGTTTAGCACTTAATTGAAGATGCACTTATAAAGTTGGCCGGTATTAATTATACCACTTCTATACATTTTTTCTAACATTATTTCTTTGTACATGTATTATAATTTTGTTATTAGTTACTAGCGGAATTAATTATAGAAAGAAAGAAGAAAATAACATTTTTACAGTAAATAATCGAATTAAATAGTATATTTTTAAAATTATTTGGAGTAAATAACAGCACTAAAAAGAAAGTTGAGGTAAATAATCTATTTACTAGTTAGAAGTAAATAATTTGCTATTAATCACTATTCACTTCAAATATTTTAAATCCTACTATGTACTTTATTTAATTTAATAAAAAAATTATTCACTACAATTTAATTAAATTCCTTTGATGATTAGGAGGATGGAAAGATGCACCAGATGGTGAATTTTCCTGGGGATATGGCCATATTAAGGAAATCAGCCCTCCGAGTGAGTACTGCAGACCAAGCAATAAATGGCCTTGCGTTTCTGGCCAACGATATTATGGCCGAGGTCCCATCCAACTGAGCTAGTAAGTCATAATAATGTCATATCATCCTCTTAATTATTATTATGATTATTATTATTTTTTAATCTGTTCTTCACAGATATAATTAACGCCGACAGTGAAAAATCAGCAACTTTAACTATGGAGCAGCGGGTGAAGCCCTTGGAGTGGACTTGCTACGCAATCCGGATCTAGTAGCCACAAATGCAGTCATATCGTTCGAGGCAGCTATATGGTTTTGGATGACTCCGCAGAAAAAATAAGCCATCTTGTCATGATGTTGTCATTGGAGCATGGACTCCAACTGAGGCCGACGTAGCAGCCAATCGACTTTCCGGTTCTGGTGTGATCACAAACGTAATCAACGGAGGGGAATGTGGACATGGTCTTGATAAGAGGGTAGCTAAGAGGATCGGTTTCTTTGAGAGGTACTGTGGCATGCTGGGAGTGAGTACTGGGGATAACTTGGATTGCTACAGCAAATGTTCCTTCTGAAATGCCATATTTAATTTGAAACAAAACTTAGCGGGCATATATATATATATATATATATATATTCAATTTCTTATTTTACTATGTTCAACTTTATGTATACTGTATCCGTAAATGACACTGAATGTTCAAGTTTTTCGTGAATTTTAATTTTACCCATTGATTTTTTGAACCTACTACTCGATTTTTAGATCTATGTGATAAGATACTCAAAAAAGTTGTTTGGCTGAGAAAACGGAGCGAAGAGATCTGGCCGATTTTCCTTCTCATCATCCACGACGTTACACAGATCAAAGAGAAGGAGTGTCACGCTCTAACCAGCAAAGCCCTAAGAAAAAGAAGAGCACTCCTAGGGGCATTATATATATATATATATATATATATAAAGACTGTAGGTGCTTTAGAAAAAGGTTAGTCTCCTTGTACTATAGAAGGAGAAGAAATTTTAGGCACTCTCTTTGAGTACTTGAGAATTTTTTAGAGCATAATAGTTAAAATTAATTTACCGATTTAGTGTTTTTGGATATTCAAGAGCAACTAAAGTTCTATGATGAGTGCCTAAAAATTGGTGAACATAGCAATTTTTGTTATACGTAGCATTAGCGATAGTAACAATTCTTTAAATTTTGTTAAAAATTCTAAAATTTTTCATGACGCCGCACTTCCGCCAATTTTCCGACTAATTGCCTCTCCGGAAACACAGCATGAGCATACCATCGGCTTGCAACTAGTTGTCCACATTGTTCTAACATCTGCCTTGGAGGTTCCAAGCAACTAATTAAATTTAATGAATGAGATTGGATCGTGTCTATCTGTAGAGCTTGTGAACCTACCTTCCTCAAAACCAGAGTTTTTAATTATGTTGTTTTACCCTGATATTTCCTCTTATTGATAATTAAGCACTAGATACTGTAATGTTACCTCTAAAGCATGTTCATCCATTTGAATTTGTTCTCTATCTTTTTTTCTAAAAATCATTGGAATTATTATTAATACTCTCTTAAATTCTTAATCTAATATACCTGTAGTATAACCTTTCAAACATGTTCATTCGTATATATGTCCTTTTTCTTTCTTTTATCTGTGGTGTAATTATTACTACTCTCTTAAATTCTTAATCTAATATGCTGTAATATTACCTCTAAAACATGTTCATTCATTTGAATTATGTCCTCTATCTTTCTTTTAATCTTTGGAGCAATTATGAATTCTCTCTTAAATTCTTAATCTAATCTAAGTACTGTAATATTACCTCTAAAACGTGTTCATTCATTTAAATTTATATGTCCACTATCTTTCTTTTAATCTTTGGAGTAATTATGAATACTCTCTTAAATTCTTAATTTAATATACCTGCAATATTACCTCTAAAACGTGTTCATTCATTTGAATATAAATAAAGAGTAATGATTAATACTTTCTTAAATTCGTAATATTACTAGATATATTAGGAAACGTTTTTAACTGTCGATTTAAGATTTTTTTTTTTTTTTAATTTATGTGATTTCCCATAGGTGACAAATCCCGTGTGTTATCTATTACACAGTCCTGATTGAAATAATAGCTAATCAGTAATTAAGTTTATGTCACAATGTACAACAATTATTATAAAAATATATATTACATTACAAAGTTTATGGATTGTCTCCAAACTATATTTGGATGAACCGCATTACAAAATTAGCCAACACTTGCCTTACTAAACTCATTTCAACGTCATTATAAAAATCTTTAGTTTGAAGAAGGATAACTATCAAGATTCAAGCTTATTTCCCGCAAAAAGGCTTAAAAAAAAAAAACCGCATTCAACATGACCTTCTTGTAGAGAACATAAGGAGTATCAATCAATGTTTCACAATTGCATCATTTTCTTACTCCTTTTCCCACTAAAATCTTCCAGTCATTAAACGCCCTAACAATTTAACAAAGTTCAAAACAATTACAATTTGGAACATAAAAATATACTTACAACTTAATTAGGTCTTCAAAATCATTACCTGGTTTGTTTCCAAGAGGATTAAAATACATGACCGAGTCATATCAGGGATCAATAACTGTCAAGATCCAATGTTTCCCGTTGTTATATGGCATGAGAAACAACTTTCTTTTCGGTACATTAGTTAAGAGCCGTAAAATGTCGTTGGCTCTCTCTCTATGGTAGACTTCCGGATCTACTTTCTGTTTAACCGGTGAGACTAGGGTTGGAGAAATAAATCCAAACCGTTGATCAACACCTTTTTTGACACAACATTCCACTAAATAGTTACAAAATAATTAGTCAAACTTGTTACGAAAAACAATATAAGATTAACAAGGAAAAATAAGTGCTATTTAAGGATATATCTATTACCTAATGTATACCATTATATCGATCTAGCTAGTTAAAATGTCTTGGTGTACTTATTAATTTATGTCATCATATAATATAATATATATATATATATATAAAGGTATATAAGGGATAAGTTTCTCAAGTTACAAGTGCTAATTTAGTTGGGATGTATAACACGAAATTCATACCAGTTGTTCTATTAGTTAAAAACAATATATATATATATATATATTTATATTTATATTTATATGAGCAGAAAGACTTTCATGTTTAAAGCTAGATAGTTCTTTTAATTAACGTTCAACCTCCTTGGCACAACCACACTAGATCGAGGTGCTTATTATATTTGGTACATATTGCACTATAGTACTAGTAGCAAATAACTAGCTTTCTCTTGAAATGAGAAGCTATACACACATTTATATATATGGGGACTCCCCTAAGTAGGGGCTATTTATTTATTCTATTCTCGCCCCCATACAAATTATGCCCGGTCGACAGGCATTTTGAGTATCCCATATAAAGGCCTTGGGATCCTAAGAGTAACCCCGAAAGGGCCTTGATCATTGCAATCCAAGTTATCGCCTGGGCTCACTTCTAGCAAGCCAGTGTACCTCTCAAAGAACCCGATTCTGTCGGCCACCCGATCATCAGGACCGTGGCCGCATTCGAGACCTCCATTTATAATGTTGGTGGTCAGTCCGAAGCCTGGAAGCCGATTGGCTGCTATATCTGATGGAGTCGGCGTCCATATTCCAGTAATTACATCATGACATGATGGTTTGTTGTACTGTGGAGTCATCCAAAACCAGAAGGCTGTCTCAAATGAAACAACTGGGTCCGTGGCAACTAGATCCGCATTGCTAAGGAGGTCTATTCCAAGTGCTTCACCCGCTGGCCCGTAGTTGTAGTTGCTGTTTCCAAAGTTAATTATTATGTTAAAAAAATCAAATTTAAAAACAAATCACGAAGATGCTAGCTGTTCTCTCCTGTCATTTATCTGAAAATATATATTTATACACACTCACTAACTCAGTTGAATGGGTCCTCGACCATAATATTGTTGACCAGAAACGCAGGGCCATTGATCACTGGGAACACAATAGTCACTCGGGGCCAACTCCCTAACAAAGCAATACCCCCAGCTGTATCGACCCGCCCGGTGCAGTATCCCATCCACCTACGTACACGTGCCAAAACACTTTAACATATATATATATATATATATATATATATATATAAAACTCACAATTCATGAAATACTCAAAATATCTTAGAATGTGAAAATAGAACGGGGGAAAAAAAAACAATATGCTTGAATAAAGACCTAACTTGGGTTAAAGAGATTCGCAAGCGTACAGATATATACATATATATATATATATATATAAGTAAGTATCTGTAATTATATGAATGATGAGAATAAATAGTATTAGAATTCTGTACAACATGATCTCAACTATAAATGTTTCACCTAAAAAAAAAAAAGATCAATCCCATACTAAAATTTCTAACAAATTAAAATAATTAAATAAAAAATCAAAGCTGAAGCGCAAACAAAAGTAAAAGGATGAGCATTAAAGGAATTATATTAAACGAAAAATGACAAAAAATGGCCAATCGTACGTACAACACATGTAAGAAAACGAAATATAGTCAACTATAATATTAAATAGTACCTGTAGTTTCATGAGAAGTTTGAGCGAGGAAAGCCGCAATCTCCCTCTTACGAGTTTCAATGGTGCCCGTAGCACCAAACTCGGGGAAACGTCTCGCGGCGGTAATGAAACCGTCGTAGGTGTAAAAGCCGCGAGCGGGGCAGGCTGGATCGTTTCGATAGGCGAGCAATTCGTCGAAGAGGGATTCACTGATGATATTGCTTATGTCATCGGGGGAAACAGGAGGTGGCGGCGTAAAGGGAGGCGGAGGTGGAGGCGGAGGCGGCGGAGGAGAAGGAGCGGGGCATTGGCTTTGGCAATATCCAGGGCCACAGTAGTCCTCGGTGGTGCCGCACCATCCGTAGTTGCTGCAACACTGGCCCTCTGGACACAAAGCACCGTCAGCTTGTTCTCCACATTGTTCAGCAGTGGAATAAGCCACAAGCAACAAGCCAAAGGACAATATCACAAGACTAGTACGCAAGTTGATCATCTTGATCATCATCTATTGATTTTTCTACTAGTTACTAAGCAAAAGATTTATTATTTATAAGAAGTTGGTTCATGGAAGAGAGTATTAATTCGTGTCTATATATACAAGTTTGTGAACCTACCTACCTCCAAAACCACGTTTAAAAATATATATATTACTTTTTCTAGTGTAATATTTCGTCTTTTTTGAGATAATAACGCGTTATTATTATTATTATTATTTAATTGGAGACGTGCATGAATTTGATCAAAGCTAATCGTACGGATAGATATAAAATAAAATGATCGGTAATTATGAGGATGCCGAAAGGATATTGATTTAATAAGGATGTCCTGGTGTAACTATTATTCTTGTCACTATCATTTATCGAAAATGAAAGTGAGATTAGTATATGATAGTATTTATAAAGTTTTAAGAGAAATGAATTAAAAGAAGAAAAATGTCAAAAACAGTAATTATAACTTTTGAATACCTATTTATGTGATATACGAATTATATTTTTTAATTGGTAAGTATTTTAAATATTATCATATCAATTAATTGTATCTAAGAATAAAAAGATGATAACTCATCACCACATAAATTAATACGTAAAAATTGACATCAGAGTTAACGTTGATCATGTTAAACATTTATATATCATGTTAAACATTTTACATCACTTTCTGTGATTAGTTTGAAAAGCGTCATTTTTGTATGGTAAAATGACGATATTGCCCTTTATTGATGGGTCTCTAATCTCTGATGAGATTCGTGAGGACTGCCGTGGTGATGGAGAAGGTGGCACCCCTCGGATGTTTTCAATGACTTGAATTCTAGAGTACAGGTTGATTTTCATTGTGGTCCAGCTGCTCTTCTGATTCAGAAACAAATAGTCTGTAGTTTTTTCAAACATCTTATGAGAACCCAGGTGGCTTCTTAGGTCTTTAACATGCGAAGATCTTTTCAACGATCTCCTCGGTGATGGAGATAATAGGGCGTCCTCGAACCCAGGTGGCTTCTCTGGGTTTTCAATGAACTCCTTAGATACAAGATTGCTTGGTGAGAGAGAGGGGAAACGGTGAAACAGGAAACTGATATGGAAGATGGAGAAAGATTTGATTTTTTTTATTTTTTATTTTTTGGCAGGAAAGTGTATGCTCAGATTTTGTTTTTTGCTTTTTGGTACATGTATATCGGTTATACACTGAGAAAAAGGAGGGATTTTCTCTCCCTTATTATTATTATTATTTTTTTTTAATTTGAAAATATTGACTGATTTGTAGGAGTTACTATAAATATTTTTTCCCCTAATTTAAATTGTATGAGTATGTTAGTCAATATAATATAGACAGTTAATGATTTTGTTCATGTAAATAAGTTTATTATAGGGACAAATTTCTGCAAAATGGCTATATATATGCAAATCATTCTTGTGTATATTGTAACTTGTATTTATATAGGAGCTCATTCGTAGTGCTACTCACTAATGAATTGTTTGTTTTTTAGTCTATAAAAGCACATCCACATAAAATATCCTTGTGTTTTTTTTTTTTTACTATTATTATTATTTATTTAATTTTCAATACAATCGTCACTTTAAATCCAAATCTAATCGTATTTGGCAACATATGTTTATGTAAAATGTAATACAAATGATAAACAACAATTAGTTTCGAGTATAAGTGAGTGATCAAATTCCTAAGTGTTTTTTTTTTTTTTTTTGGCTCGGTGGTACCGACAATATTGAAACTCGGACTTTCCGCATCGTATTATTTTTAGTGGTGCCAACAAGTGTCAATATTATTAGACTGTGTTGTCACTTTAAGCATCTTTTGTGGTTACATCTGTATTTTAAAAAAAAATTATTTTAAGGCAAAGAAAAATATGGAAGCATTGCTCTTTTAACTTGAAATTTGGATATTTGTGCTTCTTTTATTTTATTTCTCGATAATCTGAGGGAGTGGAATAGGTTGAGTTTCTTTTTTTTTTTTTCCCCTTTATTTATTCATTTGTACATGACTTTTATTTTATTAATAAGTAACATAATGAGAAAATGATCAGGTATTAAAGAGATATTGATCTAGTTAGATTATATTGGTGCACTTATTGATTCATGTAATTATAATTTACATATAAAAATGTATATCGGATAAGTTTGTTAGGTTCAAGTACTAATGTCTTGGTGCACTTAATATTATTACAATTTACATATAAAAAGGTACATATGATAAGTTTATTAAGTACAAGTGCTAAGTGCTAATTTAGTAAGGATATGTCACGCAGACTATAGTACCAGTTGTTCTGACCTGTTAAAAACAATATATATTTATATATGAGCACAAAGACTTTCATATTAAAGCTAGATAGTTCTTTTAATTAACGTTCAAATCCTTAGCACATCCAGACTATATAGATTGAGGTGCTAATTATATTTGGTACATGCACCATAGTAGTAGCAAATCTCTTGAAATGAGAAGCTACAACATATATATATATATAATACTCCACTTAGTAGGGGTTATTTATTCTATTCTCGCCCGCATACAATTATGCCCAGTAGACAGGCATTTTGAGTATCCCAAATAACGGCCTCGGGTTCCTAAGAGTTAACCCGAAAGAACGCTGATCATAGCAATCCAAGTTATCGCCAGGGCTCACTTCGAACAAGCAACAGTACCTCTTAAAGAAGCCGATTCTGTTAGCGACCCGATCATCGGGACCGTGGCCCACATTCGAGACCTCCATTGATAATGTTGGTGGTCACTCCGAAGCCCGGAAGCCGATTGGCCGCTATATCAGATGGAGTTGGCGTCCATACTCCAGTAATAACATCATGACATGATGGTTTGTTGTACTGTGGAGTCATCCAAAACCAGAAGGCTGTCTCAAATGAAACAACGGGATCCTTGGCAACCAGATCCGGATTGCTAAGTAGGTCTATTCCAAGTGCTTTACCCTCTGGCCCGTAGTTGTAGTTGCTGTTTCTAAGAGTTAATTACTACGTTAAAACAAACAATAAAAGCAAATCACAAATAATTTATTATATTCTATATTACTTAGATGTTAGTTGTTCTCTCTCATTATTTATCCTGAAAAAATACTTACTAACTAAGTTGAATAGGTCCTCGGCCATAATATTGTTGACCAGGAACACAGGGCCACTGATCACTAGGAACGCAATAGTCACTCGGGGCTAACTCTCTAACAAAGCAATACCCCCAGCTGTATGGACCACCCCGTGCAGTCTCCCATCCACCTACACATGTCAAAACACTTTATGAATATATTTTAATGCCAGGTCTCAACTTGATTAGTTTAGGTGGTCGTTGCTGGGGTGTACCATTTATTGGGTAGGATCTGTTGAATAGCTAGCTTAGGTATTAAAGGCTTTTAACTTGTTGACTATATAAAAAGAGAGAGTCTTAAGGAGGCTAAGTGAATGAGAGGCTATTGTACAGAAAGAGAGAGAACGTGAAAACAGAGCTCTAAAGAGAGAAAGTTAGAGACTTGGGAATTCTTTCTGATAGATGGTAGACGAAAGATAGAGTCTATAACTTGAAGATAATCTTAGCAATACAGTTTTTCAGTTTTTCTTCTAATTTCTTTTCTAGTGATTGTGTTCTGTATAATCTTGTGGACTCTGTGAGAGTATTTTGGGTTTTTTTTTTTTTTTTTTCCTTCACAAATTGATAACAGAACCAGGTTCTTACTCAAGAATGGGTTCGACTAAGTATGATGCCGAAAAGTTCACTGGCAAAAACAATTTTGAGCTGTGGAGAATCAAGATGAGGGCTTTGCTCGTTCGACAGGGTTTAGAAGACACACTTGGGGGTGAGAAAAATCTCTTGTCATTGCTGTCCAAATAGAGAAAAGAAGCAGATTTTGGATAAAGCTCATCACACGTTGATTCTGTGCCTGGGAGATAAAGTCTTAGGGGAAGTCTCGAAGCAGTATGCTCGAAATTAGAGAGTCTTTACATTACAAAATCCTTGGCGAACAGGCTATTCTTGAAACAGAGACTATATACTTTCAAAATGCCCATGGGGAGAACGATCGAAGAACATGTAGATGAGTTCATGAAGGTAATCTTGGATGTGGAAAACATTGATATTAAGATTTTGAAGATCAAGCATTGTTATTGTTGAAATTTGAATATTTCATGCTTCTTTTATTTTAATTTTCAATAATTGAGGGAGTTAGGTATATTTATTAGTTCTTTTTTTCTTTTATTTCATTTGTATGACCTTTTATTTTACTAATAAAAAATAGGTTGAGAAAATGATGAGGGTATTAAAAAGATATCGATCTAGCTAGTTAAAATATCGTGGTGCACTTATTCATTAATGTCATCATATAATATATATATATATATATATAAAGGCATATATAGGATAAGTTTCTTAAGTTTCTGGATGTGTAACACGAACTTAATACCAGTTGTTCTATCTGTTAAAAACAATATATATATATATATATATATATTTATATGAGCAGAAAGACTTTCATGTTTAAAGCTAGATAGTTCTTTTAATTAACGTTCAACCTCCTTGGCACAACCACACTAGATCGAGGTGCTTATTATATTTGGTACATATTGCACTATAGTACTAGCTAGTAGCGAATAACTGGCTTTCTCTTGAAAGGAGAAGCTATACAACACATTTATATGTATGGGGCGAGTACTCCCTTTAGTAGGGGCTATTTATTTATTCTATTCTCGCCCCATACAAATTATGCCCGGTCGACAGGCATTTTCAGTATCCCAGACAATGGCCTTGGGATCCTAAGAGTAACCCCGAAAGGACCTTGATCATTGCAATCCAAGTTATCGCCGGGGCTCACTTCTAGCAAGTCAGTGTACCTCTCAAAGAACCCGATTCTGTCGGCCACCCGATCATCAGGACCGTGGCCGCATTCGAGACCTCCATTGATAATGTTGGTGATCACTCCGAAGCCTGGAAGCCGATTGGCTGCTATATCAGATGGAGTTGGAGTCCATATTCCAGTAATAACATCATGACATGATGGTTTGTTGTACTGTGGAGTCATCCAAAACCAGAAGGCTGTCTCAAATGAAACAACTGGGTCCGTGGCAACTAGATCCGCATTGCTAAGGAGGCCTATTCCAAGTGCTTCACCCGCTGGCCCGTAGTTGTAGTTGCTGTTTCCAAAAGTTAATTATTATGTTAAAAAAATCAAATTTAAAAACAAATCACGAAGATGCTAGCTGTTCTCTCTTGTCATTTATCTGAAAAAAAAATATATATATATATATATACACACTCACTAACTCAGTTGAATGGGTCCTCGGCCATAATATTGTTGACCAGGAACGCAGGGCCATTGATCACTGGGAACACAATAGTCACCCCGGGTTAACTCCCTAACAAAGCAATACCCCCAGCTGAATCGACCACCCGGTGCAGTATCCCATCCACCTACGTACACGTGCCAAAACACTTTAATATATATATAAATATATATGTCTATGTATATATATAACTCACAATTCATGAAATAGTCGTAATATAAATCTCTAAACTAGAACGTGAAAATAGAGGGGGGGGGGGGGGGGGGGGTGTTAAAGACCTAACTTGGGTTAAAGAGATTAGCAAGCGTACAGATATATACATATATATATATATGTATGTATGTATGTATATGTAATTATATGAATGATGAGAATAAATAACTATTGTATTAGAATTCTGTACAACATGATCTCAACTATAAATTTTTCACCTAAAAAAAATCCCATAATAAAATTTCTGACAAATTAAAATAATTAAATAAAAAATCAAAGCTGAAGCGCAAACCAAAGTAAAAGGATGAGCATTAAAGGAATTATTTTAAACGAAAAATGACTAAAAATGGCCAATCATACGTACAACACATGTAAGATAACGAAATATAGTCAACTATAATATTTATTAGTACCTGTAGTTTCATGAGAAGTTTGAGCGAGGAAAGCCGCAATCTCCCTCTTACGAGTTTCAATGGTACCCGTAGCACCAAACTTGGGGAAACGTCTCGCGGCGGTAATGAAAGCGTCGTAGGTGTAAAAGCCGCGAGCGGGGCAGGCTGGATCGTTTCGATAGGGGAGGAATTCCTCGAAGAGGTATTCACTGATGATATTGCTTATGTCATCGGGGGAAACAGGAGGTGGCGGCGTAAAGGGAGGCGGCGGTGGAGGCGGAGGAGAAGGAGCGGGGCATTGGCTTTGGCAATTTCCGGGGCCACAGTAGGGGTCGGTGGTGCCGCACCATCCGTAGTTGCTGCAACACAGGCCCTCAGGACACAAAGCACCGCCAGCTTGTTTTCCACATTGTTCAGCCTTGGAAGCCACCACCAACAAGCCAAAGGACAATATTACTAGACTAGTACGCAAGTTGATCATCTTGATCATCATCTTATTAATTTTTCTACTAGTTTTTAAGCAAAAGATTTATTATTTATAAGAAGTTGGATCGTGGAAGAGAGTACTATTAGTTCGTGTCTATATATACAAGTTTGTGAGCCTACCTACCTCCAAAACCACGTTTAAAAAAAATATATTACTTTTTCCAGTGTATTATTTCTTCTTTTTTGAAAAAAGAACGCTTTATTATTATTATTTTATTATTATTATTATTATGTAATTGGAGAGGTGCATGAATTTGATGAAAGCTTTAAAGAAAAATAATCGTACGGATAGATATAAAATAAAATGATCGGTAATTATGAGAGTGCCAAAAGGATATTGATTTAAAAAGGATGCATTCGTGTAACTATTATTCTTGTCACCATCATTTATCTAAAAAGAAAGTAAGATTAGTATATGCTAATATTTATAAAGTTTTAAGAGAAACGAATTAAAGAAGAAAAATGCAAGAAACAGTAATTCTAACTTTTGAATAAGTAGTTAAAATATTATCATATCAATTGATTATATTTAAAAATAAAAAGATTATAACTCACCACCACTTAAATTGATACATAAAAATTAAAATCATAGTTGATGTTTCTAACACTACTCTAGAAAGGAAAAAAAAAATGTGAGAGAAAAAAATATTGGTAACAGAAGGTACAATAGCCCTGAAAGGTGAAAAGGCGAGAAGGTACAATAGCCCTGAAAGGTGAAAAGGCGAGGTGGGTCGGGGAGTACAAAAGTGGCCTTTTTTTTTAATTATTATTTTTTTTTTTAGTGAATCCTCAAGTGACTTTTTGATCATGTTAAACATTTGGGGGGGGGGGGTCTGCGGTAGAGCTCCTTTGAGGGGCACTACCGTAGAGTCCCGTAGAGTCCAATTTTAGGACCATTGCGATCAAAGTGTACGGACATGATTGTGGAGGTGCACAAAAGGTCACATGCACATGGCCGTAGAGGAGCACTCCCCTGAAGCCCCCATTCCACCCAAAATCTTCTCCGTCGCGGCGACGCACCCCGACGCCGGCGACTTACCCCCAACGCTGGCGACCCACCCCCGGCCTCCCACCACCTGCCGCCGGCCGTCCGGCGACTCTTCCTCTTTCTCTATCTTCCCCTCTCTCTCTTCCCCTTTCTCTCTCTTCTCCTCTCTCTGCGGCCGCCCACCCCCGGGCCCCCACCGCCGGCCCCAAAACCCGGCCGCCGGCGACCCCACCCCTCTCTCTCTCTTCCCCTTGCTCTCTTCTCCCTCGACCCCCCCAGCCCCGGCCCCCCACCTAGCCCAGGCCCCGCCCCGGCCCCCCCAACCACCGGCCCCAGCCCCGGCCGCCCCCCCACCCCCCTCTCTCTCTTCCCCTTTCTCTCTCTTCTCTTCTCTCTCTTCCCCTTTTGCCGGGGTGGCTGGGGGAGGGCTGGGGGGGTTGCTGGGGCCGGGGGTGGGGGGGCGGCAGGGGACGGTAAGAGCTGGGGCCGGGGCTGGGTGGGGGGCCGGGGGTGGGGGGTCGCGGGAGAAGAGAGAGAAAGTGGAAGAGAGAGAGAGAGAAGAGAAGAGAGAGAGAGAGATGGGTGGGGTCGCCGGCGGTGGGGGGCCGGCTGTGGGTCGCCGGAGTTAGGGTGAGTCGCCGGCATCGGGGTGGGTCGCCGCCTTCGGCGCCGGCGACGGAGAAGATTTTGAGTGGAAAAAATTTTAAATGAAGTAAGGTGTATGATAATATGATACATCCCTGATATATCAACCGTTCGATTTAAATCCAACGGTTAAAAAACTGACTCTACCGATAGTGTCATGGGGAGAGGCTCTACCACAGCCTCTCCCAAACATTTATATATCATGTTAAACGTTTACATCACTTTCTGTGATTAGTTTGAAAAGCGTCATTTTTGTATGGTAAACGCAATAGTGTTGCCGGCGTTGGCGTCGCACTAAAAACCCCAAAAAGCATTTACTGAACAATCCGGCAACAGTCGTCAAAATTTTAAGAAAGTTATATTTTTACAACATTTTCTCAAACGGATTCGGGATTTGAGTTCAGTGGAGATATAAATAAATATAGAAATTTCAAATAGGGACAATAGGGGGAAAAAAAAGTTAGGAGAGAAGAGATGATATTAGAAACATGAAAAATATGGAAATGAAAAAGATGGAAATTAATCAAATGTTACGTTGATGTCGTTTGAGGTTTCTTCTTGATAAGCTTCTACATTGATAACAACGATGTCCTCCTCACCACCGTCTTCACCACTTTTACTTGTTGATGGAGTATCCCAAATATGTCAATGATTTACCTTCTGAACCACTTTCCAATTCTTGCCCTTTTTCCGGTCGTCTAAATAATAGACTTGCTTAACTTGGGTTGCAAGGACAAAAGGATCATCTTTGTAACATTCCGAGCTTACATCGATACTGGTTGTATGAAATTCCGTATGCTTTTTTCTATCATCAACAGAATTATACCAAGCACACTTAAACAATATCACTTTGTGCCAATATAGGTATTGCACTTCCCAAATTTCCTTGATATACCCATAGAAATTACATTGCTTACCACCGTATTCTGATTCAACCAAAATGCCATAATTTTGTGTGTTACGCTTCTCATCTCTGGTTTTTGTACGGTAGCGAACTCCATTTACCATGCAACCAGTATATGGAAAAACTAGAAACCTCGGTCGACATGCAAGTACATACAACTCGTCTGTCACTTCCGTAAATGGTTGTTGATACAAATGTTTCATCTGTACATAGTTAAAATGAATATGGGGACGGACACGATTAAAAAACAATTAGAGTTACAATAATTAAACAAAACTTACTTTATCCTCAAGCCATCTTGGAAAATCGTCTATTTGAGTTTGTTGTATATTTTGGATCCCACTTGATCGTAATAGCCTTGCATGTTCAATGTTTTCAAGAAAATTGAAGTTAAGATTCAAATTGCATGAAAATACTAATTGACAAGAAACATTATAAATGGACGGAAGAATAAACTTGCTCAAGATAAGGTTGCAAATCAACACAATTATTCAAAATGTACAACTGTATTTCATTATGTTGATTTTCTGTCAGTTGGAAGGAATTTTGCATCCCAAATGGCCTGCTATGTTGGTTGAATACGGACAGTGTTGATGGCCTTTGCATTGCACCATGAGCCGAGTTACGATCTGGGCGATTAAAGCGTGTTTCTATTCCCCGTAAATACATTGGGCAGTAGGTTAATGCCTAATTGACAATGTATCATTCTGCAATTGAGCTTTCAGGTCACGCTTTATTTCTAATGTACTTTTTCAAAGTACCCATTATCCTGAAAAATATATTAGTAATTAGTATTGCCAAAATAAAGAAAATAAAATAAAATAAATAATACTTGAAATTTACTATAAAACTACCTTTCAAAAGGGTACATCTACTTGGTATGCACCCGACCACCTAGCTTGGCCTCAAATGCTAAGTGTACAACTAGATGGATCATCACATCAAAAAAGGCAGGCACAAAAATGCTTTCCAATTTACACAGTGTAATAATTAATTGATTCTTAAATGGGATTTAGTTCAGAAGTACCACAATTAAAACAATTTCTTCGATATATTATAATAACGTCCACCATAAATTGATATCGAGATATCATTATATATCCATCAAAACTACTCATCAAGTTGGATAGGTCCGCAATATTTGAGCTATGGGTTATAGTTGGAAGAAACCCAAGAACGAACATGTAACACATAAACAATTACTTTCGTAACAATAATTCAAAGATAGTATCTTGTGGCAAATGAATTGTTTAGATCAAAATCAGCATATATATATATATATGATATTTTCCAACCTGCTAAAAGCTCTTTTTAGTATTAAGGACACTCAAAACTCATATATTATGTTTTATGTTTGACAATTAATTTCTATGTACTCTATTATATATTAATGTATTTTGTTTGTAATGATGAGTCAGTATGTAAATCATATTGAAATTACAATCAATGTATAATTATTATCATTTCTTATTACATTATGCGATATAACTATCATATTTGATAAAACAAAAAAAAAAAAAGATTGTTTTTTGTTATAAAATTGGCTCAGATTAAGTAATATTAATTGTTTTTACATTTTGTAAAGCTTTAGTAAACATTATATGTTTTCTTTGAGTATCTATTTTTTCTAAGATATCTGTTATCGACATTTCAATCGATATTATTCGTAAATCAAAAACCTTAACTATTCCGTCGACATTGAGTTTCTGTTTGGTATTACAACTCCAACT
Organism: Ficus erecta; assembly: GCA_008635985.1. Taxonomy (NCBI): domain Eukaryota; kingdom Viridiplantae; phylum Streptophyta; class Magnoliopsida; order Rosales; family Moraceae; genus Ficus; species Ficus erecta. Next base: position 341,722 of record BKCH01000040.1, read on the forward strand.
CAAATTTTTAAATTGGAGTTGGTTTATTTTTCAAAAACTAGTTATAATTTTTTTGAAATTTTTAGGAAAAAAACAAAAACTGAGGTTAAAATTTTGAGTTGAAGTTATTATACTAAACGAAAGCTGACTTTCTCATCCTAACAAACTTTAAATTGTTTTCTTTTCTCTTTTCTATTTTTCCTCCGTTTGAGTGGGGCAAGCCAAAACATTACTACATAATGCAAACAGCAAGTGCAATCAAGATGTTTACTTTTGTACGGTCACCTCAGAGTGGATTCCCGAAGCCCCAACTCTATAACACACATGTGCTTCGGAGATACGGTTTTTCGGAATGCCTGACAGTGTTAAAAAAGTAAATAATACTATGATCGATAATAATCGTTTAGACTCCCTACTCTAAATTGACGTTAGGTTTTCATAGTGACCTTGAAAATACAAGTTCAATTTCAAAGTAGAAGAAAACAAGTATACTAGAATTAATAAATGGATAATAGTCCAAAAACGAGAACAAAACCAAAAAATGAGACCATGAATTAATAAATGAACTTGAGTAGAATTAATCCCCAGAAACTAATTTAATGGATGACGTTACTCAATACATAAATAAAGCGTGTTATGCTAATGGATCGGAGTCTAAAATTCATTATCACATGCAAAAGTCCAAGTGTGATGTTATGATAAATGAATTCAATTCACGATCACAATAATACAGTACAAATTCTTGAGACATAACTGGCAAAGTAAACCGGTAGATCACATTTTCATACTTTTAAATATTGCTTAGATATAGATACAGAATAGATTTAGCATGCACGATATACTAATATATACAAATTTCTCTATCAAATGAGAAAAGTACCACATATATATAATACTAAGAGTTGATACACTTGGCACTTCTTTTTTTTTTTTTTTTTTTTTTCTCCTTTCCTTCCAGTTATAATGCACGGAAACCATAAGCACTTGGTCACAGTGACTAATGCGCACATAGCCAAGGTTGAGCTTTGCTTTCCTGGCTAACAATGCTATGGAAGAGGACTTATCCAACCGAGCTAGTAAATTTTACAGAATTAACGAGATACCTTGTTTTAAATCTATTTTTCAAAATATATATATATATATATATATACATATATAATATTTTGTCTCATAAAGATTTAAATTTACTGTTTAAATGGTTTAAACCTCCAATCTAACTGGACCACAATCTCATGTCCAATTATGTAGGGGAAATTATTTACTAGGCCCAAAGCCATACTCTTCCACACATATACACTAGTAAAATTTTCTCTCATCCACACAATATAATTAATTCACCCCCTCTGCGTAGGTTCTCTTCAAAATTCTACACATTTTTATGTCCTCGTTTGGATCATACATTTAAAAAATTAAAGTTTGGATAATAAATTCAATATAAGAGAAAATACATGTAAACAATTTTTTATATTGCATCCAAAAATAGTATCAAAACGATGATCCAAACAGTACATATGTCATAAAAAATTTTTCCATTATTTGATCAAATCTCTTACAATCCTTACCCTTCTTTATTCTTCTTTTTTTTTTTAATCAAGATTAAATTCTTAGTCTAAACAATTTATTTCAAGGCTGTAACCTCTGATAAAAAGAGACTTTAAGTATACAATTTCACTGCAATTGTAACTCAGCAAAAGAAAAAAAAATTTTGGATAGAAAGGAAGATCATGTACGGACGCTGAGTCACATTCATAATAGTGGGGGCACATTTCTTGTAATATATATATATATATATATATATATTCATGCTACTTTTTAAAATAATCACCTAATTGAAGTATTGAGTCCAGGATTAATTTGCCCCCACAAGTGCTCAGTTTTCAACATTTTGATATATATATATATATACATATATTTTTTGTAAATTACTTAGTTGATACTCGAACTTTTAACCTTGTACAACTTTGTTCTCTTAATTTTTTTTTTTTGGTAGCTAGAATGCCTCTAAACTATTAAAATGTTGTTACATTAAATCTTTTCCATTAGTTTTAGACGGAATCTGTTAGTTAGCATCATTTTTTGACCAAAATAACTAATGGATTCAGTTCAAAAATTAACGAAAATGACAATCATAGAAATATTTTAATAGTTTAAGATTTCGGAACTAGAATGACCATAAACTATTAAAACCATTGTTACAATATCATTTCTATTAACTTTTAGATAGAATCTGTTAGTTAACATCACTTTTTAACCAAATTACTAATGGATTCCTTTCAATAATTAACAAAAAAATGATTATTATAATAATATTTTAATAGTTTAAGAACATTTTAACTACAAAAAAAAAAGCTCAAAGATCAAAGTTACATAAAATTATTAAAAATTTAGGGACTAAATAAGAAATTTATCCCTTTTTTTCTCTGTTTGTAATTATACTCCTACGGCCTACACGTCCTCCCTCCCCTTTAGTGCTTCTTACCTTTATCCTTTTATAAACTTTTTTTTTTTTTTTTTTGGGTTTCTATACTTATTACACGTTTTTTTCTTTTTCCTTTTCAGATTTGATTTAAGTGTTATCTTTTCTCTGTTTCTATCTTTTTTTAATTTAGTGAGCCACACATAATCAACAAACAGATCATGTCACAAGGTCTTTTAAAAGAGATAACATTGTAGTCCACAAGTGAACTACAATAAGTGATCTGATCTAGGAAATTATTGATTGGAAATGGACTTGTGAACAACGTAGGACTGGCCTCGATGGCTAGCTGGATCATTGTTTTTATGAACTCAAAGCAGTGGAACATACATAATTTATTGTCAGATCGATCACAATGACTTTTAGGAAAAAAAAAATAACACTATGGTCTATAAGTGAACATGTTCATATAATTATCGATTGAAAAGGAATTTATAGATAGCTATATATCAATGCATAACTTTATCTACTTCGACATGTTAGTCACAATATTTTACTTACCAGTAGATTTTTTTTTTTTCTTTTGAAAGTGAATAGAAAAGGCCAAAGCCATAGCGCATGGAGCATGTAAATTTTTTTTATACTATGGACATAGCAAATTTTTAACACATTCTAATAAAAGAATTAATACTTAATTTATATATCTTATAAATTGGTAAAGAAGAAAATGAAAGAAAAAAAGACAACACAAATATTTAATGCAATTCGGCAATATGCCTACGTTTAGGAACTAGTAGAAAAGAGAAAATCACTAGTAATAAGAGCATTAACAACGGACTCCATATAAATATCAAGATTTTACGTACTGTGGATTATTAAATCTTATAAAATAAATAAATTTTCTAAATAAAAAATAAATATAATTAATTAAAAACTACTAATAAATGTAATAACATAAGAATTATATATTTATTTTTCCTAATATGTCCCCATAACATGCAGCTCCAAATAAAGAGTCTAATCTTGAACCGTAATCAACAATAGATGACAAAGCACTAACAGAAGTGGTACATTTTACAGGTCAAAATTACATCCAAATTAAATGTCAAACAAACAATTTTTTATACAAGTCTGACAGTTTTCAAGATAAAGCCCCATTGATAGGGATAGGGATTTTTCCATATCCATTGTAGAATTATTTATATGTATTTGTTAGTTCTGCAAAAATTCTGTAACAAAATCATTTTCTTCTTAATGTTATTTAAAAATAATAATAATAATAACTTAGACACGCCCTCACTGAGGTAGATGGTTGGCTTCATTGCTGGCCATAGAGGCGTATGAAGGGGGTGACGGCAATCATCGAGGGAGGGCGTTGGGCGGGGGGCGCATGAGGGCAGTTGTCAAGGGTGATCATCATGAATTATTACTTGTTGGAATCAATATAAAATAAAATAAAATAAATAGAAGAGCTTGAAAATTTATCGTAATAATGTGCCTACGTCCATAAACTAAGGAGCATTATTAACAAACGTAATTGAAATTTAAATGACAAATACAAAATTGGATAAAATTAGATTTCTTAAATTGAAATTAGATATACATAAATTCAAAATCACTAGTAATGATAATTATACATAGAAAAATGTTATTTTATTCTTAAGAATTGATATCAGAAAATTAAAATTAGAATAGGTCCTGAGCATTGTTATTCGGAATACTCATATATTAAGCAGTTGTACTTAAATATATATTGCACACACATGTATATAGATCCATACTAGCTAGTTTCACTTACTATTCCAGGTCGCGATACATGGTAGTTATAATTAACTTATAATACAAGTTTAATCTCAACTTTAGTATGTCAATCTTGAATTATCATTCTTTCTAACAATAAACATATCTTCTTTTAATATGAATATACAATCTTTTTTTTTATATTAATCAATATGATACTAAATATCAATACAAAATAACAACTCAAAATTAGGAACAATATTTTGTTCTGTGTGGCAGTTGAATATATCAGATAGAAACGACACTGAAATGATAGTTGTTCGATCAAAATTAGATGGTGTCGGGCGTGGGGGTCGGACATACATTTTACGCAATCGGTGCAACCTATATATTCCAAATCCGAGTACAAATCAAAGACTGATCCCTCCTTTCACACCTACAGTTCATATATATATATATATATATATATCTCCAAAACCATGCTTGAATTTACATTAATTCCCACCCTTGGAATCATTATTTTTATGTATCCTCCATTGCAATTTGCACTGACAGCTCTAATTTCTCAACTTCTTTTACTGATTCTATGCCTGCTTCCACGTTATATGAACACCTTCGTACGTCAGCTGTCTTGCTTCTGCCAAGTTTCTGACGATCCCCGGTGCCGGATAATTGAGCCTTCGCTCTCAAAATTTATGCAAAAATTGAGATTTAAAGTTTATGTTTTTAGTATTGTTCATTAACTAAAGCAGTTGGTGTCGTAGCATTACCAAAAAAGTACATAAATATACATTGAATACTTGGCTGTTGGGCAGTTCTCCACATCCAATAATTACTTGCCACATGTTTCATTGCCGATGACCAATGAAGTCAAAATAAAAGTTACATTAAGACTCGTCATTTAGTGTCCGTTTGGCTCATCAGTTGAAACTAAACTTTTCTAATTTATTTTTATCTTTATTTTTTTTTTCTTGAAATCAATTAAAATTTTAACTAGTTTTTAAAAAGTCAAATAATTTCAACTCAAAAGATTTAGTTCTAATCGGTAAACTAAACTCAAGCTTAATATATCCTATATATGTTACAGAGAACTAATCAAATAAGGTTCATATATATTTTCGATCATACATCAATTCGATAAATAAACCACCAAAAACAAGTACATATATAAATATATATATATATATATATCATTCAGCACTCACCCAAATGACCAGAAAAGTTAAGCTGATAAGTAGTCTTTACTGCCATATATATAATAAATTAAGGCCAACAAACCATAGAGCATTACTACTTTTTCTTGTTCAGATCATAATAAAAGAGTAGTTTAAAAACTAACATAAATTGGCCCGGTCCCTGAGAACAAATTTCTGCACCTTCCCCGTGGAATTAAAAGGCAAATCCCCGAATATCACATCACGTGGAACCATATAACAAGCAGGCAAATTACTCCCACAGAAGTCTAAAATCTCCTTGGAGCTTGTAACACTTTCACAGCCCTCCTTCAACTTGACAAAAGCAAACGGAATCTCTCCCAAGCACTCGTCACGACGCCCCACAACAGCAGCTTCCGACACGTTTGGATGGCTCAACAGCACAGCCTCAACCTCAAGCGTGCTTATGAAATTCCCTCCACAAGTCACTAAGTCTTGTACTCTGTCTTTCATTTGTATCGACCCGTCTTGATGGCGAATCCCGACGTCTCCCGTCCGGTACCATCCGCCGCTGTAGGCCTCTTCGGTCGCTTTCGGGTTCTTCAGATACCCCGACATCATAGCGTTGCTCTTTAACATGATCTGCCCCATCGTTATCCCGTCGTTCGGGACGCTTTCCATTGTGCTTGAATCTTTTACGTCAAACCCTTCCATGATCATGAGGTTTTCTCCGTAGCGTTTCGTAGTATTCTTCGCTTGTTTTTCGCCATTGCCGTTGATTAGTACTCGAAAATGTTGCGATTCGGGTCTCCAAGGCTCGATAATTGCCGGTCCTAGGGCTTCCGTCATGCCGTAGCCATGGCTGATGTTGAATCCCATTTCCGTGACCTGGTTCAGAACTCGATGCGACGGCAATGCGCCTGCAACGACAATGTCCACCCTTGTCGCCAATGGCTTATAATCCGACGCTTCCGCGAGTAGGTTTAAAAGCACGGGCTTGCCGCACAAGTGCGTCACCTTGTGGATGGAAATCGCATCGAGTATGATCTTCGCGGAGAGATTAGTACTCCGGAGGCAAACATTGGTGCCTCCTAGGGCAGCAATCGCCCATGGATAACACCAACCGTTGCACCGGAACATGTCGACCGTCCACAGAAAGACCGGCACTTGTCTCTTGTCGACGTTCAGAATCGTCGCCAATGAATTCAAATATACGGCTCTATGACTGTATATAACCCCTTTAGGGTTTCCCGTTGAGCCTGAAGTGTAGTTCACCGAAATCGGATCACATTCGTCGGTTGGCCGGATGATCTCAAACGCATGATCTCGTGGTTCAATCAGGTCATTGTAGTCAAGAATGCCTCTCGGAAGATTCTCATGAATACCGTTGGTATCAGAAGAAGAAGACGACAACGACGATGATGATAATGATTTTCGGTTGCACTCCGGAATTAGAACAAGGATTGGTGGCTTGAAATTTGGTGCAGTTTTGCTTAGGGTATTGAGGGCTTTGAGGACGAGGTGAACAAATTGCTGGTCAACAAGAATGATTTTGGCATCCAATTGTACTAATATGAGGGCCAACATGGTCTCGTCTAACCTGAAATTGAGGGCAGAGAGAACTCCACCTGCCATTGGAACGGCAAAGTGTAGCTCATACAATTCTGGAACGTTTGGTGCAATGGCCGCAACCTGCTCTCCACTCAAGAAGAACTAAATTAATTATAAATTTCATGTACAAATACCATGATCGATCATAAGTAATAGCATCTTTAGTTTTTGTCGAATTTTGAATTAGTCCTACTTACCCGCCTTTGTACTAATTTTTTGTTAAATCATGTTAAAAAAGGAATTAATTGCGGTTATGTTGTATTTTTCTGTCTGTGTTTAATAAAAAATTCTAACATAACGTTAAGTGAGACAAATACAACTTGATTTATATTCCCATGATAAACAACTTAGTCATGCAATGAAGAAATAACGAAAAATATATGATATGTTTTGCCTTAATTAATTATGCTAATTAAATGGCATAAGGACATATGATTGGAATGAAAAGAGGGAGAGAAGAAGACAACAAAGAAAGAAACCAACTTATCAACTACGTTGTGCGGCGATGAAGGATTCGAGTATGTAGGAGGTCTATTTAACAAATCCAAAAAATTACAATGCATATATATCATGATATTTGGAAAGTTTTGTTGCATTAAAATAAATTAGTAAGTAGAGAGGAAAAAATGAAGTTCTTTAATTTATTCCATAAAGTGCACGAGGTACGATCATTCTTTCTATTTATGCTTGATCTCAAATACTCGATACTAAATCTTAATTTCTCAAAGGTATTCAAGATAGTGTCATCTAAATAGTGGCGTGCGTGCACACATATATAGACGAATATAACTCGGCCTTCATATATATTACAAAAGGAAATTAGCTAACGCCTTCAGAAAATATCTAAAAGGGAAAATTAATTCATCAACAACCAAGTCATGCAATGCACAAAACACGAAATTAATGTTCTAGTTTATCTCGGTAATTGATATTCTTAAGTTACAAAATACTTTCTTGGGGTTAGTTCATCAGGTAAGCAACAAGAGATCTTGCAAAAAGTTCGAAATTGAAAGTACTTAAGATTGAAAAAAGAGTCATTATAAATCTTATATGCATCAGGTAAGCAACAAAAGATTTTGCAAAAAGTTCGAAATTGAAAGTACTTTTGATGAATAAGTCATTATAAATCTTATGTCGTATGCAATATAAACATATACGTGTATATATTACCAAAGTAGGGAAACGATAAGAACAAAAAAATAGAGAGAGATAGTGACAGAACACGAAAATGCCAAAAAAGTGAGAGAAGAAGACGACAAATTAAGAAAGGATATTCATATGCACATCAATAAAATGAGTAGAAAATATATATATATATATATATATATATATATATATATAAAGCAGTGGGTATTATATAATTATCCAAGAGGCATGTTGTTGTGATGGAGAATCTTGCATTAAAAAGTTAGTCATGATCATCAGTGTGGATGAAGAAAAGTCGTGTAATCCCACAAAGTGCACCTAGCTTATAAATGAGTTCACCTTTCCGCACAGATGTATATCAAAAGACAATATCATTAGCCGTCAGGCATATAATTGCAAGTGGTATTTGGTGATCATCATCTGATAATGGGATTGTGTCACAATAGTGACGTTAGCAGATTAATCCTTTTAGATTTCAATTTGAAGAGAATACATAATACAAGTCCCCATTTAAATCATAGTTTTGAAGTTAAAATATCCAATATATATATATATATATAATATAAAAAAAAAATTTGGCTCAAACTTATGATTCAAACTGTCATAAACTATTAGGTCGAACAATCCATTCTTTTTGGGTGTGCAATTGGCAAAGTTTGGTGGAGGTGTAGAGGACCACACAAGCCCACTTGTCGTCACTAAATGAAGACACATTCCCCTTTTAGAAGTGTACTTTCAATATTGCATGGATTGCTTTTCCCAATAAGGACGACCTATATATACCTTGAGTGCATTCTCTTTTGCTTTTGTATAAGGCACTAATGACCATTTGTTTTCTGGTTTTTTTTTTTTTTTTTAGTGGGACTATATCGACTATACAAATATAGACATACACACACACACACACACACACACACATATATATATATGTATATGTATATCAAAGCCTAGCAAATTGATACACTGAATCTTCCTCGTTTGTTAACCAAGCCAAATATCGTGGAAAGGAAAAGGTCTACCACAGTATGGAACATAAAACAAAAATGAAAAGGAAGAAGAGAAGAGTAAATCTTGTTTGATATATATATGCTCCTTTCCCCTCGCGCATGCTCTGTTGTTCTGTTAGTGCGTTTTCACATATCCAATATTAGCACTTTGAATTTGAATAAAAGTTGTAGATTTTATAAAAATAAATAAATAAGTCTATATAAATATATATTTTATTTGTGGTTGTGGGCGCACATATAGTGCACTAGAGAGAACACGTTTTCAAAGCGATTGCTCGGCATGACATCTAGAACCCACCAATATACCTATACAAAATGTCGACATATTATAGTGTAGGCATGTTCACACATGTGGATGATAAATGAGTACGTTTTATTTGTCTTTTATTGACTTTGACTGAGTGCTATCATCATTGTACTAGCTAGCTTTAGCACTCATGTATAACATTTATACATACATATAGCATGCAAAAATTATCTAATTAATATAATTTAACAATAATTTCATATTTGATTATATAAAAATGCATAGAATTTAACATCAAATTCAGTATATGTAAATATATATTTTACAAATAAAGAGAAGAAGTTACTAATTTCAAAATTCGTTAACACATTCCAATTCAATTGACATATATCCACTAATAAACTAGTCCTCTATCAAATTTGTAACTCAATTTTATTAGAATAAAAATAAAATTAGATTAATGGTAAAGAAGAAAAGAAAGAGAAATGAAAACACTTATCCTTTTTTAGCAAATACCTAACTCAATATTATTATAGGAGAAAAAAAAATTACAATAATATTTAAACGTAAGGAAAGAGAACTGAAAACAGTCAATGCCATGATAAAAATAACAAGAAATTAACGTCTACTCTAATAAAGCAGCCGGAGACTAGACTCAAATAATTGAAGATTAACTCGCATAATATGGACCTCAATTCTGTCTGGTGTCAATATATAATATATACGTGTATATATATAGACCTTAATTATGTCTTGTATTAATAATATATATGTGTGTGTGTAATGTGATTTGTCAATTTAAATAAAACTGGTTTCTGTACAGCAAAATAATAATAATAATAATAATAATAATAATAAAACTGGTTTCTTTTTATTTTTCCCCCTAATATCATCGTTTGCTTATTTTCCACAAATAAAGGCCCCGCAAGCACAGAGTCGACAATGACATGTCGCAATGCATGCATTGGTTAGTTTAATTATATATATTGATCTAGTACGACTTTTCTTAGGAGCAAAATTCTAGCAAAATAAAAGTCTAGAGGACAAACAATTAAATAATAACTTCTATCTCCTTCTTTTCATATTAAAATATGTCCTATGTCCCTTAAAAAATTAATATATCATATGTTATATCTTCATAAATAATTGAAGTACGTATGTAGATCCATTGAACTCTCTGCCAAAAATTAATACCTATTTCCGCCATGACTAAATTTTTTAGTCTATCGATCAGTCAGATATACAGAACCTATATATGCACATATATATATATATATATATTTGTATATGTGTATATATTTATAGATATAGAAAATTGAATTTTATGAAAACATTACAACAAATTGATATTACTCATCAATATCTGTTGACTTGCAAAATTCAGCGCGGTTGTATCTATGGTCAATGGTTTTCCCATGTGGTGGCGGGATTATTTAATGTTCAGTATTATTCAAAATAATTAGTGGATTACCACTCCTGATATAGGCGTTTACCATTAGTTACAAAGAGAAATATTCAAGTAATTTATAGGCTGCGCTATGTTTTTTTTTTTTTTTTATATATGAATAAAATGCTTAAATAAATGTCTCATTTATAAGCTGTGACAAATATACACCAAATTCCATCAATGCATTTAGTCAATAATATGCATATATGGCCATAGGAAAGACATATATATTAAAAATATATATTTTTTAAATATCAGTGATGTCAAAAACCATAATTAATAAAATAGAGTTGTAAGATACTTACTTTCTGTTGAACATCACTGGCACTTTTTAACATTTGTTTTTAAAATTTTTCTGTGGAATATAGCACTCTTTAAGCGAGAAGAGTATGTTTGATATTACGGTTAAAGTTATGCATATTCATGATTTTTTATAAATTTACAAAGTATTTTATGGACAAAGTTTGTGAAAATGAAGTTCCTACTTTTAACAAGTTTTGTGGGTTATCAATCTAACTACTTGGGATTTTCTTAACATTTTAGGCTACCCGATTCAAATATATATATATATATATATATTTGCACATATACATATACACACGTATGTAATACAATAATTAAGCACCAAATATTGAGTTAAAAGAGTTTTACACACACACACACATATATACTTGAAAAAAGGTGATATTTATATACTTACAACATCATGGCGAGAGATCCCTAACTGGACGAGAGCAGAAGCGAAGTTGAGACATCTTTGGTGAGTTTCTTTCCAGGAAAATCTGACCGAACCATAAACTATGGAAGTCTCATCTCCATAAACAAGAGCTGCTCTCTCTAAGAAGCCAATTGGTGATAAGGGTATGTAGTTTGCTGAACACTTCACAAGACTCCCCTTCATTACGTCTCTACAAGAATTCTAGCTACTCCTCCCAAGGTCTTGGTCTTCCACACACACACACACACACACACACACACACACACACACACACACACAAATATATGTAGCCTAACATATAGAATATGTGTATACAGCATTCAAATGCATGTATATGTATCTATATTTAATGCTCTGACTCAGAACACCATAAGTGCATTATATATACATATATATATATATATATATAAATGGATGTGATACGAATATAAAAAGTAAAAGTATTGACTTAGCTTACGTTAGGGTGATGAGATCATATTCAAGATAACCATGAAGGAATATTTATGCTAATAATGGCAAAAAGATACTCACTCTGATGAATTCATTCCACCATTATGACCTTTTTTTCTCTACTTTTTTTGTGATCTTTGTCTTTTGTGGTGTCATTGCAAACTCGACATGTGTGTGTGTGTGTGTATACATATATATGTATATAGTAGTTCATGAATTGAACAAACCATTTGGTCTTTGTGCTAGTTGTTGCACTACATGTTTAAAAGCATAGACTATAAAAATGTCATTCTTTGGATTGGTGCATGTGAGAGTTATTAATGTCAAACGAAATCAAAATATATAATTCATATACAATACGTCTCTAAGGGTGTTGACAACCCGACAAGCTTGCCCAGCTCAACCCAACTTGCTAGGTTTGGCATATTCCTCTATTTTAATATTCTGTTGCATGTTAGTGGAGTTATAAATTTTAAATTTGTACGCCTCTCTTTGTAATTTTTTTTTTTTTAATAAAATTGAGTGGAGGGTCTAGCATATAAAACTTTTTTTAGAAGGTACTTTGTCAATTTAGTTGGGTTATTTTGATGTTTGTTATAGTCTCTTTTTCGATGATGAAAAGTTAAACTAACTTAGACGGTTTCTCAATAGTTTGAATTTCATTCTAGTATTTGTTTGAAGGTATAGCACTTTGAAATGGGAAAGAAGTAAAAGCAACGCGTAACTTCATCTAGAGAACGGCAATGTCGTTTAATTTCCTCCATATAAAAACGACATGAAGTTCTACAAATAACTTTTTCTTTTTCTTTTTCTTTTTCTTTTTCTTTTTCTTTTTTTTAATACATAGCTTACTAGATTATATTTTGTTTGACATTCTGGAAGGCAAGCCCTATGGAAGATCATGGAGCTATAATCCAACCAGCAAAATGACGGAACTACTACTCCACAACCTCTTAACATGAAACTTGCTGATTTTTTCGTATTTTGAAATTATCTATTCAACTTAAAAAGAAAAACTTTGAGGAATCCTACACAGGAAAGACAAACATTATTTCTCTTCTACCCACTCTATAAGAACTATCTAGCTTTAACTTTTCCTTCACATTTCATCAAAACATACCCTAACCTCATAGAGTACATCGGTGAGTAGGTAAAATCCCCTCAACTGTGAGAGTTTCTGCAATGTAAATATTTTTCATTTAAAAACGAGTTTTATTTTATCTTGTACGAATGATATCGAAAAATCTGACCATTTTTACCGATCTTCGAAGAAATTTCTGACCGCAAACATAATTAAATATATGTTAAATATACTTATAAATTACATTAAAAAAAATCAACAAATATCTAATAACTGATTTTAAACATAATTTATAGTTTTAACTTAAAATTTTTACCTTATATGTATCAAATAGTTTGGTACTACCGTATTGACACTTACTTTAATCTCTCAAAATGTAGTCACAATCTATGTATTGTAAATTGTTGCGGTTTGTAGGATAGCATGCATAATTAAAGCCGTTACATAGAAAGAGTCGAATAAAATAAATAAACTACTTTTCAAACCTTAAATAAGGGTGTTTTTTTTTTTTTTTTTTTTTTGTGTGCTTGGAAAAGCTTAAATAAGGTTATTCTCTAAACTTCTAAGTGCAGCAGCTATTGAATTGCGATTTTGTTATGAACGTGAGTCTGGAGACAATATATTGGTCTATCACTAGAGTGTGTCAATATTCATGGCAATAAAACATAAAAAGTTTGCAACTGCATTACCATAAGTCCCTTTCTATATGGAAAATTAAAGACATTTACAACTGAAACGATTCGTTAATCCGCCCTCCCTAGTCCCTTGAAATGGCTTTCATGGTTATGCTACATCTCCAATTCTTGTCCGATACACCCACAAGCTTCATAATATTAATAAAGTAATTCAACTCTATTTTAAAACTTTACTTCCTGATATTTTCATGGCGTAGATATCAAAGTTGTATGATATGTTCATGGGGAATTTTGTTTCATTTCAAGTTATTGAGAAAAAATAAGACCATCCGAATGGTCAAATTAGAAATTTACCCTTTAGTTTTGATGACTATAAACAACATGCAATCGTTTTTGTCGTCCTGTCGTTTACGCCTATAACGACATATCATCGTTGCTCTTGAACGACATGTTTCTCATCTCTCAAGGCCCAATTCAAATGCGGCCCATTTTTTCCAAGAGACAACCCCGTCAGACACAACACATGTCGCGCCTCCCTTTGCTCTCATAGTCTCATAGCACGTTAGTGTCGTTTACAGCTTAACAACCGTAAACGACAAGTCGACGTTCTTGTTTCAAAACGACATGTTTCTCCGGCCCAACTCAAATACAGTGGATTTTCCCAGTGTCGCTTGTCGTGTCGTTTCTGTTGGTCCTCTCTCTCTCACTCCATGAACTTGAAGATGAAGAACCAGCAAAACGGAGTTGAACGAACCAGCACCAAGATCGCCCTGACCTCAATCTCGGCCATGGCGGCGGAAACGACGACGTTTCCACTGGACCTGACAAAGACCAGGCTCCAGCTTCACGGCCAGCATTCTCTCCCCTCCGCCACTCGCCCCACCACCGCCGTCGGAGTGGCGGGGGAGATCGTCCGGCGCCAAGGGCTTCTCGGCCTCTACAAGGGCCTCTCTCCGGCGATTCTGAGGCACCTCTTCTACACCCCTCTTCGAATCGTAGGCTACGAGCACTTAAGAGCTCTGTTTGGATACTCCGACGGCGGTGTTGCCTCTCTTTCTCTCTCCTCCAAAGCCCTCCTCGGTGGCCTCTCCGGCGTCTTCGCTCAGGTAATTCTGTTTTCTTTTTTTTTTTTTTTTTAAGATCTTTAGGGGATTATTAAGCTAATTTGATAGATTCAACACCAAAAATAAGGCATTTTCATTTCAATTTAAGCTTAACTGATTGATTTAGCAGGGTACAAAGTTTCTTCTTTTTTTTTTTTTTTTTAATGTTCGTTTCCCAATTTTGAAGGTCAAGTTTTTAATTTCCCATTTCTGATTAGCACTTTTTTTAATATAGGAAATTAACTCAAATGCAACTTTGATTTAAGAAATGTGCTATATGGTTCAGCAGAATTTATGCTACATTTCTGTATATAAATGTGTTTAAAGTATCCAAATGTGAATTTAACTAAAGCCAATGATCTGTAAAGCTTGGTGCTTTTTCCTTGTACTTGTAAATGTTTGAAAATTGTTTTAAGCGTTTTGTTTCACTTTGCCGCTAGTAGTACAGGTAGTGGCAAGCCCTGCTGATCTTGTCAAGGTGAGGATGCAAGCCGATGGTCGTATCGCAAGCCAAGGCCTTCCGCCTAGGTACTCCGGTCCCTTTGATGCTTTAAGCAAGATTGTCCGTTCGGAAGGGTTTGCAGGCCTTTGGCGAGGGGTTTTTCCGAATGTCCAGAGAGCGTTCTTGGTGAACATGGGAGAATTGGCCTGCTATGATCACGCAAAGCATTTTGTTATCCGGAATCGGATAGCGGAGGATAACGTATACGCTCACACCTTAGCCTCTGTAATGTCGGGTCTCGCGGCCACCACTTTGAGTTGTCCGGCAGATGTAGTGAAGACAAGAATGATGAATCAAGCGGTTGGCAAGGATGAGAAGGTTGTGTACAAGGGTTCTTATGATTGTCTGGTTAAGACTATCAAAGTTGAAGGAATTAGAGCACTGTGGAAGGGTTTCTTCCCTACTTGGGCTAGGCTTGGTCCTTGGCAATTTGTGTTCTGGGTCTCATACGAGAAGTTGAGGCAAATTGCAGGGCTATCTTCCTTCTGATGAATTTTTAGGTGAATTACGAATTCAACACGTCATGTTTAGTAGAAACACGGATATTCTTTGCTCATGATCAGACAATCACTTGTTCACGAACCTCCAAAGGGGCTGATAATTTTCATCATCAATCACTATCATTTATAATATTTTTGCTCACTTCTCAACGTGAGAACTGTCTCTAACATTGCTAGGTCATATTCTACAAAACACGTCAAAATTTAGCACAATTTTCCACTTAGTGGGATTAGTGCGAATCCTGGTTAACCAGACCGAAGGATTCCTTCCAAGCAGTTAGAAACTTTAAATGGAAATTAACTTCTAAATTACAAGACCACTCATACATTGCTTGTGAGTTGATGGACGTTACTCCTACAAAATGCAGATCATACGCTTCTTAAATAAACCTCGTTTTCCAAGTTCAACACTCTAATAACCGATGTCCAAGTCAAATAACTCCGACCCAGTTCCCCTAACTAGCCCCATTTTCTTCATTCCAAGGTCTTCCTCATGGTTCATCAGTTCCATGTTTTTCTCATGGTGGCAGCCATACTCTACAAACCGCACTCCGGCGATCCTTCTCAACATTCAGTTCACTCCTTGAGTAGGCTGCCAAGCAACACCCCTCGTCAAGCTGATGGACAGTGTGGATGTAGCAAAAGATGGGGTGACCTACTTCACAGAAGCTTCCTGTAAATACAGCTTAAATAACATTTTTATGGACATATTGGAAGGAAAGCCTCATGGCAGATTATGGAGCTATGATCCGACCACCAAAAAGACCAAACTTCTACTCCGCAACCTTTTCTTTGCCAATGGATTAGCCATCTCGCCGGATCAAAATTCGGTCGTTTTTTGTGAAACCACCAAGTAGGTTAAATGATATTGAGCTTGATTATTAGTATGTTTCTTTGCTTTGTTTTAGGTTAATAATGTGGAAGTTATTTCTTGATAATTAAGATTAAACGTGAATTAACTATTACGCTTTTAGGATGAGATGTAGGAAGTACTACATACGAGGAGAGAAGAAAGGAAGTGTGTATGATTTCATTGATCTGCCGGGCTTTCCTGATACATCCGATCTAATGTACAAGGCCATTATTGGATTGCATTGTCTTTGGTGGGTCAATCACTTCTCCTTCTTCTTAAATATATGTATATGTATATGTATGTATGTATATTTCTTCCCTTTTCATCGAACTATCATACGTACAAAAGAAAAACATCATTTGTTTGGTAAGTACAAAATTTCTTCAAAACTTGGGATTTTCACATCTTATCTAGCAATACTTCGTTGCTTTTTATAATTCCTTTTTCTTGTTTTCTGAACTCTAGACCTCAATATCATAAGTGATTATACTTGAACATTTGACCAAATACATTATTTTTTCAAATTGAGTGTCACAACATTTGTTGCTTTTATTTTTCTTTTCTTTTTTCCTTTTTTTAGCTTGAAAGTGAAGGATTCCTTAAATCTTTAGAACTCAGCATGCCTTTGGACGCATAATCCAAACTATATAATTACAAAACAGTTTTTTTCTTTTTCCTTTAGCTTCACTATTCACACAATTTTGTAACTTAAACTTTAAAAGTCCATAATGTTGTATGGACAAGTTTAATTGAGATATTTTTTTTAATTGCATAGAATTTCGAGACAAATGAAACAAACTCCATCTTGATTTTTTTTTCCAAACACATTGCAAGTTTTTACAGTTTTTAACTCCAGCAATTCAAACGCCTCGATAAACATACAATCAATTCAAACTAAAATTCTACAATCCAAACCTTAACACCAAACGCGTGCTTAGTTTAAATTTCCCACCAAGTTAAGCATGTGTTTGATTAATTACAATATTTCTTCAAATTAGGAGATTTGAAGCCTCTCAAATAAAGAAATATATATGTATGTATATATACACATCTATTGAACTTCTCAACTTTAGATTTTAATATTAAAAATGGGCTTAAATTTACCGCTAGACAAGTCTGTAACGATAACATCTATTGCTTTCGATTTCACTATAAATGTCGTATAATTATTGGGTACAGGGAGATAGCAGCAATCCTTCAGAGTTGGCACACAGATACATGAATTTGGCTGGCAAGGGGTTAGGCATGAATGTGATGGTTAGGTCGAATATTGGCCAACCAACCTCGTGATGAAGAAGAGAGTAAAGATATATTATTTAGGTGTTTGGTGTCTTACTCCAAACTAAGATTTTCAAACTTTTTTTTGTCTTTTTCCCAAAAAGTTTTTGTCTTTTTCTCAAAAAGTTTTTTGTCTTTTCTGAAAATTCAAAAAAATTTACTATTTAAACTTAAAAATTTCAACTCAAACTTACAAACCAAACACCCCTGGGGCAGACCGCTCGGCCTGGCCATTGGCCATGGCAAGCGGCTTGTCGTTGCTGACACAGAAAAGGTAATAAATTAGCTACCGAGTTAAATTTATTACGTAAGCTAAAAAAAATATTAATTGAAAGGTTAAAAAAAAAAAAAAAAAAAAGCCTTACAAAACTAAAAACGTAAAAATCGTAAGAACAAGAGCAAAAGCAAACAAATAAAATGGAAAAAAAAAAAAAAATCGGAGAAGACCCTTTAATATTTTCTTACTTTAAAACGGCCTTCTCATATCACTATAAATTCTAAATTTGTAGGATGGTGTTTTTTCTAACATGAATTTTTTCTAATTCTGTTCCTTTAATTATCTAGTTCCACTAATTTCTCTATGTATAGTTAACCACTAAAACGCAAAAATGCCGTTTTCTACTAATTAAAAATCGACACGTATATAATTTTTGGAATGATTTTTTTTTTTTCATTTACTAGTACTTTCTTAATTATCATATGAGTTTCTATGGTTAATTGAGAGCGATCACCATGAAAGATAATATTAGTTTGACTTTGCTGTTTTGTTGAAATATTTGCTGTCATTGTTGGTTTTTTAATTATTTTTTCAATTATAAATGATCCTTCTTTGCCTTCTTGGAAATTGATTAAAATTGAACGTTATGATCTCACTCCCTTTTTTTTTTTTTTTTTTAAGTATCTTTTGACAGATTCAATTATAAGTGAAGTTAAATACGATGTCACCTCTAAACCTACTTCGATCAATAAATTAATTAATGGCACTAGAATAGTTACTCCTAATCTACTAAAATTACGAGTAATGCTATAGATTTTAACTTTAATTTAATTTTTGTACTAATTCTAAGTTGTCATCTTTTTTTAATAATTGTAATCTATTAGTATTGATGTAGCAATCCCATGAGGGACGAAGATTGATTGAAGAAAGAGAGAAGAAGATAAAATAGTGGGGGAGAAAAATTTTGTATTCATTTCATAGTCATCAAAAGTCTTATAGGAAAATTACAAATACTTGTTCTGTTTATAGACCAAAAAATATTAATAATAATCAAACTTCTAAGAATAATCAAACTTGAATCAATCCCAAAATAATGCTAATAGAGCTCAAATGATCCTAAAATAAAATAACTTTAGAAAAAAAAAACACAAATCCTAAAATAATTGTAAATTCTAAATTAAATCATCACTACAATCTGTATTAATAAAAGAAGGACAACTAAATATAGTTAAAAAAAGAGGGGGGGGGGGGGGGGGGGGGATAAGAGATTGTGTCCTATATTTGTTTTAAAATTACATCTTTCCTAATATTAGTTCCAACTACAGACATTTATTTTCTAAGAAAATTCTTATATACCGTTTATTTCGAGAGTTTGAACTATAATTCGAACATTTTTATAGTATTTATCCTCATAAAAATTTAAACTTAATCAAAACTTCATGTTGAAACTTATAAACCAAACATGTACCTTAAAAGTTTTACTAGTTTTCAATTTTAGAGAAGTACTAGCATTAATATTTTTCTCATTTAAATGACATTAATTGGTACATGATTAAAAACGAGATTATTAGAAGATTATATAACATTTAATTTTTTTTCAGGTTATTTGCTGTGAATTCTTTGGTACGCTACAAAAGATACGTTTAACTATGTTGATTATCATGTCCTCACTTTATAGTTTTAAACCTTCAAATTACTTTTATCAAGTTCTATTAGTTGTACATACAAAACTCTAATACAAACTCCGAATAATCTAACAATTCAATATTGGACATGTACTACATTTGAGGTTTTTTTAAACTTGTTTAAGAAAAATGTTACGGAAACGAATAAAAAATTCAAGAGTTCTGCATATGGTTTATAAATAAGCAAAATAATTAAGTGTAATTACGCATAATAAGGGGCTACTGAGCGTAAGTGAAGACGGGGTAATAGAGGTATTGAGTGATGAAGCAGAGGGTCTAAAATTCAAGTTGACAAATTGCGTGGATGTGGCAAAAGATGGCATGATTTATACTTCACAGATTCTTCACACAAATACCCCTTGAAAGACTTCATATGGGGAATCTTGGAGGGCAAGCCCCACGGCAGATTGATATGAGCTTTGATCCATCCACCAAGCAAACCAAAGTGCTGTTGCATGACCTCTGTTACACCAATGCATGGAGTGGCTGTTTCGCCTGACCAATCTTCCGTCATCTTCTGTGAGACCCTCATGTACGTTTTTTTTTTTTTTTTTTTTTTTTTCTTTTTAATAATTACATCGTTTGTTGTTCATTCACAATATATATTTTATTAGTTGCGGGTCTAGAGTATCGATGTATTATTATGTGTGATATGCAATAGAATAAAATTATTACCTGTCAAAATATGAAATCATAGAGTCCGATATATTAATGTGTGACAGTTTTAATAGATTAGCTTGTATGTGACAATTGCATCACTAGACATATGGTGTAAAATCTTGTATTTTTTTTTTTTTTTTCA
The DNA here is from genome assembly GCA_008635985.1 of Ficus erecta. Classification (NCBI taxonomy): domain Eukaryota; kingdom Viridiplantae; phylum Streptophyta; class Magnoliopsida; order Rosales; family Moraceae; genus Ficus; species Ficus erecta. The sequence goes on from BKCH01000040.1 coordinate 362,293, forward strand.
AAGCATTGCTGGCTTTCGTTTCCAATGACAATACTGCAGGAGAAGGTGTAGGAAATACCACCTACACGGAGACAGAAAAGGAAGTGTTGATCCATTTATCACACCCTTGCCAGGCATGCCTGACAACATCCGCTAAGACGGGGAAGACCTCTATTGGATTGCATTGGCTACGGTAGGTCGTAGGTCGAGTTATTTTTGGATTTTCTTAATTCAGAGAAGCATAATATGAAAAAATATCTTATCGTTATTGATCTAGTTCCATTAAACATACACTTTTTTAGATGGTTATTTTGTGATGTTCAGATGCATAGAATTCTTGTTTCTATTTTGCAATGAAAATTAAAACCATTTTGTGTGTGCGTGAGCAGAAAATTTGCAGGAAGCTACCCCGGCTTGGAATTTGGCGTTAAATATACATTCATTCGAAAGATAACGGCGATCATGGAGAGGCACATAGGTTGACCAAACATGGAGAAGAATAGTGGCATTTTAATTTGCTGTTGATTTGGAAGGGAAACCTATTTTTCACTATTATAGAAAAATACTTGGGACATGACCCAGCTTGGTGTTAAGCACTACAATTAGTAAATGGTGGATTTTAATATGCGTGTGAACCTCATATCATGGGATGGTCATTTTCTACCCGTGTCTCTTAATACTGTTCTATATATTAATCGCTAGAGATGAGTATGTATATTGTCAAATTTATATATATATATATATATATATACCCTCAATATATATATATATATAGCAAACGACTTTATTGAAAATTTTATAGAAAGACAGTGATGGAGCCATATATAGTTTAATATTGGCATGAACCCAACGTAAATTTTAAAATTTTAAAGTTTTATGTGTGAAAATTTCTTGGAAATTTCTATTATATGTCCTCATTTAATAGAAAGATTTATAATTATACTCTCATTTAGTAATGAAAATTTATAACTATTGTACATGCACGGCCGAATTTCGGCCACTGGAATTATGTACAACTATTTTAAATTTTAAGTCTTATTGAATGTGGAATTTTTGTAAAATTTCAGTTGTTAGTCTGTTTAATAAAAATAATTATATGCTTTCGTTCAATAATAAAATTAAATTATAGATGCGTTCCCCTTTAATTAAAGAATACTCCAAAATTATTGTACTTGTTTTTTTTTAAATAAAATAAAAAAGAAAGAAAATTTCCAACTTTTATATCGAATGGAACCCCGGCAACATATATAAACAACCCAACTCTCACAAGTCCATATTTTTTTCACGCTATTCTGTATACTATTTCAATTTTTTTTGTTTATCTAAACTTGAGAAACATGAATTCGAACTCTATAATTTGTGATGAAGTGAAGTATAAAATTAATGTTGAATTATACCCTGAAACCACAATTATTAAATATTTATTGAGAATTTCTACGGGAATTATCATTTTTCACTATCTGTAAGAACTCTTATTTTTAATTATCAATTTTATTTTTTAACGTTCTGATTTATAAGTATATATGTTAAAAACTTATGGTATGTGATGTAAAATTGCTCTTAATTAATCATAAATCAAACCGGTAATAAATTAATTAATTAATAATTAAATAGCGACACGTACCAATAATGAAAAAAAAGAACAGTTCATGGTGTTATTGAATCTCTCGCATTTATCATTTAGAAGACATATGTAGCGCAAAGACATAATTACCTTCTGGCTGTACTACAAGTTCAATGACACAATGCATTATTGCTTTAAATATACGCAAAAAGTGAAGGGCAAAAATTTTGTTCATATTAATCTTGCACCTCCTTTAAGCAATCCAAAAGGCTATTAAGCCAAAAAAAAAAACGCCATCCAAAAGGCTGAGGAGTTGAACTTTTACTTAAAAAAAAGCTGAGGAGTTGTATTGGAGATATTTTTAAAAGGCATATTCAACCCAATTGAAAAACGTTAACTTCATAAATAAGCAATCATATGAGTGATATTATCCAAGCACAAAAAAGTCTATGTATTATGTATATATACATATATAATTGGACTGATATATAATATGATAAGGGTACACATGCAATAGTTGTGAAATTATGATGTGATGAAATGTGTGGACATAATAGATGTATATATATGTGTGTAAATATATATTATATATTTTTAAATGTCAATCATTGTTTATTGAATGAAAATTGATTTTTTTTTCTTTCTTTTTTAGTTGTTTTTGTGTTGCTGTGTTGGTGGGACTTCCTTGTGTTTATTATCTACACGTCATTAATCTGGTAATGTGTCTTGTTTATGTTTAATTCGCTTTCTTAATAGCGTGATCTTTTGGTATTTCCAAAACGCAAAAACTATTTGATGAGTCGATACAATGAGAAAACAACACCAACGAAGACTTTCAACAAAGAAACAACAAAAACAATTGCTAATCAAATTCAATTTTGGACGTCAGAGATATCTTTTGGTTTTTTTTTTTTTTTTTTTTTTTTTTTTGGTAAATAGGGTTTTGTGGTGTGGGGCGTATCATAATTAGAACCCAGTACGAGTTTGGGCCCTTTTGACTTTTATGGCGAAATGATAACATATTTTATGCATATATTTGAAGTTTATAGTGCATTTTTAAAATTATTGTAAATTATAGCCATTAATTAGAAAATTATAAGGTAAATATGATATTTTTCAAAAAAAAAAAAGATATTTATTGAAAATAATAGATTTTCTTAGTGAAAATAATATATTTTTAAGGAAATAATTGATTTTCTTCTAGAAAATTATAAGATAAATATAATATTTTCAAAAAATATATTAGATTTTCTTATTGAAAATAACATATTTATAAGAAAATAATTTATTAAGATTATTTTCACTTCACAAATAAAATATAAAATGAAAAACTGTATTTACTAATATTATTTTCACTTCACAAATATCGATTATATTTTATTTCTCTGCTTATTTTTCTTTTTTTAATTTTTCTTCATTTGAAAAATAACTTTATTTATATTTAAAACTAGCCCCAAATTATGAAAAATCCTAGATCGACCCTAAATCCCTAACCCAAACCCACTGGAAGTTTCCCTTAAAAAAACCCACGTAGAGGTTGTCGCCAGAGAGAAGACGACGAGCTCGAGTCGCCGGTGGCGGTTGGGTCGCGATTCCTGCCGCTGTGCGAGGTTGCACTCGCGAAGCAGATCGGAACCAACCAACCGTCTCAGCGAGATCATGATCCACGTCGCCTGCGAAAAAACCTCCGCGATTTCACGATTCCAGCTGGCGCAAGGCCGACCGTCGGGAGCTCCTTCCGGTGGCACCGCGATTTCGCCCTAACGGAGTCGCGATCCACGTCACCTGTGACAACGCCGGAGTGCACAGTGACGGGGCCGGGGAAGGCAAGTGTTCTGGGAGAGAAAAGGAAGGATAGGGGTATTTTGAAAATTCTAAATAATTAGAAACTAAATTATGCTATTATTTTCACCCTCTAAAAAATTATACTATAATTTTCTATCCCATCTAAAAATTATGTTATTTAACTCTTTCTCTCTTTAATTAATAATTCATAACAATTAGAGTCACATTTCCTTTTTTTTTTTTTTTTTTTGTAAATAGCTAACAAAAGAAAAAGGAGCTGTAATTGTAATTATTTTCTCGTGAAAATCTCCTCTTCTTTTCTGTTGAAAACCTCCTTTTTTTTTTTTTTGAAACAAAAAATAAAATCTCCTTTTTTTTCCATGTAAAAGAATTCTTCATTTGTTTCAAAAATATTTTATCAGTATCACCAATATATAATTTATTTTGAACCCTTACATTTTTGTTAAATTTTTATATTTTATTATAATTTTAATGTGATCACACCATTACATTTTTATCAAAATTTTTTATAATTTTAATGCGATCACTTCATATGTAAATAAATAAATAATCCTTCCTTTCCAAAAAAAAAAAAAAAGAAATTTAGTGTAGAATTAGTAGTAAGCCATCTAATATTCAATAGGAATACATGTTTTCACTCGACTTTTAAAATCTTAGGGGGTGTTTGGTGTGTAAGTTTTTAAGTTTAAATAGTAAATTTTTTTGAATTTTCAGAAAAGACAAAAAACTTTTTGGGAAAAAGACAAAAACTTTTTGGGAAAAAGACAAAAAAAAGTTTGAAAATCTTAGTTTGGACTAAGACACCAAACACCCCCTTAATTTTTACTCTTAAAATTTTCTAAAAATAATATAATACCTCTAATTTACAAGATAATTATAACCATGATTCCATTCAATTATCAGAACATATAACTATTTTCTTATTGATTGAAAATATTTCTAATAATTTAAATACCTCAACCGGAAAATTTCTAACACGGCTGCGCTATATATTTTATGCTACATATAGAAGTTGGCACATAAGATAGGCCCAGACTGGGGTACAGATATAGGCGGACTTTTGAAGGGAAAAAAAAAAACTCGTGACCACTGACCCTCTAACATCTGTCAGAAAAATAATTTCTCCTCGAAGTTATAAATATTTATCATATTATTATTTCAACGATAAATTATTAATGGTGAAGAAATAAACATATGTACGTACAAACATGTGGTCAATATTTTTAGTATTAATTAACACAAAATTGGTCAAATATCTCATTTATATATTATATATATACACATATATGTACATATAAGCCGATAGTCCTGATCTTGAACGAACATCTCCAAAAGAGTTTTTGAAGCTCAGCAATATTTCTCATCAAGCTTCTCTAATGGCGGATACAAAGACGAAGACAAAGGCAAAGACAGAGACAGAGACAAAAACTTCATGGCCTTTCAATTTCCTCCTCTTCGCAATAGCCTTTCCCGTGGCGTTGGCTTTGGTTTTCTATCAACTTGAGCCGTTGGAGCCGGCTCGGTTGCCTGTCCACGAGCTGGAAGGAGTAGTTGCGCAAGCGCCGGCTCGCAACGACCGCCTTCTCCGGGGGTCTGAGCTCGTCGGCGTAGGGGCTCTGATGGCAGCGGAGGACTTGGCGTATGATTCGGAGGCGGGCGTGATTTATACCGGCACCGTAGACGGGTGGGTCAAGCGATTCGGGTTAAACAACTCGGTGGTCGACAACTGGGTTAACACCGAAGGCAGACCTCTCGGCCTGGCTCTTGGCCATGCCAATCAGCTTATTGTTGCTGATACAGAAAAGGTAACTAGTTAGCAACCTTTTTCTTCTAACCAAAAAAAAAAAAAAAATCTGCTACCTAATGAGTTTATAAAACACGAAATTTTTTTCCGTCCATAATTAGAAATCGACACATAAAATTTTTACAATAAGTTTGAAAATTTTGAAATTTACAAGTCTTAGAATTAATTACCACCTGAATTTTAATGGTTAAGTAAAGAATCATATATATATAAATATATATATATTTTGGTGAGAAAGAAGAATCATATTATTGATCACCCTTAGAGATAGTCTCCCTTAATTATTATTATTATTATTATTATTTATAATTATAATAAGTGGTCGACCTTTGCCTCTCGGGAATTAATTTATTAATTATTGAGCACTATGATCTTTCACCTTTAAAAGAACGAAACATATCAAATCTGTTTTATTATATCTTTTTTTGGTGACAAATCTGTTTTATTATTTAAAATTATGATATGCAAAAGCAAAAACAACAGATTTGATTAGAGGAACTATTATGTCACGTCTAAATTACATACTTCAACTAATTAATAATTAATTAGCAATGTGATCTCACTTTCAAACATATATAAAACAATAATTCCTACTTGGATCCTTGGACTTATTAGAGATATTAGTTGAAAGGTAATGATATTTTATAAAGTTGATTGTCCATATATGTGCTGTATTTTTTGTTTGTATTTTCTGGAGTTAATGTGACAACCATATGAAATTTATTTGTTTTTGTCAATCCATATCTTAATTTATCATCCTAATTAATGGAATAAAGCTAAGGTGTCCCTCACTATTGGATAAAAAAAAAGTAAAGTTATTTTGTTTTTTTATTTAGTAAAATAGGCCCCACCTATTATCAAATGGCAAACCATATAGGGGAGCACTTCATATGGTGTAAGATACTAAAGGTGATTTCTTACTTTTCTCTAATTAATAATATTGACAAAACATAAAATAAAGGAAACTTATGCTTTATAGTGTGATACTACGTCATATTAACAGTACTACTTTAATGATATATCTATAACTATATTAAAATAGTGAAGTTCCCTAAAATACTATTCAAAAATTTGATTAAGTTATTTTATCTTTTTATGTTGATGTCTTTTTTTTTTCTTCTTCCCCGCCCCCCACGTGGAGGGTCCTAAGCCAGCCACGTGACAATTTTATAATAAAAAAATATTTTTTAAAAAATTAAAATTAAAAATTTTATTTATTTATTTTTATATATGTTTTTGCTTTGTTCATTCTACACATACAACTAGTTTATATATATTTTTGGATGACCCATTTCATAAAAATAAAATAAAAAAGAAAAAAAAAACTTTTTGGATGACTTCTATAGTTTCTAATAATTTTTTTGGATGACATTTTGTATTCATTTATGGGGGAAAAAACATTCTATTACTATTTTCTGGATCAACAGATCGTCATTAAGTTATTTTAGTTAATATACCTTTTCATTAGTTTCGACATCGATCCAAAACTGTGCATTATTGATAAGGTTATGTTTTTATTATATATATATATATATATATATAAATATATAAATCTTACCAAAGAATCTCTTTATTTGTTAACAAAACGAATAAAAAGATAAAGATTCGCAAATATGGTTTATGAACAAGTGAAATAATTGTGTGGCATATATATATATATATATATATATATAATAAATATTTATTAGGGGCTATTGAGCATAAGTGAAGAAGGGGTTGTAGAGCTACTGAGTGATGAAGCGGAGGGTCTAAAATTCAAGTTGACAGACGGCGTGGATGTAGCAAAAGATGGCATGATTTACTTCACAGATGCTTCACACAAATACTCGTTGAAAGATCACATGTGGGACCTCTTGGAGGGCAACCCCAACGGCAGATTCATGAGCTATGATCCCTCCTCTAAGCAAACCAAAGTGCTCGTGCGTGACCTCTACTTTGCCAATGGAGTCGCGGTTTCACCCGATCAGTCTTCCGTCATCTTCTGTGAGACCATCATGTACGTTGTTTCCCTCTCATTTACCATCTCTCCGACATGGTTAAACGCGGGTCTAGTTTAGTTTGGATTATTGAATAAATACTATTAATAATATGTTGATTCGTATGTAACTGTAAAATATATTTGTCACATGACAAAAGGTAAAATTACAGGACCTCGCATCACTATAGATGTGATAATTTTAATGCATTGACATGTATAAACGGTGATAAATCATTTTGTTTTTAAATGACATCAATAGTTTTCTTTCGGATTGTTGACATTGCAGGAGAAGGTGCAGGAAATACCACTTAAAAGGAGAGAGAAAAGGAAGAGTCGATCCCTTTATCGAACTCTTGCCAGGCTTGCCTGACAACATCCGCTATGACGGGGAAGGCCTCTATTGGATTGCATTGGCTACGGTAAGACATGTAGAATTAATAGCTATTTGATGGGATTTTATTAGTTTTTTTTTTTTTTTTTAAGAATTTTGTGGTAGGATAAAAAAAAATACTATCGGACTTTTGTACAGATTCTGAGCATCAGAACTCTATCTAGCTCCATTGAAAACACAAACTTTATTTATTATTCTTAGAAACTGCAGAATACCAATAGGGCTTTTTTTTTTGTTTTTTTTTAAATCTTACCATAAGTTTTCTTTTCCTACAAAAACTAAACCCTTTTTTGCCCCGTGTGTGCGCGTAATTTGCAGGAAGTTACCCCGGCTTGGAATTTGGCGTTGAGATATCCGTTCATTCGAAAGATAACGGCGATCGTGGAGAGGCACATAGGTCGACCAAACATGGAGAAGAATGGTGGCGTTTTTGCTGTTGATTTGGAAGGGAAACCGGTTTACCACTATTATGATCATGCATTGAAACTAATCTCAACTGGTGTCAAGATTGGAAATCACCTCTACTGTGGTTCCATTATCTATCCCTACATCATCCGACTTAATCTCCAAGATTATCCTGCACGTCCCACCACCTGATCAGCTAGCTTGTTTGTAATTAGAGATGTTTAATAAACTCCAAATAATAAGCCCGGGCAGAGAGAAGAAATATTGTACTAAAAATCCTTGTATCCAACTTTCATATATATATATATATATATATATATAAATAAAGGAATGCCACAACAAGGCTTATTTGCAAATTTCTAGAATCTGAGCAAATTCACTTTAAAATAAAATTAAGATAAGAAAGTATGCATAAGACTGACAGAATCTATGTAACATATTAAAACAAAGCGCTACCGATTGATAAAGTATCTCTTTAATTCCCTATCAAAAATTCTCATAAAACAAATCAAAAACCAGAGTTCAGAATGTTAATCAACAATCATTGAAGATTCACAAATTGATTGCAGCAGTGTACCAAAGATCCTATGAAACAACAAATCTTACTTGCAAATTATCTTTATTTTTTGACGAATTATTAGGAAGATTGAAAAAGAAAATTTCGGGCTTTTTTATGGTTGAATCTATGGCAACAAATGTACACATTGCGTTGTTTATTTTCATATGTGGCCTTTCAATGAGTTCAAAAAAGGCTTCCCATGGTTTTTGCTCTTTCCCTCAAAATAAACTTCTGGATCTTCCCAGTAGAAGTTTTAGGCGAATCCCCAAAAACGACACTCTTTGGAGCCATATAATGAGGCAAACGACACCTACAGAATCTGATAATTTCCTCACCACTAGCATGCTCAAATCCTTCCTTTAGTGTGACAAAAGCGCAAGGAGTCTCCCCCCAATGGTCATCTGGTCTCCCCACAACAGGAGCCTGAAGAACTGCCTCATGGCTATACAAAACAATCTCTACCTCAACTGAGCTTATATTTTCACCTCCTGAAATTATTATATTCTTTTTTCTATCCTTGATTTGTATGTAATTGTCTTCATGTTTCACTCCAAGGTCTCCACTCCTAAACCAACCGCCATCGAAAGCCTCTTGCGTCGCCTTGAAGTCCTTGAAGTATCCGCTCATCACGGTGTTTCCCCTAAACATGACCTCCCCGATTGTTTTCCCGTCGGGTGGTACGCTCTCCATTGTCACCGGATCCTTCACGTCTACATCGTCTAACCCTAAATGGTGCACCCCTTGCCTTGATTTGATCCTATACCATTCTTCCAATGGGAGAGAATCCCTCTCCGGTTTCCACACGCAATTAGTCCCGGGACCATAGGTCTCCGTGAGACCGTAAATGTGGTTCATCCGGAACCCCATCTCCTCCATCTTCGCCAGTACCTGGGGTGGCGGTGGGGAGCCACCTGTCAGGACCTCCACCTTGTGAGGGAGCGGTTTTCGGTCGGTGGTGGGGGAGTTCACAATTCTGTTCAGCACGGTTGGGACGGTTCCCATGTGAGTAACTTTATGGAGTGATATGTTGTCAAATATGGCCTTGGTAGAGACTTTTTTTATGCATATGTTGGTCGCGCCCTGAGCCGCCGAGCCCCATGGCAAACACCAGCCGTTGCAGTGAAACATAGGAACCGTCCACAGGTACACCGGCATTTGCCCCATGCCGTGAAGCAAAACTGTGGCTAAGCTATTGAGATAGGCCCCGCGATGGCTGTAGACGACGGCTTTGGGGCATGAGGTTGTGCCTGAAAGTCAATGATGGAATGATGGAGTCAGAAAATTTTTTAAAAAATAGATAATACTTTGAAAAATTTTCCAACAACCACAATTGAAAATTTCAACTATTAAATAAGGATAGTACTATTATAATTTCAATTTGAAAATAACATATTTACAAGAAAATCAAGGATTTTCTTACTAAAAGTATTTTCTAGTAAATTAAAATTATAAAATTATAAGGTAAATATGATACTTTTCAAAAAAAAAAAATAGATTTATAGTTCGTTTGATGTTTAGGTTGAGTTTGAGATGAGATGAAATTTTTAAGTTTGAGTTAATTGACTTTTTAAAAAATAATTATAAATTTTTGTTAACTTTTAAAAAATTACAAAAAATTAATATGAAAAAGTACAATTTAGTTTGAGTTAAACATGGATGCCAAACGTGGACTTACTTATTGAAAATAATATATTTACAAGAAAATAATAGATTTTCTTACTGAAAATAATATATTTTTAAGGAAATAATTGATTTTCTTCTAGAAAATTATAAGATAAATATGATATTTTCAAAAAAAATATTAGATTTTATTACTGAAAACAACATATTTATAAGAAAATAATTTATTAAGATTATTTTCACTTCACAAATAAAATATAAAATGAAAAACTGTATTTACTAATATTATTTTCACTTCACAAATATCTGTTATATTTTATTTCTCTGATTATTTTTCTTTTATTAATTTTTTCTTCATTTGAAAAATAACTTTTATTTATATTTAAAACTAGCCTCAAATTATGAAAAATCCTAGATCTACCCCAAATCTCTAACAAGGCCACTCGAAGTTTCCCTAAAAAAAACCCACTTGAAGTTTCCCTAAAAACAAAAAACCCACGTAGAGGTTGTCACAAGAGAGAAGACGACGAGCTCGAGTCGCCGGTGGCGGTTGGGTCGCGATTCCTGCCGCTGTGCGAGGTTGCACTGGCAAAGCAGATCGGAACCAACCAACCGTCTCAACGAGATCATGATCCATGTCGCCTGCCAAAAAACCTCCACGATTTCACGATTCCAGCTGGCTGAAGGCCGATCGTCGGGAGCTCCTTCCGGTAGCACCGCGATTTCGCCCTAACGGAGTCGCGATCCACGTTCCCTGTGACAACGCCAGAGTGCACAGTGACGGGGCCGGGGAAGGCAAGTGTTCTGGGAGAGAAAAGGAAGGATAGGGGTATTTTGGGAATTTTATATAATTAGAAACTAAGGTCCCGTTTGGTTACAAAGTTTAAACCTCAAATTTAAATTCAAATTTTTATCTTTATCTGAAAAAGTTTTTTATCTTTTCTGAAAAAAAAAATATATCTTTTTTAAAAAATCAACAAAAATTATTATTAAAACTTAAAAATTTCAACTCAACTTAATCACTAAACGAATCTTAAATTATGCTATTATTTTCACCATCTAAAAAATTATACTATAACTTTCTACCCCATATAAAAATTATGTTATTTAACTCTTTCTCTCTTTAATTAATAATTCATAGCAATTAGAGTCACATTTCTTTTTCTTTTTCTTTTTTTTGTAAATATTTAACAAAAGAAAAAGGAGATGTAATTGTAATTATTTTCTCGTGAAAATCTCCTTTTCTTTTCTCTTGAAAATCTCCTTCTTCTTTTTTTTTTTTTTGAAACAAACAAAAAATCTCCTTTTTTTTCCATGTAAAAGAATTCTTCATTTGTTTCAAAAATATTTTATCAGTATCGCTAATATATAATTTATTTTGAACCCTACATTTTTGTTAAATTTTTATATTTTATTATATTTTTAATATGATCACACCATTTCATTTTTATCAAATTTTTTTATAATTTTAATGCGATCACTCCATATGTAAATAAATAAATAATCCTTCCTTTCCAAATAAAAAATAAAAAATAAAAAAACCTTTTTAGTGTATAATTAGGAGTCAAGTCATCTTATATTGAATAGGAATACATGTTTTCACTCGACTTTTAAAATCTTAATTTTTACTTCTAAAAAAAAAAAACTCGTGACCACCGACCCTTAACATCTGTCAGAAAAATAATTTCTCCTCGAAGTTATAAATATTTATCATATTACTATTTCAACGATAAATCATTAATGGTGAAGAAATAAAAGTATATACGTTAGTACAATCATTGGTCCGTTTGGTCCGTTAATTATTGATATTTTTAGTGATAACACAAAATTGGTCAAACATATATGTACATATATATATGTACATATAAGCCGATACTAGTCCTGATCCTTAACGAACATCTCCAAAAGAGTTTTTGAAGCTCAACAATATTTATCATCAAGCTTCTCTAATGGCGGAAGCCAAGACGAATACAAAGGCAGAGACAGAGACAGAGACAAAAACTTCATGGCCTTTCAATTTCCTCCTCTTCGCAATAGCCTTTCCCGTGGCGTTGGCTTTGGTTTTCTATCAACTTGAGCCGTTGGAGCCGGCTCGGTTCCCCGTCCATGAGCTGGAAGGAGTAGTTGCGCAAGCCCCGGCTCGCAACGACCGCCTTCTCCGCGGGTCTGAGCTCGTCGGCGTAGGGGCTCTGATGGCGCCGGAGGACTTGGCGTATGATTCGGAGGCGGGCGTGATTTATACAGGCACCGTCGACGGGTGGGTCAAGCGGGTCGGGTTGAACGACTCAGTGGTCGACAACTGGGTTAACACTGGAGGCAGACCGGTCGGCCTCGCTCTTGGCCATGCCAATCAGCTTATTGTTGCGGATACAGAAAAGGTAACTAGTTAGCAACCTTTTTCTTCTAACCGGAAAAAAAAATTAAAAAAAAATTAAAAAGCTGCCTAATTAGTTTATAAAAACTTGAAATTTTTTTCCCTCCATAATTAGAAATCGACACGTAAAATTTGTACAATAAGTTCGAAAATTTTGAAATTTTCAAGTCTTTGAATTAATTACCACCTGAATTTTAATGGTTAAGTAAATAAATATATATATATATAATTTTTTTTTTTTGGTGAGAAAGAAGAATCATATTATTGATCACCCTTATAGATTGTCTCCATTAATTATTATTATTATTATTATTATTATAATAAGTGGTCCACCTTTGCCTCTCGGGAATTGATTTATTAATTATCGAACACTATGATCTTTCACCTTTAAAAGAACGAAACATATCAAATCTGTTTTATTATATCCTTTTTTGGTGAAAAATCTGTTTTATTATTTAAAATTATGATATGCAAAAGCACAAACAACAGATTTGATTAGAGGAACTATTATGTCACGTCTAAATTACATACTTCAACTAATTAATAATTAATTAGCAATGTGATCTCACTTCCAAACATATATAAAACAATAATTCCTACTTGGATCCTTGGACTAATTAGAGATATTAGTTGAAAGGTAATTGATATTTTATAAAGTTGATTGTCCATATGTGTGCTGTATTTTATGCTTGTATTTTCTGGAGTTAATGTGACAACCACATGAAATTTATTTGTTTATGTCAATCCCTATCTTAATTTATCGTCCTAATTAATGGAATAAAGCTAAGCTGCCCTCACCATCTTACATGGATTAAAAAAATAAAGTTGTTTTTTTTTTTAATTTAATAAGATGGGCCCACCTGTTATCAAATGACAAATTATATAAGGGGTCATCTTATATGATATAAGACACTAAAGGTACCCATTGCTTTACTCTAATTAATGATATTGACAAAACATAAAATAAAGGAAACTTATCCTATATAGTGTAATACTACGTCGTATTAACATTACTACTTTAATGATATATCGATAACTATACTAAAATAGTGAAGTTCCCTAAAGTACTATTCAAAAATTTGATTACGTTATTTTAGTTAATATACCTTTTTATTATTTTCGACATTGATCCAAAACTGTGCATTATTGATAAGGTTATGTTTTTATTATATATATATATATATTACCAAAGAATCTCTTTGTTTGTTAACAAAACGAATAAAAAGATAAAGATTCGCAAATATATGGTTTATGAACAAGTGAAATAATTGTGGCATATATAATAAATATTTATTAGGGGCTATTGAGCATAAGTGAAGAAGGGGTTGTAGAGCTACTGAGTGATGAAGCGGAGGGTCTAAAATTCAAGTTGACAGATGGCGTCGATGTAGCAAAAGATGGCATGATTTACTTCACAGATGCTTCACACAAATACTCGTTGAAAGATCACATGTGGGAATTCTTGGAGGGTAACCCCAACGGCAGATTCATGAGCTACGATCCCTCCTCCAAGCAAACCAAAGTGCTCGTGCGTGACCTCTACTTTGCCAATGGAGTCGCGGTTTCACCCGATCAGTCTTCCGTCATCTTCTGTGAGACCATCATGTACGTTGTTTCTCACTCATTTACCATCTCTCCGACATGTTTAAACATAGGTCTAGTTTAGTTTGGATTATTGAATAAATACTATTAATAATGTGTGGATTCGCATGTAACTGTAAAATATATTTATCACATGATAAAAGATAAAATTACAGGGCCTCGCGTCACTAAAGATGTGACAATTTTAATGCATTGACATGGATAAATGGTGATAAATCATTTTGTTTTTAATTGACATCAATAGTTTTCTTTTGGATTGTTGACATTGCAGGAGAAGGTGCAGGAAATACCACCTAAAAGGAGAGAGAAAAGGAAGAGTCGATCCCTTTATCGAATTCTTGCCAGGCATGCCTGACAACATCCGCTATGACGGGGAAGGCCTCTATTGGATTGCATTGGCTACGGTAAGACATGTAGAATTATTAGCTATTTGATGGGATTCTATTAGTTTTCTTTTTTTTTTAGAATTTTGTGGCAGGATAAAAAAAAATAATATCGGACTTTGTGCAGATTTTGAGCCATCAGAACTCCATCTAGCTCCATTGAAAACACAAACTTTATTTATTATTCTTAGAAACTGCAGAATACCAATAGGGTTTTTTTTTTTTTTTTTTTTTTTTTTTAATAATCCTACCATAAGTTTTCTTTTCCTACGAAAACTAAACCCATTTTTGCCCCGTGTGTGCGCGTAATTTGCAGGAAGCTACCCCGGCTTGGAATTTGGCATTGAGATATCCGTTCATTCGAAAGATAACGGCGACCATGGTGAGGCACATAGGTCGACCAAACATAGAGAAGAATGGTGGCGTTTTTGCTGTTGATTTGGAAGGGAAACCGGTTTACCACTATTATGATCATGCATTGAAACTAATCTCAAGTGGTGTCAAGATTGGAAATCACCTCTACTGTGGTTCCATTATCTATCCCTACATCATCCGACTTAATCTCCAAGATTATCCTGCACGTCCCACCACCTGATCAGCTAGCTTGCTAGTAATTATAGATGTTTAATAAACTCCAAATAATAAGCCCAGGCATAGAAGAAATATTGTACTAAAAATCCTTGTTTCCAGTTTTCATATATATATATATATATATAAACGAATGCCACAACAAAGCTTATTTGCAAATTTCTAGAATCTGAGCAAATTCACTTTAAAATAAAATTAAGATCTGACAGGATCATATATGTAACATATTAAAATAAAGCACTACCGGTTGATAGATTATCTATTTAATTCCCTATCAAAAATTCTCGTAAAACAGATCAAAAACCAGAGTTCAGAATGTTAATCAACAATCATTGAAGATCCACAAATTGATTGCAGCAGTGTACCAAAGATCCAATGAAACAACACAAATCTTACTTGCAAATTATCTTTATTTTTCGATGAATTATTAGGAAGATCCGAAAAAGAAAATTTCGGGCTTTTTTATGGTTGAATCTATGGCAACAAAGGTACACATTGCTTTGTTTATTTTCATATGTGGCCTTCCAATGAGTTCAAGAAAGGCTTCCCATGGTTTTTGCTCTTTCCCTCAAAATAAACTTCTGGATCTTCCCAGTAGAAGTTTTAGGCAATTCCCCAAAAACGACACTCTTTGGAGCCATATAATGAGGCAAACGACACCTACAGAATCTGATAATTTCCTCACCACTAGCATGCTCAAATCCCTCCTTTAGTGTGACAAAAGCGCAAGGAGTCTCCCCCCAATGGTCATCTGGTCTCCCCACAACAGCAGCCTCAAGAACCGCCTCATGGCTATACAAAACAATCTCTACCTCAACTGAGCTTATATTTTCCCCTCCTGAAATTATTATATCCTTTTTTCTATCCTTGATTTGTATGTAATTGTCTTCATGTTTCACTCCAAGGTCTCCACTCCTAAACCAACCGCCATCGAAAGCCTCTTGCGTCGCCTTTAAGTCCTTGAGGTATCCGCTCATCACGGTGTTTCCCCTAAACATGACCTCCCCGATTGTTTTCCCGTCCGGTGGCACGCTCTCCATTGTCACCGGATCCTTTACGTCTACATCGTCTAACCCTAGATGGTGCACCCCTTGCCTTGATTTGATCCCATACCATTCTTCCAATGGGAGAGAATCCCACTCCGGTTTCCACACGCAATTAGTCCCGGGACCATAGGTCTCCGTGAGACCATAAATGTGGTTCATCCGGAACCCCATCTCCTCCATCTTCGCCAGTACCTGGGGTGGCGGTGGGGAGCCACCTGTCAGGACCTCCACCTTGTGAGGGAGCGGTTTTCGGTCGGTGGTGGGGGAGTTCACAATTCTGTTCAGCACGGTTGGGACGGTTCCCATGTGAGTAACTTTGTGGAGTGATATGTTGTCAAATATGGCCTTGGTAGAGACTTTTTTGATGCATATGTTGGTCGCGCCCTGAGCCGCCGAGCCCCATGGCAAACACCAGCCGTTGCAGTGAAACATCGGAACCGTCCATAGGTACACCGGCATATGCCCCATGCCGTGAAGCAAAACCGTGGCTAAGCTATTGAGATAGGCCCCGCGATGGCTGTAGACGACGGCTTTCGGGCATGAGGTTGTGCCTGAAAGTCAGTGATGGAGTCAGAAATTTTTTTAAAAAATAGATATACTGTGAAAAATTTTCCAACAACCATAATTGAAAATTTCAACTATTAAATAAGGATAGTACTATTATAAATTCAACTATCGAGTGAGAACACCAATTAATTCACTTTCACAAAAAACATGACACACAAAAAGCTCTGCCCTGCCTGAGGTGTAGTTTATGCTGATCGGATCCCACTCGCTGTTAGGCCGTCTTGTCTCAAACTTGTCACTTCCCATGCTCAAAAGATCTTTGTACTCGTGTGCATTTGAAGGTACTGTCGGAGACGGCGAGGTTTCAGAATCATCGGTGAGTACGACTAGGATAGGAGGTGTGGTTTTGTCAGTGACTTGGGAGAGAAGATCTAGAGCTCCACGAGCGATTTCGAGTAGTTGGTGATCAACAAAAATGACTTTAGCTTCTGAATGTCTAAGAAGTGTTGAGACCATGGCCGAATCATGGCGTGCATTTAGCGTGCAAAGAACCGCTCCGGCCATTGGGACCGCAAAATGGAGCTCATATATTTCCGGCAGATTGTAGGAAAATGTAGCCACCTGAATTTGTAGACATGGAGATCACAAAAACTTCGAATTAAACAAAACAGGAACGGAAAAGAAATGTAAGACAGCGTAAAGGAATTATCTAAAGAAAAAAAAATTATGATCACTATCAATATTTGACAGAGAAAAAATAAATTGAAAATGAAATTACAACCAATGGTACAATACTAAGAAAAGAACATTTAAAATACTAGGCATAAATGATATGTAAGGTTTATCGTATAGAAATCAAATTAGATTACAAACATGTGATGATGTTGACAGATAGAAACAAATCCCACCAACCAAGGAGTTGACTAATCACAAATTATTCGTTATAAAGGAGCAACCACAACAAATCTATCCATACAGAGATATGGAAAGCTGGATGTGGGTGTTATTGCATAATCATCTCATAGGATATGATTCCTTTTCATTTAATTCTTTTTAAATGTAATTTTTCCTTTATTTGTAACTTTCATTCAATTATGGTTGCAGGCATAGTCTAACGTTAATACCACACCTGATATCTCTTAAAGATACAGAATTCGAATCTCTTATTCCCAAATTCAAAAAAAAAAAAAAAAACTTTCATTCAATTCTTATATTCTGTATTTTCCCTACGCGTGTGTGTATTGACAAGAAAATTGTATTTAACTAAACAAGCGTGCGTTTGGTATTAAAATTTGGATTGTAAAATTTGGGTTTGAATTAATTGTACACTTATCGAGACGGTTGAATTGCTGAAGTTAAAAACTGTAAAAACTTGAAATGTGTTCGGAAAAAAAATATATTAATAGCTTGTTTTTTTCGTCTCAAAATTCTACGCAATTTTTTTTTTAAATCATCTTATTTGGACTTTGTCTATATAAAGTTATAAACTTTTAAAATTTAAGTTACCAAACTATGTGAATAATGAAGCAGAAGGAAAAAGACAAAAACTAGATTGTAATTGTATGGTTTGGATTGTGCATATAAATGCATGGAAAGTTTACAGACATCAATTAGAAGACTCTATCAATCGGACAAATCTGATGAAACTTAATAAGCATGACGTACATGATAATAGGAAAATTTCTCAGCACAATAATCTTTGAGCACGCAAAAAGCTCGTTTTGAAAAAATCTATCCAATTGATAGAGTCTTCTAATCGATTGGGAGCCAATAACCCATAGCACTAAGACCACCACCAATTTCGCATAAACAAAAATCCAACGGTATCAAATGGAAACGGTTTGGCCTTGGATTAACAATAAATTAGTAAATTACCCTTTTTTTTATCATTTATCCTTGGAGTAGCAATAATACAATTCTGTAAATCTTCTTTTCTTTTTTCTCTCTGTTTTTTTTTTTTTTTTTTTTTGAGGTCATTTTCTTTTTTTTTCTCCGAGAACATAAGAAGATAAAATGATCATTTATACAGTTCTCTGTTTCCATCCCTGTGTCTCTCTCCCTATATTTTTTTTTTTTCCCCTTCCAATACAGAACAGAGTCTAAAAATCCAGCTAAACGGACAAAAAAAGCAACAAAATTGATCACCAGAACACGAAAAAAAAAAAACCTAAATCACTCATTTTCTGTTCTTCATATATCTCAATCAACGTATGAAAAAAATTAAAAAAGCCCCGTATATTTGGATTTACCATTAGATCCGGCAATTGATTCACTTTTTTTTTTTTTTTTTAACAGTTTTTTCTCGTAAAATTTTGAAGTTTTTATTCAAATTGTTTAAACCTATATGCGATCATGGCCACAAATTATCACTTATACGGATCTTATTTTCCATCCCTTTGTCTCCCTATCCTTTTTTATTTTTATTTTTTTTACTCTCTTTCCTTTCTATAGATCAGAGTGCAATAAAAATCCAGCTAAACTAGTAAATTAAATAAAGCAACAAAATTTTACTTCCAAAAAAAACAAAAAACAAAAAACAAAATGGATGTAACTTGCAAGTAGAACTCACCACATCACCAGGGGAAATTCCCAAATGATCAGTCAAAGCAGAAGCAACTTTGAGACAACGTTGGTGAGTCTGTCCCCAAGTGTACCTCAAGCAACCATAGACGAGAGATGTGTTGTCTCTGTAAGCCCTGGCCGATCGCTCCAAGAACCCGATCGGAGACAGCGGCACGTGATTCGCCGCGCACCGCACGAGACCCTCCATCGATTTCCATGACTCCGGCGGCGGTTCGGAGTCGCCGGAGAGGATCTTAGAGTAGTGACGAGAATATTGGTTCAAGGCAAAAGTTAAGCGTGACCATGACCTTTTGATAAGAAAATTATACTGGTTCATATTGTCAAAGTGATTAAAAAGAGAGAGTTTTATCATGGACTAATGCACTTAATAATCATAACCAAAGTTTGGAAAAGATAAGTACGTCCAAAGGACAACCATACGTTTGGTTTTTAGTTTTGTAGCCTCGTGAAACGTGTGATTCAAGGACAAACTGACAACAGAGAATGAATATTTTAAACTTCAAAAATAATCTGTAATCGTCCGTCGCTGAACTAATTTTTGGTAATATTCTTGTAGAAAAATAATAGAGATACCCCTGTGAAGATTCGGATTCGGATAGGAACGAAGGGAGGCGAGTCTTTTCTTTTTTAATGAGGGTCATATCCCCCACTTAATCTGAGCCGTTCATTTTTTTTGTTTTGTAATTAACTAATGAAAGAGAGTGATTGGACGGTGGAGAGTGAGCAAGGGTACTGAGGGACAAACCTCTGCTTACCTCTGCTAATTCTTGTCCGCCAAATAGCTGTCAAGTTGAGGAATAAAACGTCAAGTCGTAAAATATAACCACCAAACAACGACAACCAAAAACCCAAATCTCCCACTTTGACAAAATTACTAACGGGTAGCTATTCTATTATGACTCTCCAACAAACTTTAATGATTTCCATAATCAATATTAAATGCTGACAAAGTGTGAAATTACCATTCTACCCTAAAGCTGCATGCATTTCAATTACTTTTATCAATCTATGCTATGATTTTACAAATATGCATTCATCTCCTCGAATAATTCAACAACTTTTTTCCGATTAAGGGCTCTTGGGTAGTAATTCCAGATGATATTTTATCATTTAAATTTTAAAATCTCAATTGTATATTAAATTTTTCATCTTTTTTATTTTTAAAAAATTTAAAATTTAAAAATTCATAACTTTCTCATTTCAAATCAAAATAAGATGATTTTATATCAAAATACTCATATCGACGATACGAACAAAACAATATTCATTTTATATATTTTTTTCAAACATATTTTACATTTTTGTATTATTTTTTATATCACATAATTTTTAAAAAAAAATTTATCCCTCAAATATATATTTTTAATTCAATTTTTAAAATAGTATCTTCAGTGTCTCTCCAAATTGTCCTGAAAATGAATACCGGTACATTCAAGTACACAAAACCTGCAAACATACGATTGTAGCCTTCAAAGACTCTGCCTACTTTATTGCCTCGTTGTGCTGGGCTTGCCCACCAAAAAATAGTGGGGGCTTACAGACAAAGCCTTTATATAATACTTTTTAATCCAAATAAGCGACTCTTACAACTCATGTGTACAGTCAATGGCAGGCCTTATATAGAAGTTTTATTAGTAAATGGATTGCTATATAAATAGCACTGTTTTTTCTTTTTCATTAAATTTTATACGTGAGTTGTTATTTTTTGTTTTTATTATTATTATTTTTTAATTATTATTTTTTTATTAATAGATGTTTAATAACAATAGTCATGCATTGAATACTTGATAGCATCAACTTTAAAATTTTTATAAAAAAAATAATAGTTATACTAAGTCTAAACGTTATCTTTTTCGTTATTTACCCTTTTTTGAGATGGTGTTATTTATCCTTGATATAACAATTTTTTAAGAATTTTGAGTTATTATTCAATTATTAGAATGTTATTATCAGTCTTTCCTAAAATTTGATGTTAGTGGTGTTAGTGACCAAAATATCAAAAAACAAAAAACAAAAATTCATGAAATAATTCATCAAAAAGCAAAAGTTTAAAAGACAACAATTCGGGGATTAACCGAATTAAATATGCAAATTAAAATAAAAGGGATCCACGTTTTTCAATGTGATATTAATGAAACCGTGATCTGCGGAGATTCCAATGTGCCACTGAATGTTGATATATTCATTCTAAAATACATCGACGTACATGTGAACCTTATTTGTCGTCACCGTAAAGTACTGATTAAAATTTAATATCAGACAATTTTTTTCTCTACCATGTTGAACAACAAAATAAAAATAGAAACTCTAGTTATAAGAATAATAAAAAAAAAAAGAATTTATCTTAATTTATACTCTCCTTATTTATAAATATGGGGCTGTGCTATTGTCATTGGTCAGACTACACCGACTGCTAAAAAATAAAAATAAAAAGTGGCTCTCCAAAAACCGCAGGATTTCTGAAAAAATTAAATGTACCGTAATTTAATGACCATCAGATTTCATTCCTTGAGCTATTAATAGCTTTGTTCTTTAGCTCCCAAAACAAAACAAAAAAGTCGAAGGCAAAAATAAAATGAAACAAATATTTATGATTTTTAGGTAAATTACTTGAGTAATTACGTCTGGACAAGTCTCTACACCTTCCAGGTTAATTTAGACCCAACACCAAATAATCACTAAATTAACAAGTACATTTTTTTCCCCCTAAAGGTAATTAACTAGTGCTTAGGTTCACTTGTTTAATAAATAATATTTGTTAACCCCCCAAGATGCTCATGCTTTAAAAAATTATTGTGAAAATAGCCATTCAAATAGACATGTACATATTTTTGGCCCTCTTACCTGAATTTTTGACACTCAAGACTTTAATTGAAGGTCAAAGAACTAAAATTATTATAAATGAGACAATAATCTAAAAATTTTCTTTTTGAGACAATCCGAATCACTCAAAAAATAATAAATTTAAAGAACCGGATCGGTAGTAATTAAATAACAATTTTTTAATCATTAAATAACAATTTTCAGTAAATAATTGAAGTAAATAGTAGTGTTTTAAAATATTTAAAGTAAATATCAAATTTGTTAACTAAATACTTAATCTATTAGATCAACAAAAAATTTCTTTTAGTAAATAGATTACTTACATAATAAATTTGTTAATAAATTATTTATTAATTTTTTGTATAAATTATTTTAAAAACATGTTATTTACGGTAATTAATTATCCCCCAAAGAGAAAATTACCTAAATAACCATATTTTTTTATCTATTGATCAACATGACACAAATTCACTACTCTTAATCAACTTGACCCAAATTTTAGTTAACTTTAGTTTAATTTTGTGTCATATTGGGTTTTTTACATAAATGTCTAAATTGGAGGTATTGATTTAAAATATGTCTATTTTTCTTTTTATTTACATAAATATCCAAAGAGTAATTATAAAGATAATTTTACCCTTCATAAAAAATTGAGAATTAACAAAGAAAGAAATTACGAAAAAGGAAACAAAAAAAAAAGGAATCTAAGATGTTTACCAAATAGGGCTAAAGTTGATTTAATGAAATTGCAAAAAAAAAAAAAAAATTATACAAAAGAAAATTTTGATTTTTTTTTTTTTTTTTGATTTATTGTAAAGAAGGTGTAAATCGTAATGAACTAAAAAAGAGAATATTTTGTTAAAATCAGATTTCACATTAATGAGAAAAATCTAAATAAAAAAAATCTCAAAAAAATATTTGTTATAATGAATATGTCTTTATCATAAAGATATGTTTGATTTCATTTCAACTAATTTATATAAATAATAGTTTTTTTTTCATAAAGAATTTGATTTCATTTATTGTTATTCTTCAATTTATTTGATTAAGACATAAATGACAACCATTTGATTTATAGTAGATTACATAAACAAATAGGTTTTTTCATAAATAATTCATTTGGTTTTTTATTTGAAAAGTATGAATATTCAGCAACTTTTATCGTTAATATTTTGTGTTGTGTTTATTATTTAGAATGAAACATCATCTTTATAGTAAATATTTTAATTTATTATAATTATTGCGATGTTTATAACTAATTTTAATTTATCAAAGATAATTCACATTTATCAACAAAAAATACTTATCATTAAAATCAAAAAACAAAAAAAATAAAAATAAAAGAATCTGTATAAAAATAAAATGATGTCAATTATAATTAAAGGATAAAATAAGTATTATAGATATTTATTTGTAAAAAAATAGACATATATATAATATTATTAAAAAATGAATATATTTCTAAAAATCAACTTTTTTATATAATTTTTTCTTTTGCTTTAGGTTGTTGACTTCTTTTATGACTAGGATCTCAGATAATCAGCCCAAGCCCTGTTACGTAGTGCCTAGTGGACAGCCCAACTTTCCTTCGTGTGCGCGATATGAATGGTTGTAATTCGGCGGTTGAGAGAAATGCCAGAAGTCCATTGCTTGGATTGATTTACGCTCTATGAGAAAAGTACTTGGAGAGATTGTTCTCTCTATGAGAAGTATCTGAAATGTATCCTTATTCCTTAATACTATCATATTAAGATACCAGCAGTAGATATTAATGATCATTTGATTCTCTTTCAAGATATTTAGATTGCGTTTGGTTCACCGGTTAGAGATGAAATTTTTAAGTTAGAGTTTATTGATTTTTCAAAAACTAATTATTATTTTTGTTGAGTTTTCAGGAAAAAAGACAAAAACTAAGATAAAAAAGTACATTTTACTTGGAGTTGAGTTGAAATGTCAAACAAAGCATTAGAGATATATCATCGTAATATTAAAAATTATAGTAAATGATAATTTTAGGTATCGATCATGATACCTATAGATATTATACTATAAATTAAAATAATAAAAATTCCGGCAACCAGCCAGGGGCACTACAATACAAGTCTTGGTTGCTTGCATTATCTCTTTTTACTTTTGTTTACATTTTTTATTGATAGCGATATGTTCTTGTCATTTTTCATGTCTCCTCATGTACGATAAGAAAAAAGTCTTACATCCAAATGAGAGGTCAAACTAAAACCACTTCCTCCCTCACGATTCGGTGACCGAAATAACATATCTAACTTATCACAAAATAACGGATTCTTCACCCTCAAGAGTCCGAAGAAACTCCTCCTTATCGGTCCTAAGTAACAAATCCAACTACCTAATACGAAAGAGAGTCTTAAATCCGAGCGAGAGGTCAAACTAATTAAACCTACTTCCTCCCAATTTGATACGAACGAATCTTGATGAATGAATTGATTTATTGTTATATTGTATATCCTACTTCTTAATGAACTCTTTTCCTACTTGGACCTGCAAAGAGGAGAGGAAGAAATTGTAGACCTAGAGGGGCAAAAAAGTCAATACAAATTTTTCTTTGGGAGAATATGTGGCAGAATTTCTCATAGTTTTTTGTTGACGACAGAAAGTCGACCCCTAGTATTTTTTGTGGCATTTTCCACAATTACTCTACTATTTATAAGGAAGTTTGATCACTTAGACCTCTTCAGCATATGTTAAGATGCTCTAACAGAAAAGTTTCCATCTTCAAAATTTTTTTTTTTTTGTTGAAGTCCTAAAATATGACTTTGTAGTAAAAGTTTTTCCTCTGAAAACTTCATAACTTGGATAAGACTTCATATAAGACTTTTTTAATTATGTTTTATTGCTCATTGATAATATCAAGTATTAATTTTGTTGCATGAAACTTTTCTGAAAAAAAAAAACAATTCACATACCTCAAAAACCATATACCTTTTGATTCTTTTTTAGTAATTTTTGAAAACCATATAATTTCAATGATATAGAAAGCAGACTATGCCACTAAATATTCAATAGTAGAAGAGTATCATAAAAAATTTGGAGAGTTTACTTATGATCTACGATTCTACATATAAGAAATGCGGTAAGAGAAGAGCTGACGCTTGTATTCTTGAAAGCTAAAAATGTATCCTGTTTGGCGTGGAAGAAGATAACAATGTGCAGCATTAGATTTTTCCTTTTTTTATTTTTTCTTCCCCAAAGTCCAAAACACACTCATCTATGTGTGCACTTTTGGTTGATATAGGTTAGCTCTATGTTGTGTATTATCAACCGATTTCCACGGAAGGTAGTAAAATGAAATCACATTTATTTCATAGGTTTAAATTCACAAAACAAACGATAAATATTATATTTTCATAAAAGAAAACATTACATATTTCTTTTTTAATTGTATGTTTAAAACGATCGTCCAAACAGGCTTGTTTCTGTTTAACCACGAACCGGTGCAACGAAAAAAAAAAAAAAAAAAAAGGAATAATACAAAGTGGTGAGTCACATTGACATCATTCCGAAACTAAGGATCCATTTGGTTCGCAAGTTTGAGTTGATATTTTGAAGTTGAAATAGTAAATTTTATTGACTTTTCAGAAAAGACAAAAAAATTTTTGGGAAAAAGACAAAAACTTTTGAGGAAAAAGATAAAATTTGAGTTGAAAAATTAAGATTGAACTGGTGTTCCAAACGCACCCTAATTAAAGCCATTTCTCTCTCTTATAAAAATAAAATAAAATAAAGCCATTTGTCTCTCTCTCTTTTCATTTTTCTTGTGAGAATATAAACTCCGAATCATGCTTTTTGAGGGACAATGATTGGACGAATACTTTCATACATTATACATACATATATATGTATGCACTCATATATATATATATATATATTTGTATTGACCAAAAAAAAAATTAGAGAATGTCTCTGGCCTTGTATATGGACCACATTCAATCCTCCGCAGCCC
Source organism: Ficus erecta (assembly GCA_008635985.1). Classification (NCBI taxonomy): domain Eukaryota; kingdom Viridiplantae; phylum Streptophyta; class Magnoliopsida; order Rosales; family Moraceae; genus Ficus; species Ficus erecta. The sequence goes on from BKCH01000040.1 coordinate 388,284, forward strand.
CTTTCGGGGATGGATACTGACACAGCAGACCTACAGTGGCACTGATGTGAGGCTGTTGTTTGTCGTGAGAGGGCGCAACTTCCGTTTTATTAATAATATTCTTTACTATAAAAAGTCCAAGGACTACAATTATTGCTCAACCCAATAACATTGCCAGTGGGAATGCAAAAGGCACTTATAAAATTATAACAGGTCACTATAGATCATATCTCTCAACATCACTCTCCATAATTTTATCTCTACTGACTACAATATTTAATTTTATTTTACAAAGAGCATGAGAGCCAAATAAACGACCAATTTAATTATATAGTTTGATAAGTGACCAAATTAATTATATATACATGCATACATATTAAGCTGAGGTTGTAACATGTGTATATATATATATATATATATATATAAAAGAGCGCTTAGAGTATAACCAGTTAAATTGTTTAATGGTATCATCTAATATTTTTTCAGATATTAGATGATGATATGAGAAAATAATCAAAATAGTCATTTTTTTTATTTAATTAAGTAATTAATATGACATAAATTCTTTTTTACTTAAATGGACATGATATAATATTTTTAGTTTTATTTTTATATCATATTGATCTAGTGTCAAATTTTATGTTATGTTAATATAATGATTTTTGAATTTGTATCGTTAAAATGTTTTTTTCTATTTTTGATTGATTAAAGTTTTTTTAGTTTTGCCTAATACAAACAATTCAAATGTCAACTAACTTGTCGACTTTTCCATCATTTAAGGTAAGTTGATTGTGCCCTGATTCTGGTCTATAAAAATATAGATATGTAATGGAGTCCAATTTGACTGACTCATTCAATTAACCCATAGTTGGGGCCATCTCAGTAAGGGCTGCGTAGCTACAGCCGTTAAAATAAAAAAAATAAAAAATAAAAAAAGAGGAAAAAAAAGAAAAAGTAATAAAGCTAAAAGATCTAAAGGCCATGCACGCTTGCAATTGTGGTTGTGGACATTCTTTTTTTTTTTTTTTTTTTTTTCCCAACCGTTGTGAATTTATATATATATATATATATATTAAGTACAAATAAATGATAGACCCACACAAATAATATTAAAATGATATCAAAAATGTTAAACATCATTTATTAATATAAGATCAATCTTATACATAAAATTTATTAATAAGATCGACCGTCTATTATAATAAATATGCTTTCAAATATTTTTCAATCCATGTAAGCTCCATTTATATTATTTGTTTGGTAGAAAGCTCCCTTATACTATGCTTTGCAAGTAAGTCCACCATCTATATTGTAAATTCATCAGTGAAATCGGTTTTGTTGGACTTGGGACCCACTTGCAAGTCCCCATCACTGTCAACTAGGTTCTACTTCTTCGATCAACCGCATCTTTGTTTTCTTTTCGATTTGACTACACTCTTTTAAAAAAAAAAAAAAAAAATTCTAAGAGAAAAAAGATTATCGGTGTTTCAATGTTTTCCATTATCTTTTTTTAGCGCAAAATTCTTGAGATCTTGAATGATCTAGTTTTAGTACTGTCACTTTAAAGGGGTGTCTGGTATTTGAGTTGAGTTGAAATTTTTAAATTTAAATAGTAATTTTTGTTAATTTTTTAGAAAAGACAAAAAACTTTTTCAGAAAAAAACAAAAATTTGAGTTTAAACCTTAAGTTTGAGTGTGAGAGCCAAACTCCCCCTAAGCTTCATATTAGATAATTAATTAGTCAAATAAAAATCTTAGCGTGTATTTGATTGGTTCACTTTGAAGCATTCATTTGATACTAAAATTTAGATTGTAAAATTTGGATGTAAATTGATCGTGTGTTTATCAATACGCTTGAATTCTTTGAGTTAAAAAGTTTAAAAACTTGAAATGTGTTCGAAAAAAATATTAATATGGAACTTATTTCGTTCGTATCAAATTTTACACAGTTTTTTGTTAAATAATCTCATTTGTACTTGTCTATGCAAAGTTATAGACTTTTAAAGTTTGAGTTATAAAATTGTGTGAATAGTGAAGCTGAGGGAAAAAGATAAAAATTAGATTGTAATTATAGGGTTTGGATTGAAACACCAAACAAGCATGATTAAACAATTTCAATTATTTTTTATCTTTGTTTAAAAGTGAATTCAGCTTTACTATTTACATATCCAATTCTAACTTAAAAATTTAACCTTTAAAAGTTCACTATTTTATTATTTTAAGTTGAAATAAGATAATTTTTTAAATTCTATATAATATTGAAAGGAACAAGACAAGATCTATAAAAAAAGGGACAATATAGAAATTTAAAACAATTAGTATGCATCTTTTTAACTTTTCTCCCTCTTACCAAACAACATAAGAATTCATACAATCTTCTCTATCATTTCTTCTCTCCATCCTTCCTATCAAACATAATCTAAATCTCAACTCAACTCTAACAAAAATAACTTTCAAACTCTAACTCAAACAGGTCATTCAAGTAACCTCTTAGTGAAAGATACTAGAATATCTAATTTTAAATTCATTGGGTGACAAGAAAAAATATATAAATCTTCACGGATGTACCAGCATATTAGATGAATTTGACTAAAAGTTAGATCAGGTGAATCATATTTATGCTTAACATTTGATCCCAACAACAACTAAAAGGATTCCTACACATGTAATATATGCTTTGATTCTCCAACATCCAAATATTATTACTTAGGGGGTGTTTGGCAAAAGGTTTAGTTTAAGCCAAACTGTACTTTTTTCATAATGTTTTTTGTATTTTTTCCCAAAAAGTTGTTTGTCTTTTATGAAAATTCAAAAAAATTCAAAAAAATTTACTATTTAAACTTACAAATCTTAACTCAAACTTACACACCAAACACCCCCTAAATATAAGGGGGTGTTTGGTGTGTAAGTTAGGGGGTGTTTGGTGTGTAAGTTTGAGTTAAGATTTGTAAGTTTAAATAGTAAATTTTTTTAAATTTTTTTGAATTTTCAGAAAAGACAAATAAATTTTAGAAAAAAAGATAAAAAATATGATAAAAAAAATATAATTTAATTTAAACAGAGTTTTTTACCCAACAACACCTTATATGTTCGTGAGAAGAGACGAGGGTAATGTTGGTAGCAAAACTTTATTTGGCTACTGACTTTTAATTGAAAAGAGTGGAACGAGATAAGACTACCTTTTTTATTCTTTTTCCAAAAACGTCTCAATCAATCAACACGTGTTGTTTTGATTCTAGCAGAGAATGTAACTGCGGGAGAGCAACTGCACGGAAAACAAAAAAAAAAAAAAAAAAAAAAACCAAAACAAAACAAAGCCGTTTTAAAATGGCCACAGGCTGCCACACTAGAATGATATGAACCATTCATATTGGTCTCTTTTAATCCTTTCCTCAAGGGAATGATGTTAGAAAATAGAGATCTTATTAAACTTCAACTTTATAATTAACAAATTTTACAATAACATTTTATCTTATTTTATATTATCAGTAATAATTACTGTTAAAATAATAATGTGTTCATTATGTTTATATCACGCTCATATTTTTTTTACATTCTAAAAAAACCATGTTCTTTGATTGTAGAATAATTATGTGATAAGATAATTTCATTACACTAAATTTATCAACATTCTACACACTTAAGGGGTGTTTGGCTCATTAGTTCAAACTCATCATTATCAATTCAATTTTTATCTTTTTCCCCAAAAGTTTTTTGTCTTTTTCTGAAAAAGTCAACTAAAATCACTATTAAACTTACAAATCTTAACTCAAACTTACACATCAAATATCTCCTTAAATTTAACGCACAAAAGTTGTTTACTTTTTCCACATTTGAATATTAACTTAGTTTTACTTTTATAATATTAAACAAAGTTGTTATTTTTGAAATACAGAAAAAAAAAAAAAAAACTTCAAGAGAAACATAAAAGATAAATTTGATTAAATTAAAAATAACACAAAAATTAGATTTATATTAATCCCAATCCTAACACTAATCCTACCATGTATATAAAAGTGTGAAAGTGCAATGCCTCTTCTTCCTACACATGGCTTGCCTTTCGTCCTCCTCCGCCTCCTCCTTATTATTATTATTATTATTATTTTGCCTTTTCTTTTATGTGACCATTCACACCCCCCCCCCCCCCCCCCCCTGCATCATTTTTTTTCCCTTCGTCCACGTGGCTTTCCTTTCGTTTTCGTCCTCGTCCTCCTCCTTTTTATTTTTTTTTAATTTGCTTCTCCGTTTTTTTTTTCAGCTTTTTCTTTGATTTGACCATTTGCCTCCGTGCATTGTTATTTTTTCCGTTTGATATCATCTTACATTTTTCTCCTTTTTTTTTTTTTTTTAATCTTAACATATATAAAAAATAAAAAATTATTCTCTCCTTATTCTAATACTTGTCAAACCAATTTTTTTTTTATATTTTTTTTCCCACTTATTTTATCATTTCCTGCTCTATCTTATTCTCTGTCTTTGTCTCATTATTAAAAGTGGCAATGATCTTTATACAGTAATTTCGTCCTCTCTTATTTTGTTGCCATGTTTCACTTCAGTTTTTTTTTTTTTTTTTCTTCATGTTTCACTTCAGTAATTTCTTCCTTTTTTATTTTTCACTTACTTTCGGGTTCAGCAGGTATTTTTTTTTTCTTTTTCTAATTATGTTTTGTATGCATACACTAACGAGAAGCAACCCCTATACCTATATTTGATTCTTCCAAAGAGTTAAAATAAGCTACTTAAAGTGACTGATCAGAAGCGGCCACATGCCATATTATTCTCTTTTTCTGATTTTTTTTTTGTTTAAAATTTTTTTAACGTTGTCTGCAACTTTTTTTTCGCTGTCGTTTTTTTTTTTTTGAATTAAGTTGAGTGACTTATTTTATTCATTACATTTGTTAAACTTTTTTGTGTAATAAAATGAACATTTGTTATTTATTTATTTATTTAATTAAATTTAATCAATCAATAAATTTGATTATTTGTATTATAATTAGTCAATAATTAATTACGGTTAATTATTGATTTATCAAATTAATTTATACGATCACTGAAAATTGATTGATCATTTAAAAAAAGTTTTAATTAAATTTTAAAAACTTTAACTATTTATTTAAAAACTTATTAAAAAAATTATTTACCTTTAAATCTCTCTCTTTTCCTCTCTAATTTCCCCTTCCCTTTCTTTCATCTTTAATAATGCAAAAGTTCACATACCTTCTACAATATTTTTATCTACCCTATTTAATTATCATATCTCACTTTTTTTTTTTTTTTTTCTCTTTCATTCCTTTTGTTTTGCTTCTTTGCCTCTATTAAAACAAATTCTATTATTAAAGGATTTTCGACGCGCTGTTTAAACTCGTGAAAAAAAAAGTATAAGAAAAATTAATCTAAAACATTTTTTTTTTGATAAAATAAAATAAAACACTTCTAGGCGTCTGCCGAAACTATAAATAGCAGCAAACGAAACGCAGCACTTTCAAGGGAGTTCCATTTTCCAAAGCTCTGCTTGCTTAGGCCTCAGCTTTTTAGCTATGGCGTGTGTGAGCGAGGAGAGCTGGGTCCCACTCCCCGGTCCCACCAAAATGCTCTCTCAGCGCTCTTCTTCTTCTTCTCTCCGACAAGACCAAGAAAACGCCGATGAAAACCCAAAGCAGAACAACTTCATCCGACCCGAGTCCACCGCCTACCGGCTGGAGAAGGTTTTCCCCGTCTACGCATTGGGGCTTCCCAACCCCGCCTCCGAACCGGCCCTCTCGGTTCCCAACAACTCCTCCTCGGCCGCCGCCGACGCCGACCCCATTTGGGAAGCCGTCAGACAAGAGGCCAAGCTTGTCGTACGCTTTTTTTTTTTTTTTTTTTTTAAACTAATAATAATGCTTTCCTTTCTCAATTGCTCTATTCAATTTTTCCTTCTTTTAGCCTCATTTACCAAAATATGGATTTTTTTTTTTTCTTTGTTACCCAATTTTTGTTTTCACTTTAATTTTTATGGGTTTTTGATATAATGAAAATTATCTTGGAAAAATGGTTAAAAAAGTAAGCTTTGTGTTTAATAGAACATTTTTTGCTTATCACTGATAAATAAATACTCATATTTTGCAGGCAGAAAATGAGCCAATTTTAAGCAGCTTCTTATACGCAAGTATACTTTCACATGATTGTTTAGAGCAAGCCTTGGGTTTTGTGCTTGCAAACCGACTCCAAAATCCTACCCTCTTAGCAACTCAATTGATGGACATATTTCATGATGTTATGATTTATGATAGGGACATTCAACGCTCCATTCGCCTCGATGTGCAGGTAACTAACTTCATTGCTTATAGAGATTCCATTGTTCATTTATAGCACTATGAACAATTATGTTTAATTTTGTCGTTTGATCTTCTCTTCTCAGGCATTTAAGGATCGGGATCCGGCTTGCTTGTCCTATTGTTCAGCCCTTTTGTACCTCAAGGTATCCCGCTCTGCCGTTCCAATTTAGTGGTCGGGGCAATTCCTATGAGCATTGCTATTTATGTGTGCTGCTATTTATCGTCACACATGTGACAGCATAACAGAAGTGTCACGTGGCAAAAGAAGAATGATAGTTAGGTCACACGCTGCTGCGTGACAGTTCTGATATGTTGTTGCATATGTGGTGATAGGTTGCATTTTTCCACTTGGTTTGATCCCTTTCACTATGAAAGTTTAGATGAAGAGAAAAGATATAATCTTTAATGTCTATTTTTGTGTTGCTAAAATTTGTGGTACTGGTGGGGTTAGTTACAATATTTGTTTCCTCTATATCTACCATCTTTCAGATTATTGATGAGTGACGTCTGATCGTGTTTTAGGTGCATTTATTTATATGTTTAAGCATTAGGTGTTTGTTAATCATTTTTATAATGCAAGTCGTAGTTTTTCAGGGATACCATTCTCTGCAAGTACACCGAGTAGCTCACGCCTTGTGGAATCAAGGTAGAAAAGTACTGGCATTGGCACTACAAAGCCGAATGAGCGAGGTACTTTTGCTTGTATGATAAAAGTTATCTCTTTAGAGTGGTTTGTGCATTCTTTTTTCTGTTTCTAACTTTCAAGCTATTTTCGCCAGGTTTTTGGAGTTGACATACACCCAGGTACTCCTTGTGAATTTCACAATCCATAAACATCCCAAAACCAGAAAAAGGAATCTTTTAACTCTAAAGCATTACAAAGCTTTGAAAGCTGCTTTTAAGACCTGTTATCATTTTCCTTCCCCTTTTATTTTTCTCTCTGTAGCTGCACAAATTGGCGAGGGGATATTATTGGATCATGCGACTGGGGTTGTTATTGGTGAAACTGCAGTTGTGGGAAATAGAGTCTCATTGATGCATGTAAGTCGATTTCTTTCTTAGTTCCTGTTTCCAATATAGGTCATATTTCATGTTGAGCTACCACGTGCTTGTTGAAATCGAACGCCTGCTTCATTTCCCATATATAGCAAAGTAGTTGGAATTCTTCCTTGTTGAATTGGAAAGTGATAGAAGCTAAAAATAAAATAAAACGTTTTTAACTCGTATCAAAAGCAGATGGACTGAATCCTCACGTCGCACAAAGCTCTGTCTTGTTTGATGGCTATAGAAGCTTTTATGGTGGAAAAGGACCCATAAACCTCCAACGTCAAGATCGGATAATCCGAAGGCTTTGCTACTTTCGTGTTACTAATGATTTGTGTGAAAGGCTATAAGATTAAACTGCGGCACATTGACTGGCGCTTCCTGCTTTCTGTTTCTATATTATTTTCTTTTAATTTTTCTTTCCTTTTCCAAAATTGAGCTTTGATTGTCCTGATCACGAAAAACGTTTGATAGGGTGTAACTCTAGGGGGAACTGGGAAAGAAACTGGTGATCGCCATCCGAAAGTCGGGGAAGGTGCCCTTATTGGAGCCAGCGTGACTGTGCTTGGGAACATAAAGATAGGTCATGGTGCCATGGTGGCTGCCGGTTCCCTGGTGTTAAAGGATGTTCCTCCTCGCAGGTAGACAGTAATAACTATATTAGCTTCTTAATTATGTTGTTACCTTTACAATGATATGGAAGTGATATATATAAATATATTTTTCCCGGCTCCAAAGCGTGGTGGCAGGAATACCAGCAAAGGTGATTGGATTTGTAGATGAGCAAGACCACCCCTCATTAACCATGAAGCATGGTACGTTACCTGCAACAAAAATGCAAAAATAACCATCTATGTTTCGGTTCAAACTATGTTATCATATCTTATGCCATGCTTGCTTGTTCTTATCGAGCACAGATGCTACCAAAGGCTTTTTCGAAAGAGCTGCTGATAACTTCAGAGATGCTAGATCTTCCGGTTAGCAACTGTCACCATTTTTTTCAGTTAATTTTATTCCAAAGAAATGTTCAAGTGGGAAAATGTTGGAAATGGCTGCTTTTCATTTGCCTTTTAGTTGTATCTCCTGATGTCCATTAGTCCGATGCAGTTAAAAATCCCCCGTTATAATCGGGAAATTAAGGCATGAATATTGAATAGGACGCATATTTTTTTCAGGAGCCAAAAATGGTGGCAATTGAGAGATGCAGAAGACTTGGACAGCCTTTTTTTTTGTTTTTTTCCCTCAACTGTCTGTTCAAGGCATCCTTGGTAGTTAAACTTAATTTTGTACTTTGTTTGGGTGGTCAGGTCAAAAAAGGAGGAAATATTTTGTTGGGGGAGGGAAATGATGTATTTTATGATGTTTACCTATTTTGGATTCAACAGTTAGTTTAAGTGGCCATATGATATTAACCTCTCATTGTTGCAAGTTAATGTCTTAATATCAATCATTATCAGCACCACAAGGTTTAAAGTACAGGCCACCCTTTTTAATTTTGTTTCTATTTTATTGTTGCAACATGAACAAATTTGGAGAACTAAACACCACCAAGGGACTATTGAACAATAAAAGTTTTTTTTTTTTTTATTTTTTTTTATTTTTTTATTTTAAGGAAAGGAAGTAAAATAACATTTTTATAATAAAAAATTGAAGTAAATAATAAGTTATAAAAATAGAAAATTTATTAGGTAAATCATGTCCTTAGTCGGTTGAGTAATTAGCATGAGAGCTAATATAACAAAGGGTGGATTATTGATACCTCTTATTTTGTTTTTTTTCCATCAATTTTTTAAAATCATCAACGAATTAATTTTTGAATTAAAAAAATTACTTCTTCCATCCCTTAGTTTTCCCAAAAAACCCTTATAACTAAATTATTTGTCTTTTTTCTTTTCCCACATACTAAATCTAACTCATTGCAGACATTTTTTTTAATATGTTATGTTTTATTTTTATTTTTAAATTTTTTTCTCAAGAATTTTTTTTTCTTTTTAGACATCCAATAAAAACTCTTTATTAGTTTATATATTGAGGTAAAAATCTATGAACATATTATTTGGTATACTTCTTTTTAAGACAATAAAAACTTAAGGATAATATACTGATAAAGTTGAGTACTCAACAAGCATGGTTGAAAAATGTTATGAATTTGGTTAATACTTTTATTAGATAATTAGAAAAAACTCACAATTTAGAGTTTGTATGAATTCCTAATCATTTCTCTCAATTATTTATAAAATGAATAACCAATCAAATCAATATATTTGATGATATATCCAAATCATGTATATATGTTTTCATTTACTTGTTATTTATTAGAAAACAAAAAACTAGTTATAACATGGAATTACAAAAACTATTGAAAAATAAAAATAATAACAAACAAAATAAAAGTATCTTCTATTAAAAAACATTCTTGTGGAAATGAATAAAAAAAAAAAAAAACAACAAAATAGAACATTTAAAGAAAAAGTAAAGAAAAAAATGTAAATGGATTTAGACGGTAAAGGGAGGAGAAATAAAAAAGTAAAAAAATTATTTATAAGAGGTATTTTGGAAAAATTAAAGGGTGGAACAAATAGTTATTTAATTCTAAAATTAATATGGTAAATAATTAAAACAAGGGGGTGTGAAAAATAAAATGTGGGGTACCAATAGACTCACCCTATAACAAAATATCTAAAATATTTTTAAAAATAGTAAATTTTCCCTATATATGAGATCAAAATTTACCTTTTTATTCAACCTTTTTTTTTTTACCAGATTAAGTTAACCATTCTACTTATTGTTTTCTCTCTCTCTTTTTTTTTTAATTAATTTTTTGGATTTGATTCATATTTCTTTTCAGATTTAAAAATCTCTCTTTATTGATAACTATTTCGTGATTTATGCATTCACGATATTCATCATTTAGAAGAACGAGAACTTGATAATGAGATTGGAGCTTTTCAAAGAAAAATAATACTAAAAACACAAACTCTAATCCTAATTTTATGTTTCAATATAAAATATATAATCCCAGCTCTAATTTCAACATAAATTATAGTACTTATTAATATACATGTTTTAACTTAAAAAGGACCACAAAATAATACCATCTCCCTATAAAACCGAAAATTATAACAAGTAAATTTTTTACAAAACTAAAGAAAATAAATAACAAAACTTGATATTTACTTCCAAAATTTACTGTAACCAGGATATTTACGTCGTTGTCCCATGATCCAGCTCTCATTTGGGCCCAAGTGTTGTTGAGCCCACAAGCCCAGAGTGAAAATTGGGCCTTGAAAAAAAAGAATTGAGGGAGCAGAATTACGAAAATCACCCTCGGACAAAATCGAAAAAGTATTCTGGCTGTTAACTTACGAAGAATGACGATGCGTTGAGCAACAGAGGACCGTTCCCTGCCGTCCCGTCCGGTCGTGACTTCCCACGGCGTCGTTTTCTGGGGGATCTCCGACACCTCCGATCTTCACCCTCACATTTCCCTACTTCCTCACCTCTAAGGTATTCTCCATTTCCACTTCTATTTCTTTCTCTTCTTCACCAGCTGATTTTGTTGCTTAAGCTGGGATCTGATCGATTCCGAGCTTGTCTGGATTCTCCTTCAACCAAGATCCTTCCAATTGTTTTCTTCAATTAATTACTGTCCAAAATTTTATTGAAAAAAAAAATCAATTAAGAGAGAATTATAATTGTTTTGTATTTATCTAGATAATTGTTTGTTCCGATTTCCAGCGCCAAAATAGGATAATTTTGATCTTGAACGTGTTTTTTCAAGTGGGCAAGTTCCGGATTTTCTTAATAACTTCGGTATTAGCTTCAAGGGAATGATTTCCATGTTCGTATGTATATTGAAGTGTATATATGTTTGTATACTTTTGCAGTTATTAATCGTTAAGTGAGAACTTTTGGTGAAATGGAGGATACTGTTGCACCTGATAACCAATTGTCTGGCTCCAACAACGGGGATATTGTCGTCGAAAATGGTATTTCCGATGGCGGCCTATCTTCGACGGATGGTCACGATGAGCTTGTTCAAACGGTTATTGAGCTGAGGTTTCAGAATGACTACTTGAAGTCCCAATTCGAAGGCTTCAAGAATTTTGAGTCGGTGGATCATGCGTCGGATGAGCAAAAGAAGGGAAGTGAGGAAGAGGCAGGTGCCAAAGAGCTTCAGGAGATGGTGGAATCCTTAAACAAACAACTTTTGGAAGAAAAGCAAACACGGGTTGCCGCGGAGGAGGCCTTAAAGCATCTTCAAGTGGCGCATTTGGATGCGGATGCAAAAGCCCAGGAGCTCTCTGTGAAGCTTGTTGAAGGTCAAATTTGTCTTTGTGTCTATTCTTATCTACATTGCCTTTGTGTTTTGGGGATAGAGAAAATCTGTGCTATGATGAATCTGGTAGTTCACGTAATTGTCTGTGAGAGTTGCGGATTGCTTATACATTTGCAAATTTGTATTGTATTATATGCATACTTTGGAAGGAAAATATTGTTAGGCTTGTTATGCCTTGTAAGAGAAAGAAACATGAACGAATTATTGAAGCTTAAAAAGAATCTTTTAGCAAACTTTTTGCTCTCTTTTCATTTTAGACTGAATATATAGCACTGTTTTCTTCTCATAGCTCAGCAGAAGTTAGATCAAGAAATAAAAGAACGTGAGGAGAAGTATTCTGAGCTTGACTCAAAATTTAACCGCCTTCATAAAAGAGCCAAACAGCGCATTCAAGATGTTCAAAAGGTAAATCAACACTGAAAACATCATTGATTAGGCATTATCTTATGGTGGAAGAAATTTCTCCACATCATATCATGTTGTCTTGTTGTTAGGGATTCACCATGCCAAAATCAATTAAAGAACAACAATGTAATGATGACAGCATATGACGAGTAAAAGTTTATGTCAGGAATGCCTGTCTTTATGTGCAAATTAAAGTTGTATGTCGTTTGGAGATTGTAATTTTCAGGAAAAAGACGATCTCGAGGCACGATTACGGGAGGTAAATGAATCGGCTGAGCGAGCATTGTCTCAACAATCAGTATTACAGCAAGATTTGGAACGTACCCGGCAACAAGCAAATGAAGCATTGAAAGCAATGGATGCAGAGAGACAACAATTAAGAAGTGCAAACAATAAGTAAATCTCTAACTGCTTTTTGCATATGCTGAGAGATTTGTGCTGTTTCTCCATGCCTTTATGCCTAGAATAGAATTTAAAATTGGCCTGGTAATTTAGATTTTGGGAGAATCAGTTACCTAACATATTTACCTTACCGTACTTCTTTGGGACTGGATAGTGGATAATGCTTAATTTCTATTATTGTCCTTCTCATTTATCATCTATTTATGACAATGCTGTTGTTCAGACTCCGAGACAACATTGAGGAACTGCGACATTCATTACAACCTAAAGAGAGTGCTCTCGAGGCATTGCAACAGTCACTTCTGGAGAAGGATCAGGTAGGAGTCTATATGGGTTTCGTTGATAAGCCCCAAACTGAGGTTCTGAAACTTTTGCCAAGAAGCTAGAATGCAGCTCCATGATCTTTTGTGTCTACAGTGTAGAGAATGATATTATATATTTCTTTTTGTCTCTGGATGTTTTCATATGCTTTGTGGATATTCCAATTTCCATGTTCCAAATCAAATTAGGGACACACGAGATATCTTCTCCAATTACTTTAGAATACGACACTTGAGGCATCTTACTATCCCGGTTTCACTTAATTTATGGATTATCTATTTGATCGTCATGTGTGAAATTCTTATGATGAAACAGTGACGTACAAATGCAACAAAGTCATCATGAACATGCACTTGCTATTTGCACGATTTTTTCATTAACCATCCTAAAAACAAAATATTGCTTATTGTTCTTGAAGTGGCATGATTACAATCCATATTTCCAAAAATTTTATGTTCTTTTTTTTGTTTCTTCTCTTTCAATCATTTAGCAAGAGATTTAATTATGTCCACTTTTTTTTCCGATTAATGTCCATTCATCTTAGATGTTGGAAGACATGCAAGGATTGCTACAGGCTGCTGAAGAAAAACGACTAGCTTCAATAGCCGAACTCTCCACAAAACATCAAAACGTTAACTTCTCACACTTGCCTTAAATGTTGTTTTCATTGTTGAACACGAGCCTTTTTTTTTTTTTTTTTTTTTTTTTTTCAATTTTTATTTCAGCAAGAACGGTGCCTTATCCATGCTTTGTCCATGTTTCATTCAGAACTTGGAAAGCTTGGAAGCCCAACTGGCTGATGCAATATCAGATAGAGGTAAAGCAACCGAGACTATTTCTTCACTTCAGGTGAGTATTGTTATTATAATATCCGTTTAATGTTGTACATGGTTGACAGTGGGGCTACTAATTGATCTGAAATGTTGACAAGATGGATTCATTACTGCTATAATTATCAAAATGAAGCGCATTTACAACAATCATTATTACGTTTATCCAAGCTTAGTACAAAATTTTGTGCTTGATTTGACGAGCTTTCTCTGTAGATTTTTCTTCCCACCTATACATTAGTTAACGTCAATTGACTAGAATATCTAATCTCTGCTGAATCCATTCCCAACATTATACCCTCATAATTTGATCTTCAAATGACCATGTATTCAGCTAAAGTTTAGATATTTTCATGGCTTCTTTTACTAGCTTACCAGTGCAATCCTTGAGCCTTCTCTAGTCTCCCATAATTTTTCAGTTTACAAATTTTACTGCTTGATTGTCCAGGATTTTTTTCCCAAGATTTTACAATATCAGATCATCTTTAACAGAAGTGAGACTTTTTTCTCCAGATGCTGGTTGCAGAGAAGGAAACGAAGATTGCAGAAATGGATGCAGCATCAACAGGTGAAGCAGCACGACTTAGAGCTGCGTTGGAAACTGTAAAAGGAGAGATTGCTCACTTGAAAGATGAGCATGTATGAACTCCAACTTCTGTGATGCAAAAAGTTATGATTATCCATATTGGGGGCCTTTGGATATGTGTGTGTGTGTTTTTTTTTTTCCTTGGATGTTTGTTGATGATATGTCGTTGACCTACTATGTGTTGGTTGATTGCTGATAATTTTGCTTCGAATCCAATAAATTTGTTCACATACATGCTGTTTAAACTAACTTCAGTATCATCGTTGCGTTATGGTTTTGGAGCTTCTTGAAATATGCTTCTTTCAAGAGGGGTTATATCGTGTCACCTAATCTGGATATTAACCGAGTGCTATGAAATGGAATTAATACTTAAAGAGTCATTGCAATACATAATTGTTGTTAGTTGTCGGTCTGCGTAGTTTGGCCTTTCTTGCTGAAACATGCTACCCTTTTAAGGAGTGATTTTGTTATTAAACAATTAGAGATATTTGTGCTTTCAGGAGAAACAGAGGAAGAGCTGGGAAGCCACATCCCAGGCACTCAAAACGAAACTGGAAATTGCTGAGAATAACTGTATACGTGCTGAAATTGAAGCAGCTAAGTTTAGAAGTATACTTCTATCCCTGTTATGGTTTTCATCTGTTGATTTACAGGTATACGTAATACTAAACCATGCTTTTTCAATCGACCAGGCCAATTGGAATCAGAAGTATCCTCGCAAACCCAAGTACTTAATGCGAAGGATGCTGAACTAGCAGCTGCCAGAAAAGAGGTATCAAGATACGACATTCAATTCTTTCTTAACCAATTTCCTTGTTTGCTCTAGATTCTTATAATATACTTGAGAAGATAATATTGAAATGGAGCTGCCAACTACAGCAGTTTGGGTGGCACAGTCACTGCATTGGTCTGGCAATGCAATAAAAACAAAAGAGTTGGCATTGAACTGCTAGTTATCCCTTCTCGTCATTAATGGAGGATCAATGCTAGTTATCCCTTCTCATCATCAATGGAGGAAAAAAAAAAAAAAAAAGAGTTGGCATTGAACTGGGATTATGCATGAATTCTGTTGCCGAGAGAAGATTTCTAGTTTGTATTGAAATAGAATTGTTTGTGGCTTCTGTTTTCATGATGGGTACTCATTATAAGTCAAGGGTTAAGGTGTTCCTTCACTACTGATAGAATTTGGGTTAGTTTTGTTAGTTAGCTGAGTTGCAAGTTTGTTAGGAGTTAGTTGGAGGGGTTAGCCAGAGAATATTGATTTATATGTTCTGTTATATCTGATATCTTGGTGTAGGGTGGTTTTCTCTATTGAAATCCTTAGCATATTAGAGTTCCTATCAGCTACACGTGAAATTATAGAGGCCATGTGTTGAATCTGAAGTTTCTTGATTTGGATTGTTTCCCAACTCATTTCCCGATTATATGAATTTTTTAACCTTGCAGATCAACCGCCTTGAAACTGAATTTTCTGCTTATAAAGTTCGTGCTCATGCACTTTTGCAAAAGAAGGATGCAGAGCTGGCTGCTTCTAAAGACTCCGAGCAAGTCAAAGCTCTTGAGGAAGCACTTAAAGTACATGCTCGTGTTTTTTTGTTTTTATTTTTATTTTTTTGAATCAGAAGGAAAAGAAAAACTTGGGTTGATGTGGGAAAATGCTAATTCTTCTAGTTCGTGTTTTTTTAATGTCTTTCTTTAGGAGGCTGAAAAGGAAGTATCATTAACATGTGCTGAAAGAGATAGAGCCCTTCAAGATCTTCAGGAAACTCTGGCTAATCATGAAAAAGAACTTGCAGCAAAGTAAAACTGTTAATGAGAAGTTTCATTCATTTACGAGAAGTATCATTCATTTCATCATAAATAACTACGTGTTCTGCCCTCTTTCTCAAAAATAGTTTGTCTTTTTTCATGAAGTCTTAAGCTCTTCATAAACTTATCGAATTTTTACATACATATTAGCGTTGTTTTTTCTAGTGTAAACATCATTTTGAAGTTTTCAATTCTCTGTTTGTCATAGAGAAACTGCTCTAACCGCTGTCAAGCAGCAGATCAAGGGCTTAGAAGCAAAGCTTGATTCCACCAATGCCCGCCATCTATCAGAAAGGGAATCATGGGAAAGGAACCTTCGTAACTTAGAAGAAATGTGGCAATGTAAATATTTTCTTTAATTATTTTCTTGTGCTCTTTTTTCTCCTCTAAGAAATCTGATGGCAAATTGTAATTACATTTTTTGCAGCAAGATATGATGCACTAAAAGTTCAAAATGAAGCTTCTTCTAGTGAAGAACTAGAGAAGGAATTGGGGGATCTCAAGCAACGATATAAAAAATTGAAGGTACTTAATTATCCTCAGGCTCCTTCTAGCTTTGACATCTTTTTTTTTTTTTTTAAATCATTTGGGTTTGTTTGTTAAGCTGAATTGTTAATCTGTAGGAAGAGCACACTTCATTTCGTGATCTTGCTGATAGGATGATTGAGGAGAAGGATAATGAAATCTCTAGACTTTTAGATGATAATAAGAATCTTCAGCGATCTTTGGAATCAAGACCAAAAGTAGGCGTCCTTTACTTTTTAAATCTCAAGTACATCTAACCTTATGCATTATCCAAAATCTTTCACTTGGTCCTTATTTTCCTTTTTCTTGTTATTTTCTCCGTCTAATATCTGTAATCATGTTGCCTTGCAATGATGTAAACAATCTCAGGCTGATCAGAATGACAATTATGACACAGGTATTAGGACAGTCTCAGTGCTGTTTCATCTTTTCTGTCTCCTAGTCTAACACAATAGTAGCATATATTGAAAAGTTGGGGTAACTCGTGGATTTTAACTTGTATGTTACATTAAACTGGTATGATCAGGCTTGCAGAAACAGGATGCATCCGATTTAAGCACCTCTATTGCGGAACAACAGATTTTGGTATGCACATTTTGTCTTGAATTCTTTGTTGCAATGAATTTAAACAAATATTAGCTAATAGGATTTCAATCAAAATGGGGATACGCAATCTACTTCCAACTCGTGCTTGCATGTTCTAGATACTTGTGGAGATTTTTAGAGACCCGGTGCCTGTTTCTGGGATATTTTGCTATCTTTGTGTTGCGTCTTCTTCAGAGTTTTGCTTGATAAATTAAATCCAAACATGTTTTGTGCTTACTCATATGACCGATTTCAGCTATTGGCGAGGCAACAAGCCCAGAGAGAGGAGGAGCTTGCACAGTCGCAACGACACATTCTAGCACTTCAAGTATGTAGTCCGATCTAGACATAACTAGCTTTCTGAAGTGCACTTTTGATGCTGTGTTTCAGTTTAGTAAATAGGTTTTATTTTTATTTTTTAATGAATAATTCAGGAAGAAATTGAAGAGCTAGAACGTGAAAATCGCCTCCATAGCCAACAGGTATTAGGAAGCCTGGGCTTGTGCGGATTTCTTCTTATTTATTTATTTATTTATCATGTTTGGAGGTTATTGTTGTTGCTTGCCATTGATTGTTTTTTTTAAAAAATATGACTACAGGAAGCCATGTTGAAGGAAGAACTCCGCAACATGGATAGAACGCAGAAGAGGGAAGGAGTAGATTTGACATACTTGAAAAATGTTATCTTAAAGCTCCTTGAAACAGGTATCTTTACCACTGTATTGGTGTAACAAATACAAAAGTAACTCTCTCTCTTTTCCCTCTATTTTCTTCCCCTTCTCAGTGATACCGAAAGTGCTTGTATTTTCTGTTATCTAAAAATAGGTGAAGTGGAGGCTCTACTACCTGTGATTGGAATGCTGCTTCAATTTAGTCCCGAAGAGGTAAAACCCTATACCCTATGATTATTGCATTTGAAACTCGTAAATATTTGCAGTTGTTCTCAGCATGGACTCTCTGATTGATACACGATTAGTATTGAGGAGATCAGAAAGGTCATTACTATCTGAAAAACTTGCTGGCCGCAATTCAGTATAAGATTGGACATTCTTAGGCCTGGCAATTTGCTTTGGTTCTTTTGGGGATAAAATAGACTTCTCAGGGATTTTCTGGGAAGTGTATAAAACTACGGGTCATATGGGCAGGGCAGGGACTAAATATACAAATTTTCACGTGTGTATGCTGCATATCTGATACAGTTCATTCTAGGAGGTCAATATTTCCAGTTTTATTTGAGTTGTTGAAAACTAACAGAGTACAGAACCTGATCACTCTGGAAGGTTCCAAAAAGCTTCTCACTGGTTATTTTAGATAGATTATTGATAGGACTTGGGTAGCAGTTTGGTTGGTTAAGCTCTTAAAATTAGTTACTTTGAAATTAGTTGGTGAAATAGCAGAGATAATGAGTGAGCATAAATAGAGGGAAAATCAGCTATTGAGACAGGCAATTATTGGGGGGAGAGTGAGTAGTCTTTGAAGCCTTGGGGCTATTTTCTTTGATAAAGCTGATTCATTTCTTCAGTTTCTTGTACATATTGTGAGCGTAATCATATGCTATTCTCTGGATCCTATCAATTATCACCTATTTGGGGTCAATTTCTGCTTTGATTGGCTAATGCAGATACAGAAGTGTCAACAAGCGTATCGAACATCTGCAGAGGCTCTTCCCAGCCCCTCGGGTGATGCTTCAGGATCTGGTCGCTCTCTTTTCTCAAGATTCTCATTCACATAATTGCAGGAAGGATGCAGAGGATTCTTTGGTCACTTGAGAACCGCATATTACCCAGCCGCAGCAAAATTGGCTGCTTGTTTCCTGGGAACCACTGATTGCTGCAATTTAGATGCAGGTAAAGCAAAGTCTGCTGCTCGGTTACCTTACCAAGTTCGAAGTGGAGGCGGGGCCTGTCTTAGTAACTTGTATTCTTTTGTAGCATTATATTATTGTTTTGTGAGACCACAAGAAAATGTAAAGAACCACTACAGGGGAGAATTTAATACGTCAAATTCTTTAGAGAGACGGAGAACATTTTGGCAGTCGGGAGAAATGTCATAAAAAGCTGATTTTTTGATTTTTATGAATTATTTTTAAAGAGTATAGGTGAAAATGTATGATTTTAAAATGAGTATTTTGGGAGAGTAATACTTGAACGAAGGCCTACTTGTCAAGAAGGTAAATTCTGAGGCTAATAAATTACCTATGGTGTAATTTAATGAAAGTGTGTTTTTGACGTGAATACATTTTAGTCCCTATTTGACATCTCCTTTTAACTCATTTTTGAAACGTTTTTATATTGTATTTTCTTTCACAAAAATTTAGATGCGCTTGGATTCCTAATTTATTTTTCCCTGCTTCTTCTTTTTTCTTTTTTCTTTTTTGTTTGTCGGTAATTAACTTCTGATGTGGATGCTTAGAGTATTGGTCAATCACGTCAATCGCAGGATCTTGGAGCTGAGTAAACTGGAGATGGTCTGGTAATTGATAGCCGGCAACAAAATCAAGTCCTCTTTTTTCTTTTTAATTTTGTCTTTTTCATTAAAACTGGCAATCTTGGATTTATCGACCCATTTTCACTCGAATGAAATTGGAAATTGAGATTATAAAACTCAGGGGTGTTTGGTGTTTGAGTTGAGTTAAAATTTTTAAGTTTAAATAGTAATTTTTTGTTGACTTTTTCAGAAAAGATAAAATTTTTTTTTGGAAAAAGATAAAAATTGAGTTGAAAAATTTGAATTTGGATAGGTGAACCAAACTCACCCTCGGACTGACAGATTTTGCACCAACAGCTTGTTTAATAACTCACGTTTGTGTTCATTTTCAAAACCAAGTTATATGTGTTACTTAATATAGCAATATATTTACGCCCTGCTTGGTAGACCAGCTCAAGCTGGTATATTTCAACTTAAACTGAAATGAACCCGTTTGGAGGGTCAGTCCAGTTTGAACCTCCCATTGAACCGTTGCACAGTAAACCGAAATGGGTTTACTGTGCACCCATGTTCTCTTCAACTCTGCCGTTCACGCTTCCCTCGGTCCTGCACTTCTCTCTCGGCTTCCTCCCCACCGGCCCCCCGCGTGCTTCTGTCAGTCTGTCGCCGACGGTAATGGTGGCGGAGATTGTGGCGGATTTCGCGGTGGAGAATCTGAGCGGCTTGGGGGAATGGCAGTGCTTGAGGCGAAGGGCGGAGGCGGAGTGCTTGGAAGAGAGCGCCGCCGTCTTCGATGGTGGAGACTGGTGGAGAGGTGGAGAGGTAGAGAGAGGGCGGGGAGGCAAGGAGGTGCGAGATGGTGGAGAGAGAAACCGCCATTGATGTTTGGAGAGAGAGAGAGAGAAAGAGAATAGTATGAAGGGAGGGAGAGTGTGTGAAAGAGGGGGAGATTGGTTTTGTTTGGTATGGCTTTGGTATAAATGAAAGAAAAGACAAGAAAAAGAAAAAGGCTTTTAAAGAGTATTGAAAGAGATGATAATCTTTTTTTTTTTATTTCTCTCTTTGTTTCATTGTTTCTTTAATGGAGTTTAGTTTTTTTTTTTTTTTTTGGTTGGACGGCCAAAGGAGGAGGAGGCGCAATGAGTGAAAAAACTGAAAACAAAAGATTGAAAATTTGGCTAAAGCTGGGTTGGGTTGGGTCTCTTTCTATAATGTGAGACAAATACTAACGATTTATATGGTATAAATTCACTTGAAATTAAGATCAGTGTTATACTTATATATTTAGTTAGCAATTGATATTATTCTTGTTATATGTTATGACGATGCAAAAAATATTATAAAAATTTTGAGGTATGTTGTTGATGTTCAAATTTTATTTTAGTTTATTTTGTTTTTTTTATTTTTCCATTCACAATCTACAATGGCATGTTAGCATCCGTTTGGTAAGTTTGTTGGAGAATAAAATTTTAAGTTGGAGTTGGTTGATTTTTAAAAAACTAGTTATAATTTTTTTAAACATCTAAGAATTTAAGACCGTTTGGTGTTTGAGTTGAGTTTGAGTTGAGATGAAATTTTTAAGTTTGAAATTGGTTGACTTTTTAAAAAGTAATTATAAATTTTATTGATTTTTCAGGAAAAAAAAAAAACAAAAATTGAGATGAAAAATTTGAGTTGAGATGATTCACCAAATACCTTTTAACTCAAATTTTTAACATCCAAACAGGGCCCTAACAATTTTTAAACTTTTCAACTCAAACTTTTTCACCAAACACTCAACTCAACTTAAACTTTTCAACTCAAACTTTTTACCAAACACTCAACTTTTAAACTCAACTTAACTTAACTCAAACTAAATTTAAAAATCTTAACTCAAACTTGTAAACCAAACAGGCCCTTAGAAAAGTTAATCTCATCCGAAATCTCATCCGAAAAATGACTTAAAAGTGATTAGAGAGAGAGAGAGAGAGAGAGAGAGAATCAATTTTCTTGTCAACTTAGTAAGGCTCTAGTTCAACACAAAAAAGATTAAATTTGTAGATTACTCGAGCAAAAAATTCTTGTGCTCTTTATTTTTTTCCTTCTAAATGGAACAAAAGTTACACATTCTTTCCGCAAAATTGATATAATATGATTCCTTCAAATTTGTTTGAATGAGCCAACAATTGCACTATTGAGGGACTTGAGCCCTTCATCACTAAAAAAAAAAAAAAAAAAAAAACTAGGAACTAACATTCTTTGATTATTTCTCAATAACATTGACCCACAATACAACCATTTCAATAATAATAATAATAATAATAATAAAAGCCACAAAAAAGAACACCCCAAGAGTAAATATTAAAAAAAAATGATAGAGAAGCAAACAAAGTACTAGGATAGTGACTGAATTTCAAGCATGCCTTGCTTGGAAATCCTTCATGAAAGCAACCAACTTTTCAACCCCAGCCAAAGGCATGGCATTGTATATGGAGGCTCTCATGCCTCCCACTGATCTATGCCCCTTGAGCTGCACCATCTTCTCCTTGGCAGCCTCCTTCACAAACTCCACCTCCAACTCCGACTTCTCGAGCGTGAAGGGCACGTTCATCAACGACCTCACTGACTTCTCTACTGGGCATCGGTAGAACCCCTTGCTCTCGTCGATGGCCTTGTAGAGCAAGTCGGCCTTGTGCTTGTTCTTCTTCTCCACCTCCTCCAAACCGCCCTGCTCCAACAAGTCCTCAAACACCAACCCACACATGTAGATCCCATAACAAGGAGGCGTGTTGTAGAGCGAGTTGTTGTCGGCGTGGATCTTGTAGTCAAGCATCACCGGTGTCTTCTCTTGCGCATTCCCGATAAGATCTTTCCTTATGATCACAATGGTGACACCGGACGGCCCCACATTCTTCTGCGCCCCCCGCATAGATCACACTGAACTTAGTCACGTCGACGGGTTTGGAGCAGAAATTTGACGACATGTCGGCGACAAGAAGGCCGTTTCGGGGAGTAGGGTAGGTCTTGAACTCAACACCATGGATGGTCTCATTGGCGCATATATGCAAATACCTGCCGGGTCAGAGACACAAATTTTTTCTTAGCATGGGTTAAAACTAGGGTTCGTTTGGATCGCAGGTTCAGTTTGAGTTGAGTTGAGATTTTTAAGTTTGCATAGTAAATTTTGTTGACTTTTTCAGAAAAGACAAAAAACTTTTTCAGAAAAGACAAAAAACATGATGAGATTTGAGTTGTTTAGTTTGAGTTGAGATGGTGAGGCAAACGGAACATAAAATTTAAACAAAACTAACGGTACACCTACTGATAGAATCTCATTATACACACACACACACATCATTTTTGTGGCACATTAGCAGCAAAAACCATGGCATGCATAATCTATACTACTTCAGAAAGTGAAAGAAAACTCTAATTCAAGATAAAATTTCCATGGATGTTATCATTTTATTGACGCTTATTATACATAAGTACAAATAAAATCTAAGGACATAATTCTTTAAAAAAAAAATCCTATAGAATGAATTCATAAATCAAGAATTTTAAGGCAGGAAAAAATGAGAAGAATAGTTTCATTGGGGCATCTGCTCAAATACCTGGCGTGCTCGCTCTGTTCCAAGTCCTGAAACGTCGGGATCTTGGTATACTTGTCAGGCTTCCCGGACCAGATCAAATTCGGCTTACAGAACTTCTGGGCCTCCTTGAAAGCCTTGTCTCCCCAAGATCCGGTGACGACGAAGTCGACCTGATCGTCAGGCTTGCAGAGGTTCAACGGGAGGGCGGCGAACTGGGTGGTGGCGCCGCCCTGGAGGAAGAGGACGGCGTAGTCGTCTTCGGGGATTCCGAGGAGGGCTCGGAGGTCGGACTCGGCCTTGTTGATGATGGAGAGGAAGTCCTTCCCTCTGTGGCTCATCTCCATCACGCTCATCCCCGATCCGCGCCAGTTGTAGAGCTCCGACTGGGCCTTCAGCAGGACCCTCTCCGGCAGGGTCGCCGGCCCTGCGGCGAAGTTGAAGACCCGATCTTGGGCCTGGGCCTGGGCTTGGGCCGGAGGAGGAGGGGGGCTCTGGGTAGCGGCGGTGCAGGTGATGGAGGTGGAGATCCGGGTGCTGCGGGGGAAGAAGACGGCGGAGGAGGGAGTGGAGAGGCGGCGGAGGTGGGTTTGGTTTTGGAGGAGGAGGGAGTGAGGAGTTGTTGAAGAGGAGGTTGATGACATTGCCATGGACATGGTGGCGGCGAGGAGAGAGAGAGAGAGAGAAAGAAGTGAGTGTGTTTTGTACGAAGAAAGGTGTCTGTGTTTGTGTTAGTGTTTGTGTAAGAAGAAAGGTGTTTGCCAATTGCCTCGTTTGTGTTTGGTGGCAAAGATCGATATATATATATATCTGAAAAATAATACATTTAATAATAGAAAATCAGATATTTCCAAGTGGAGTTTCAGCTAAAAAAAAAAAAAAAAGGATATTCCAAGTGTAGATCGGAAAAGAAAAATGGTCGCTTTCGATGGGGTTGGTTTGGCACTTTGGTTGGTAAAACGTTGACTCAGGGCAAAGGGGAAAAATGTGTCGTTTATTGTAAATAATGTCGTTTTAATGTGCTTGGCATTTCTTGTACTCCAATTCAGGAATTTTATTTATATATATATATATATATATATATTTTTTTTTTGAATTTATTTTGCTTCTGCTGCCCACGATTTTGAGAAGCCCACATGAAGTTTCCCATTGTTTTTTTCAACTCCTACTCTCCAATTACCTTCACTTGAGAACTCAACTTTTTCTTTTTCTTTCTGTCTATTGAAATTTTTATATTACTGTGGCAGGTCTAAATTCTTCGAGAAAAAACGACCCAATAAAAGAGCGGTCTATTCCATCCCAGCCCACATTTTAAACATCAGCTAGGCTAAATTTTTTATTAGTGTTTTAAAGTTGCTAATAAAATCATGCTCAATCCTAATCCCATTTGAAACTTTTTTTCTTCTTCTATATTTTATTGCTTCTACATTTCTCCTATGACAAACAGTATAGCAGTTGAAATTGCAAACTCAGGAAGAATATAGAGGCATTTCACAGGATAAAAGAAAACAGACAAAACAAAATGAGTCGTGGCGTGTATGATATTGTCACATTATTATTCAAAGTGAACTATTAAAGAGTACAGATTACAAACGACAAATAATACAAATGTAGTATTATGCTCAATTGGAACATAAAATTAAAAATAATGAACAATGGCTGTAGAGACATTAACAACCGGGATATGCAGGCTTAGAAATAGAAATCTAAGAGTAATAACCCCCCCCAAATTTCCCCCCCAAGTGCAACCCAAGTTGCTGAATTATTATGTGCATAGTTTCCAATCAATCACCCAACATCCAGATCGTTGTCATCGTCGTCGTCGTCGTCAACCCCGGTTATAGAATCGTCACGGTTGGTTATTGTTAGTTGTAGCTAAGCTAGCTATGCCTGTACATGGCGGCCTGCTTGCTTTTATTATTGCTGAGTCTGCAAAAGAAAGTTTGCTGGTTCAAATTTTGAAGTGTAGGCGAACTTTGATGTTGAATACTTTCTATGTACTCCTGTTAGTCTTCCTGTTGCAGCCTTCTGGTGGAACCCCACCATCATTCCCGAGCATTCTCTGCGCATAATTTCGACAAAAAACACACATTACCAACTACGAAAATAGCTGGTGATGATAATTACCGAAAGAAAAAGCCTTCGATAAAATAGGACTTGACATGGTTATTGCATTATGTATGAAGTTTTTTACTAAATGAATAGCACTTGGATGATAAAGAACAGAATGAATACTCACAGAAGCTGGTCTTCAGAGTAGTTTGTGTGCCACTCACAGGTCCTACTCCACTGCTTGAGCCCATAAAGAGTGCATTGAGCGGTGTAGACCGCAGCGGCGGCCAACAAAGATGGTGGAAACTTGAGCATTTCGAAGTCCACAAGTGAAAGCTCGATCAAGAAGAAGGATAGTAATTCAAGCTGTTTCGAGATCATAAGTTATGGTAAGATATTATAATAGAATCATGCTAACATTAATACCCATGGATTCTATGAAGCTATTGAAAGATGTTTATTCTACTTCCTTTTCAATTCCGTCCTTATGACAGACGTATTTTAACGTAATGTCCTTCCTACGAAGGCGCAAAAACGAGAACTGACCTTCTTGTCGGATTGAGCAGCCTTGAGGAACCTTTTCATGAAGACATAGGGTGTGGGAACTGACATGTTGAACTGCAATGTGTTGAGCATCAAATTCTCCTGCCGGGTTTAGTTTATAGAAACTCAAGTCAAAAACTTTTTTGAATTAGGCAAAATATATGTCCTTGTAAACAAAGAATAAGCATAAGAGAAGAAATTACCATTTCAAGAACTTCTTCTCTTGTATAAGCCTTATCTGATATGAGAATCAAATCGCCAACAGCAGGAACAGAAACTTCCTCGTATTTGCACGCCAAGAGCATCGAAACAAGTCCAACCAACTGAAGCTTCTTTCTTACAATTGTTTGTTTAGACAAAAATCTGTCTATCAGATTAACAGTCAGAAACAATGTCTCTTTCATGAGCTCAAACTTGTCATGCACCTGTTTTATTGGAGAAAAGCGGATTAAAAATGCTTCGTATTTACACATTGATGCTACAATAGTATTCTACGACATCGAATTCAATGTTGAAAGATAACCCCAATTACCCTTTTAGGAAAATTAGTTGTTATACGAACCTCAATTAGCCAGTCAATTAATATAGCCCTCATCTTCTCATTAATGTCAAATTGTTGTGTCATGTAGTTGGGTGAGACACAGCTTAATCCCTGCATAGGACAAAAGATTTTGTCAAATGATACCGTAATAAAATTCATTTTTTTCCTGCTTAGCCTAGTGGTAAAATTCACATCCACATCCAATGTTAAAAGTCTAGAGTTCGAATCCCAAACCCGTCAAATTAAAAAAGGAAATTATAAGGATAAGGACAGAAAAAATAGACCTTTTAATTGACCTAAACCAATTTTTACCTCCGTTTTCCTATAGAAAGCATAGATATCTTCAACATAATCAACAACTGCAAGTGGGTTATTTGCGTCGCTGCTGTCAATATCCGCAACGGGCTCTTTTTCCGCTATGTCCTCCATTTCAACCTCCTCCTAACAGGTACAAGAAGAATGTCACTTGATGGGATTTACCAACTTCGAAAAGGCAAATCTAATTCAAAAATATCTTTGGTTTTCCAGAGAGAGAGTGAGAGATACCAACCATATGATGAGTTTCATCGGACATTGCTTCTTCGGGTTGTTCCAAGAACATGGGAACTGGCTGGTCCTTGGGTGACTTGCATTCCTCATCTATGAAGATGCTCTCACCAAATCCATTTGGGTTTGAGATTGATGATGAGCTTGTCTTCTTCTTTGCTCCCTAGTTGGATTTAAACCATTAGCCACTAATTTTTAGACACGTCTTTTTTTTTTTGGGAGGGGGGGTGTGTGGAAATGGTTACCTCAAGGCAAGATTGTTTCGTGCTTGCAATTTGTGCAGCAAATCTCCTATATTTGAAAAAGGGAAAAAAAAATCAGAATTTTAAATTTTAACCTGAATTTCATATCTTAAAAGGGTTCATGTTTTGAAATCTAACCTGGTAATTGGTCTATGAGCTGGATCTGCCTGCTTCTTTTCACAGATTTCCTGATTACTGAATGATAAAACAAAATTCAAAAAACCCAATTTCAGAAAGCAAGAAGATAAAACCAAAAAACAAAAAACAAAAAAAAAATCGAAAAAGAGGAAAAATGAAAAAAAAAAAAAAAAAATTACTCTGAGAAGCCTCTCTTGTTAACAACACAAGGGTATGGTTGACCTCCCACTAAACTCTGATTAATGACCCCTAATGCCCTCCTGTTCTGCCTACTAATATCCTGCCCAAACTTCATATTTTCTACTCCTCCTACAAAAATTATTTACCAAAAAAAAAAAAACCCAAGTCAGAATATTAGACTTTTTGCACACCATTTTTCACATCACCATTAAAAAGTTCAAAGCCAGGTTTGATTGATCAGATCAAACGGTTCTAACCACCTTGAAAACTTGTGGGTCTGATCAGATTCCGGCTATTCTCGTCGGAAAGAACCATTCTTTCTCTGCTCAACGGTGAACCGAATCGAAAACGAACCCCCAAGTGGGTGGATTTGAAGAAGAACAAGTAGAAATAAAGGAAGCTCTTCTATTTTTTTTCTTCTTCTTCGTTCTTTATTCTTCTTCTTCTTCTGCTCTTAATAATAGTGAGTTTGTCTGCTTGTCTGGCTGGCTTTGGGCTTGGGCTTGGCTCTTTTTTTTTTTTTTTTTTCAAACGTAACGGCTAGTGAAATGTGACCGTTGGATCATGGGGAGCGAGTGAATCACTTTTTTTTGCCATATGCCAATTTTTATTTTTATTTTACTTTTATTTTTTGGTCCTAACAACGGTCACTTGGACTTGGCATGTGCCGTGCCGCATCTGATTTTGAAATATATTTACTAAAAAAGAAATTCTTTTTTTTTTTCTTTTTTTAGTTTTAATAATTTTATTTTTTTGGGACCCAATGATTGAAGTGTCAGATTCTTCTAGTTGGTTGGCGGGCTTCGCTCTTCTCATATGCGCTCCACCCCATTTGCATTTTTTTTTCCCCTGATCCGCTCTAACTTATTAAGAGTAACTTATTAAAAGGGAAAATATATGGTAGAGATTCATTAAGAGATTCATTAAGAGTAATTATCGATTCAATGGTGTCAAATAATAGGTAATTAAGAGTAATTATCAATTCAATGGTGTCAAATAATAGGTATGAAAAAATAGATTGTTATGAAGTAAGGCATACCAATGTTTATATATTTTATCAAACACATAATCTTTTTCAATTTTAAATTTAATTTTTTTTAATCTTTTTTTTTTTTTCACAAAATGTTTTTCTACACACAAATCCATCGGCCACCATTACAACTCCCTCCGATCAGAAAATCTCCTTCCACCGGCCATCATTCAGCGCACGCTATCGTCGGAAATCATGTTTAGATATTTTGTATGAAAACCGAATCTGGGGTTGCGAAGCTCTTCGCAAACCAAGAGTTTGCCATAGCGATGGCCGGCGAGGCTTCTTCTCCGACTTCATTGAGCAATAGCCGGCAATGGCACGAGTTGAGTGATGGCCGGTGACTTCGAGATCGGGGGGCCAGTAGCCATGGCGCGAGTTAAGGAAGGCTGGCAATCGATGGGAGGTGGGCCGGTAGCCAACGAAAGACGTAACTCTTTGGAGATCTTGTGACGGGTTTGGAGTTCCACGGATCTAGAGTTCCGTCAATTTTTAGCGTTCGTGGGAGTCCCTGCGATTGGATTTGCTTCATAGAGGTTGTCATTTTTCTTTTTGCTCCACAGATGTTGCCATTTTTTTCCGGCCAAAGAAGCTTGGATGGCTGGAAGAGAGATGGCAGTTGGGTATATTAGGCATTTCAGTTTTATAAACTTTTGTTTGATGTAGTAGTATGCACCGGAGGTTTTGTGTTCTTCTACATCTTTGAACATTTAATTTCATCTTAACAGTCTATAAAATGGTAACAAAATATAGTGCTCCACAGAGGAGCTCTATTATAGATTCTTCCCTTTTAAAATTAGTTAGAAAGTTAATTCCCCTAAATAATTATTTAACTCATAATTCTTGTAATTTATGGTTTTTATCTATAGTACGTACTTTTTTTTTTTTTTTTTGAGAAGCTATAGTACGTACTTTTACTTGTTATGTAACATAATAAGATTAACGTTAAAAAAAAAATTTCTTTGCAAATATGTTCCAAAAAAGAAAAAAAAAAAAGTGCTCTTATGGAATGTACACGAATGTAGCTTTAGGAGATAAGGTAGATACTCTTTATGTATATAGTTTATTTTATTGGGAAAATCTATGGTAAAACCCTTTTTATATACTTTACCGGTAGAGCACCATCTAAGACCATTGAAATTTAATTCAATTGATAAAAATTAAAGAGTGTACAAAAACTAAAATAAACACTAATCTATAGGAATGTAGCTAAAAAATAAAAAATTGAATTCCTTACTTTTATAAAAAAAATTAATTAAAAATAAAAAAAAAATTGATATGTAATTAGGGCCATCGGTGGAAGGTCAACGGGGGGAAAGGGTGACGGCCAATGAGGGATTGGGGGAGGGAGGATGGGGGGATTTCATCATCTAGCGATTTCGCGTGGGGGAAGGGGGGGTCTATTGGGGGCATAGGGGGCAGGAAGGGGGCAACGGCCGATTGAGGGCCTGGGGGGTGGGGTTTCACTATGAGTCTAGTGATTTCGCAAGTGGGGGGTTGCAGGTCTGGGTCACTGCCAGTGGGGGGGGGGGGGGGGGGGGGGGGGGGGACGATTTGGTCGTCAACAGAAGTGGAAATCGCCGTCATAGGAGTCATCGATGGAAGGGTTGGGTTTTTTTTTTTTTTTTTTTTTTTTTAATTTCTTAGTTTTGATATTATGAGTTAAGGTGTGCAATAATTATCATATATAAGTAAAATCTCAACCATTAAAATGCATCGAACAGTTTATAAAATAAACTCTATTAATAAGATATATTTTTATAAACTTTATTAATAAGATATATAAAAATAGGTGTACCACAGCTTTTCTCTATTTTATTTTTATAATTATCAAAAAGGAAACAAAAGGTAGATACCCTTCTGTTTCGAAAATGTATTCCTAAGAGACAAAAAAAAAAAATTCTTGAGAATTGTGAAAATATTTTTCAAATAAACATATTTATGTTTTTGCCTTTTTATTTCACTTTTAATCCTTATGCTCACCGATTATTTGGAAACACGCATATATATATATATACATATATATATATATATGAAACTATTATAACTGAAATAATAATCTAGGATTATCTTTTTTGAGAGATAATCTTACAAATCAATCAAATTACTAAGCTGAAGTCATGCTTGGGCTTCATTGTTCTTAGTCTTCGTCAGGTGGGGCCTCGTTTAAGCAAAATTTTCTCGAGAAAATTACCCAGATATCAAATTTTTTTTTTCATATATTGATCAATATAACACAAACTCCCCCATATGATACAAACTTTAATTTACTTTGATTTAGTTTTGAATCATATTGATTTATTACTATTTTTTTGTATCATATTAATATAATGATTTTTAAATTTGTGTTGTTCAAATACTTTTCCCAATTTTCTTTAATTGACTCGTTAAGTTTTGAACTTTCAAACTATTAGACTACGTTTGGTAAACTAACTCAAACTTAAATTTTTCATCTCAGTTTTGTCTTTTTCTAAAAAGTCAACAAAAATTATAACTAGTTTTTAAAAAGTCAGCAAACTCTAATTTAAAAATTTCAACTTTAACCGTAACACCAAACGAAGGCTTAGTTTGATGTAAATATAAGGGGAAATATTCTTATCTCTCTCTCTCTTTTAACAATACCAGTCCTTCCCTAAAAAAAACTTTAAAAAAATTAAAAAAATCCCAAATAGATGGTTACAAATATATATATATATATATATATAGATAATCTCACACTTGATTCCACTATAAAAGTGAAGAGTTCATATCCCACACCCCAAATTAAAAAATTAAAAACCAAGTAGTGGAATATTTAAATTTCAAATATCAATGAGTTATTCAAAGAGATGGAAGATAAAAAAATACTAATAATAATAAATAACCTTATCTTTCTAGTTTCTACCAAGAGAAAATAAACATAAACTGTTCTTTAATTTTTGTTTCTTCTGCTAAGACTACAACATCATCTACACAACTCTAACTGCTTCTCCAAAACTGTTACCACCTATGAGGCTATGACTATCAAAAAAGCTCTGATAAATGGGGGCCAAGAGCAACATTTTGTTAAACTCACAATCTAATGAATACCCCCCCAATATAGACAAGAAAGATGGTTACCAATCTTCACCAAAATCGAGGACTAAAGGGAAGGCCGGTTCGCTGGCATATCGTCATCCCTATCGTCAGGCAGTTCCGTCGTAATGCATCCTCTTCCCGAACAGGGTTGCAAGGAGTTTCAGACACTGAATCACACAAGCTCACTTAAATAGCTCAGAAAGAAATATCCTACTACTTCCATTTTCTTTTCTCGTTACTTGTTTGCAATCGCCCTCCGACTTTTCTGCAACCGTCACAGGACACTTGTCCTTACTCTTGCTCTTCTTCTTAGATTCCCTTTTCTTTACCTTGATTATCGTAGCATCTTCTTGTAGTTCACGTTGCTGCTTTTCCGCCACTGTTGAAAGCCCCTGAACCTTCCTACTCTCGTGCCTTTTCTTCTTAACATCCTCTTTGGTTTTCTCAACTACCTCTTTATCTTGAAGAATATGGTGGTCCTCCTCTTCAACCGTTAAAGGTCTCTGATCCGTCTTACTCTTGCGCTTCTTCTTACCATCCTCTTTCTTTTTTGCGATTACCTCTTCTTCGGGTACATCACGCTTTTCTACCACCGTCGAAGGGGTCTGATCCTTATCCTTGCGCTTCTTCTTCTTAACTTCCCCTTTCTCTCTCTCATTTACCATCTCTTCTTCTACAATATGTTGCTTTTCTACCGTCTGATCCTTGTCCTTGCGCTTTTTCTTCTTAACTTTCCCTTTCTCCTTCTCATCTACCTCCTCTTCTTCTACTATATGTTGCTTTTCTACCATCTCATCCTTACTCTTGTGCTTCTGTGTCTTCACATCCTCTTTCTTCTTCTCAATTACATTGTCGTCTAGTACTTGCCGTGTCTTTGCCAACATGTTTCCTAGTACCGATATCAATTCCTTCCGGTGTAATTGATCCGTTCCATCAACCTTCCGTCGCTTCTTAGCTATGTCCTCGCACATCCCTCTCTCGCCAATCCATTGGTCCTCTAGAGTCTTCTCCCCCTCAGAAAGGCCGCAGTTACTGACATTCAACTTGCGTATCTTGGACAACTCTTCTTTTACTTCAAAAGTGTCTAGTAAAATGCACGGTTTGCTGTCCTTTTTGACTAGCAGTTCCTCCTTCACCATTTGAGAAAGTTCCATGTCGCAATTTCCATTGACGATATCCATACGCGGGAAAGTGTTCTCCTCCTTGACAGTCTCTCCCTCTCTTTGGAAAGTAGCACAGCCCATGGTCTCGAGAATAACTTTACCAAGAACAAATCTCGTCTCCCACAAAAACCCCCTACCGAGCAAGTGGTAATCAATATCAAAATTCTCCCTTCTCTTCTCATGACATCCTATATGCTTCGCCAGTAATTCAAAGACTACTGTGACATCTTGCCCTACCTTCTTCGGTACAAATACCTGAAAGATATGTCATTTAATGACACCCACAGGGAGGTGTTTAATTAGGCAAAAGTACTCTACAAGCAATGCACATTGAAATAATATAGGAGTAATTACATATGTGTACCTTCTGGTTTTAATTTCTTTCTCAACTTATCCCTCTGTTTTCATAAAGACGTAAACTACAAAACTATCCGTTTGAGAAATATGTTTCAATTCATCCCTCACGCATTTTTTGGGCAAAAAACAGAATGAAAAGATAATAACGTTAACTAGTTTCCAAGAAATATTTTAAAAGTTAAAAAAAAAAAAAATCAAAACCATAAACCGTAACATTTTTTCTAAGGAAAGCAGATTTGCCACTCATAAAGTTTTAGAAAACATCAAGACCATGAAACCAAACATTTTTTTTTTCAAGGAAAGCAAATTTGGTGCTCCGTGCTCATAATGTTTTTGAAGGGAAGCATAAAAAAATTTCTTAAAATATATTTTTTAGAAACTATTATGGGTATTTTTATCCTCTCTCTCTCTTTTTCTTTTTTTGTCCAAAAAGTGCAGGAGGGAGGAAAATGAACAAATTAAAACTAGAAGGTATACTTGTGTAATTAACCAAAATAATATGTCGATTACATATACTTACCAATCCAGAGCATGGGGAAGTTGGGTAGCTGGACATTGATTCGAAAAGACTCTCAGTCTCGGTTAAAACATCTACAGAATCTTGCACAAAAATAGCTAATTGAGAAACTTCTTCAGCAAGTTCCTCATCCGAATTGAATGTAAAGGATCCCGAGAGCTCAGGTGCAAAATTAACTTTGACTTGAGCATTTTCTCTTGCAAATCTAATACCTTCTTTCCATTCTCCATGATACAAGATAGAAGCAAAAACCAAAACTACAAAAGCATCTTGAGGGTTATTGACTAATGCCAGGTGAAATGCCAACAACCCAACCCTACAGATACATGAAAATTGATCAGCAATGACACCTTAAACAAGCATGACTGCAAAAATACAAAACAAATACGCTAATGTATATATAAGAGCATCTCCACTACAATGCCAAACCAGTGTGCCAAGGCCAAATTTAATCATGTTCGAGTATAAAAAGCTTTGTCCAATGAAGTGCTACTTTTGGTGCTAAATTTAACCTGTGCTATTTGCTGCCAAATTTGGCACAAAGCCACAAAGTATGGCATATGCCAAATTTTGGCAATTGATAGCAGCCATTAATTGATGTGTTAAACTTTTCATTTAGTCATTACAACAGTCATTTTCATATTTTGTAATAAATGGTTTACTTTCAAAAGTTCCAAAGCTTACCATTTGAAATAGCATCATGCATGTGAGCACAAAATAGATGAACTTATAAAATATATCATTTTCACACTTTTTGGTACCAAATATAGAATTGGCATTTGCATTGGAGATTGGAGATTGGTCTTAGTTCACAATGGAGAGGAATTAGGTATACAAAGACAATTTTGCAAATCTGCTTGGATGTGATTTAGTAGCTCCTAAGTAGGACCTAGGAATCTCAAAAAAGCACACAAGGTGGAGTCTTGTTTTCTAGGTTCAAGGATATTTTTTCTAATCCTCAATGCAATTTCATATCACACATGGACCAAAACTTGTTCAACTATTTGAAAATCAAAAGATCTTGGCAAAAGTGAAACCAGATGATCTCAAAAACAAAATTAACCCACGATACATCTGTGAGGTGAGGTGCTCAATAATTTATACATAACAATCTAACACACAAGGCAAACAATTTTCTTACCATAGCCTGCAATCAGAAGGATGGTCACAGCTAACCACTTTATCCAAATTGGAGAATAGTTTCTGTTAGTAAGAAAAAATGAACCGTATAAGAGCACTTATTTATAACATTATAATATAATTTGACCAGCCGTATCATGGAGTAAACAAGATTTTGACAGCATATGCAAGTAGCACAACAACAAATAGAACAAGAATATCATATTACTCGGAAATGCGGTATCCATTAAGGTTACAATGCCCTTACAAACAATATTTAACCAAATGGCGCTTTCTCTATCTACCTGCAGTGCATGTTTATACACATTATTTATGGTCAAAATTCCATCCAACTGAAAAAGTTTACAAACTAACAGAACCTAGGTAGATATGACAGTTCCAAACAGAGACCTAGCGCTAAGGTATTTTTTTCATACCTTATCGCAGAATTGTCATCGATAAATTCCAATATATCCCAAACCTTAGAATCTAAAAAACCAGGATAATTTTTTTTATTACTACTTCAATCCAACTCGAGAGTATTTCAGATAGTGAGCCATTTTCAAGATTCTTATGAGGTACTTGATCAACCCAAATCCATTGAAAAATGAAAAATCTTCACCCTTTAATAGATATTATTTTTCCTGTTGGGGAATCCCAGTTTCCTAAGCGTTTCCATAACTTCACTCAATGATCTTGCACTGGTTGTACTTACCATAAACATTAAAGAATTCTGAACAGATTTCTTGCTAGCTTGTTGCTCATGATACGCGGCCTGCAATCCAGATAGACTCAGATGCAAGCTTAAAGTAAAAACTTAAAATTTTGTCCTGAAACTCAACCCCATAAAAAAGTGCAGACAACATACATGGACGGGAAGTACAACTTTCAGCAGATTGAATCTCTGAAGCAGACGGAGTGAAGGCTCAGCAGCTCCATACGAGAGCATATAATTCAACTCCATCATTATTCTGGACTGAACAAAAAGCGAATAATATTTAAATAAGTTGAGAACATTAAAAAGAATATTAAAACATGAAACCAGCTAGCCTAATTTCTTTGGTTACCTTAGCCAAATTCAGAATTGAAGAAGAAAGATCATGAATTGCAGTTTCAGTCTCCTCTGAAAATGACAAGCCTAGACGAGCAGCAATTCTTAAGCCACGCAAGATTCTCGCTGCACCACAGAGTTTGTTAAGAGAGTTCAATTTGGTTTTATGAAACAAAACCTCTCAGCTCAAAATATTATGTTGCCAAAAACACATATATATAAGGGAAGGAGAAGACGTACCGCAATCCTCTTCAAATGACACCTTTGCAGGGATTAATGTTTGTAGCTAAGTTCAAGTTACCCAACAATGTCAATAATTAGTAATCTTAAAAAGCGTGATGGTTATTAACACTATCAGTCCCTGAACTATGAGCAGTGTGACACGTTTGATCCCTAAACTTTTTTTCTCCCACAAATTACTCCCTGAACTTTGGTCCTTTTTTTTTTTTTTTTTTCCTTCCAGCAGTTTTGGTCCCTAACCATAAAATTGACAACTGATTTCTATATTAAAATAGAGGTAATCACGGGTCCATCATGTTATAACTAGAAATTTTACATGAATATTTCTGTTAAGTGCAAAATGTTCTCCTCGTTGTTGTTTAAAACCCTTTAAAACTACAACATGTTTCCCTTTACATAACTATATCTGTAACAATAGTTTCAGTTATTATGCATCAGGGATACGATTATCTTTGCTAAATTTGAGAAATCCTTTGTCAATTTCAGTATTAGGAACTAAAGCTACCAAAATCCCAAAGTTAAGGGAGTAATCTACCAGGAAAACAAAAAAAGGATCAAGGACCAAAATGTCAAAATGCTCATTGTTCAGGGACTAACGATGCTAGTAACCCAAAATGTGAACAATAAAATAAAACTTAAATACCAAATGAGAAGTTCCAATAAAATAGGACAAGAAAACTCACTTTTAAAGACCTTAAGTCTGACATTCCATTGGCATAATCATAGATTTTGTTCAAGAAAGGGTCAAAGAATAAACTGTTTCAACAATAAAATGAGTTAGACAGCCATATAAATAAACAGAGTCTCCTTCCGAAGAGAGTTTCTTATATTCTCAGTCATGTTCTGCAAAAAAGGTACCTGTTAATTGTGAAGTCTCGCTTCAAGGAGTTTCTCCAGAGAATGAAGTCTTTTCTTCCACAGCCTTGTGGAGCCTTGGAGAAAGGAAGTTCTTCTTTTTCCTCGTCTTGTTTCGCCACTGTGTCGAAACTGGACACCTATTTCATATATTGGATGAGTAGGTAACAATTTTGAAATGATGCAGACTGCAATGCTGCAAAAAAATATTAAGGAATGCAGCAACAAACCTCGGTCACAGAACCTCGAATATGCACCCTGCATATCGGGAACCGTTGTCCAACAATAATTGCCCTATGAAATTGCTTCTTGATCTATAACAAGACGAGAATAATTAATGAAAAACTTTGAACATTGTACGACAATGCAACAACCTAAAACAAACAGGGAAAAAATCTAAAAGTAGTGCAAAAAATTACCTGGTCAAGATTAGCAGTAGTGATAACATCGAAGTCTTTAGGGGTCTTGTTAAGAAGCAAATCTCTCACACATCCACCCACTAAGTAGGCATCAAACCCTGCATTTTTTTTTTAAATTTCTAAGTTAAGACAGTTATAGAGTTTTGTCAATGAGCAATTATAAGTTAATGGGTGACTCGTAATTAGCACCGCAAAATTTAGGATTTTTTTTTTTTCACTCTGTTTCAAATTTACAGACGCTACATAAATGGACTTCTATAAGCGCCTCATCATTCAAGAGCTCATTACAGATTTTCGGTTTTCCATCTCTAAATCGAACATTCTCTCTCAAAATTCCTTCTGGCCAAAAACTCTAAAGCTCAATTCAAAAAACTAAAATAAAAATAAAAACAGCATTGATTAGCGACGAGACGATTAGAGAAACAAGATAGCATGGGACATTCAACAAATAACCAGTACCAATGAATCCCACAAATTCACTGTCAAGCTCAGGAATTAAAACTTTAGGATTGTTCAAATCCCTAGTTTGGCCATTAAGCAACAAAATCCTAAACATCATCTTAGTCCAGATTTTAAAATTTAAGACAAGATTAACAACGCAATTATCATGAAAATAGTAATCCAATTAAACATCGACAAAACTCTACCTTGATTTCGCAGAATTCTCAAGACCGTTAAGGACGATGGCGGTACCATGCTGCGGTCAATCCCGAAAGTCCTTGAGTCCACAATCCTCCATTTTTTCATGTCCACGTTCGTGGCTAAAAACAACGAATTTACTTGAGCAAACATACCAGACAAAATATATATATATATATATATATATATATATTTACGTATATATGTTTCTTATATGTATGTGTTACCTTTGCGAGCCCCAAAAAGTGAGCTCATTGTGGGGTGAACTTGAGGACGCACTTTCCCTTCTTCAACCAATACATGGCAGAATCTCTGGCACAAACAAAAACAATCATATTCAGGAAACCATGTCTACAAACTGTTTGATAAAATGTCAAAGAGAAAATCTTAACACGAAAAACATTAACCCAAAACAAAATCACGAAGAACAAATCCACAGCCACGGCCTGCCTGAGAAAATGCCTCAAAGATAGCTCAAACTTTCATGCGAAAGATATTAACCAAAAAACTTGAAGTAACAAAACGATGGGCACAAAGTGTTTGATAAAATGACTGAAAGAAAACCTAACCCGTTGCTGAGTAAAGAGCAGGCGGAGAGAGGAGGACAAGGAGCACTTAGAGCTCATCGGGCCATGAATCTCACGACGGAGCCGCCGGGGAGCCAAACTTTTTTATTTATTTCGTTTTTTTTTTTTTTCTTCGCGCTTATTTCATCTTGTGTCGTGTGTGTAAATGTAAACCTAGTGCTGCCCACCATATACATGGTATTTGTGACAGTCGCTTTTGCACCGTTGATGGAAAGTGGGCCACATTACACGGCTGATGAGCGATCCCGCCAACTGTCCAATCTCAAAATGGAAAGTGGCTGTGACCGTGTATGGTGACCGCCGCATCTGCACCGTCACTACCTGTGGTGGACCCGCGTTGATGGAGGTCTTTCTTGGAAAATTTCAGTAAATAGTATTTTTTACAAAAATAATTAAAATAAATAATAAAAGGAAAATATAATGATAACCTTTTTTAATCATCTAATTTAATAGACATCCTATTTTTTTTTTGTAATGATCAATCAGTAATTAACTATTAAATTTGATGATTTATGCTATGATGATTGACTATTATGTAGTGATTGATCATTTTAGAAAATTGATTAACCATTTTAGAAAAAATTGTATTTTAACTAATTTTTAAAATTTTTGATCATTTGATAAAAAAGTTCTTAAAAAAACAGGTTGTTTAAATATAAATCTCATAATAAAATTTTAAAATATTTAAAGTAAATAAAAAAAATTATATTGGACAGTTGAACTTATATATATATATATATATAGTAAAATGGTTTTTATTATTTTTGTTCAGATTTGATCAATCAGTGATTGACTATAAAAATTAATAATGGACATTATGATCAACTAGTGATTGACTATTATTGATTGACCATTAAAGAAAATTGATTGAGCATTTTAGGAAAACAAAATTAATTTTTAAAAATTTTGATCATTTGTTAAAAAACTTTAAAAAAAAAAAGCTTTTTAGCTCTAAATCCCATAAAAAATTATTAGATAAAAAAAATATTAAGGTAAATAATATATTTACAATAAGTAAATAAATCATTTATCTTATAAATTTATTGATTACTGTTATTTACTCTAACTATTTTATAAATCTACTATTCATTATAATTATTTTTTGATTACTGTTATTTATTTCTTTCTTCAAAAAAAAATTTTTTGCCTTGTATTTTAAGGTTAATTCAGAAAGTATTTATTTTTTAAATGCTAGCAGATTTCATTTAGTAGATTGAATACATATATTATCTCAACCAACATTCAATTTTAATAATTATTGCAATTATATGATAATTTTATATTTAACTGCATCAAAAATTGAATATCCGCATATCCCAATCCAAATTTTAAAAAATCAATTTTAATTGAAAACTATCGAAATACCCTTAAAAGTATTTAAAAAACCTAAAAGAACCAAAATTAAGTAAAAACCAAAGAAAATGTGTCTCGAGGTTGGATCTGTCGCCCATCTCTTGATCTTAATCGCCACAATAAGACAGCCCCTTCTGGCCTTAGATCTTGATTCCTTAAAATAAAATAAAAGAAGAAGAAGAAGAAGAAGCAATGTTGGGGCGAAAACTCAGCCTTTTTCTACCGACAAAGTTAATTAGCCTGTCGTCCGTACAAAATCTCTCATGAGAAAGTTTGGGCCTGGGAGGTTTTTGTGGTTGATTTTATTTATTTATTTATTTGAGAATGTGATTGATTATATTTTAGATATGAATTAGAAATGAGAATATTTTAAAAATGACTTTCATATAGTTTTTGAAACTGTATTTAATTGTGTTTCTAGATAAATTGGTGTGAATACAACAAAAAATAAAATTGTATTTGGGTATGTTTTTAAAAATATTATTAAGTGTGTTTGCTTTAGAAAATTAAAACAGAAATAGGAAAATAATTTTATTTTCATTTCCAAATTCTTTAATAAAAAAGGAAAACTTTTTTTTTTTTCGTTTCTGTTTTTTAACTTGTGCAAAACAAATACTATTTCAGAATCATTTTCAAAACAAATTTATTGAAAACTGTGAGATTTCTTTCCAAAATATTCTGGAAATGATACAAAATGGGGTTCGACGGGAAAAACTTGGTTGACAGAAAACTAATTTCTTGCATGATACGTCTTTATTCTATTCCTTTAAAAAAAAAAACTTTTTTCTCTTTAATATTGACCTAAAAAACATATGAATAATTGAAATTCAACATTAAAATAAACAATAATTCAACTAAGTTTATTAATTGGTTGATTCTACTTCCCATTAATTTTTTTGTTCATGAGTCTGGTACTAGTCTAATGTTTTCTTTGTTTATATATATATGCACACATCATGAGCGAAAATTTATGTTTTCTTTAGAAACCTAGTACTTTATGATGTTTAAATATTTAAAATCATTTTACTACATCGATCATGCGACACCGTAATTAATTTCAAATTATAGAATAATATTATGCTAAACATAGGAGATAGGGCAGTGATTGCCACTAATTCAACTAAATCTTTGTAAGAGTTAAACTTGTTAAAATAGATAAATAAACTTGTAAGAAATATGGATGAGGACGGAATCACATTATCTACCATAAAATTGTAATAAAATATATCGCATGTAGATTTCAACAACTAGATTTCACCAAATGAAAAGAACAAAGAAAAATGCTACCAAAAAAAAAAAATAGAAAGAATATAACTTCCTCTAATCTCTAATATATCACAACTTCAATTATTGAATTGATACTAGAAGATAGTATATGATTATCCAAAAGTTGATCGTAAATTTTACTTTTTAAAAAAATTTCTTAAAAATAGGCGCCTTACGATGAATGATCTTAGAACTCTTCCGCTAAGTATCGTGAAATAACACTTTCTATTTCTAAAATACCATATCTTTATCCTTATTTAGAATCTTAATAGTGTTGTGTGTGTGTGTGTGTCTATATATATATATATATATATATATATATATATATATATATCTCAATTACCTGAAGTCTTCAAAAGCGAACTATTGGCGGCCAATAAGAATTTATTTGGTAGCTATAAATTGCTAGTTAAAAATAAGAAATATTACTTTCTTAAACGCATTTAAAAATGCATGGCTGAAGTTTCCTATAACAAAAAAAGGCGCTATTAACACGTTTACTGGATAATAAGTATCAATCTCATGTTGTTAACTTGAGCTTTTTTCCTTAACGAAGTTCATGTAAAGAAAATCTGTAGTTGCGGGAATTTATAAAAAGAAATATATATTTGAACGTGAGTAAATATATATTCTACCTAAAGTAACGTGAAATAACTCTTTCTATTTGTAAAATATACCAATTTAATTCTTATTTAGAATCTTAATAGTACTGTTAGTAAATATCTCACTTGTGTGGTGTCTTCGGAAGCGAACTATTGACGGCCATTAAAAATTTATTTCTTGACTTAAAATTCGTCGTGCAAAATCATAGATATTACTTTTTCAAAAGATGCATTTAGAAAGACACAGCTAATATTTCCTAACAAAAGGCGAAGTGTCCATTTTAGAAAAAACTTAGGTGCGGAAATTTGAAGCCCTTAAACTGTCTTTCCTATCGACAAAATTAATTAGCCTTTCGTCCGCACAAATTAATATTTTCTCATGAGAAAGTTTTCTTGGGAAAACTTGGTCGGCATATTCTCTTGTATGACACATCTTTAATCTACTCGATTTTTGCATATAGATCTCAATGAAAGTTAGAAAGTGGGCAAGTTAAGAATTCACCGAATTGGAACATCCATTTAGAACCTGAGCAAAG
Organism: Ficus erecta; assembly: GCA_008635985.1. Classification (NCBI taxonomy): domain Eukaryota; kingdom Viridiplantae; phylum Streptophyta; class Magnoliopsida; order Rosales; family Moraceae; genus Ficus; species Ficus erecta. The sequence continues at coordinate 430,455 of BKCH01000040.1, forward strand.
AAATGTCATCTACAGAAGGAAAAAATGACTAAAAGGGGCCGCTTCGAAAGAACTTTTGAAAGAGTAAGAATGCAGCGAGCGATCTAAGCTACAATTGAGCCTAAGTCTTTCCAAAATGTAACTTTGTTGATAAGTTCCTGCAATAAAATAATACCTTTCGTCTCAATAATTTATAATAACTGAAACTTCAACCGATGCTCACACCAAATGAGATAACTCAGTTGGCTTAGAATTCGAATAATCTTATTTATTTATGAAAACATAATTTTATGTATATTATTAATATCTCTACGTGCGATTCGTTACAATATATAGACGGAATGATTTGAGTAACTATCTTCATTTTATATTCATTATTAAGATGGATAAATCAGATAGTTATATAAATGAAAGAAAACAATATACTTTATAAATTCCTATAATATTGACCACAAAAACATGCAAGTACCGGTGAAATTCAACAATGAAAAAACGATAATTCAAGTAAGTTAACCAATGGATTGATTCTACTTCTATTAATTTATGGTAAAATCAGGTATGAAATTACCACTACACTATATCTGTAATCACGATATGATATTGTTATATCAAAGCTGTCAATATGCACTAGTATAGAATGTGAATACCACGACGGTTTTTAACCGTCGTGGAACCCAAGGTCTTGGAATGGGCAAATATAGGGCCTAAATGTGAACATTCAAAAACATACCACGACGGTTCTACGCAAAAAACAGTCATGATAAGAAAACCTACCACGACGGTTTTCTTGAGAAACAGTCGTGGTTAGTTGGCCTACCACGACGGTTTTTCCAAAAAACCGTCGTGGTAGGTAACAACGGAAAAAAAAAATTTACGAATTCGTTTTATTTCTCCAAAAACATTTAAATCACAAAATCAACACTTTTTCCGGAAAATTCTCAAATACATGCTTTATCCAACCAATTTAATTCAATCTAAAACACAACCACAATGAACAATCACCGAAAATGTAGGGGACGGATTTTGGCCATTTCGGACAGAATATTCCCAATTCAACAACCTACAAAATCAACATTTTGGACTTTGAATGGAAAATTCACAATCAACAACCACAATCAACATTTTGGATAAAAAATTCCCAAATCCATGCATTACCCAAGTAATATACATTACAACTTACCGGCTTGTCGAGCGTGGGTACGGGCGGAGTGCGATGAGAGAGAGAGAGGGAAAGCCGCGTGAGCTCCTTGGTGGACTCGTCGGAGAATGGAGGAGGCCGCGTGAGTGGTGGAGGAGGCCGTCGAAGAATAGAACCAAGAGAAAAATTTGAGAAGTGAGATAGAGAGAGGAGGCGTGGTGAGATAGATAGAGTTTTTGGAGATTTTAATTAGGGAGGGAACGGAGAGAGAGAAATGGAGGGAGGAAATTGAGTGATTTTGGGTATAGAGTTAGAGTGTGTATTAGAGAGTGAAAAAGTGAAAAAGGCTCAAAATATAATGGGGTGGGAAAGAGGATATTTTTTTGGGTTTTAAGACATGCTCCAAAAAATTGAATTTAATTCAAAAATTTTCAAAATTCTCACCTTAATACCTACCACAACGGTTTTCCCTAAAAACCATCGTGGTAGGGTCCAAAAATAAAAATAAAAAAATTTGGGAAAAAAGGTTTTAAGAAACCGTCGTGGAAGTTTCGTGCTTCCACTACGGTTTTCAGATTCGTGTTCCACCCCGTGTTTTGCCTAACTTTTCATGACCGTTTTTTAAAAACGGTCGTGTAAACTCCGTCGTAGAATCCGAATTCTGTACTAGTGATGAGTCAACTTCTTGGAAAAAAAGTCAACATATGTATGGAAAAAAATATGCGAAATAACAAAAGTATTGGATGTTTATTCTAGGCAAAACCTTAAAATTGCTAAGTGGTCCTATCTCATATCCATATTTCTAGTTAAATTAACATAAGATATATCTATAGACTTAATTATACATCTCACACAAAGAGATTTCACTAAATAATGAAAAGAACAAAGAATAAAAGAAGCCTGCCAATTATATATATCATAACTTCCTCTAATAATTAATATTACAGATCTATCAGCTTCAGCTACTGAATTGCTAGAAGGTGGTATATATAATGATCCAAAAGTTGATCTTGTTTTGTATTCTAAATATGGTGTTCTTATTATGTGATGAATTTTTTTTTTTCTTTTTGAAGGAATTATGTGATGAATTATTGTACTATATTTAGTGATTTTTTTTTTTTAATTTTCTTCTTAATTTGAGACTACTACGCCAGAGAGGAAAAAATGTATTCTCTCTAAAACAGAAAAAAGAAAAAAATCTAAGACATATAATTGAAAAAGATAATTTGAGGACATAATATGATTAATTTCCTACGTCATATATTCATTTTTTTTAGATATTTTTTATTTTTTGAGAAAAACGTGCGGTTGTGACTGTTAATCCAATTCATTTCTTCTCAGTAATTACAACGGAGTTCCTGTGTAAAAACTTGGGAAATGAAAGGATGTGTTATTCCAAAATAAAAACAAACAAAAAAAAAAAAGGAAAAAGAAAAGAAAAAAGGAAAAAGAGAAGAACAGGAAGGGTTTAGGGCAAATCCAGGAAGAGTCAAGTACATTCCCCTATTGGAGACACATTTAAGATACCAACTCTTTTTTTTGGCATTAAAACTACCATTTCTGGGATTCTTCATCCAATGAAGAGTCTCCTTATTTCACACTTAGAGATACATTGTATCTCAAATAACCAAATCAATTTATTAATCCCCCTATGTTATATAGCCTCTATATATAAATATATATATATACCATGACCATCCTCAATCCACACCACTAAACGTACTCCTCCAATCTTCCCCTTGCATTTTTGTATTAACCACTGTGCAAGGAACAAAAAAAAAAAAAATGACTAACAATGAGGGTGCAAGTGGTTCCGGCAACGAGTCCTCGGCGGAGAACAAGGTTCAGTCGCCGCAGGAGGGCGAGGGTGATGGTGATGATCAGGCCGTCAACGCTCCGGTTCCACCCCATGCTTCTCTTCCAAGGAGAAGGCAAGAGGAGTTATTGCCAAGGCCGCGGCCCTCTTTGGTTCATGTACAACTCGGCGCTCTTCGGCCCCGCGGGGCCACTATGCCTACACCTCGGCCTCCTCCACCGCCCACTCCGAGGGCCCCACAACACGCTGGGGGAGCCAGTGGCAGCGGTGGAAAGGCTGGGAGTGCTTTCCGCGGTGTCCCCATTGTTATTGGTGGAGGGATTCAGGTCGGAGGCGGGGCGGAGGGTGCTTTAGGTGTGCTTGGAATCCCTTCTGAGGCCCCGCGGCCCCACAAAAGAAAGTCGGACGTGGTCGCGCCTGTTGGATTGCAGCCCATCTGCAGGGTCTGTAGCCGCGACTTCTTGTCCTGGAAGGCCCTCTTTGGCCACCTCCGCTCGCACCCCGACCGCGATTGGCGTGGATGCTTTCCCCCTCCGGTGGAAGGCCAAGATTTTCCAGCCCCGCCGCCGCCGCAGCCTCTGCCTCTGCCAGCCCACCCTCCAATTGGTATAGTATATATTACATATACACACACGCATACATATTGTAGTAATTTTTTCATTACAAACATTTGTTCTTGGTGTTTGATATGTTATTCTTATTGTGCAAACATGTACGCCGAGTAGCAATAAACGTGGAGCCCGCCGAAGCACATCAGCCAGTCCCTGCCCCGCGGGGGCTTGGCATTGATTTGAATGAACCGCACATCGGTGCCGATGCCGATGCCGATGCCGACGCCGACGCCGATACCAATGCCGACGCCGTTGCCCCTCCGGCAAACATAGAGTCGGCTGATATCGACATCAACATGCCACCCCCCGCGGATGACAAGGATACTGCTTAGGTTGTTTTGTGCGTGTACTTCTATATATATCACCATGTATTTTTGCCGGATGCGCAACAATATTACACCGGCAGTTATAATATAATATATATATATATATATATAATACCAATTAAGTAGGACCGTAGTCATATATATATTTTCAGTTTCATTTCATGTTTCGTCCTTCGATCTGGGTTTGAATGTTGTTTGTTTCGATGGAATATTAACATTATATATACATATATATATATATATATATAGATATATCAGTTTTCATGTTTAATAATGTTTTTTAATTGATGTTTTGTCATTTGGTAATTTTGTTGATCAATGCTTATTAATTTCTCATATCCTTTCTGCAAATCTATTATTACGTGATGGATTTTTTTTTTTAATTTGTTGGTAAGAAATAAGTTTTATAATAAAGTTGATCAGATCTATTGATGGATATTATCATATACTGATATTTTTTATTTCAACAAAAAAATCCTGAATTTTCTTATATATATATATATATAGGTAATTAAACATAAATATGTTTTTGTTTGCAAGGACAAATCAGAATTGGGTGTCCGAAGAAGGTAGGGGATTCTATGGGGCTTTGTTTTCCTGTATGTTTGGTACTGTTATCTAATCATTTCTTTTCTGTTTACCTTTTTTATTAGATCAAAGTTTCAGATATATATAAGAAATTGGCCTTTGGAAGTAAACCCTAGGGAAGGCGGCGGTTATGTTTGTCTTTGTTGATAAAAACACTAGCAAAATCAGGGCTGTACTTTGGTTTGTACAAGTTGAATTCGTGTGTCGTTTTCTTGATCAAGAGATTAGGTGAGTCGTTTGAAAGTTTAAGTGGGTACTTTTTGTTAAATTCTGTATAATTTTTTGCATCTTCGTTTATATCTGATTTATTTGTAACTATTTGAGATCATGTTCATACACTTGCAATATATACATATTATCTCTGTGTGTAAACATTTCTGTATAAAATAATATTTTTCACTGGAAAAAAAAATCAGAATATGATGCTAGCTAGTTTAATCCTTGAGAGTTTAAGTGGGATATGTGCTTATGTGTAGTGTATATATATCTGTTCTGCATATCTATACACACACACACATGTTGAGATTTGTTGACACATGTACTTTTGCAACAAATAATACATGGGATTGTCTGTCTGAATAGATTATTGAGATTGCGGTTTGAAAAATTCTAGGATTTTTTTTTTGCTCGAAATGTATTTTAGCTTTCATATATATGCGCTATCGATTAAGATTTCGAGATAGAAAAGGAAAAAAAAAAAAAAAAAAAAGACTGTTTGTGATGTATGTATAGGTGTCATAGAATTTTTTCTTGAAGGGATATGTGAGAACAGTTTATGTATACCAGTATTGTTAATCTATAGAATAATATAGAGTGTGTATGTGTCTATATAAAGAGTACTGCCCGCAAGAAAGTCTAGTTTGGGTTCATATCTGATGTATAACCTAATCTATTTGTTTGTGATATACGGTAATTAGAACATATATATATATATATATAAATAGGAATCATATGTATATATATATATATAGTAGTTACCACTTATATAAAGTTGATTTTTTTTTTTTTGTAATTTATATAATTATACAGGCTATGCACATTAAGGGGGCTGTATCATGCATATGTGGCAGATATGTATAGCCCAAGGAAATATATAGAGTTTGGGTTCATACAGAATACTGTCATACAAACTTTCTAATGACAAAATGAATCTTTGAAGTCTCTCTCTCTCTCTCTCTCTCTCTATATATATATATATATATATATATATTTAGTAGGGTTCAACACCAAGTAAAAAACTCGAGCACCATATAAGATTGGGGTGCATAAATATGTACCTAGCTAGTTTTATTCTTGAGAGAGAGATGAGAGAGAAAGGAGAGAGACCAGGGAGACGAGAGAAATAGGAGAGATTTATTTTGTTTTTTAGGATCTTTATTACATCTGGCTTTTAACTGAGTGCTTGTTTAAAAATAATAAATTAATTGGAAAAATAACATAAATTAGTAAAACCTTTTTGTTATAAAAATTTTAATTCTGACTAAATTATGTCACCTCATTGTAGTAACCTCAAGATAATTTAGTTGTGACTAAATTTTTGCCACTAAAACAGTACTAGTTTTGAATTTTTGTAGTGGTGTGTAAACAGATCAATGTCTAGTTCTTTTCCTTAAGTTCATCATCCTTAGTTAAAAAAAAATCATAGAAAATATATGTATATGTGTATATATATACAGTCATAATTGATAAAACTTCAAATTAAAAGGACCTCCTTGGTAAATAAAAGCCACAACATAAGACGACAAACATATATATATATATATATATCAACATTAACTGTAACTATATATAAATATATATATATATATATATATATTTGTTTGCTTTTTATTGAGTGATGCTAGTTGGGTGATGAAGATATGGTGGAGGAGCATTGCATTGAAAGCGGTTATAAAGTCTCTTCAAGTGGTTATGCTTGGTAATATTATACCTAAGAAAAATGCTATAGATATCAATTCTAATCCTAATTTTTAAGTATTAATCTATGTGTCATATGAGTTGTTGTTTCTTATTAATATATATTTAAAGTATTGTCACATGATCAAGTGATTACATTTATCAATAAAAATATGATACATAAATTGATACTAAATAAATTGAGATCAGAATTGGTGTCGTTAATATTACTCTTATACGTAAACATTTTTCTTGTATGCAAACACAAGTGATCATCCTCAAAAGGAGTAGCTACTTGAGGCTCGATCCAGTTAATTTGTTTTGCCACAAGTAGTACTAGTACTGAAAGACATGCAAAGCCCTAGACGGGTACTTTATCAGGTAAGCCCAGCGATTTCTATTTTTAAAAATACACATATATATAGATACATGATATATAAAGAAATAATTAAATCATGGATGGGCAGTAAAATTCACACTAATTCATGTTGTTGTATGATGAGCATCTGTTTAAATGTTTAATTTATTGTCTGTTCCCATTGAGAATCAAAATGCTAGCTACTTGAACCTTAATTACTTGATTAATGTCCGATCTGATCACAGTTCCTATATCTATACACTAATTTGTTCTACTGCTTTCTGCATACACATGTGTGTGTGTGTGTGTGTGTGTGTATCTGTGTGTGTGGTTTGTGTATATACTGAGTACGTTAATGGTCTTGTTGATTATATATATATACATATAAATGCAAGAGGTGATCAATACATACCTGGGTATATATACTCATGATTCTATGATTTGTATGCAGCTTTATGTTAATTTTCTTAATTAGTTTGTTCCTAGGAGATGCATATGGTGGATAATTATAGGTCTTTAATTAACTTAAATTCAATTTATATATATGTGTATTGAGAAATGATATTCTGAACTCCTTTAATTCATTAATGTGTCTACTAATGTACGTTGCTAGTTCACGTTCTATGTAAAAAACCAAAAAAAAAAAAAAAAAAAAACAAACAAACAAAAAAAAAAAACCTTGTTTTAAAGTTTCAAGGACCGACAGTACTTTTTGTTGATCATACATACACGGATCATATATATATTTGTTATATATCTGATGATATAATTTTTTTAGCTTGGTGTTCTATATGATGATAGAGAGTAAGCTTATTGTTGAAGATACATACATACACACACACACACATAAATATATATATATATGCAATCTTTGATGTAAAACTAAATCCTGCATCTTTGATGACTAACCAAGATGGGACATATATATGGCTAGGGTCAAACTCTCTCTCTAGATCTATATATTTAGAATATCAAACTGATCAATAACTTACAGACATAAAATAACATTTTCTTCGTAATTCGAACCGTTAATCTAGTACTATATATATAGATATACATATATGTAAAGACTGGCAAGGGAGGATCTAGTTTTTGGTGAAAGAAAGTCTAGTTTGAATTCTTATCTGATATATGTAAGCTAATCTATGTGTGATATACGTATGCTCGGTAAATACACACACACAATACACATTTATAGGATGGATTCTGGTATATCAACGTAATCATTGATTCTTTGATTTAATATGAAGTTTTCATGTCAATAATTTCTTAGTTTTTTCCTAGGGGATGCATAATGGTGGATTATAGGATTCTAATTTCAATTTATATATGAATGTATTGAGAAATGAAACTCTAAACGCCTTTTATATTGTTGCATATATTAATGTTTCTAAACAATTAATTCGATCTGTGTAAAAAAACACAAAAACAAAAACAAAAAACAAAACTAACAAAACAAAAAATAATTAGGTTGGGTGTTTGAAAGTTAAGTACTGACCTTTGATCTATGATTTTATATATATTAATTTATATATAAGATCTTTTCTCTGTGTATGCGTAAATATTTGTTATATAAGTTTATTTTTTGTTTTAAAATATGGGTGGTATATAGGATGAAGTTCAGAGAAGCTTAAATCTTGAACATGTACATGGGTATGTAGATATAAATATATACATATATGTATGTGTATAACTCACTGCAAATTTGCATAATATTCATACGATGGCAACATAAATCTCTTCATCTTTAATTAACCAAGAATATATGGGACATGGTGGTTCTAGAATTTCAAACTCAATATGGATATATATACATATCTATATATATTTATATATAAATACATATTGTGAGGATATGATCAAATTAACTTCGCAGATCGAATGGCATTTTCTTAAATAGTATGAATTATGATATTCAAAACATATGAGAGGGTTATCCACACGTGGTAAGCCAGTATAGCATAGGGAACAAAATATTAATTAGTAGATCAATATAATAGTTTGGGCTATATATATATATATATATATATATGTAGCATGTACGTATATATGTCTTGAAAGTGAATATGTGTATGGTTTGCTTATTACCTTCCTATCGTTTTCAACTAGTTACGAGCGTATTAGATTTTAGGGGAAAAATTTTTTAACGAGGTCTATAATAAAATCTAATATTTAAAGGCATGGGTTACTGTTTCTTTTACGTCAAATTTTGCTTGTTCTTGATTGTATTAGTTAGTTTTTTTACTCGTTCGGGGTGGTATTCTTTGTGGGTGGTTATTGTTCCTTTTAATTTTGAAATTTATATAATTTTTGTTTTTAATTAATAATTCAAGTGAGGAGCTTAGCATGGGATGATATTACTAATAGGTACCATTTAATTAATTAGTTGATATTTTGCTATTTTTCCTTTTTATACTATTTAAGTATATATATATACATATACATAATTAAGTAGGACTTATACATATTCATGTAGGCAATTAGAAAATCTAGTTTGGCTTTATGTGTGTATCATATATAGATATCTATAGACACACACACACATATATATACGCGCAGGTGTATATGTTAGCTTGGTCCTAACTTGGTCGAGGCCCTCCATGTTCTAATCTTCTGTCATAATAATAGTAATAATACTAATAATTTTTATTATTATTGTTTTATATATATAATGGAAATAGAACTGGCTTAATCATGCTCCTCCCGAGCTTGCATGTTCTTTATATGTAGTAGTACCATTTTCTATCTCTCTCCTGAAACTTTTTTTTTTTTTTTTTAAGTATAAACATGAATCTTTTAATTGAATTATTATGTAAAGAAAACAAAAATGAAGAAAATAATCCCATAATAATGTTTAGGCCAGAGGCATGCCAAAAAAAGCAGTGCCTGGTGTTTGGATATCTTCAACCTGTGCATGCAATTGCATGGATTTGTCGGGTACTCGTGTCATATTGTTATAGCATTTATTAAATGATCAGAATTTTTGTTTGTTTATTTTTATGGTTTAGGGTATAAACAAAGATGATCAGTTTTTATTGTTTGAATTACTTTTATTAGTAAGCATTATTTACTTGAACTACAGTTATGGAATCCTGAATCTTGGGGAAAAATTGAGCAAGCTAAATAACTATAATAAAGAGACTAATCACTGATAGAATACTAAAAAATACCTAAAAAATATACCAATGTAATTTGAAACTACCGCCATATCTTTATCGGGTAAGTTCAAAAGTACTACATGATACTCAATAGGCATCTTTTTTGACCACATTATTACATACTTCTTAACAATCCCCTATAATCCCTTAAATTTAACATCACAAATCAATTATGTCAGTAATAAATTTAAAACTGTGCAATATTAATAGATAATCGATCTGTTCAAAATTGCGTCATATTACATAATCATTTGTGTAAATATGATAAGAGTAAGATCGCCCTAAATTCCTTGAAGTTTAAAACCATGAATCACTACCATCAACAATTCTACCACCACTCCCCGCGCATACACATGAATCATGAATCCTTGTTAATTATATATATATACATATACATATTTATATATATATATATATAAACAAATGCAAGGTGATCAACAATACTGCGTATATGTATACTGATCATTGATACTTTCATTAATTTGTATGCAGTTTTAATGTTAATTTCTTAGCTTTTTTCCTAGGAGATGCATGTCGGCCGATTATAGGATTCTAATAGATCAATTTATTCATGTAATTAAGAAGAAATGAAACTCCAAATCTAAACGCCTTTATTATAGCATTTTTCTATTTGTATAGCTAAGTTCACGTAAAACCAAAAAAAAAAAAAAAAAAAAACAATATATACACACACAGACACCCACACACACGCACGCACATAGGTTGGGTGTTTGAAAGTTAAAGTACCGACCCTTTGATCTACGTAATCATATACATAATATCTTCTTTCTGTACGCGTCAATATTTGTTATATATGATTTATTTATTTAAATTTGGGTGTCATATATGATGATTGAGAGAACTTGAATGTTGAACATATATGTTTACACACTGCATTTACGTAATATTCGTTTCAATTACACTCTAGGTATATATGATGTATATGCAATCTTTGATTTCAAAATAATAAATCCCTTCATCTTTCAACCAAGATGTGGGACATGGTCAAGAAAATCTATTTGGCTAAAATGTATATGTGTCTTATGTAGATGCATATATATATATATATGTGTGTGTGTGTGTGTTGCCTGGGTTCTAACTTGATCAAGGCCCTCCATGTTCTACTCTTGGGAGTTGGGATCTTTTACAGTATGACTTTCTATTTCATAATAGTACGTAAGAACTACTTTTTAAGTTTGATTTATGAATACCCAGTCATATATCAAATCATTAAAAAATTAATCACAATATAAAATAATCTTATAATTAAATATATACAAATATATAACTGGCATAATCATATTCCATACTTGCCCTTTTTTTTTTTCCCTATCTCTCTTTTGAATCTCTGGGGGGGGTTTTTTTTTTTTAGTATAGATATGAATAATATTTTTTTATTCGAATTAGGATGTAAATAAAATAAAAATGGAGAAACAAACAAATGATGTTTTAGGATCTTCTACCTGTGCACGCAATTGCATTTGCATGGTTTTGTCGTGTTAGTTTCTTACAGTTAAATGTCCTTTTCCTTCCAAACATATTAAATGATGATTTATCTATTTATTTTATGGTTTACGCCATAAACAAAGATGATAGTTTATATGGTCAAATTACTTTTATTAGTAAGCATTCACTTAAACTACATTTATAGAATCCTGAACTTTGGGAAAAATTGAACATGCTATGATAATTGCTAGGATACTATATATATATATATATATATATATATCTTAACAATACACACAGTTTCGACCAGTTGTCATATCTTTATTAGGCAAAATGATATAAGAATCAAAAGACATCTTTTTCCACCACATCATCACTAAATTTAAATCCTTCTTTGTAACAATATTCCCCTAAAATCCCTTAAATATAACAATACAAATCAATATTAACAATAATCAATTTATAATTACACAATATTAATAATCTGTCGGTTTGAAATAGCATCATATTACAAAATTCTTTGTCCAGATATATCATGACTAGAGATCCCCAAAATACCTGAATAATATCTTGAATCAAATTCACAACCACCAACACTTCCACCAATTTTTATTTTATTTATTTATTTTATTAAGGTTCCGTTTGGTTCGCAGGTTTGAGTTGATATTTTAAAATTGAAATAGTAAATTTTGTTGACTTTTCAGAAAAGAAAAAAAACTTTTTGGAAAAAAGACAAATACTTTTGAGAAAAAAGATAAAATTTAAGTTGAAAAGTTGAAACCAATCCTGCGAACCAAACGGAGCCTAAAAAAAAAATTATACCACGAGTAATGAGATCCAACTGTCCTAAGCTTCTAGCATTGACCAAGTCTTAGCTGGCGCCCTAACCAATAGAAGCGCTCCACGTACGCCTTCCTGCGTTTCTGGGTTTTTCCTCCGAAGTTTGAGCAGAGAAGGCAAAGTGGCCCCAGCATAACTCTCAAATCTCAAATCTCAAAAAGTGGGCTTTTTGCCTCTTTACTTTGTCCTTTATTCGGTTTAGGCTAATCCTAATAGACAGATTAAAATTTGGTGCGAGTGAAATTCAATTCAATTTGGTTCCGTTGAGATCAGGTATGAAATTTCAATTTTCCTTCACTTCTCTCTGCTTCCGCTTCCACTTAAGATCAGCCTTGAAATTTGGTGTTAATTTTGGATAATTAACTTTTTTTTTTTTTCCGTTAATTTGCTTGTGTTAACAGATTTTGTGTTGTAATTAATAGTATTATTTTGTTAATTTTGTTTGTGAATGAGAGAGAGTGTCCTCAGGCATGGAATCTGATTCAAATTTCATGTCAGGAAACAGGAAATGCCCTTTTTGGCTTTCAATTTTGATTCGGAAACAAAAAAGAACAGAACTTTTCTTACTTTTTATATTAATTTTGTGTTAGTTTTTGTTAATCTTAACGGTGACTGAGAGTGAGTGTCCTCAGACATGGATTTTGATTCAAAACTCACGTCAGGAAGTGCCTTTTGCTTTCAATTTTGATAAAAGAACAGAACTTTCTTACTTTTTATGTTAATTCTTTGTTATTTAGTTTTGTGTTACTCACATTTAAATGAAATGCCTTTGTTTTTTTTAAGCTTTCAATGATGATTGGAGAGAAAAGAACAGAACTTGTAGAAATATTTTGTGTGTTGGTTTGTGTTAATTTTGTGTTAGATTTGAGCAGAATGATGGAGAGAGCAGATTCCGGGCAGAAGTTGTATTCTCGGATGCGGTTATGGGAGTTTCCAGGCGAGTATGTGATCGAGCCAACTGATGGCTCTTCTGCTGCTTCTTTGTCCATCAATCGCCATGATGGCTCTTTGAATCTCATCGGTATGTCGGTTTCCTAGTAGTATATCCATAATTCCTTCCTTTTTCTCTATATCATTATAATGTGTTTAACTGAATTTGTTTTTTGTAATTTTGCTTCAGATGAGCTTCCAGTTAGCACTTCTGTTAGGACACCTAAGATCCAGACTATTTTCGGTGTAGTTGGGATGCTGAAGCTGTTGGCTGGTATGATCATCTTGTTAAATCTCCCAGATTTGTTTGGTGATTTTCCCTTTCTGTCTTTGGTGTGAATTGTAGCTTGTCTGATAACTTTGATATGATTATTCTTGCAGGGTCATATTTGATTGTCATAACTGAGCGTGAATGTGTTGGATCTTACTTGGGCCATCCTATTTTCAAGATTTTATCTTTGAAAGTTTTTCCTTGTGACCATTCTCTGAAGAATTCTAATGCACAACAGGTAGATCCGTTACTGCATTGCCATTTTATTCTCGGTCTCTTGTTTGAGTAGCTACTAATTCTGTGGTCGGTACATAATCGTTTCAGAAAAAGATGGAGGCTGAGTTTTCTGCACTGCTAAACATTGCAGAAAGGACTTCTGGTTTGTTTTTCTCATACGACAATAACTTAACCCTCAGGTGATTCTTTTTCTCTTTAGTATTCATAAGAAATAAGATTTAGTTTAATTATTTTTTCTAATCAATTTGAATATATAAGTAGAAATTCTCCTTATTATTACGTTTTCTGTGTATACAGTTTACAAAAACTGCATGAGTTAGGTGATGAATCTAAGTTGCTCCCTCTTTGGAGACAGGTAAGCCTTGATTCTGCAGTAATTCGACTTTTAAGTGATTTTACAATGGAAGGGTGTTGGATGAACTTATGTTTCTTTGCAGTCTTCTTTTATGTCACCTTGTAAATTATGTTCCATTAATTAGAAAGTTTTTCTCACGTTTCCAATGTTTTTTTCTTTTAACAGGCAGAACCTCGATTTCTTTGGAACAATTATATGTTAGAATTGCTTATAGATAATAAGGTTGACTTTTTGCCAAATTGTTATATTTTACGAGCCTGATAACTTTTTAAGTTTTGTAGTTACTTTTGGCTCATACTTTTATTCTGTCCATCTTTGCAGCTTGACCCCTTCTTACTTCCCGTTATCCAAGGGAGTATCCTTTATATTATAAACGCTTTCAGCTTTTCGCTACATCTTTATTAGTTTAGCTGTTGCATAATTGATATACTGTCCATCAATTGTGTCTTTCTCGGAAGGTTCTCCTTAATGGATTGATGATCAGCCTTTCAGCACTTTCAAGCAGCAGTAGGGAAAGATATCGTTGATGTTACCCTAATTGCCAGGAGATGCACAAGGAGAAATGGTATTAAAAATTCCTTCGTATTTTCTGTATGAAAACTAAGAAGTATAAAAGATTCTAAAGAATAAGAATTACAAACTTTGAAGAACTTTTAGGCATTGACTATCGGTAATCCAATAGATCAGCGAAAGTGAGGCAAGGGTATGGTGTGCAACTATTTTAATAAAAACCAATTTCTTGAGAAAAAAAAACAAACCACGTATAATTAGGGAAGGTCAAGGGGACAAGGAAGAATTTCCAGTTCTTGTTAATAGTCAAAAAATAAAAAATAAAAACAGTTAGCACAGACTTTATATTCTGCCATATAACTGGCATTTTCTTGAAGGCACTCGTATGTGGAGAAGAGGAGCTGATCCTGATGGGTATGTTGCAAATTTTGTGGAAACTGAGCAAATTATGCAGTTGAATGGCTTTACAGCATCATTTGTGCTGGTAAAATTTACTTATAATATTACTACTACTTGTATAAAAAGGCTCTGCAGAAAATTCTCTTTTTTGACTCTGTGGTAACTGTTTCGAAACTACTTACATAAGAAAGTCTCCAAATATGATTGCAGGTTCGGGGGTCAATTCCATTGTTGTGGGAACAAATTGTCGATTTGACATATAAGCCGAAGTTTGAGCTTGTGAAACTAGAGGAAGCTGTGAGTTCATGGTTACTTCTGTCTTACATGCCGGTTTGATTCTACATCAAACGCTTTTTAACCTGTATTTGACTGCTGATTTATTGATCTTTCATGCAGCCCAAAGTAGTAGAGCGACATTTTTTGGATTTAAGAAAGAAATATGGGGCTGTTTTAGCTGTTGATCTTATCAACAAGGTGCACCTTTTTTCTTTTCTTCTTTTCTTTTCTCCACAAGGTAAAAGGATTAGATTTTTCATACTCTGGAGTGTGAAATAATAAAATTGGCAAAAGCCGAAAGAAATCAGTTACATTGTGTGTATGGCTATTGGGTATTCTCTTCCATGATGCATTTCATGTCTTATCAGCATGGAGGTGAGGGACGCTTATGTGAAAAATTTGGAAATGCCATGCAACATGTCGTTAGCGATGATGTAAGGTAATATTTCTTTTCCTTGCATCTTTTTAGCTACATATCTGAAACTATTTGTTGTTTAATTTTGACATATATGGGATACTGCAGATATTTGCACTTTGATTTTCATCGCATTTGTGGGCATGTTCATTTCGAGCGGCTCTCCATCCTTTATGAGCAAATTGCAGATTTCCTTGACAGAAATGGGTATGGTTTCCTTAATTTGGATATTATTTAATCCTTACAGATGCACTTGAATATTTGTTGGATGTTTCTCTTATGGTTCATTTGGAGGATGATATGCCTTTATGCATGGCTGGCTACTTGTTTGGTAAGAGGGAAAGAAAATAGGAAGGAGAGAAAAAATGGAGAGGAAGGAGATAACCTAGCTCTTGTTGTGTTTGGTATACATTCCCTTCTCTAATCGCTCCACATTGGGAGAGATTAAAATTGTGGTTCTTTGAAGGATTTGAAATCTCTAACCCAACCAATCCCCTCCCCTTTTCTGTCATGTCAAACAACCATGGATGCCAAAATCCTTCCACTAATCTCTTCATCCGTCTCTCTCCTTCAACTTTTACTTCCGACTGAACAAGCTCTAACTGTGTTGTTTCTGTTAACCAAACTGAATGAAACATACATACATGATATTTAGTGTGCTTCGGTCGTCTTCGTTTGCATCGAACTGTGACTGGGTATAGACAATCTTCAATTATGGTGTTCAAATTATTATCTGTTTGACAGCACAACTTTAAGAGTTTGTGGGAAAACAATCAGCTGCTTTAGTTTAAGTGGTGGTTCATCTACTTATAAGTTGTTTCTCCCATTCTTTTCTTTTCTTGCTCGGTTATATCCTATACATTCACCTGTGAAAATTCTTCTATATGTGATTACAACAAAGTCAGTTATATACCAAATAGTACTTTATGCCTCTGTCATTATGTCGTCTTCTCCTAATTTCTAAACTGAAACTCGTAGGTATTTCTTATTGAATGAAAAAGTTGAAAAAATGAAACAGCAGCTTGGTGTTGTGAGGACCAATTGTATTGATTGCTTAGACCGTACAAATGTGACACAGGTAGATATACATTTTTTTTTAAAGAAGATGTTCCATCTAGTCGTGTTTTCGACAGTTAACAAACATATATTCCTTACCCTTGTGGACTTTATGGTTGCAGAGCATGATAGGTCGAAAGATGTTGGAATGCCAACTTAGAAGGCTTGGTATTTTTGGGGCTGAAGAGACTATTAGCTCACATCCAAACTTTGATGAAAAATTCAAAATATGTATGTTCGTAACATAACCGTCATTATTATTCCATTTTACCAACTTGCGAAGTTTCTGGTGTATGTATGCTTGCCTCTTCGAAGCATACAATTCCAAGCTTGAAAGTCTGAATATTGCTGATTAACTATATCTGATTCTAGTGTGGGCAAACCATGGCGATGACATAAGTATTCAGTACTCTGGTACTCCTGCCTTGAAAGGAGATTTTGTCAGGTAGTTTTACACGGATCTGCTTTTGTTTTTGTGCATGTGATGCTTTCTTAAGCTGGAAAACATCGTGATGGTATTCTTTCCTTCATATCTGAATTTCTAAATGGGTTGGATTTGTAGATTTGGCCAGCGAACGGTCCGTGGGATCCTCAATGATGGACGGAATGCCCTTGTACGTTACTATTTAAATAACTTCTGTGACGGATCAAAACAGGTTGGTGAAGCCCTTTGTGGTTTATCAACATCTGATGACTTTCTTCTTCTTTTATTTATTTATTTTATTTATTTATTTATTCATTTTTACAAAATCCTTCAATACCTTTTCTCGCATGAGAGATGTACCCAACACCACATCTTCTTGTCCACCTACAGTTGGTTACTATTGTCCGTTTAAGACAACCGTCTAGAATTTACTGACCTTTTTCTTCTTTTTGGAATTTTTTGGCTCATACCTTAAGGATGCAATTGATCTCCTGCAAGGACACTACATTGTTTCGGTGAGCAGAGATACAAGCCCCTCATCGCAAAAGGGAGGCCTTGAGGCTGTAGCTGTGAGTATATTTTGCATATGCATTGGTATTCAACCCTTCTGCTAATTTTCTTGGCTTCTTATTTCATTAATGTTTGTTTGTTGCAGTCATTTCCACTGGCGTTACTCTTTGTCTTGACGGGATTCTTCTTTGCTTCGATGTCGCTTAGGCAAGGTGCGTTGAGTTTTAATTGTCCAACACATTTAACACCATGTTCTGGTGCGAAATATTTCCTGTCATTCCTTTTTGAAATAAGCCATATGCGAGTAGTTTTTCCTGTTTCTGAATTCATCTTTCTGCAGTTCGGTATGACTTTAGGCATTTATTCTTCTCAATAATGTGGGCAAGCATAAGTGTGGCTTTAGCAGCATTTGTGAGGGCCAATGGACGGGTTTTCTGCAACCGGCCTCGTCTACACAAGCCTCGATCATAGATCTGGGTTCATGAAGTTCTGAAGAAACTCAATTTTCCTGCGGTTGATGCCCGTTTATCTTTCAATCTTTCGAGTTGAAGACAAACAGTAGTTCGTTTGACAGAGTGCTCTATTGTTGTTGTTGTCAGACAGAGTGCTCTATTGTTGTTGTCATTCTTTTGTATAAAATGATATTTTGTGCCCGTGGCTTGTTCGAACTGGAAGCTCTATGCTGTTACTGATAACTAATTTGTTCATTTTAATGATCAACGAAGCTATTTATCAAAAAAAAAAGTTTCAGCATAGCTGTTTGATTCCAATTCCTTAATCACTTTATTGCGTGTTTAAAGTTAATACTCAAAGTAAACAATATATAAATAGCATTAAAACAAAGATAAGACAGGTAACAGGGCATAAATCTGGACGACATGGTGAAAAGAGGTGTTTAGGAGGTCTTTTGAAGCTGAGTTGCGTAAGGAGGCCAGTAGAGGTGAAATTCGATCTTGTAGGTGACAGTGAGGCCCTTGAGATTGACGGGAGAGGACGTGACGTAGCCTTGCACGAAGGTGAAGTCGCCGGTTCCTCCCACCACCGGATGGTCCGAGGGCTTAGTGTTGTGCGTGCCTCCGACGATGGATATTGAGCCGCTGTGGTGCTTCAGGCGCAAAGTGATCTTGGCAATTGAAATGCTCTGGAGCCCATCTAAGCTGGAAGTGATGGAAGTCCCCTCCGCAATTCCCAACACTTTTGAGGACCTGTTTGCGTTGATGGTCATGGGGTCCTGAAAGGCGAACAAGGTGCCAAAAGGCGTCGTCGTCTGAGTAATCCCGGGTCCAGCCACGCCTTTCACTATGAAAAACCCGGTTTTGTTTATGGTCTCGTGTTGAAAGAGTGCGAAGTGGATGGACTTCACTTCGTGTTGGCGGTGGTGATGAGAGGCAGAGGTGGTGGTTTGAATTGAGAAGAGGGCAAAGAGGACCACAACAAGAACACAAGTCTGCTGAGAAGAAGCCATGGTAGTGTTTGAAGTGTTTTCTTTGGGTTATGCAAAGTCATACTTATATACCCTCAATTGACAGCATTTATTTAACGTTGTTTGGTGATGGCTTTGTCTGAACATTAAATCAAGAAAAGGTGACTCAGTCAACAACACCTCTTTCAGCCGTTTGATACACGAAAACCAGACTCAAGGGGGTTGATCAGGACCGTTGAAAGTTGGGGTAGTTTCAAAATTGAAGGCAAAGGAGTCTCCATTTCAATTGCCTAGTCCAAGGCAACCGTGTGTGAAAGAGACTTTTGTGGCGTTCGTTTTCAAAAGCTATAGCCGCCATGGAACTATGCAAGAGGACGAAAAACAAACAGCAAGAGTCACGTGGCATACAGCTCCATCCTATGCTGCTACGTGACGGTCCTGATGTGTTATCGTATATGCGACAATTGTATCATCAAATTGTAATAATAAAATACTTCGATTATTTCGTCTTAAACACGGGAGAACTATAGGTCTCCGTTCGTTCCTGGGAAATGAATGACCAAGAGAACTTCTAGAAGATGCATATCCAAGTGAGAATTTTTATTAAAAACATATAATAAACAGTAGCGAATGCAATGTATAAAACCAAGGTGCAATCCTCGTTTAAGCTTTTCCAAGCTCAAAAGGGATTCAAGCATTATTCTCTATATATATGGTATCTGTATAAGTACCATGCAGGACCAAGAAAAGTTCATTCACTTATTTTCTTCTGCTTTTTCTTCTCCAAGTATGGGTAGCTTCTCTGGAAGTTGAGAACTGCCCACACCAAGTGCCTTATATCCAACTCTGGCCAAAGAGCTGCAGGGGAGTACAATTGACAGTTGGTGGTCTGCCAAAGATGGAAATTGCTGAGGCGGGTTTCGCCGGAACTTCGGATCAGAATATCTGGATCAGGTGCTATTCCCATGTACATATGCTTCTCTACATCTGCCAGGTTTATATTAGCAAGCTTCCTTAGCTCCTCCATCACTTCAACTCCTTCACTTGCACCATTGGCCAACTTAGTTGCAACATGCGTTTGAATTTCACGTTGTTTGTTTTCGCAGGATTCTTTAACGGCGTGCACAATTTCGTCAGTTGAAGTATAGGGCATGCAAACTAAAAGAACAGCTCTCTTGTTTTTTTCAGTGGCTTTCATCACCTTCTCAACAGCAGCCCTGACAGGCTCACTCAAAAGTTTCAGGTTGCCAATGAAATATATCCTGAGACCGTATTGGTTTACGAGACCTTCTTCACCAAGCAACAGCTCAATCTTCTCCAACATCAAATCCATTAGAAACTTGACTAGATCGGGCCGCCTCTTGAAATTATCAATGCTAAAGGCATATACCGTAACATACTTCACTCCCAATTCGTAGCAATGCCCGAGCATGGACACGAGAGACGAATATCCAGCTTTGTGCCCAGATCCTTCAGCAATTTTGTGCTTCGTCGCGTACCTTCTGTTGCCATCCATGATAAAGGCAATGTGATCGGGAATTGGACCCATAGATATGACCTTGAACAAACATATTCTTAGGAAAGTCACCAATCCTCCGAACATTAGGCTTTTTGTGCCACCCGTTTTCTCCGTCAACATGATCTGAAGCCAGAAGCAAAACCGTCAGACTCAAACACAAAGCTGATAATTGGCAAACCACTCATTGTAAGAGAGATGACACTTAGAGCTCTTCACTAAAAGTATGATTACAAACGTGTTAATAATCCGGAGACCTTCCGTTTGCTACAGACACTAATCCTATCACCCGTCCCCCTCGTACTTTTCTTTCTTACCAAACAAACTCTCAGAACCTCCAAGCAACCAAATCAAAACCAAAAATAGTACCATTTTTAAGGATACGAATGCAAGGCGCCTAACTCGGCTAACAAACATGTTAGACCCCCAAAGATGCTCTATTGAGCTATTTCCACAAAAACTAGAAAAGAAAAAGGACAAAAATTGCTCTCTTCATTAAACAATTAAAAAAAAATCAAT
Organism: Ficus erecta; assembly: GCA_008635985.1. NCBI lineage: Eukaryota > Viridiplantae > Streptophyta > Magnoliopsida > Rosales > Moraceae > Ficus > Ficus erecta. Next base: position 451,452 of record BKCH01000040.1, read on the forward strand.
GAGTCAAGCAATTTATCAAACATCAGGTGGGGACAAAAGAAAACGATGACATTGATTTCTATTGGCTTAAAAATCCTACTATGAATGGAATTAAATGTTGAAGAAACTTTAAGCTAACAACTTAAATATTCATTTCTATAATTAACTATATATATATATATATATTGGCAATGCCCAACTCAATATTTAACTATATATATAATAATAATTACATGTTTACTTATCAGAGTAGGGAATGAAAGTGTAGAATAGGAGTCAATTTCTTGTTTACTTGCTAATTTTTTTTTTTTTCTGGAATGAGAGTGAAAATGGTGAGTCTCACACCAATTTGGGATTGAGGAATAGGATTGGCAATCCCATACTCCCTCTGGATTGTGACTCTTATTCCAACTATTAAGATTAAATTATCATTTTATCCTTAGTTCATTTGCAAAAAATTGTATTAAAAAAATAATAACAATCTAGGTTAATTATTTTTATTAACTTAATATTATATAATTATCCTAATTATTATTAACGTTATTAGAGTAAATAAAGAACTTTTTTTTATCATAATTTATTATTATGTTTCTATTTTTATATTTTTTATATTTTTTATATTTTAATTCTTTTTTTTTACTTTTTTTAATTTTTTTAAACAAAAAATTACACAATTTAATTTTTACTGCCTTAATATCATAATAATTATTTTACTTTTGATTAATAGTATGATAATAAATTAAAAAAAAATTAATCTTTTTTTTTATTTTTGAAAATACAATAAATGAAAGGGTATATAAGTAAATTTACAGTAACTAACTCCGATTCTTGTTCTAAGTAAACGCATGAATGGGAATGACAGTGATTTCGACTCCGATTCCTGAAACCCAAGTAAACAACATATTCCGACTCCAAATCCTGATTCCAAATCTAGCCCACTCCGAATCCAGCCCACTTCAATTCATACTTATTCTGATTAAGCGTAAATAAACATGCCATATATATATATATATATATAACAGTGGCAATGCCCAACTCCTTGCAAACATATAAATATATGTGTGTGTGTACTAAAATATTCAGAAACATGCAAACATCAAACAATAGAAGTCTTGCACATTCAAATACACGTGCATCGAAAAGATGCAGAAAAAACAGAACAAAGATGAATAAAGACTTACTTGAGTAGAGGGAATCAAGTGGCGAGAGATTAAGGGAGAAACAGGGTGTTGGTGTTAGAATTTTGATGATGTCGAGGAAAGATAAAGATATATATAACAATTCACAAGGTTGTGAGCTGTGAAGAATCATTAAGAATTATTAAAGTACCTAGGTTGTACACTTTTTCTTTTTCTTTCATTAAGAATTATTAAAGTTCCTAGGTAGTACACTTTTTTTTTTTTTTTTTTTTTTTTTGGTTTGTCAAGCTTTCTAGGTTTTTTCTTTAATTTTTTATTATTTATTTATTATTATTATTATTATCTTTGCTTGAATAGATTTCTCCTTGGTGGCTTGGCTTATAATTGAAATTCACCACCTAACCGGCCCGCTTCAAATTTCTACTCCTGATTCGAGGAAAAAGGAGGGAAAATTATGTTGGAAAAATGGTTTTTAAACCATTTTAAAGAACCATTTTAAGATTCAAATTTGAGGGTGACCCACTTAATAGAATTAACGGGTTTTGGTGAATTTGCGTTCTCCGTCGCGAGGAGATCGAAATCATATATTTATACGTTTAAAATGATATTTGGTTGAATGAGAAATGGATGCTCAAAGTGTGCTCAATGGAATAAGATTTTGTTGAAAAGTTACTTATATATGTGGAGTCCCACATTGCTTGGCATGAAAGCTTGATGGACTTTATAAGGATTTGCACTTTTGGACTTGGGTAAGATTGTGAACCCAAGATGCTCTCTCACGCGCAGGGGGTGCAAATCACAGCCCCAGTGGGTTAGGGCCCAATGTGTGCGCCCGCACGATGTAGGCGACGTGAATGCCGGTCCGTCGAGTTTGTCCTCGTACGGGCTTTGTTTTGCAAATTCTGAATTTTTTTTTTCATTTTCTTCCTAGGGGTTAAGAATGGTGTAAAAGGCAGCACTAATGGCATTGCATTAATCCGGATTAAAACCAATGACTTTTAGTTTTTGTAACACCCCATCCTTGAGCCTATAAAAGGAGGCCTTCACAAGCTCGAAATCACACCTTTCAACACACAAACACACTGCACAAGCTCTTCTTTTCTGCTCTCATTTTTTTCCTTCTTGTAGTTGTCGGGTTTTTGAGTTTTGCTGATAGAAGGAAGGCATTGGTTTCAAGTTCGTTGGAAGCAGTTTTCGATCGTGCTAGACTACCATTGTTCGTCGTTGTATCCTTGGAGGCAGACATCCGTTGAAGCCTCGTGCACTTACCGGAGGGGACGAATCTGTTTTAAGGAAAGCGTGTCTCACGTGTCTCGACGTTCTTATTTGTGTTCTTTCCTTCGAGTTAAAGTTGAGTTTTGGTGTAATCAATTTTCGTTATATTTTATTTGAATCACTTATTCATTATTTATGCTCTCTATATTTTCTAACAAATTATATGATAGGATGAAAAAAAAAATTTGTTATATGATTACGTTGAAATCATAATAATATGCAAAAATATATGAATTTCAATTAAAAAAAAAGATTAAAATCTAATAGTCAAATATGGCATAAAACTAAGAAAATATTATTCTTCGCATCCACTAAAACATTATTATGGTGGAAAGTTTTGCCTTCCTTTAACATGTCGTTTTCTAAGGTGTTGATAATTTTCTTCAGAGATTTGCCAGCTTGAAGACAGGAAAGTGCTTATGGGGTACTGGTGGGCTTCAATTCTTTTTCATATATTTTTCTCCGTTAAGTTTTTTAATTTTATTTTACCAGACAACTAGACCAAAACAGCCACATTTTTCTTTCTTTTCTAAAAGAAAACAGGAAAATTTGGACCATTTTCTTGCTCTTTTTTTTTTTTTTTTTTGGTTTCCCTTTATTTCCTTTATTTTGGGTTGTCCAATAAGGTTTAGTAGCTTGTACTACTAATGCTAAGGCCAATGATTTACTATATATACTACTTTGATATTGGGTATTTAGCACCGATATATATCCGTAAATTTATCATATTTTGGTAACTTATCTCTCAAATTTTTAAATTTGATGATTGATCCTCTGAACTTGTTAAATTATTGATATTTGTATGAACAAAATTGTTGAACTCGATAAGTTCAAAAATGTCCATACAAAAAAGCCTTATATTTACTACATTTTCACAAATTTGATCAAATTGTAAATAACGTATTAATTACTAAAACTGCATTACTGTACATGTCATCATAAAATAAAATTATCACATAACAAAAAATAAATACATATAACTGTAATGTGTAATATAATATGGAAATGGGAGCACCTTTTGAAGTTTTGTACTTCAACATTTTTATCATTTTCACCTATTTTATATCCAACGATTTAATTTTAGTTCACATGATATTTTAATTGTCTCACGCTTACACATTACGCATCACCTATAATATATATACCTTACACATCACCTATAATATTTTTAGGGTAAATTTCACTTTTAGCACATGTGGAATAAATTATATTAAAATCAGTACCACTTTTTTTCCCCTTCACTTCTAACACTGTCATGTCATTCTTCAGTCTGATATGTGGGGCCCAGAAGGATTAATTGTATGTCAAATTACTGGTTTATCCTCATCTCCCTCGCATGGCCCCCAAAATAATGTGCCAAACCAGCATCTACAGTTTTTTAGAGAGAGAAAACGAAATCTAGAGAGAGAAACAGTTGCAATCGGCCGGAACCGCTCGGAAACCGTCCAAAACCACCACGAAAGGCATCTATAAACAGCTTCGTGATATACAAGGCCACCTAGGGAATGCAGAACATCAAGTATATTAAACTAAGCTTCACAGCGTCGTCGTCGTTGTCAAATGTCGCATTCGACATCTGCAGCTCCAGATTTTCTCTCGACACGCCTCTCAAGGGCGAAAAATATCTTGTCATTAATCGGCTTTCAACCACTGGGAGATGGGTAGACCCTGCACATTTCATGCCGGTAATGAGGCAGAACTCGTTGATGGAAAATCTGCCAAGTTCGCCTCCGATCTCGAACCAAAGAGTATCACCCATTGCTGAGTGATCCATCAATCTCATCACAATGTTGTGGAAGAGCTGACCATCCCAACCAAGATTGGTTAATCTCAGAAAATGCTTAATGCATGGCTGCTTGAGGACGGCCTCGTACTGTTGGGGAGACAACCACTGTCTCAGTTTCTTACAACTATCTGGAATGTTAATAAAAATGTTTATTTTTGCCCTGGTAATTTCAGAATCCGATACCCGTCGATTATATTGAACCTGCGGTAATGCTAATCGTAACATAAAAGGGAAGTCATTATGAAAATGACAGTCCGGAATAAACAAAAAACCTGGTAATTTTTGTGACCAACAAGCCATAACAACAGGAAAAAGAGAAAACACTGAGTAATTATTATTATGACCAAGTCATAATTAAAATGACCATCCTAAAATAAGTTAAAACTCATAGTAATCATTATTATGACCAACAAGTCATAATGAAAATGACCACCGAACATAACAGAAAACTGAAACTGAGTAATAATTATTATGACCAGAGAGTCATAAAAAAAATGACCATTCCATTTTGTTTCAAATAGCCGATATCATCTACACTTAAACACAAACATCGACGAAAACTCTAATATAAAATATAAACCAAAACACATACTTGAGTTAACAGATGTTTTATGGTACAGAAACAGATAAAAATCTTAACTTTATGTACAATATGATAACATTATTCAGTAAATCAACTGGAAAGTGGAATATCATCAATAACGCATATAAAAATGGAAACTTTGTTTTCAAAAAACAATAAATACTGCATATTCTTACTGAAAAATACTAAAAGTGTAAACTTTTTAAACACAAAGACCAAAACAATTTTTTAATCGATCCAGCTTCCGATATCTTTTATTATACGGCACTTATATATATAATAACAATGAAAATATTTTTCAACATAAAAAAAATAAAAAAAATTCATTACCTTTTCAGAGTCGGATATATTATCGTCTTGTTCACTCATGAACATCTGTGAGTCTTTTAGTTCAACTTCCCCCTGCGTAGCCTTCGGTGATGTTTCGGGAGTAGTGTTCTTCTCTGACATTTTTGTTGGCGTCGACATGGGTATTTTTTAAAGATTTTTTGACGTTAACAGACGTCCAACCAGTATATAAAGGGCTATCGTGGTAGTTTAGGATGGTTTCCGAGCGGTTTTAGAGCGGTTGCAAAGCTTTCTCTCTCTAGAATCGGAGTTTCTCTCTCTAAAACACTGTAGACGCTGGTTGGAAATTTTTGTGAGCTTATTCGAGGGAGAATGCCTTTTGGGCGGGTGAGAGATGAGGGTAAATCTGTAATTCGATATTTAAATGACTCTTAGTATTTCCATTTATTTTAAAATGCATATTACAGGACGGTCAACTTCATAATGACCGCCTGGTAATTTTCGTTGTGACCTCTTTGTGCCTAAGGTTTTTCACCAATACGTCACCGTATCGTGTAACGCAGAGGTCATTACGGTTATGACCAGGCGGTCATAACCGTTATGACCGCTGGTATAACACAGAGGTCATAACGATTATGATCAGGCAGTCATAACCGTTATGACCGTCTGGTCATAACGGTTATGACCGACGTATAACACTATTGGTCATAACGGTTATGACCGTCTGGTCATAACGGTTATGACCGATAGTGTAACGCAGCGGTCATAACGGTTATGACCGATCGTATAACACTGCAGTCATAACTGTTATGACCGCTGGTCTAACACAGAGGTCATAACGGTTATGACCGTCTGGTCATAACCGTTATGACCAATGGTCTAACACTTTGACCAATACGTCACCGTATTGAGCATTTACAGGGGTCACAACGATAATGACCATGTGGTCATTATGAAAATGACCGATCTTGTGGAAGGACGTCTGACCAAAAACTGGTCATTTTCATAATGACCACCTGGTCAATATCGTTGTGACCAAAATTATATGCTAAAATTTAACAGTTACAGGGGTCACAACGAAAATTACCAAGCGGTCATTATGATAATGACCGTCCCTGTGAGAATACCAACTGTTAAACAAATTCAAAATAATGAAATTTTTTTCCCCTCTGCAAACAAATCGTTAAACACAAACTTTTTAGACATTGAAATCAGATTTTGTAATTTTTTAACTTTCGACTTCTTTGATTCGTTAACTTATCTTTAATTAGTTTTTAAACTATTTTAAGTAGGTGGCCTTGTATATCACGAAGCTGTTTATAGATGCCTTTCGTGGTGGTTTCGGACGGTTTCCGAGCGGTTCCGGCCGATTGCAACTGTTTCTCTCTCTAGATTTCGTTTTCTCTCTCTAAAAAACTGTAGATGCTGGTTTGACACATTATTTTGGGGGCCATGCGAGGGAGATGAGGATAAACCAGTAATTTGACATACAATTAATCCTTCTGGGCCCCACATATCAGACTGAAGAATGACGTGACAGTGCTAGAAGTGAAGGGGAAAAAAAGTGGTGCTGATTTTAATATAATTTATTCTACAGGTGCTAAAAGTGAAATTTACCCATATTTTTATACAGACTTCTTCTAAAATTATCATCCTATCATAGATTTCGTTTTCTCTCTCTAAAAAACTGTAGATGCTGGTTTGACACATTATTTTGGGGGCCATGCGAGGGAGATGAGGATAAACCAGTAATTTGACATACAATTAATCCTTCTGGGCCCCACATATCAGACTGAAGAATGACGTGGCAGTGCTAGAAGTGAAGGGGAAAAAAAGTGGTGCTGATTTTAATATAATTTATTCTACAGGTGCTAAAAGTGAAATTTACCCATATTTTTATACAGACTTCTTCTAAAATTATCATCCTATCATATATACATCTCTATTTATATATTTTAATTTTCGCATAACCCTCTAAAATATTATTTTTTCAAGTTTATATATATTCCAAATTATCACATTAAAATGATAATTCTCAAATGTGTCTAAAGTTTTTTCTTTAAAAAAAAACTTATATTTGTTTTTTATGTGTTCTGATCAAAATATAAAACTTTTTCCATTAACAATTAAAATTAGACTAAAATTTAAAAAGTGGGTATTTGACATAATCTAATAAATATTACATTAATCTAATAATTTTTTTAATTTCTACACCTTCTGAACGAATTGGGCATGAAATTACCATTATATTACATATGCATTCACAATTTAATAAAGCTTTTCTTCCTTCTGAACGAATTGGGCATGAAATTACCATTATATTATATCTACAACTACAATTTAGGCTCCGTAATTTGGATCACGTGTCCATTTTTGGAAATGAAATTTTTCTTGTTTTAAATGAGAAAATCTTTTCATTTTGAGAATAAATATTTGAATATGTAAACAAATTTCTTTTTAAAAACAAAATATTATTTGAAATGATAAAAAATGGTGTTGGGAATAGTGCATCATCGTGAGAATATTTCAAAAAGGTTCTTTTTTTTTTTTAAAATTAAAAACATATAATAAACAGTAGCGAATGCAATGTATAAAACCAAGGTGCAACCTTGTTTAAGCTTTTCCAGGCTCAAAAGGGATTCAAGCATTATTCTCTATATATATGGTATCTGTATAAGTACCATGCAGGACCAAGAAAAGTTCATTCACTTATTTTCTTCTGCATTTTCTTCTCCAAGTATGGATAGCTTCTCTGGAAGTTGAGAACTGCCCACACCAAGTGCCTTATATCCAAGTCTGGCCAAAGAGCTGCAGGGGAGTACAATGGACAGTAGGCGGTCTGCCAAAGAAGGAAATTGCTGAGGCGGGTTTCGCCGGAACTTCGGATCAGAATGTCTGGATCAGGTGCTACTCGCATGTACATATGCTTCTCTACATCTACCAGGTTTATATTAGCAAGCTTCCTTAGCTCCTCCATCACTTCAACTCCTTCACTTGCACCATTGGCCAACTTAGTTGCAACATGCGTTTGAATTTCACGTCGTTTGTTTTCGCAGGATTCTTTAACGGCGTTCACTATTTCGTCAGTTGAAGCATAGGGCACGCAAACTAAAAGAACAGCTCTCTTGTTTTTCTCAGTGGCTTTCATCACCTTCTCAGCAGCAGCCCTGACGGGCTCACTCAAAAGTTTCAGGTTGCCAATGAAATATATCCTGAGACCGTATCGGTTTACGAGTCCTTCTTTATCAAGTAACTGCTCAATCTTCTCCAACATCAAATCCATTAGAAACTTGACTATATCGGGCCGCCTCTTGTAATTATCAATGCTGAAGGCATATACCGTAACATACTTCACTCCCAATTCGAAGCAATGCCCGAGCATCGACACGAGAGACGAATATCCAGCTTTGTGCCCAGATCCTTCTTCAGCAAAGTTGTGCTTCTTCGCGTACCTTCGGTTGCCATCCATGATAAAGGCAATGTGCTCGGGAATTGGACCCGTAGATATGACCTTGAACAAACATATTCTTAGGAAAGTAACCAATCCTCCGAACAGTAGGCTTTTTGTGCCACCCATTTTCTCCGTCAACATGATCTGAAGCTAGAAGCAAAACTGTCAGACTCAAACACAAAGCTGATAATTGGCAAACCACTCATTGTAAGAGAGATGACACTTAGAGCTCTTCACTAAAAGTATAATCACAAACATGTTAATAATCCAGAGACCTTCCATTTATTACGGAGATTATTCTTGTCACTCGTCTCCCTCATACTTTTCTTTCTTACCAAACAAACTCTAGAACCTCCAAGCAACCAAATCAAAACCAAAAAATAACATTGTTTTTTAGGACACATGTTAGACCCCCAGAGATGCTCTATTGAGCTATTTCCACAGAAACTAGAAAAGAAAAAGGACAAAAATTGCTCTCTTCATTAAACAATTAAAAAAAATTCAATAAGTCAAGCAATTTATCAAACATCAGGTGGGGACAAAAGAAAACTATGACATTGATTTCTATTGGCTTAAAAATCCTATTAGAAGAAATTTTAAGCTGACAACTTATATATTCATTTCTATTTAACTATGGGTTCGTTTGGTGAAATGGTTTGAGTTGAAATTTTTAAATTTGAGTTGGTTGACTTTTTAAAAACTAGTTAAAATTTTTGTTGATTTTTAAGAAAAAGACAAAAATTAAGATGAAAAAATACAGTTTAATTTGAGTTAAACCGTTTCACCAAATAAGCACTATATATATATATATATATTGGCAATGCCCAAGTCAATATTTAACTATATATATAATAGTGGCGATGCCCAACTCGTGCAAACATATAAATATATGTGTGTGTACTAAAATACTTAGAAACATGCAAACATCATAGAATAGAAGTCTTGCACATTCAAATTCACGTGCATCGAAAAGATGCAGAAAAAACAGAACAAAGATGAATAAAGACTTACGTGAGTAGAGGGAATCAAGTGGCGAGAGATTATGAGAGAAACAGGGTGTTGGTGTTAGAATTTTGATGATATGGAGGAAAAATATATATAACAATTCACAAGGTTGTGAGCAGCGAATAATTATTAAAAATTATTAAAGTTTCTTGGTTGTACACTTTTTCTTTTTCTTTTTCTTTTTCTTTTTATTTTTTATTTTTATTTTTATTTTTGGTTTGTCAAGCTTTCTAGGTTTTTCTTTATTTTTTTAATTTTATTTATTTAGGGGGTGTTTGGTGAATGAGTTTGAGTTGAAATTTTTAAGTTTAAATAGTAACTTTTTTTAAATTTTTAGAAAAGACAAAAAACTTTTGTAAAAAAGATAAAAAACTTTTTCAGAAAAAAATAAAAACTGAGTTAAAAAATTTGAATTTGTGTTAAAATGTCAAACTCCTCATTATTATTATTATTATTATTATTATTATTATTATTATTATCCATGCTTGGATAGATTTTTCTTACTTTGTCTCCAAGAGTACATACACAGACGCGTGGTTTGTCGTTTACGAACAGGACGGTTTACTTTTATAAAAGAAAATTTTATGAAATAGTTAAATTAAAATCGCCCGTTGTACATGATGGGTAGGGCAGTTTGGATTTAAAGCCGTTGCTAAGAAAAAGCTTTGAAAATAATGAAAAACTAGATTTATAGCTAATTTTGTAGCCTATGAATTTATAGTTTTTTTTTTTTTTTTTCCTTTTGAAACGGATGAATTTAGAATGTTCAGTATTATTGACATGCTAACTTTTTAAGTTAAAAAAAAAAAAAAAAAAGACAATAAATATGAAGTGCCATTCACGTTTAGTACACAGGTAACAATAATAATAATAATAATAATAATGCATACCAGACAAGGTAACTCAGTTTTACAAAAAAGGAAGGTTTGGAAAAAATCCTAACATGTTTATATTTTTTGTTTTGTTTTTTTAGTTTATATACGAAGACATGTAATGTATTGTTAGAAATAAGTACATACTCCCTAATTATGTCATTTGTATCAACATGTTTTCTGAATTTTTAATGACAGATGAGTTTAAGCTTATGTTTGGTGTACGGGTTTAGAATGAAATTTTTATGTTAAAACTGATTGACTTTTTCAAACTCATCATTAAAAATAAATTTAAAAAGAAAGGGTATCGAATTCACGTATAAATATCATAATAATATAGAAACTTGGTGATATAGGTCATATAGGATAAAATTCACCCCCTAATAAAAGTATAACCAGTTTATATCTAGTTTTTCATAGGTGGCTTGGCTTATAATTGAAATTCACCACCAAACCCGCTTCAAATTTCGACTCTTGATTCGAGGAAAAAGGAGGGAAAATTATATGATAGCATGAAAAAAAAAAAATAATTGTTGTATGATTACGTTGAAAACATAATAATATGCAAAAATATATGAATTTCAATTAAAAAAAAGATTAAAATCTAATAGTCAAATATGACATAAAACTAAAAAAATATTATTTTCGCATCCACTAAAAAAATTATTTTGGTGGAAAGTTTTGCCTTCCTTTAACATGTCGTTTTCAAAGGCGTTGATAATTTTCTTCAGAGATTTGCCACCTTGAAGATGTGAAAGTGCTTATGGTGCTGGTGGGCTTCAATTATTTTTCATATTTTTTTCTCGGTAAAGTTTTTTAATTTTATTTTACTAGACAACTAGACCCAAACAGCCACATTTTTCTTTCTTTTCTAAAAGAAAACAGGAAAAGTTGGACCTTTTTCTTGCCTTTTTTTTTTTTTTTTTTGGTTTTCCCTTTATTTCCTTTTATTTTGGGTTGTCCAATAAGGTTTATTAGCTTTTACTACTAATGCTAAGGCCAATGATTAACTATATATACTACTTTGATATTGGGTATTTAGCACCTATATATATCCGTAAATTTATCATATTTTTAATAACTTATCTCTCAAATTTTTAAATTTGATGATTGATCCCCCGAACTTGTTAAATTATTGATATTTATATGAACAAAACCGTCAAACTCGATAAATTTAAAAGATGTCCAGACAAAAAAAGCATTATATTTACTACATTTTCACAAATCTCAACAAATTGTAAATAACATACTAATTACTAAAAATGCATTACTGTACATGTCATCAAAAAATATAATTATCACATAACAAAAAAATAAATTCATATAACTGTAATGTGTAATGTAATATGGAAATGGGAACACCTTTTGAAGTTTTGTACTTCAGCATTTTTATCTTTTTCACCTATTTTAAATCCAACGATTTAATTTTAGTTCACATGATATTTTAATTCTCTCACGCTTACACGTTACGCATCACCTATAATATATATGCCTTACACATCACCTATAATATTTTTATACAGACTTCTTCTAAAATTAACATCCTATCATATATACATCTCTATTTATATATTTTAATTTTCGCATAACCCTCTAAGATATTATTTCCTCAAGTTTATATATTCCAAATTATTACATTAAAATGATAATTCTCAAATGTGTCTAAAGTTTTTTCTATAAAAAAAAAAAAAAAACTTATATTTGTTTTTTATGTGTTCTGATCAAAATATAAAACCTTTTCCACTAACAATTAAAATTAAACTAAAATTTAAAAAGTGGGTATTTGACATAATCTAATAAATATTACATTAATCTAATAATTTTTTTAATTTCTACACCTTTTGAACAAATTGGGTATGATATTACCATTATATTACATATGCATTCACAATTCCTTCTGAATGAATTGGGTATGAAAATAGCATTTATCATTATATTATATCTTCAACTACAATTTAGGCTCCATAATTTGGATCACGTGTCCATTTTTGGAAATGAATTTTTTCTTGTTTAAAATGAGAAAGTCTTTTCATTTTGAGAATAAGTATTTGGATATGTAAAAAATTTTCCTTTTAAAAACAAAATATTATTTGAAATGATAAAAAATAGTATTGAGAATAGTGCATTGTGAGAATATTTCAAAAAACTTTTTTTTTTTTTAATTAAAAACATATAATAAACAGTAGCGAATGCAATGTATAAAACCAAGGTGCAATCCTCGTTTAAGCTTTTCCAGGCTCAAAAGGGATTCAGGCATTATTCTCTATATCTGGTATCTGTACAAGTACCATGTAGGACCAAGAAAGTTCATTCACTTATTTTCTTCAGCTTTTTCTTCTCCAAGTATGGGTAGCTTCTCTGGAAATTGAGAACTGCCCACACCAAGTGCCTTATATCCAACTCTGGCCAAAGAGCTGCAGGGGAGTACAGTGGACAGTTGGCGGTCTGCCAAAGAAGGAAATTGCTGAGGCGGGTTTCGCCGGAACTTCGGATCAGAATATCTGGATCAGGTGCTACTCCCATGTACATATGCTTCTCTACATCTACCAGGTTTATATTAGCAAGCTTCCTTAGCTCCTCCATCACTTCAACTCCTTCACTTGCACCATTGGCCAACTTAGTTGCAACATGCGTTTGAATTTCACGTCGTTTGTTTTCGCAGGATTCTTTAACGGCGTTCACAATTTCGTCAGTTGAAGCATAGGACACGCAAACTAAAAGAACAGCTCTCTTGTTTTTTTCAGTGGCTTTCATCACCTTCTCAGCAGCAGCCCTGACAGGCTCACTCAAAAGTTTCAGGTTGCCAATGAAATATATCCTGAGACCGTATTGGTTTACGAGACCTTCTTCACCAAGCAACAACTCAATCTTCTCCAACATCAAATCCATTAGAAACTTGACTATATCGGGCCGCCTCTTGAAATTATCAATGCTGAAGGCATATACCGTAACATACTTCACTCCCAATTCGTAGCAATGCCCGAGCATCGACACGAGAGACGAATATCCAGCTTTGTGCCCAGATCCTTCAGCAAAGTTGTGCTTCTTCGCGTACCTTCGGTTGCCATCCATGATAAAGGCAATGTGCTCGGGAATTGGACCCATAGATATGACCTTGAACAAACATATTCTTAGGAAAGTCACCAATCCTCCGAACAGTAGGCTTTTTGTGCTACCCAATTTCTCCGTCAGCATGATCTGAAGCCAGTAGCAAAACCGTCAGACTCAAACACAAAGCTGATAATTGGCAAACCACTCATTTTAAGAGAGATGACACTTGGAGCTCTTCACTAAAAGTATAATTACAAACGTGTTTATAATCCGGAGATCTTCCGTTTGTTACGGAGACTAAACCCGTCACCCGTCTCCCTCATATTTTTCTTTCTTACCAAACAAACTCTCAGAACCTCCAAGCAACCAAATCAAAACCAAAAATAGTACCGTTTTTTAGGATATGAATGCAAGACGCCTAACTCGGCTAACAAACATGTTAGACCCCCAAATATGCTTTATTGAGCTATTTCCACAAAAACTAGTGAAGAAAAAGGACAAAAATTGCTCTCTTCATTAAACAATTAAAAAAAATTTCAATGAGTCAAGCAATTTATCAAACATCAGGTGGGGACAAAAGAAAACGATGACATTGATTTCTATTGGCTAAAAAATCCTACTATGAATGGAATTCAATGTTGAAGAAACTTTAAGCTAGCAACTTAAATATTCATTTCTATATTTAACTATATATATATATATATATTGGCAATGCCCAACTCAATATTTAACTATGTATATAATAGTGGCAATGCCCAACTCCTGCAAACATATAAATATATGCGTGTGTGTACTAAAATATTCAGAAACATGCAAACATCAAACAATAGAAGTCTTGCACATTCAAATACAAGTGCATCGAAAAATGCAGAAAAAACAGAACAAAGATGAATAAAGACTTATCACTTACGTGAGTAGAGGGAATCAAGTGGCGAGAGATTAAGGGAGAAACAGGGTGTTGGTGTTAGAATTTTGATGATATGGAGGAAAGATATATATAACAATTCACAAGGTTGTGAGCTGTGAATAATTATTAAGAATTATTAAAGTTCCTAGGTTGTACACTTTTTTTTCTTTTTTTTTTTTTTTGTCAAGCTTTCTAGGTTTTTCTTTAATTTTTTATTATATATTTATTTTTTATTATTCTTATCATCATCATCATCATCTTTGCTTGAATAGATTTTTCCTTGGTGGCTTGGCTTATAATTGAAATTCACCACCTAACCCGCTTCAAATTTCTACTCTCGATTCGAGGAAAAAGGAGGGAAAATTATATGATAGGATAAAAAAAAATATTTTGTTACATGATTACGTTAAAATCATAATAATATGCAAAAGTATATGAATTTCAATTAAAAAAAGATTAAAATCTAATAGTCAAATATGACATAAAACTAATAATATATTATTCTTCGCATCCACTAAAAAATTATTTTGGTGGAAAGTTTGGCCTTCCTTTAACATGTCGTTTTCAAAGGCGTTGATAATTTTCTTCAGAGATTTGCTACCTTGAAGATATGAAAGTGCTTATGGTGCTGGTGGGCTTCAATTCTTTTTGATATTTTTTCTCCGTAAAGTTTTTTAATTTTATTTTACTAGACAACTAGACCCAAACAGCCACATTTTTCTTGCCTTTTTTTTCCCCCCCTTTATTTCCTTTATTTGGGTTGTCCAATAAGGTTTAGTAGCTTGTACTACTAATGCTAAGGCCAATGATAAACTATATATACTACTTTAATATTGGGTATTTAGCACATATATATATCCGTAAATTTATCATCTATTAGCAACTTATCTCTCAAATTTTTAAGTTTGATAATTGATTCCCCGAGCTCGTTAAATTATTGATATTTGTACGAATGAAACTGTAAAACTCGATAAATTCAAAAGATGTCCATACAAAAAAGCCTTATATTTACTACATTTTCACAAATCTGATCAAATTGTAAATAACGTATTAATTACTAAAAATGCATTACTGTACATGCCATCATAAAATAAAAATTATCACATAACAAAAAATAAATACATATAACTGTAATGTGTAATATAATATGGAAATGGGAACACCTTTTGAAGTTTTGTACTTCAGCATTTTTATCTTTTTCACCTATTTTAAATCCAACGATTTAATTTTAGTTCACATGATATTTTAATTCTCTCACGCTTACACATTACGCATCATCTATAATATATATACCTTACACATCACCTATAATATTTTTATACAGACTTCTTCTAAAATTATCATCCTATCATACATGCATCTCCATTTATATATTTTAATTTTCGCATAACCCTCTAAAATATTATTTCCTCAAGTTAATATATATTCCAAATTATCACATTAAAATGATAATTCTCAAATGTGTCTAAAGTTTTTTCTCAAAAAAAAAAAAAAAAACTTATATTTGTTTTTTTATGTTTTCTGATCAAATTATAAAACTTTTTCCACTAACAATTAAAATTAAACTAAAATTTAAAAAGTGGGTATTTGACATAATCTAATAAATATTACAATATTTTAAATTTTTTTTTTTAATTTCTACACCTTCTGAATGAATTGGGTATGAAATTACCATTATATTATATATATGCATTCACAATTTAATAAAGCTTTCCTTCCTTCTGAACGAATTAAGTATGAAATTACTATTATATTATATCTGCAACTACAATTTAGGCTCCGTAATTTGGATCACGTGTCCAGTTTTGGAAATTAAATTTTTCTTGTTTTAAATGAGAAAGTTTTTCTCAAAAAGTATTTGGATATATAAAAAATTTTCTTTTTAAAAACAAAAATGTTATTTGGAATGACAAAAAATAGTGTTGGGAATAGTACACTATGAGAAAACTTCAAAAAGATTCTTTTTTTTTTTTCCCAAAAGGATATCAAAGAAAATTCGAAAATGAGATAGTTTTCTTTTTAAAAATGAAAAAATGATGAAAAAAGTTAACGAAAACACTTTTTTATAAAAATTTTAATTTTGAAAATTGGATATATCATCTAAACAGAGGGAAAATAAAGGTTTCACTATTTTTATGTATAAAAATTATTATGATTTTTGAGAAAAATATAATTTTACATGATCCACGTGATTCATGTTAGTGTGTTTGTATTTATATCATGATATTACGTAACAATTTTGATGAATTGCAATCTGAAGTGATAAATAATAATTTTTTTTATGTTGACTATTGGTGGTCAAGGAGATTCCCCATGACCAAATCATGGAATTGATTCGACAAGGGAACTTCTTGTTTCAGGTTGACTGACCCAATAATCTCCATTCTCCACAGTGACTTCATTGAAAGAAAGGCAGAAACTTTTATGAGAAATGTGTTGCAACAAAGCACCACTTTTTTTTTTTTTAGCATTTATTTAAGAGTCACAAAAACATCAGTACTTCATCTTTAGTGGATTCTTTGACAAAGCCAGCAATATGTATAGTGTTTTATATCTCATCCATTTCTAATTTTTATAACCTTTTTTTTAGCACCCAATCATCATTGTCTAATAGAGTTGTTGACGATCATAATAAAAATTTATATCCGACAACACTTATTATATGAGACTGAATATTAACACTGATATACTTTTTTTACAAGTATCGTCTGATTTAAATATCGATCCTTTAAATAATTGCATTTTAGAATCTCTTCTTATAATTTTTGTCCCATCACTGTAGAAAATAAGAAGCAAATAAATAAAAAAGAATCCCTTTACGTTGGCACTATGTTTGAGTGGTAGCAGACTAATGTACAAACTAGTTAGCTTCATCAAGAGTGAAACGATAATTTGTAGAACAATGTTCACTCTCTGAAAATTACCCTTCATCAGCTTTTTTTTATTTTTTGGTTCGGTTCCATTAGAATAATACAGTAAATTTACAACATAATCACCCAAAAAAAAAAAAAAAAAAAAAAGGAAACTGTCCCAACAAAAATTTTGATGAATTCAAACAATTGCTACCACAAAAGGGGGAAAAAATGATTGTTTCAATTACAAATCAGAACTTGTAAAGGTCTGATCGTTTTTTTTTTTTTTTTTGGTCCAACCACAGGCAGTTAAGCATGGGGATTTTGAGTAGTCTTGGAATGTTTTGGTTTTTCTTTCATCGCTTTGATCCGTTCCAATGCCTCCACGACATCTTTCATCGAGGGGCGGCATTTAGGCTCCGTTTCAATGCATTGTAAAGCGAGCTGCGCTGCTTGCAACGCGGCCTTGGGGGAGTATTGGCCCTCCATCCTTGCATCCATGACGGTACTCAACTTTCTTTTCGAAGAGAGGCACGGCTTAGCCCATTCAACGAGATTCTGTCGACCACTAGGTCGTTTTGTGTCCAGTGCTCGTAAGCCTGATAGCAACTCAAGCAGCACAACACCAAAGCCGTACACATCGCTCTTCACGTATAAATGTCCTGTTAAGTTGACGGTGAAAATGTCAAGCAAAAAATATAAAAAAGAAAACATCATGTTCCATCAACCGACAGTAATGACAGAGCCATTTTAGAATCAGAAAATCTCATCGTCACCTGTTGCGATGTATTCAGGAGCTGCATAGCCGTAGGTGCCCATGATCCTCGTCGTCACATGAGAGTCTCCACCAGATGGCCCCAGTTTTGCTAAGCCGAAGTCCGAAATCTTTGCATTATAGCTCTGCACATAATGGAATTCCAATTTAAGGGGTGGGGAGAAATTAGGTCAATCATATTCAGCCGTTTCAGCAATTTAGAAACACCAAACAACATGACCTAAAAGTTGAATTTGTGACAACATTCTAGAAAGCAAATAATTGAGCTCTAAATTCTGTGATTAATCAAGATTTTCATATCTTCTCTAATGTTTCTGAATCAATCGAATTAAGAATAACGCTTTTTTAGTAAACAAGGTTGTCACATTCTTAATGTTGACAAATTCTTTGAAAAATGTGATAAAGAGCGATAATGAAATGAAATGGGCATGTTTTATAAGGCTAGGCAAAGGAAGCACAATACCCCATCAAGAAGTATGTTTGAGGCCTTGAAATCTCTGTATATGACTTTCTTCTCTGAAGTGTGTAGGAAAGCCAGTCCTCGAGCAGCTCCGATTGCTATTTGGAGCCTTCTGTCCCAAGAAAGAGGTTCGATGGCGGGATTTCCTGCTCAAGAAGAAGGAAAATCTTATTTCACATTTGTTTTTTTTATAAAGAGAATTCTGTAATAAGGTATTACACTACTGGACTATTTTTGAACCATTAAATTACATCAGCATCATACAAGAACGAAACAAACATGCAAAATCTAACGGTTCAAAAATGCATAGTACCAATAGGTAACTGAAGAATTCTCGTTTTTTGTCAAATAAATTTTAAAGCTCAATGAGTTCTTACTTCTAAAAAGATGGTTCTCCAAGCTTCCCTTCTGCATGAACTCATAGACAAGAAGCAACTCTTTGTCCTCCCAGCAATATCCTAACAGCCTCACCAAGTTTGGATGTGAAAGCCTTCCTAGAAAGTTTACTTCTGACTGCATTTATACACATACATATTAATATATATATATATATATATATATATTTACATATCAATGGAAAAAGACATTATAAGAGCGAAAAAAAAATGACAACTTTTTTCAATTGAGGGCTCATATGAATGATGGCATTAAACTACAGAACTAGTGGCACTAAAATGACAATTTAATATCTCTACCAACTCAACCTTTTTCCCAAAAAAAAAAAAAACGAAAAAGAAAAAAAGAATTCTTAAATCAATAATACCAAAAAAAACATGTCATGTAAGAGCGACCTCTGTCTTGATCTGCTAAATTCTGCAGCCGAATTAAAAACAATTATAAATGCAAATCCTAAGGTTGGTAAACTTGCTTAATCACAATTAGGCTTTTATCCTATCACAACAACCTAAAAAAAAAAACAGTTGCTTTATTTTGTTATTAATATTATGTCTTATGCACAACTACTAATTACGGATACCTGTTTAGTCTAGTGGTGAATTCACACTCATTTCTAAAACCGAGGTCTCGAGCATAAATTTTCTGTTCTAAGTTTGAATTAAAAAAAAATAAAAAAATAAGAAAAAACATGCACAAACAACTAAAAATGAACGAATAGTTATAGGCTTAGTCTAACAGTAAATAAAAAAAAATACCTGCCATTCCTGAAAACCTTGCATACTTTCATGGTTCAACTTCTTAATGGCAACCATCATGCCGGTCCCAACCTTGGAAGGGGCCAGAGTCTTCTCGTCCACCCAACCTTTGAAGACCTTCCCAAAACCGCCCTCGCCGAGAACCATGTCTGATTTGAAATTCTTGGTGGCGGCCTTCATCTCGGCGAATGTGAAGACCCTTAAATTGGGAGTCTCCAAGAACTGCCCGTTCGGGTGGTAGGTTTCCTCCATGATCGCGCTCACCGCCTCCGAAAACTGGCTCTTCTCTGCGCTGCTGCTCGTTGCCGAAAACCCAACTGTGTTCTTGCTATGATTACTTGATGCCCCTAACCAATTCCACCAAGGAAATAAAAAAAATAAAAAAAAAAACTGTCAACAGTAGTCAAGTACTCGTTATGGTTACAGGTTAATGTTAAAACAGTGCTAACGACTTTTTGTCTCTGGATAGAATTCAGTTATGTGATTAGTTGTAAGAATTCTACTAAATTAGGAATATCAATGCAATTAATTATTGTAAGATTTTCAAATTGTATATAAAAGAAATTGTCTAAACTCTTATAAAGAGCTCATTTTTCATCATTTCTCTCTCTCTCTCTCTATACTAAATATTCTCTCTTTCTACAACTTTCTCACTTCCCAAACACTCTCAAATTCTCAACTGATGAAAAATTGATTGAGCAAGTAAAACAGACAGAAATACAGTTGAGATCAAGCATCAAAAAGAGAGAAATTTTGTTGGAAATGTAGAAGACCACCCATGACAAGCGGAAAGGAAAATTTTCTCAACTTAAAAAAAAAAAAAAAAAAAAAAAAAAAAAGCATAGCAATAATTGGGCCCTTTTGGATTAGAAAAAGAAAGAGAAACCCAGTTGAAATTGAGCAATAAAAATTGAAAATTTGGTTAAAAAAAAAAAAAAACCAAAACAAAACCCAGTTGAGAAGTAGAAGTGTGTAAACTTGTAAGCTTTTGTGGTTGTGGAAATAGACAAACAGTTGTACCTGGACTAGTTGGTGTTGCGGTGGAGAGAGGTCTGCGATCTTGAGCTGGAGTTCCAAAGCAGAGACCCATAACTTACTAGTAAAAAGTCAAACAAAATTATGAATTTGTTCTTCGAAGGTTATGAGATAAACTGGAACATATATTAATAGATATTTATGTATAAGTTGTTAAAAGGAGTGTGTTTGGTTCTGGGGAAAGCCCGAGAAAAAATAGGAAAAGGAGCAAAAATGGAAAGGAAATGGGAGGAGTGGATGATAAGGAGGGAGAGTGGAAATAAAAAAGGTGGGTTTTGTTATATATATTTGTTTGGAGTGTTGGTTCGTAGGGACACAGACATATATATATATAAATATAGTCCTATTGTTCTGTTTTTCTTAACAGTTACCATGAACCCACTTTGTGGTTTCTTTTCTTGTCGTCTGCTGTGTTTAAAAAACTTGAAATTTATCTATGTTTTTACTCTCTCTTTTTTTTCCCAGATTAAATTTCTTTTTTCTTGTTTGCAGTTGGGTCTTTTGGCCTTGTTGCAGCAAAGCAACGCAACTGTTTTTGGAGTGGCCGATGATTTTAACCCGCCCACCTTGTGTTTTTCAGTCGGAACTTTGGCAGTTCTCCCTTGTCAATAGTCAACGTCCCCGGGTTGTGGTCTTGAGGTCCCCACTTCGAAGACGAAGACTCAACCCCCCAATCCCTAGTCATCAAAATTACTTAAATAAAAGCATTTCCTCAAAATTACTAAATAAAAGATTCCTTCTTTGAGAAACAAATGCTAAGAAAAATACTTTAAAATATAAGTAAACATCACAATAATTAATATTGTGATAATAAATATGTGTGTCTCATTGATAGGTTTCATCAGTATTCTTTATTAATAAATGATATTTAGATTTTATTTGATTTTTAAATTTAATTTTAATTAAATTATATTTTTTTATCTTAATTTTTATTTTTTTTATTTTAAAAAATTAATAAAATTTATAATTAATTTTTAAAAAATCAACTAATATTAATTTAAAAATTTTATTTTCAACCGGCGACCTAAACGCAAATTTAATATTAGTGATGTTCTTTAGTATTGGTTTTTCTAATAGGAAAATTTTTAACACAACTCATAAAAGAAGAAGTAAAAGCATTCTTATCGATATATCAATCTATCAATGGTGCATTATAATAGATTTGTTACATCTTATTGTGGTCGGACAAGGAGCAATATTAGAGGCATTTTCGTTATCAATATATAGCACCATATACTAGTTAAAAAATGAATTTAACAGTACGAGACCCATGAACAAAAGGCAATTCCTTTCTTTTTTTTTTTTTTAAAGAACAAAATACAAAATGCACACAGAGCATAACACCATACAAAGTACAATTTCTATTAGTGGTAAAAATTGTGGCCCTCATAACCTACACCCAAAGCATTTTCCACTCATGTTAAGACCTCTAACATGCGTTTGGTGCTAAGATTTTGAATTATATAATGTGAATTTGGATTGATTATGCATTTATCAAGGCATTTGAATTGCTCGAGTTAAAAAGTGTAAAAATTTGAAATGTGTTCGAAAAAAAAAATTAATACGGAGCTTATTTCGTTCGTCTCGAAATTCTATGTAAATTTAAAAAAATCATCTCATTTGGACTTGTTTATGCAAATTATGGACTTTTAAACTTTAAGTTACAAAACTGTGTGAATAATTAAACTGAATGAAAAAGACAAAAATTGAATTGTAGAAGTATGGTTTGGATTAGAGGTCCAAACAACCTTATAATTTGCTTGCACTATTTCATTGTGGAGCAAATATTAATTAAAAATTATAACATAAATATTTTGAAAGAATCCCGAAAGATATTTAATGTTAATAGGTGACAATAATACTAAAGGAAATAAAGTGCAATTTGAGAAGTACGAACTAAAAACTAACTTATCAATTTACTCTAAAAACTTAAGTTGATAGAAGGTAAATTAATAATAGTTTTATATTCTAAGCGGTTGTAGATTAAAAATATTCTATGATCTGTTGATAACAATTAAGATTGGATATTTTATCTGCTAATAGTAATATTGAGAAATTTACTAATCTCGAGTCCTCAACTTGGACTTCTTTAAAGCCAACAAAAATATAGAACTTCCCTACTAAGAACTTTCAGTATCAATGTGAACCAACCACAGTTTGCCTTTTATTCAACGCGAAAAAAAATAATAATAATAACCAACAATTTGCCTTTTGCTTTTTTGGAAAATTAGGTTGGGTGATATTTTTAGTCACTTAATTTAATAGATGACCCAATTTTTTTTATTTAGGAAAATGATTGTTTGTCATTTTTCAGATTTGATCAATCAGTGATTAACTATGAAATTTGGTGATTTACGTTATAGTTAATCAGTGATTGACTCAGTCACTAATCGATCACTTAAGACAATTGATTAACCATTTTAGAAAAAAAGTCATTTTAACTAATTTTAAAAAATTTCGGCCATTTATTAAAAAACTTCTTAAAAAAAGTCTATTTAGCTATAAATCCTTTTTTTTAACTTAAGGATGGGGTAATTTAAACTCTACACCTTGAGATAAAATCTAGTGTAGAATTATCATTGAGTTATGTCTGCAACCATAATTTGCCATTTTGTTAAAGTTAGAAACAAAAAAATAAAAAAAAAATAGGATGATTAATTGACCAAATAAATTCGTAGCATTCTTTATTTTTTCACAATTCCACCCCACCTGCCAGAACAAGAAAAAATAGAAGCTCTTTTGACATTTCTAAAAAAGGCACAAATTAAAATTTAAAAAAAAGGAAAGAAAAAAAAAAAAAAAAAAAAAAGAAGCTTTTTGCAGGGACTCATGTAGTCGTTGTATGAATACAAAAATACGTGTATGCGATGGAGTGGAAAATGTGATAAGCAATCGAAAAGGACTTGAGAGGGAGAGAGAGATCATATTTCAATAGACTATTAAAGTAGAATATCATCTTTCTACTTTATATCATGTATCTTACTCGGTTTCAATTATTATATCTTGTAGTTATAGATTATAGTCTAACAATAAATTTACATTAACTTTTGATATTGATATTTCAAGTTCGAATCTCTCAATCCGAGATCATTTATGACTTTCGGCTTCTTAAGTTGCATTTCGTCTTAGTTATAGAGTTTTGATTACTACTTGAAAATGAGTTTGTATAAGCAATATTAACTCTCTTCAATGAATTTTTGCTTTAGATTGTGTGTTTCTATATATATACACACACACGCACGCACTTCTTGTTCGTCCCATTTTATAATTGGAACGTCTACTTATTCTTAGGTGTGAATTATTAAAGGCTAAAAAGTACGTCAACATAATATAATTTGGTAATCTAAATCTTTTTCCCTTTTTTTTGGTGGTGACAAGCCAAACAAAAAGAAATATTATAATATTTGTGACTAAAGAGGAGTTTTCATTGTAAAATCAAATGTTGTTTAGAAATGTCTATGGTAAAACACACACACACAAATATAAGAAAGTTGATTGAGAAGTGCTTTTTTCCTGTGCTAAGGCACCTAATCTTTTAATTGGTCTTTAAAGAGCTAATATTACTTATTGAAAATTGAAAAGAAGTCAAAAGTAAAGCCAACATTTTGCCTCCATTTACACTTGCCTTTTAGACTTTCAAAGGACGTCAAATAACAATTAAGACCGCCAATGTCTAACACAAACTACAACCACCAAGTAAATCATGGTTCAAAACTTTTAACCAAGTTTAAATTAGCCTTAATGGATGACTGAAAATCTTATTTGAGGAAAGGAAACTTAAAAAGATGAAAATGGAAAATTACAAAATTCTCCGAGTTTAATGAATGTTCAACTTTGCATTCTTCAAAATTTCAAAAATAATGATGATTGCAATGAATTCATGAAAGTAAACTTGGTATTCTAACGAGCCGAATGAATATTTTTTTTAATTTTCGATAGTCCAAAGTTCAATATTACTTGAAAAAATGAGTAGCGCTAGAGACACCAATTTTAATATCAATTTTTAAGTACAACTCACATAAAAGTAATTTGTCATATTTATATTGATTGGTTCAATCAACTAACATAGATATATTTTAGATACCTACTAACGAAATAAAATAAAATAAAAAACTCACATACATCAGATATTGATACTTATTAGAGTTGGTTTTCCTAACAGTTTTCTGACACAAGGCTAAAGAAATGCACTGGGTGGAAGTTGACCATATAAATAATTCAAAGAAAGTGGTGGCACCCCATGTATCAAGTTGACCAGAGTACCGAAAAAAAAAAAGTCAACTAAAAAGCACCAAAAAGAAAATGGGAAATTATTGTTTTTGTTTTAGGCATTACTTTTCCTATCCTTTTGACTTTAGGAGAGCTATACACACCCCAAAACCAACAAACAAAAAACATTCTTTTAGATTCAGCGTCATTGAGGGGTTGAATGCATGTTAAACATACACTAGATCAGACATGTCAATTGCCTCGAAACTTCGAACCCCTACCGCGAAATTTGAATAAGGAGAATCCTTTGACAGAGTAACAGAAAAAATATCTTACCGATTCACTTTAGACCATTAGGTTTCCATCAAGTTTCATTAAATATCACCTATTTGTTTCACACTGCTATGATTATGATGTGATCTCATAGATGTTTCATGAGCGGAAGGAAGAAGCAAAGAGCTCCAAAAATGTGGTTGAGATGGTGGAAAGTTGGCAACCGAACATCGAAATGAGACCAAGGTTGAGTTTTCGGCATCTGTAGTTTAAGTAAAAAGGTTCTAATCGCTAGACGTTGAAGGGGCCTGGGACCTAAGAGCTCTGGCTCTGTGCCTTCTCTTGAAAACATCTTGCCTGAACCTCTTGGTCTCGGATTTCATCTCCAAGCAGGGTTTCCTCTCTATGCTTTCCTTTTCACTCTCCAACATCCTTTGCCTCTTCGCCACAGCTACCGCCGCAGCCTTGTCCTCCTGCTGTTGACACTCTCTCTCCTCCTATCCATGTGTATTATATATGAGATATGATACACATCATGAAACTAAAACATAACTTATTAGCGGTATAAAAAAGCCCGAAAAAAACAGTAATTTCAGTTTCACAGAACTTAAGGAATTTTGATGCATATTTGTTCCAAAGTGATTTGATATTTTATTATAAATAATAGTAATGAAAGTAAATACGCTAAATAACAGGGATGAGAAGGACCTGAAGATCACGAATGAGACCGTCAAGGGATTTGATCTTTCTATGCGGCCAACGAGGAATGCCAAATTCTCTGCACTTCTTCTTGAGGACAGTAAGTCCAATATTCAAATTTTTTGAAGCTTCCACAATTGGGAGATCAAAATACTTGGCCAGATCCGACAAAGCGATTCTTGCTATGTCTTTGCTTGCTGCCCTCCTTTTCTTCTTCTCCACTATACCTGCTGCAACATTCTGCCTGTGAGTGACCGAATATTCTGCCACAACTCTAATATACAAATGAAAGTACAAAATACCAAGAAGAACTATGAGAAATTCTTTCCCAAGCACAAAGTTACCTTTTTTGTACCAACATTCCTTTTGGCGACAAGATAATTAACAAATGTTTAGGATTGTAAGAAATAGATCAAACTTTTAGGTTTGACATTGATGAGTAAGTATGTTGATTATGGTGGAAAATCCAAAACGAAGATTTAACGCTGCATTATTCTAGAGCGAAACGTAAAACATATTTTAAGTGTCAGAATTTGCGAACAGTTTGACGGTTTTGTTTTCTTTCCTTAGCAGCATTTGGAGATACGACCTATCTCACTTTCCCCCTTTTGCCACAAAAGGTAAGAATAAATAGCAATGAGAGTAAAACCTGATGAACTTTGCTCGATTTGCTGATGAGTAAGTATGACATTGATGAGTAAGTATGTTGATTATGGTGGAAAATCCAAAACGAAGATTTAACTCTGCATTATTCTAGAGCGAAACGTAAAATATATTTTAGTATGAGAATTTGCGAACAGTTTGACGGTTTTGTTTTCTTTCCTTAGCAGCATTTGGAGATAAGACCTATCTCACTTTCCCCCTTTTGCCACAAAAGGTAAGAATAAATAGCAATGAGAGTAAAACCTGATGAACTTTGCTCGATTTGCTGATCATCCGACGAATCAGACGGTGTATCTGGATAAGGAAGGCAATTAAGATCTTGCTCAAGGACAGGAAAACCACTTCCCCTCAATTGATGACGACTTTCGTTATTCCTTTGACACGTCCCCTCGGGTAAACTTGACAGGGTTCTTTGTCATCATTAATGCAGTTCAAATCAAAAATCATTTGGAGATCATTGGCCAGTGATGGGATTGACTTCAGCTTGGGATTTCTGGATGATTAGAAAGGAAAAAAGAGGAGTTATGGTTCGGAACATTAAATATCTCTCATTTCCGACTCTTATAAGTTCTTTTTGGTTTCAGTGGAATGCAATAGTGCTGCCCTAAGAACAAGTAGCCCGGTCAATATCTTCAACTTTGAACCAAAAGCCACTTTGGCTGGCTCTCCAATTATGAATAAGAAGACGACTACAATTTCATCTCTCCATTCTTTTAGAAACTTAATATCCTAAAGGCAAGTAGCATTTCGAGTTGATGCAAACAATGAGGAATATGACATAATTCCGTTCCGAGATGTTGACTCAACGGATTTAGCCTGCGGAACGGCTATTTATGGATTCATAGCTTTATCCATTACAATATCAAGGAAACTAAAAATACTTATAGTGTGTCATTAGCTGTGATTAGTCATTTAGACTCGGTTTCGATCATACAAGGTTAGAACTAGTCAGAAACAAAAGCTATGACATAAAACCTTTTCGATGTCCTTCGGTAATCAAGTCGAAATTCCATGTCTTTTGTTATCACATTAAGAAAGTCTCACAAAATCCAGGCAGTTCGTGCATATGATTAACAAATTTTTTCTTCTTCTTATTCACTTTCACTATATTTATTTAACAAGACTTTAACCAAAATGGACTTTATTTTACAATAAACATCATAAAAAGGAGTCTAATTCCTAACAACAACAAAAAATCACAAGTCCTGATTAAACAAAAAGGAGACTTTGCATCACCATTAACCAAATGGCGTAAGATATTAACATAGCAAATGGGTATATCAAGTTAAGATTACCAAAATGGATTTTGTCCAAAATCATCGAAATTTAGAGAAGTAAAATTTATAAACCCAAAAAAATGAAAAAAAAAAATAATAATAATAAAACAAAAACAAATGGGCATTTCAAAATGAGAAGATAGAAGAAAGGGGGTACCTAGAGAGAGAAAGTAAGGAGGGAATAGAAGTGAGATGATGGTGATGATGGGCATGAAAGGCAAAAATGCAGACCCACAAGCCATTGACAAGGCCTTCAAAGACCTCAGAATCAGAGTAGCTACTAAACTTGAGCAATTTAAGAAGTGGGTCCACTTCCATTTCCACGTAGGGCCCATTTTCTGAGAACACAAACTCTCTCTCTACTGCACTTTCCTTCCCGTTCGTCAACCGGTACACATGCAAGCTCCTCATCAACTCTGCAAAAACACCACTCCAAAAAAATAAATAAATAAATAAATAAAACTTTTTTGTTGAAAAATCAAGGCAAAAAAAAAAAGGGACAGAGGCGATTAAACCTTGGTTGAGGGTGTTCTTGAAGACGAAGAGAGATGTTAGGAAATGGGTTGTAGAATCAGAATCCATGTGAATTGAAAGAGAGAGAGAGAGATGGAGAGAAGTGAGGAAGAAATGGAATGAAAAAAAAACCCAACACTTTGGCAGAGGTTTGCATGATGTTTTTGTTTGGCTTACCCTTCAGCCAATCTCGTATCGTTTTCGTATATTTCTTTCCTTTTTCATTAATTATTAATAAATTATTATTACAATTTTTTTTTTCCTTTTTCTCCTCTTTTTTTTTAATATAAACCAAAAATTTCCAAAATAACATCTTTTACAAGGATAAGGCTGTAGTAAAGCCTTATTTTTTTACCTTATCGATAAAATTCATTTTTAAACCTTTAAGATGTAATCGAACAGTTAAGATGTTATTTATGTATCATAATTATCATACATTTTATCTCATTTTAGTATAAAAATAATAATAAATAAATAAATAAAAAAACCACCCCTTCCCTTCCCTTCCCTTCCCTTCCCTTCCCTTCCTCGATGCTGGGGACTTCCCCGTCGACACCGACGACCACCAAGAACTACCCCCAGCCAACTACTTCCCCAAGCGCTCGAGCCCGCCCCCCCCCCCCACCCTAAGGCCACCCCCGACGCCGAAACCCACCCCCCTCAGGCGACCTTAACCCCACCCCTGACACCAAACCCCCCCCCCCCCCACCCTACCCCCCGACACCGGCACTCGAGCCCCCCCCTCCCCCAATGTTGTGGGGGGACTTCGTTGGAGGTCGCGCAGGGAGGGCGACGACTTCATGACAGATTAAGGAAGGAAAAAAAATTAAATCTGAAATAAAATAAAGGATTGCGTGTATATGAAACTATATTAACATTAGATGCATCTTATATTATAATCATTTATTTACTCACATAATTAATTTTAGCCGTTGGATGGATCACTACTGGTAATGTTCATCATTGGAGCTCTACCACGGTTTCCCCCCATTTTACAATATGGCCACCGTTTATTATTATTTTTTTTTTATGTTTATGTTTATGAAAAAAAAAAAAAAAAAAAAAAAAACTGAATAATCCGTTAAACTATTAAGCAACAGAAAATAATTAATTTTTGCAATAATGAACATAACCACTATATGCCATGCAATTCATTAATGTCCCTATTTTGGTCGTTTCAATTTTTTTCTTTCTTGACTAGAAATATAAAACTACAAAATTAATATACCCCCAAAAAGGTATTAAAATCAGCAACAAGAACAAATGAGTCATTTTAACAAATTTGAAATATTTTGGTAAAAAGCAAAAAAATGGTTATAAATGACTTGGGACTTGGGAGAGTTGGAATTTGGCATCTAGCTAGCTTTTTATTTTTGTTTGTTGGAAAAATATTGTCATTTAGCAATTTACTCCATGCAAGCTAACCACTCTTCTCTTTGGATTCCCATGGCTATTTTAGATTGACCATTATGCCCATGCCATGGAATATTGTTGTCCTAAAATAACAATACTTTATCGATACTGTACAATTTTGGATCGTTGTGTCGTCATCAAATCATTTAAATACATATATATTTTTATTTTGATACAATCCAACGGTTTAAAATTGTATCGTATCGTAACGGTTGTCTACCACAGAACTCCAAATATCGGAATCGTATGTCTAAAAGATTATTGGTAAGGGCATTTATGTCAAATGAGAAGTAATATAAAAAATATTGTGATAAGATTCACGAAAACCGTACCAACAACGTTGGGTGCATGGGTGAGAAGTGGCAGAGAGAGAGGAAAAGTGCAGAAAGGGAAATTACTTTTTCTTTTCTTTTTTTCTTTCTTTCTTTCTTTTTTTTTTTATAACAAAAAATGAATTGAATAATATTTGTTGGAACGTTGTGAATATTACGAAGAATGCCATTGGACTGCCTCGTCTGATGAGATTGACCGGTTCAGACAGTAGGATTTATCACCAGACTTTTGGAATTTTCTTCTGCTCTAGTCACTTATTGCTCCTTTGGCCACCTTTTCTTTCTTTTTCTTTTCTCTTTTGTACTTCTTCTATGGTTTTTAAGGAGGGAAAAAAAAACATTTTTCTTTGTATTGGGAAAGTTTAGGGGGTGTTTGGTGTGTAAGTTTAAGTTAAGATTTGTAAGTTTAAATAGTAAATTTTTTTGAAATTTTTTGAATTTTCAGAAAAGACAAACAACTTTTTGAGGAAAAAGACAAAAAACATGATGAAAAAAATACAGTTTAGTTTAAACAGAACTTTTTACCAAACAAGGCTTTAGTGGAAGCTTTCTGATGTGGAAAGTAGGGTCTACGTGGCCTTCTTGTATTGGTCTATCAAACTATGTGTGAACTTTGAAAGCACCACATGCGTTCGACACCATTGCTAATAAAAGATACACTCTATTAATAAATCTCGTAACAAGTGTTGTGCAACACTATCAGTGTCTTTTAATATTGTTCGAAATGATCACACGCCTAAAATGGGAATGCTAGACCCAAATGATCCAGGGAAATGCTGATTGTAGGGGGCATCCTTTTTTTTTTTATTTGGGTCAAGTTATGTTACAATGACTTAACATAGCGAACGTTTAAAATGGGAAAGAAACATAACCAACTTTGATGGAAGAACAGTGAAGGTGGCAAGATATGGTTTAACAGATCGGGAAACTTGTTCTTGAACGTTAAAAGGCTAAGGTGACGGATGACCACAAGGTCATACGATCTTTTTGACTCGAATTACGCCTCCGACACCGTGTTACGTTTTGCAATATATTAGCAAGAAAGGCTTTTGCATGGATTATGGCTTGCATTGGTGTTTTACGACGTTACTTGTTATCTCTAATGTCCCATGTTCCTTTAGTGGGGTGAGAGTAGGGTGCTTATACGAAGTACCTGCCTTGGATTAGAAGCTTTCTTTTCCTCGCACCATTTCTTGTTGGAGGCTTTGAACCATAGTTGTATTGTGTAGTAGGAATGGAGTATCCAAATATTGTACAATGTGGTATTTTGGTTGGACTAGTTTAGAAATCTCGCCACCAATAAGAATCTAATAGGAAAAAGGAAAAGCGCCAGAATGACATACATTTAAAGATCATTACACTAACATGACACAAAAATTTGACACTAGACCAATACTGTACAAAATAAAATTAAAGTTTGTGTCATATTGATCAATAGAATATAATTTATGTCATATTAATTAATGGATGAAAAAAATGTTACTATGTGGGTAACTTTCTCTTACGGGAAAAGAAGTAGACCCCATTGTTGGGCTCCACATTGTGTGATCCACTTTTTATTAGTGAGTGGTGTTAAACATCACTGATATTATCTAACATTGTTCTTAAAAGTATATCCCAATCCCGATAAAAATGTATCCTTTAATATTATCCTATCAAATCACAACCTATTTCAAATTGTCAAAGCGTGACTTTAGTACACGTGCTATCTCTCGACCCAAGTCTCGATATGTGAATCGAGTTGGACCTAGTAAGTTTTTGAGCACTGATGCTTAACAAGCAACAACATATGTTGCCTTTGTTACTACAACTCAAAATGATTTTTGAAATTTGAATTCAAGATAAAAATAATAAATAATAAAAAAGTGAAAAGGCTCTTTCTTTTTTGTTATGGTACTTTAAATTTGTGTTTTTGTTTTTGTTTTTGTTTTTGTTTTTTTTTTTTTTTTGCCGTATTAGCTCAAGTGATCCTTCAAAAAATCATATGCATCTCAAAAATTTTTCATACAAAATGAAAGTAATAAAATATGTACGGAATGACGTTAGAGATGACAACACTACTAATTGATCATCTTCAATCACGAACCATGAGATTGATGCAGGGAATGGTGATTGTTAACTCAACACCGTGGGACAACATTTTGAATGGTTGAGTGATGTTAGAAGGAAATAATCTTGCACTAGATTGGGATATAACATAAGAATCACGAAGGAGAAAAACATTTTATTACGTACGTTTGGAGTCCTAAACGCGAGACTTAACACGTTAAGAACAACTCATACATCCATTAAACTCCAAATTTAAATGCTTCAATTTGCCAAAAGAAAAGGAAAGCTAGGGGTCAAAACAAGGAGACTACCTAACTCAATACTATGGGGCCAAAACAACAACACCCCTACTTCTTTTTTATTTTTATTTTTTGTAAACACAAACAAGCATACACACACATTTTCTACGAGAGAAACCGATCACAATGACTTTCAAGAGGAAAAACCAAATGAACCCATAAGTAGATCTCACTAAATTACGGCTTTTAATTAATAACTGGAAGATAACTTTTTGATGCTTGAAATTTGACACGGCTTAGCCCTAACTCACATCTTGCAATGTAGGCCAAAAGCGGTACTTGGACCCAAACCACGTTTCGGGTATTTTTGAGTGGGCTGTGGTTTGAAATGTCAAAGAACATGAACGGGCCAATTTATTCCGTCCAATTAGACTCTTGGCCGACTTGGAAGGCTT
Source organism: Ficus erecta (assembly GCA_008635985.1). Classification (NCBI taxonomy): domain Eukaryota; kingdom Viridiplantae; phylum Streptophyta; class Magnoliopsida; order Rosales; family Moraceae; genus Ficus; species Ficus erecta. The sequence goes on from BKCH01000040.1 coordinate 484,183, forward strand.
TGAGTCTATGAGTAATTAGAATAATATGGGTTGTGGAGAACCTTAGAATACCCCAAATACTTAGCCCAATTCCCTTAGTTTAAATAAAGCTTAAATAAGCTCATTAAACCCAATAAAAGCCAAAGAATATTCCTACAATATTCTCTCTCTCCTCGGTTCAAGTCTTGTTATTCTAGAAATTAAATAGTCACTCTTTAGGAAAGTTTTCCCCTACTAAAGTCTTTCTTCACCTCCAAAGTACCTAAAAATGTCCACCAAAGGTAGCAGAACAACCACTTAGCTATCTCCCTAGGCATCCATTACCAGGGCAACCTTTTTTGACCAAGTTCAAATGATTAATGGAAGAGTTCTCCCGCCTCCTGAAGCAGCCATTTCGGGAAAAATAAGAAATTATGGCCAAAGAAACCCCTAACTAGAACCTCCAAGTGGAAAACCTCCAAACTAAACTAGAAAAAATTTGGTTGCCATTAAATCCTCCTCCACTAATAAATACCACACTATTCTCACCCCAAACAGACACCTTCAGCCCAAAACACTACAAAATAACTCATCTTTCATCTCCACTCATGGCCAAGAGAGGATACCCTCTCTAGATCAAGTGGCCCCCCCGACAGAGGCACACATGAAGTAAGAATCCATTATCGAGCACAATGTATTTTCTACTTCACCAATCATCCCTGACCACATCATCAGATCTCACATTCCCTCAACACTTCTAACAACCATCCCCTTTACCTTTCACTCACCATTTTCGGCCAAGAGAAGTGACCCCTCTATACCTGGCTACTTCTTGATGGAGGCGCACCTGAAACATGGAACAATCACAACCACCATCACAAGAGTAGCATTTCCCTCACTAATTCATCATTTACAACAAATGGTTAAGAGATGAAACATTCTCCAATACACCATAACTTCCAGCGACAACTCCAATGACGGAAAACCTCTGGAATAGGCGTTCCAAAGTATACAACCACTTCAATGTCATTCATTCCTGCTCTAGAACATACCACAGTCAGCCTTTTAAATACTCTTAGAGACCATATGCCTCACATTTCATTTACCATTCACGGCCAATAGGGAGGACACTCTTTAACTAGATCTTCCGGTGACGGCGGAACACCTAAAGTATAGAGCCACATGTAGGTACTCTATATTTCAGACCTCACTCACTACTTATAACAAGACCACAGGTCCAAACCCACATACTAAGCATCAAACAAACCTTTCATTCATCAAAACATATATCCACAACTATTCATGTTCCTCTCCCACACCATATAGTCATTTCAAGATCCCCTTTATGAGAAGTTTTCATCCACACGAGGCCGGAATCACAACAGGTGTCACCCTCGAAATCGTCTTTCTCGGGGTCATTCGGGTTTAGCTCATCCCAGTCGGGGCCAACATTGTGGTTTACATGACAAAACACCACGGGCACACCTACTGATTGTTCAGGTGTTTGACCTCTCGATGTAACTCGTGGTACCTCCGGCAGAACATTCCCCTGACGTCACCTAGACGCCAGTTGGACCAACCGAAGGAGGCCACGAACACCTACCCTCCACGTCAGCACGGCCACCACAAAAGATGTGAAAAAGCTTTCCTTCGGTTGGCATTGAAGGTAGGTGGCCGTGCTGGCATGGAAGGTAGGTGTTCGTGGCCTTTTTCAGTTGGTCCAGTTGGCGTCCAGTTAGCATCGAGGGACTGTGTTACCAGAGGTACCGCGAGCTACGTCGTGAGGTTGAACACCCAAACAATCATAGGTGTGTCCATAATGCTCTGTTATGCAAGCCATAATGTTGGCCTCGGCTAGGACGAGCTAAACCTGCATGACCCCGAGGAATAAGGTTCTGAGGGTGACATCGTTATGATTTTGGCCCGTGTGGATGAATACTTCTCATAAAAGGGATTTTGAGATGATAATATTGTGTGAGAGATGAACATAAATAGTTTATGGAGAGATGTTTTTGGTGAATGGAATGTTTGTTTGATGCTTAGTGTGTGGGTTTGGACCTATGGTCTTGTTATAAATAGTAAGTGATGTTTAAAATGTATAGTGCCTAAGGGTGGCTCCGTACTTCAGATATTCCGCCGTCACTGGAATGATCTAGTTAGAGAGGGTCCTCTCTCTTAGCCGTGAATGGTAAATGTAATGTGAGGCATATGGTCTTTAAGAGTATTTAAGATGCTGACGGTGATATGTTCTAGAGTATGAATGAATGACATTAAAGTGATTGTATACTTTGGAACATCTATTCCAGAGGCTCTCCACCATCGGAGTTGTCGCCAAAAGTTATGGTGTATTGGAGAGGTTAGAGAGAGCCTCTCTTTACCATTTGTTGTAAGTGATGAATTAGCGAGGTAAATGCTACTCTTGTGATAGTGGTTATGATGGGTCCATGCTTCAGGTACACCTCCATTAAAGAGTCACCCCTGATGGTCACTTCTCTTGGCCGGAAATGGTGGGTGAAAGGTAAAGGAAATGGTTGTTAAAAGTATTGAGGGAATGTGAGATTTGATGATGTGGTCAGGAATGATTGATGAGGTAGAAAATACAATGTACTCGAGAATGAATTTCTACTTCAGGTGTGCTACCGTCGGGGAAGCCACCTGATCTTGAAAGGGTATCCTCTCTTGGCCGTGAGTTGAGATGAAATAGGAGTTGTTTGCAGTGTTTTCAGTTGAAGGTGTCCGTTTGGAGTGAGAATAGTGTGGTATTTATAGGTGGAGAAGGATTTAATGGCAACCAAATTTTTTTTAGTTTAGTTTGGAGGTTTTCCATTTGGAGGTTTTAGTTAGGGATTTCTCCAGCCATGGTTTCCTTCTTTTTCTCGGAATGGCTGCTTCAGGAAGCGGGATAACTTTCCATTGACTATTTGAAATTGGTCAAAAAGGGCTACCTTGGTAATGGATGCCTAGGGAGATAGCTAGGTGGCTGTTCTGCTACATTAGGTGGACGTTTTTAGGTGCTTTGGAGGTGAAGAAAGACTTCAGCATGGGAAGACTTTCCTAAAGAGTGAAATATTTAATTCCTAGAGCAACAAGACTTGAACCTCTCATCTGAAAGGAAAATATTATATGAATATTCTTTTGGCTTTTATTGGGTTTAATGGTCTTATTCAAGCTTTATTTAGACTAAGAGAATTGGGCTAAGTATTTGGGGTATTTCTAAGGTTTTCCATAACTCATATTATTCTAATTCCTTATTAACTCAAAGCCTCCCAAATCGGCCAATAGTCTAATTGGACAGAATGAATGAGCCCATTCATGTTCCTTGGCCTTCCAAACCACAATCCAGTCAAAAATCCTCGAAACGTGACCTGGGTCCACTTACCGCTTTTGGCTTATATTGCAAGATGTGGGTTAGGCCTAAGCCGTGTCAAATTTTGGGCATCAATAGAACTCATGGGATGTTTATTATCCATCACCGCTTTAAAGTTGCTCAAAATTCTTTAACATAGTTCAACCAGGACTAGCTAGTTGAACTATTTTCATTTGTGATCGTTCATTACGATGGCTTTTAACTAACTTCGGTGTTCTTTAATTTGAATTTTTATTTATGACTATTTATCTCTTTGCCTCTGGTTTCCATTCCCACCACTATATTGATGAGAAATCCCCTTGTACTCTACCATAAGAACTTGGAGTCCATATCATGGTGAGGGTAAGGTAACGCTGTGATTCTTGCTAAAAAAATAGACCGAATGCGTTCGAGTTATTGGCTTGTCCAACCCGGCAGCATTCATGAATCGCTCATTCAACTGTCCCTTGGAGACACGGTCAAAAAGAACCATGCATGGTTGCCCCCCATCCTTTCTTTATCTCGGTGCCACCTAGCAAGATACGGCTCAGCCAAAAAACATGAGCACCCCTGCCTGAGCCTTGTTTTATTTTATTAGTAAAGTCAAGCTTTGGCTCCCCAAAGACTGAAGAAATGGAACGAAAAGTTGCATTTGTCCCATATATATGTATTTTACGTAGTAAGTTTCCTTCTAGTTTTGTCATTGATTCTATTTCCTTACCATGCACTTCACATGTTTCTAGTCAGCAAATGATATGAATTTTGGATAAAAATCAAAAAACGCACTAGAACGTCTTTGTTGGCCATCCTTTACTCTCACAACATCTAGGGTTCTTGAATAACGTGATATTTCACATTGGGGAAATTCCAAGTCCTGCCTCCTATTACTAATGCTATGTTTGGTAGGGTGGAAAAAAAAAAAAAAGGAAGGAAATCAGGGACAGAGCCAGGAATTTAGGTTAGTGGGGCTATCAACGAAAACAAAAAATAAACAAAAATTAGTAACATTAATGTATTATAATTGTGCTCGAAGGGTTTTCATTCATTAAAAATGTTATATATTATCTTCATTATCAATATTATTGAAGATATCTTTCTCAATGTCCAAAAGTAAATTATCATTCATAAATCGATCTCCCATTTTATTGCGTAACCGATTCTTCACAAAATTCATAACAGAAAATACTGCTGCTGTTGTTCCTTTTTTTTTTTTTTTTTTCCTCTGAAAATCATGATGGTGATTCATGGGTAGTGTAAAAAAAAAAAAAAATTACAAAGTAAGTGAGGGGTTGTCGTGGGAAGGGGGTTAAATTAGGGTATATATATATATATATATATATAATTTTTGCCTTAATTTATTTCTAAATGAGATATTGGACTACTTAAACATAATGGGTTTTGTATATTCTATTGAGCTGATATGTTGGTGGGGGCTGAACAAAATGGGCTTAATAACTTCAATTTTGTTGATATGTTAGTGGAGGCTTTTGTATATATCAGTATAAAATCATACATATTTACATATAGTTTTCAAAATAATAAAAAAAATGAGTAGGGGCATAAGCCCCCCCAGGTCACACGTTCCCTTCGTCCATGAAGGAAATGAGATGAGGAAAAAATAGAGGGAAGTTGATGAAATTGGTTGTTTAATAAGAAGAAAAAGTAAAAGGAATGAAAAATAGGATGCAAAAAGATTATAGTGGGATCTACTTTTTTTATTCTGTCTAAAAGTGGGAGGAGAACTAAATTCCATCCAATAATTACTAAAATTACTTTTTTATCCATGATTTTAAAGTAAAGTAACATATATAGATAATAAAATAGTAATTACATAATATTTTTTATTTTCTTTCCTTTCATGATACCACACACCAATACACCATAAAGGAAAAAATAAAATATTTCATCTCCCTCTTACTTTCTTTCACTTTCATTTTTTCTTTCCCTCTTGTTTTCTTTCATTCTTACGAAACATAGGCTAAGACTACAAAATGTTCTTGATTGCCGTGTGGATTGTGATACTTATGATATATGTAAATGTGTATATACATATCAGTGGTGCTCATGATTTAATTAAGAATATAAACTATTGTTCCTTTTTTTTCCCCCTTCCTTCTTCTTATTCAGATGCCAAGGCACGTTTTCTGAAAAAAGCAAAAGCAAAAGCAAGGGTCAATGTAAACTCTTTGGTGGCATTTGTTCTGATTCTAATAACTACGATAGCATATTGTTCATAGATTTAAAGAGAAAATTCAAGTTTTTATGAGAAAAACACAATATAAAAAATTTGAATTGTGGATTTAAATATATTTGCCAAACGGAGAGGAAATAAGAATAATTATCATGTTATCAACAAAAGAGGGAGAAAATAGCACGCTACACAACTGTTTAATAGCTTGGTGGAATGGAATGGGCCAGATAAACAAACGGCCCAACTTTGGGAGATGTTTCAGATGAGGCCCAAGACTTTAGGTCCAAGCAAGTCTCGGATAAGCACGTGCAAATGTAGGTCAACACGTGCCGATCAAATTTTCTCTACGAAAATATCCAAATGGCGACTTTTTTAATTTAATTTATTTTTAATTATTCATCAACATGACATCAATTCATTCTTCTTCAATAATAATATGATACAAATTTTAGTTTTATTTTTATATTATATTGACCTAGTGTTAAATTCTTTTGAGAATTATTTTTAATTTTTTCTTTGAAAAAAAAAAATTCAAAGTCTCATCTTATATATATTCTTATATATATTTAGAATGTCTTTAACGAGAATTTATTTAATCTTTTCAATTTGTAGAAGGTCATCTTATTTTTTTAAAACAAAAATAAATGAAGGAGAATTTATTCATCCAAAAAACAAAAAACAAAACCAATGAACTTACATTAGCCTTTGCAAATAAATAAATCTCTTTTTTTTTGTCCCTCAAGAATTTTATTTATTTTTTTTTGGAAAATAGAAGTTGTAATCAATCTTAGAATTTTATAAGAAAGGATAAATTTGAGAAAATTTATCTAAGTAGGGATAAATTAAAATAATAAGTAAAAAAATATAAACATAAAATGATCAAAGAAAAAGTTAAGAAAAAAAAAAAACCAAAAAGATTAAAGGACAAAATTGAAAGAAATTATCAACATGAAAAAGTACTAAAATAAAAAATAAGTTGGGTAAAAAAAAGAAGGAAAAAAAAAAGGATTAAAATGGGAAAAAAAATTAGGCCAAAGAAGAAGTTCGAAAAGAAAATAAAAAATTACTAAAATGAAAAAAAAGGCGATAAAAAAGAGTGAAAAGAAAAAAAAAAGACTAAATTGAAAAGAAAAATAAAAATTGATTCAAAAAAAAATTAAAAAGGAACTATAATGAAAAAAAAAAAATTGAGCCGAAAAAAAATGGAGGATTAAAAAATAAATACAAAAATTTTTCATCCAAAAAAAAATAAAAAAAATGATTAAAATAAAAAAATCCGAAAAGAAAATAAAAATAGGACTAAATTGAAAAAAAAAAGATCTTAAAAGAAAATTAAAAAATGACTAAAAAAAATTTTGGGCCGAAAAAAAAACTGAGGACCAAAAAATCAATACAAAACTTCTTGCTACAGTACCAATTTTGGTACATATAATGTATAGATGTATAGATAATCTAAATTTTTTTTTCCCAAAAAAATTAATCTTAGAAATGAATTCCATCGTCTAAAAATAACTATCATTAAGGTTGGAATTATGACTGGTTGGCAGCAACTTGGCGTTTGATCACTATTATTCCCCATTAAAATATTCCTCTTATATTTGCCTCCCTGTAATAACCATTTTTTTCTTTTAAAATAAATAAATTAAAAGAAAGCAACTCTCTTGAAAGAAAGAAAAGAGAGAGAGAAAGAATTCTAAACGCTTATAATTCTCTCTAGTGACAGTCCAAACGCAATTCACTCCCAAAAGATCAAGGAAGGTGAATTTACAAATCTACCCCCAAAATCCCAAAACCCGTCACCAAGTGCATCAGCAAGCGCGTTGCTCTTTTCGTTGCGGGGCTCCAAACTACCGACTCCGCTAAGCAATTAAATCAAAACGCAAGCCCATTTTCGTCATTTCGTACCCAAAGTCATACCAAACAGTTCGTACCGAACTGCCACGTGGCAGCGATCGGGCGCAGTTCCCGCCAGCGAGGGAGAGAAGAAGCACACAAGGAAACACAAACAAGAGAGAAATGGGAACAGCGGAGAGCCAATAGTAGAAGAGCTCGCGGATCGGTGACGTGGCATGGGGAGATATTTTTGCGTTTGAAATCCCGCCTAAACCCAGAGTTTCAATTCCGGGTTTTAAAATAGGCCCCTTTGGTTATTTTTATATTTTTCGGATGGTCCTTTCTTCGTAGCACAACATATACACGCACCAACACAACACAAGTTACACAACACCAAACCAAAGCATATCTCTCTTTCTCTCTCTGTCTCTTCACATTCTCTCTCTCTTTTTTGCCTCTTTCCTTATCTTCTTCTTCTCTCTCGCTAACCCTAGGTAAACTCGGGACGCTTCTCCTCGCTGACTCGCTGAGTTCCCTCCATTTTCAGCCGATTCTCACCGCTTTTCGGTGTTTTCTCTGCAGGTTTTGCCATGAAAGGGGGTAAATCGAAGGTTGCTCCCGTTAGGACTGATCCCAAGTGAGTTTTAATTTTCTTCTTCATTTTTTTCTATTTTTTTTTTGTTTAATTTGATTTGCTGCAAATCGGTCTTTGATGAGACTGTTTAGATCTGAAATCTATTCAAAATTTTTTTTTTAATTTTTTCGATTTATTTTTGGAATTTTCTAGGCTGAGAAGCAAGGCTGCTGGAACCGGGAAGAAGCCAGCCAAGAAGGCTGGAAAGGATCCAAACAAGCCAAAGAGGCCTGCCAGTGCCTTCTTCGTTTTCATGTACGATTTCGGTTTTTTTTTTTTTTTTTTTGGTTTTGTTTTTGTCTTCTCAGATCCGTTTTCTCTCTCAAATTTTTTTTTTCATGGATTTTGGTTTCTGATCACGTTCTTTTGATGAAAATAGGGAGGAGTTCAGAGAAAAATACAAGAAGGAACATCCTAACAACAAATCTGTCGCCGCTGTAAGCGAATCTGATCATCCTCTCGGATCTGACATGTATTTATTATGAGCGAGCAGCGAGCATAGTTATTGTTTTGTTAAATCTTCTCTCTGAAAAATTGAATCAGGTCGGCAAAGCTGGTGGTGACAAATGGAAATCCATGTCCGACGCTGTGAGTATCAGATTTTATAAAAAAAATTTCCGTATTTTTTTTCAGTTATTTTGCGTGTTTTGGACCTGAAATTTTGTTTTGTTTTTTTGTTTTTGTTAAAACAATGCAAATTTGACTACAAAAATTCCAGGAGAAAGCTCCTTTTGTAGCGAAAGCAGAGAAAAGGAAGTCTGAGTACAACAAGAACATGCTGGCTTACAACAAGAGGCTGGTATGTAGATCTTTAATTTCTTGTTCTTGTTGTATCGTGAATTTTGAGAGATTTTGATCCAGAAAATTGTGCGTGAATTCTGGTTGGTGTTGACCAAAAAAAAAAAAAAATCTAGGCTGAGGGAGGAAATGGAGCGGACGAAGAGGAGTCCGACAAGTCAAAGTCAGAGGTGAATGATGATGATGAAGATGAGGACGAGAGTGGAGATGTTAGCCCCTCCCCCCTGGCCCTCCCTCAATTGTTGACCAGACGTTGACTTTTTGTTAAGTTAGTTAATTTCTTTCCTTCTGGTTTACAGTTAGAACTTACATTTCCTTTTGTGATTTTTCTTTTGTAGGATGACGATGATGATGAGTAGAGAGAGGGATGAAGAGAGAGATGGAGGAGCTTGTGTAGCATCCGTCAATTTGCTTAGAACTGAAGAAACCATAATGAACGAACCTACCGACCGACCGACCTTACCTTCAATTTCTGATTTTAATGTCCTCTTTTGATAAATAGCTGCTTATTTTCCTAGGGCTTTAGACTTTTTTAGGGGAACAAACGAAAAGAAAAGGGGATCAGCTTTCAGCTTCTGCTGATTCCTTTATGGTTCTGTACTTAAAATCTGTTTTTTTTTTTTTTTTTTTTTCACCTTCAATGATGATTCAGTTAGTGTGGTGTTACATTCCCATTTCTCTCGCTCATCTTTTATCTTCTTTTGCTTCACTTTTCCGTCAATTCTTTATCAATTGTTCAATGCTTGTGCTAGAGATATACTATATATATATATATATATATGTACACACACACACACACGTACAAAGAATGTTGCACAATACAATGAGCCGAAAGGTCTCTTAACCGGATTATACAGTTCAGTTTCTGTAGAATGTTTTTGGCTCCATCTTGGGCCTGCGAGATTGGCCGATGTTTCTGTTGAAATGAGATGGTTGATGGGGTATTGACTAGTGGGGTGAAACTTGAAAGTTAAAAAGGTAGTTTGGATTTTGGAATTGTTGATAGTGTCCATATCTGTCGGAGGCCTGCATGGCTGTAAGCGAACTAGATAAGAACAAAAAGGGCCAAGTCAATGAGGATTAAGAAAGGGGGGCAAATCGTCGAGCCGTTTTTTTGGCTGAAGGTCAAGGAAGTTGGGTAATGGAAACCAAAATATTAGTATTAAAGAAAAAGTTTACTTGTGTAATATATAAAAGAAAAAATAAAAAAAGAAAATAAAAGGCCAGGAGGAAGATAGCCAATGGTAATGCAAAGCTATGAGAAAAAAGCGAAAGGCCGAGGACTCTCTAAATTCTTGCAGAAAGTAAACATGAAAGATAATGGAGATTTCTTATGCGCGGCTCAACTGAATTGGTCAATCGATCGTGTTCTATCGGAGCATATTTGATACTTTAACTCTTACCGTAACACATGAAGGATAACAACGTATTTGACCTTTTTTTTTTCTTGTTTAAATGTATACATATTCATGGAAACTAACCAGGGGGGAACAAAATGGACTAAAAATGAGTGGTTTATTTATTTAATTTTTTTAAGGCGTTGTTTCTCCATTTGAAATCTCTTATCACTTGAACACCATGGCGTCGAATGGTTGGTTTTCTGATATACAAATGGAATACCTTCCCGAGGAATGGAGGTTGCACGCAAACGACATGTCGTTTAACCATTGAGAAACCCAAATGTCGTTTTTGCTTACTAAAGCAGCTGGTCTTCTTAACTTGAAGCATTCTGAACGAGCAGAAAGAACAGGAACACCCAACGGAGCTTGAGAGAGATGGCAGTAGCAGGTACCGGAAAATGCTTTCTGGTCACAGGCCCTCCTGTAAGTTAAAAAAAATTAATCTTGACTGGTCTAATGAAAGCAATTTTCTTAATTCTTTTTTCTTTTTCAAATAATTTTTTAATGGGAACCTAAAAGAACGAAAATCCATATTGGTGGAACAGGGCGTGGGTAAAACCACACTGATAATTAGAGCGCTTGAGAGCCTCAAGGCCTCCAATCCCGACTTCAAGCTTCAGGGTTTCTACACTCGTACGTGTGTGTGTGTGTGTGTGTGTATATATATATATATATATATTTAAATCATATATGCCCTCTTCAAGCATGAATATATATACATATATAAATATATATATATTTATATGTAGGTATATTAATGAGTGTTCTGTGTTAGGGGAGATAAGAGAAGGAAGTGAAAGAGTTGGGTTCGAAGTTGTCACCTTGGACGGCCGAAAAGCTCCTCTGGCTACCACCACTTCTAGCTCTAGGTGGGTTTGGGTTTTCCTTAATTTCCTCTAAAGAGAAGCCATGTCGTTTCTTTACTTCTGTTTGTGGTTGTTTCTCAACTGTTGGGCAAGAGCTCATTATCGTGTTTGAATCTGTCATTGGCTTTTTCACTCCTTGCATCACAGTTAACAGTCAATTTATGTTGTTGTGAGAATTATCTTATGCAGCTAATGCCATGTTTTTGTGTGGCAGCCCAGCGTGTTTCAGATGGCCAACTGTGGGGAAGTACAAAGTAGATGTTGCGTCGTTCGAGTCCTTGGCACTGCCTGAATTACAGGTGCTCTGAATTTTCGATGATTCGCTAGCTATTGCTCTTTGTTGCTTGGAACATGTTCAAACAAATTTTGTTGCGTCTCTTTAATGCAATACTTGCGAAAGGGTTGAGATAAACAATTTGCCGGTATTCATGTGTGAAATTTGTTGAGTATTGTAGAATGAGAATAACTTGGGGTTTTGGGAGTTCTTAAGAGAGAATAGTTCGGAAGCTGATTGATACCAAGGGTGCTGTAAAAATTTCTGGTGACTAGTCCTGGGGACGTTGGAGTTCGGTTCAATGGCCCGAATCTTGTTAAATTGCTGTGTTTATTGTTCTTTGTGCTTTCTTGGATTGTTTAGTGTTTGATTGGTTAAAGTTCTTTGTGCATGGGGTTAGTTTGTAACTTGTGGTTCTTGATCTGGGACTGATTTGGTATGATTAACCAACAATCTGGTTAGTCATTTGAGGTCCGATTTGGTTGCTTTTTGGGTGCATGTAATCATTTACTATTCTCTGTTTTCATTTTTCAAGAATTGTTATTTAAAAGATATGGTATGGTATGTATTTCAGGTGAGAGAAGATACTGATCTCTTCGTCATCGATGAAGTTGGTAAGATGGAGTTGTACAGTTCGTCGTTTTTCCCTGCTGTTCTAAAGGTTCTGGAATCAAATATCCCGATTTTGGCCTCCATACCGATTCCAAAGTCCGGTCGGGATATACCTGGAGGTACATTGTCTCAACACATCCATTTTATGTTACAAAAGCAGTTAGTGTCTATTAAGCCTTCAAATGAAAAAGGCTTCCAGTAATGGATTCTAGATGTTTCGAATAATGCTATATAGACTTTTGCTAATTTTCATTTTGTATTGGATTTGCAAATGATCACAAGCCTCGAACTTCTGCAGTTGCTAGATTGAAGAATTATCCCGGAGCGTCTATTTTTACGCTGACCGCAAGCAACAGGGATGGTGTCAAGGACCAGATATACTCGCAGTTGATAGACTTGCTGAGAAAAAAATAGGTAGTGCAGAGTGGCTGTACTTTGCTTGTTCCCGATATCCGTTTCTGGTGTTTAACATTAGTCTGGATGCTTAAGATGTATTTTATTAAGATTTTGTATGACATGGAGATTTCTCTTCTCTTACGGCTTTGGCTTTAAAACTTCCACATTTGCTCTCTTTTCATTACAACTTCTCCCAAGGGAATTTCGATCTTTCTATAAGCTTGTTTCCGGAACTTTAAAAAATAAAAACAACAAGAAAAAGGACACAATAGTCTGTATGTTTTTGCCATTTACATGAAGAGTAGTACTATATTTGTGTAAAAGAATTAAAAGGTTAATAAAAACCGATATATATATATATATATTTCCAAATTATGATATAAATACCGAAAAGGATTATGAAGCTCTTCTATTTTGTTCGATTTGCAGCACTTGATTTGCCAATGACGAGAACGATTTAGCCGTGTCTTGCATCTCTGTAGCCCTCAGGTTGATCCCCTGTCCAATTCAGGACACCAACTTACTTAATTACAAAATTATACAACACTGAAGCAATGACTTTTCCTCAAATACAAAATGTACCACGTTCATTTAATGTCTGAATACATAATCTGATTTCTAATTTTCTTCATTGAATAACCATCTGATTTCTAATTTTCTTTTACAAGCCAACCCCGAGATTAGAAAATCGAAGTTTATAAGAGAGGTCTAGCAATTCGATTATGTGGGATAACGGAAAGTTATATGTACCTGGAATTTTTTCACGTTATCTTGCAGCTTGCTTTCGGCTATTTTAGCAACACTTGTTTCCTGTAGCCATGTTCATTTGGATGATTTAGATGTAATAGCTCATGGTTGTTGAACATATCAGATGATGCTGAGTAGGATGCATACTTACATTAGCATTGGAAAATCCGTATTTCTTCTTTATTTGATCAACTGTACCAGGCTTCTCATCCTGCGGTTCTTCCTTGGTAGAGTTCTTCTCATTCTTCGGTTTCATTTGTTTTAGTTTACCTGTACTTCAAAAAATTAAAAATCTATGACATTTGACTAGTAAATATAACACATACAAATCTACCTTATATTGTACTGACCTTTTAAAACCTGAAATTTGTTTGCCAGGTTCTGTTTATTTAGAGCAGCAGCCAACATGTTCTGTTCCTTGGGTTTTTCGGCAGCAGTGTCAATGTCGATATCGATATCATCTTCAAAGACAGGGAAGTCATGTTACGAGCAATATCAAAGAAAGAATAAAACAGAATTTGGTGCAAAAAGAAGAAAAATATGTTATGGGAGGCAACTAGATGAACATGCAATCTTTGAAGTAGTTCGTAAATCATGTAACGTAACGACTAATGAGAAAATATGTTATGCTCGTGAAATTAAGATACCTATGTCCAATTCAACTTCTCCTTCCTCGACCCTGGCCTTATTATCTGTATCCTCGGTATTAACCGGAAAGTTGGCAATTGAGAAGATAGTTTCAAGCTCTTTAAAACTTCTCCTTGCATCTTCTGTTTCCATGTGCTCAGGAACCGGCTTTGACTTGCTACCGGTAATGTCTTTGATGACAGAGCTAAATATACCCTGGAATCAGAGGTCACAAAGATAGTAAAAACTTCAGTTTCACAACCACGAGGTTGTCGGCGGAGTTGGACCAAGGCCGATTGATGTGCTTTTAGAAGAAGCATTACTTTTACTATAACCAAAGTCGAAATAATTATGAAAACTGCACTAGTATCTGTGCAAAGTACTTTTACCAAGTGCTCGTTCCAAATTGGACTTAAAAGCAATGCACCGGATTACGTACCTTCTTCTTTTCCTTGTGGATGACGGGTCCTGCAGATACAAGCCCTTCTTGTGAAACCACCAGATCCTTCCTATAGACTTGGCTAGCAGACTCCAAATGCCTAAAATGAGGAAATCAAAAGTTATCGAACTAGGAATAGTGGTGTAGTATTTGTAGCACCTGAAGAGTAGAAATAAGTAAAAATCAGCACCTGAAGATTTGCTTGTGGGACAAAACTGAGACTACAAATATCTCCTGATCGCCATTCACCTTCACATGGAGGAGCTTAAAGTATTTAAAACGGAATGAATTCGCTAAAAAATAATATACTTAATTAGCGAAAACCATAAAGCCGTTACCATAACAATGTCTCCTTCTGAGGAGGAGCATATAGAAGTGTTGGATAGTGAGTTTGGTTTTGGAGTAGAATATGCGAAACCTCTTATCCAAGTCTCCTTTAGTAGTGTTAACTCCGGCAACGACCTAAAGTTTCACAAACAAGCGTCAAGAAACAAAGACTTCTTATTCTCCGATTTAAAATACTCGTCAAAATTTTGAAAGACATGAAAGAAAGTCCTTGTATTTTCTGCATGGTGCCTAATAATTCTTTTTTATTTTTTATTTTTATTTTTAAATGAAACGCATAGGAAATATAGTGCATACAAAAACATCTACCGAATCCGTCGGAGGATCAAAGTCCATAGGAAACGAAAAACGACCTTCCAAAGAATGACTAGACTAGTTCGGCCACTTGAATCCCTTCCTACTTTGAACCTTAATTTTACAGGACCTTTTCGTTTCGTAATCTTTATTCGTGTGATGAATCATAATTCAATTCAGTTATATGTATGGATTTTCGGACGCTCGGAAATGTAGAGAAGGAAAATGACCACCTTATCTCAACTCTTCCGTTGGTAAAAAGGAGTGCAAGGGCGGCAACTTCGGAGGAAGTGTAGAATGTGGATGCCCAACAACAAGAGGTTTGGAACTTCTTCTTGCAAATGACCTTCTTAACTCCCTGGGAACCAAAGCACCAAGAAAATGAAATGAAACGTATCAGCTGATGAAGTCATTTCAAAATTCGTCGAGTTTTCTAAATAAATAAAAGCACTATTAACCTGAATGACATGTGTGAAGGAATACAAATACAAGGCTTTCTCAGAACAAAGCAATAGTAACGATTGCTTTGGCATGGCATCGCCGGAAGCATTCCCTTTACCTGAAGTGTCTTGCTCATCTGTTTATCGTTTAAACATGTTTATGTGATCAGATTATTCAATGTTTGCCAAAAATCATAATTTAGGAGTTGGAGAATCAGAGTAACCAAGCTTTAAGTTGAGCTAAAATTTTCATGGGAAGTCAGTCACAAAATCTCTCGTTTCATTTAAGTGAACTACAATGTTTAACGATGAAAGTTGAGCTAAAGTTGATATGGCCGGTAATCAAATAACGATGAAATACGTGACTTACTGAAAACATGCATGAATAGAGCTTTATAAGGCTTCTTGGGATGAACAGTGGTAGAGCTTAGTTTATTTCCCGTGCCGCTATCCAAAGCCAAAACAGATGAATCTTTGGTCCCAACTGCTAAGACATTCTTCTCGAAACCATGTAAACTGCAGCTCTGGAACTGCAGCGAGATGATTCCGGTACACATTTCACTCTCAATATGTTGCTGATATAATAGATTGGGACCCTCTATGTCAACAACTGCAACCTGTTTGGGAAATAATCAGTTGATGAAGATCATATGTCAAGAAGACCAGGCTTTGATCCGAAATGGGAAAAAAGAAACAATAAAAAGTAGCTCACATAGCCTTGATCGGAGCCAACCGCAAGATGTTTCGAGTTCTGGCTTATATTAATACAAAGTATAGCACCATTAATCTTAATGAGCTTAATGCTGTCAATAATGTGACTGTTTCCTTTCTTGGTACTTCCTGCTATGAGAAAATATTTACGAGTTTACAATTGCTAATCAGTAAACTAATTATACAATAATGGACTTTAGACTTTGTGATTAAGTCAGTTGAGATAGTACCTTGAAGAGACAAGAAACTGCTTTCTGTACCATATGGCTCCGTTTTGAGTTTATAAATGCGAACCTGCAGTTTTAGAAAGTTGTGAAAAACACAGCACGACTTCGTTCTAACAGAGCAAAAGGATCATATTTCAACTTCTATGCAAAGAATGAAAAATGAATTTACCGTTCCACTCTGGTCTCCCGAAACAAGAAGCTGAGCGTTGCGGTCGAAAAACAATGCCGTGACCGCTATGCCACTCAAGGAGGCATCGTCTTCACTCTGTATTGAAAATTCAGAAACCGAGTAGAGCATCACATCAAACACATTATAGAATCAACTTCTTGAATGTTATCCGAAATAGAATCAACTTCTTGAATGTTATCCGAAAACATCCTAAGCAGTCTTAAAATGCCACTGAGCTCTTTGGTGATCACAGTGACATTTCACTCCAAAGATTATTTAAAAAATATATATATATTATTGTAGACAAAGTATGTTCATCTTGTCCCTTTTCGGTTTCTTCTTCCCTTTTTCTTGGGGGTAATTTTCTTCAAATCTTTTAGTTGACAAGATGGAAACATAACATAAACGATGACGTAGGAAGGAATTGTTACCTGTTGCTTTAGTGAGAGTACTGGGATAAAAATTGGGGAAGACACATCCCAAAAAGCTATGGCTCCGTTGCTGTGTCCGGTTATGTACAAGTTCCTAACCTTGGAAAATCCATTAAATTGAGTCGATCCGTCTTTCATTTTGTTTTCGAAGGAAAATATATGAGGAAAATCTTTTGCCAGCGTAACATAGTCCTGCAATATCAAAAATAATAATCATGTCGTGGGCTCATGTTAAAAGCTTGAATTCGTTTTAATGCATACTAGGCTTAAGTTGCACTACCTCAACTCCAAACTCTGAACAAGGATTATCAGTTATAAATTTGGCTGCAGTGATGCTTGAATCAACAAAAGGCAACTTCACCATAACCTCCTTTGGGAGAGACTGGTGGGACCGAGATTGGCATTGTAGGAGGTATTTCTCAATCGAGCAATCATCATAGGCATAAATATGCCCAGATTTCCCAACCAAAAGGAAACAATCTTGTCTATGTTTGCCTTGCTCACTCGAACATGATATGATCTCCATGTCACTACAAGGCTCGGGCAAATGTAGTCCGAGTTTGATCATGCGGGATTCGGTATGCTCGTTTAGTAGAACCACCTGTTTCATCAAACTTGGATATATTTCATTTTGCTCGAATAAAGAGTTCAATTAAGAAAGTAATTAATATAAAAATAATGCTAGATACCAACTCATGTGGCAGGATATATATGCAACTTTTTAATATGAAAATTTTTTCAAATGCATATGAATACAAGAATGCAACTCACATGTCATGTCAATTGGTATTAAAAAGTTGGGACCGCTAGCATTATTCTTAAGAAAATACATCTACCTGCGGCAAGTTTTCAGACTCAAAGTTGGAGGCACCCATGACATAGAGTCGACTCGCCTTCCCATCAGCATAGGCCCATTTCAATGATGCTATAGGAATTTTGTTCAGCTTATACCCAACATTGAGTTTGCATATTGGAGTATTTTGAGTGGGAGAGTCTAATGCTAATCCACCTCTTGAATTTGGGACGGAAGGAATACCCCAGATGAAGATCTCGCCATTGTTGTAACCGACAACAACTCTAGTCCCAAAAGGGCATGCCCAACATGCGGATGTCACTTTGGTTGCTTCATGGTGTAGTGATTGCAACACGTTCCCATTCCCACCGGTAGTGAAAATGGATTTGCTTTCTCGGATGTCCCAAAGAGTTGTTAAGCCATCTCTAAATATTATCAGAACTCTGCAATGAAACAACGAAAAGGTGGATTCCGTCATCACAAGACAGAAAAGAAGTACCAACAGACTAGGCCAACAAGGTCTTATCGAGAGTGTACCTCTTACTTTCAGCCATCGGTTGAGGCAGAATATGTGTCACCGCATTCTCAGCAGAAACCTCGGTTGAATTCCCTAAACGACATGATTTGAATACATTAAGCATTGTGACATGTAAAGCGTTACAAACAACAGAATCCGAGAAGCCATCTGTCTTACCATGAAAAACTGTATAGGGTATGTTGTAGTTCGTCCGTACTATATGGCATGGTTCTTTCTCAAGTTTCAAAACCGAAACATTGCCAACAGAATCTCCAATATACCTGCCAAAATACAAATCGAAAGACTCGCATGTTTGTTCATATGATGCATATATTCATCTTCTGTATATCTCATTAACACACTCACATGTAGGGACATTGCTGCATAATTGTAAAAGAGGTGATCTCTTGTTGAAATGCATGCACATGAGACAATACTTTGTTCTCTACGTCCCAAACCTGTGTTTAAGATGAAAAATTACTTTCAAAATAATTGTTTAAAATAGCATATTTAAATTAAGTCAGGAGATTAAAAACTTGCCTCAATGGAGTTCTTGGTTGTTACATTCACAAGGACGCCTTGGTTATGAAAGAACTGAGTATGCAAAACAGCCTCGTAAATGATGATATATCACCACATGTGTGTCAATAAAATAAAACTGCCATGTAGCATATTGTTTGACTATGCAGGGCGGCAGTTTTGTTGTATTGATAAATATGTGAAGATTGCCTCACCAATGGTGATCATAGTAGTTTTCATACGTGTATCGAACAAGAAACAAGCAGAGTGAAAATATAAATGTAAAATGAAAAACCTGGAGAAACTTGGTTGGCTCTGCTTCCTTGGATTGAAGTAGAGCTTGAGTATTGTCTCTTCCAAATAACTTAATACGGCCATCCCTGAAAATTTTATTTAATTTGTAGACACATAATAATAAGACACAAAATGGCAAAGAAATTTTAATGACAAAATGTGTATATATATATATATATATATATAATGAAGTGAAATAGGGGGTGAAGTTATTACAGAGTAGAAATGGCGAGTATTTTTTGAAGAGGGTCATAAGCAAACATGTTAGAGCCATATGGGATGCCATGATGAAATACAAGTCGTGGCTCCACATCACTTTCCTTCACATTATCACTATTATTACCTCCACTCTGCACATCCAAATTCAAGTTATATTCAAAAAAGTCACCTTCAATATTTTTTTTATATGCATTTGCAAGAAACATTATAAAAAATAAAAAATAATGCTAGAAAATCGCAATTTTATCTCATTGTTGTATAATTCTATTGTTAACTCATGTGTTACATGAGTTGGAATTGTATATTGAGAAAATGATTCGTAATTGATCCAATCACTTTGAGTTATTTAAAATTATTCTTATAATTATCAAATTAATTAATATTAAAAAGTTACATTAATCAGTAAAAAATTACAACTCAATTGTCACCTAAATTGATACCGGAAGTTTAGATAAAAAAAGAAATTTTAGACTAATAAAACAAAATGTATTCACATGAGGATTAGTTGCCAATTACTCTCAGCAAAAGTTGGATATTTCTTCTCTTTCTCACTCTTCTTATTACATTTTTTGTCTCTTTTTCAGCACATGACTTTGAAACTAAAAATTAAAAAAAATTTAAAAAATTTAAAAAAAAAAAGGTGACGAATTGAGTTCACTCTTTTGGAGCTGGGAATTCTCTATTAAGAGTTCACTAATGGTATTACTTATTGGTTAATCGTTTGGAACACCTAATCAAATGGTAACACGTGGCCAGTCCCACCCGGCTTAGTGTGGTGGGGTCGCTCTAGAGAAACAAAACACCGCCCATCACACAACGTACAATGGGTCCCACAGCACAATCTCCCCTGCAAATCTTAACAAGATATCTCACCGTCCACCACGTGGATACTTGACTTTAGACTGTTTTTTTCCAAATTACTTTTTAAACATATATAACATACAATTAAAGTTTGGTCACTGCCCAAATGAATAATTAAACTTTTAAAAGAAATTTACATTAATTGGGGGAAAAAAAAAAATCATGTTACGCCTCCCTAGATTTAGGACTCTGTACATGCGTAAAGGACAAATAAAAAATACTTGTGGATGCCAAAAATATATAGTTTGTATTTTTTTATTAAAAAAAAAAAAAAAGTGGTCCAATAAAAAAAGGTGCATAGAAATCGCACCTAACACATCAAAATAGTTGTGTCAAGTTAACGACTACTAAGGATAAGAAAGGTTTCTCATTTATATTTTAATAAATCCAGGTGGCAGCTATTTAGAAGGACTAAACGGTAAAAAAAAATTAAAAAAAAAAAAAAGCAAAGAAAAAAATTGGCTTTTAATAAAGTTTAAGATAGCATTTGATATGAGGAGTCACTATTCATTACAATGAAAGAGCAAATGAACTTATTTGCCTTTTAAAAAAAATCAGCAAAAAAATAAAAAATAAAAAGAAATGAAAAATTTTTCATTTCAACTCCGGCTTCAACATCCTTTATTAAGTTTCTTTACACATTATAATAAAATCATATATTAAGTTATCGCTAAACTATATATACACTCGTTCGACGTTCTTTCTTGGATTCTTCACTGCTCTTTAGTTTATTTTATCTCGCAATTAATACAATGAAAAATACGTATTTATATAAATATATATAGATAAACAATAATTAACAAAACGTACTCTCTCTCTCTCTCTCTACACGCCCATCTACCGGACATATTACATACATATCCTCATCAAAAATGATCTAAAAGACAGAATCTGGATCACAAGATAACTGGGTCTTCATAGTCATACAAATTCTGGAATGATTAGTTTCCAATTTATAAGGAAAAAACGACAACTCGATCAACATATTTATATATATAACGAATCAAAGACTTTAATTTACCAAATTCCCACTTTACTTGCAAGCTCTTGGTGTCGTATAATGTTACGCAGATTGGGAAGAACAAATAATACAAAAAACTTGTATCTAAGTTCTAAGCCTGGAATTTGTTTTAGCTTTCGCTGGATTAAAATTGTCGAATCAAGATCTATGGGACAATAAAAAGAAAAAAAGAAAAAAAAAATGCATTGGCGAGAGAGATAGTAGAGAGAGGAAAGAAAAAGAACAAAAATAAATTTAAAAAAAATACCTTTTTAATGGAAGCTTTCTCCACGAGTTTCTTCACAAACATTTTCTGGATTTGGATGATGAAGATGAACAATGAAGAGACCTGGTAATCTAATAAGCCAAACTCTTCTTTGATATAACCGACCACAAACAGAAAAAAAAAAATTTTAAAAATGAAGAGAGACAAAGTAGAGAGAGAGAGAGAGAGGTTTTTTTTTATTTTTGTTTTTTTTTTATTCTTTTTCCTTTGGCTTTTCAAGGTTGAGTAAGCAGAGAGTGAAGGGGAGCGGTTGTCTTTCAGTTTGTGCTACTTTTATAATAGCGTCGAGGAGGAGGAGATCAGGACAAGGACAACATCACAACGGTTTCAGGAAAGATCAACGGATGGGATTGAGGGGTTGGGACACATGGACGCTGATTAGGTGGTCCAGATATTTGGGTTTTGTCTATTTGACACTTTGACTTGGCTTTTTCTCTCTTTTTTGTGAAGCTCCAAAAGGCCATGACTAAAAAGTACCCAATTGGACTCCAACAGGTAAGGAGTGAATTCACGATTATGACCCTTTTCTCTTCACGAGTTATTTTACAACACGTGGTACCTCATGATATTAATGTGGGACCTATGCCTCCTCCAATCATCTTCATCAACCACGTGTCTACATTTAAAGCACCCTCCTTTTCTTTTATAGATATTTCTCATTTAGTTTAATTTTTGAGGATTTTTCAGTAAGATTAGTATTAGTACAAATTTATGATAATAAACTGTATTTTATCGAAATCATAATATTATTATTTTAATTCTTAGATTAACTTTTAACAGTATAATTGGTTAATGTTCACATTAAAATTTTAAAATGCGATGTTCATAATTTGTTTTTAATTAAAAACCAAACCATTAAAAAATTGATTTAATAAGTAAAATAATAATGTCTATGATAAAACAAAAATATAGATTTTACTATGAAATTTTTCTTATTATTATGATAGTTTTGCTCCCTAGCTGGCATGTATTAAAGTACTTAAACATCTCATGATGCTTAATTAGCTACGGCATTCCATTGGCACACGTCCCTTTTTGCACTATCGTCAAGATATAGATTTAGCGGGCAAAAAATACCAAAAATAACATAATAAACAAAATGTAAAACCTAATCAGTGAAAATAACGTCTTTATTATATACAAACAGCTATCACAAAGCAAAAATGGAAAGACAACAATACAAATAGAGATAACTTATGTCTCATTATCTATTATTTTCGTCAGTTGTCAAAATTTCCATTTTAGCTAGTTTTTTTTTTTTCTTTTTGTATCTTTAATTTGTTTGTTAATCCATTTAATGTACTTAATGTACTTGTAAATCATCCGGGAATGGTTTGTAAGGTTATAATGAACCAAATCTTGGAATTATGTACAGTGTAAACAGGTTTTACCAGCTGTCACATTGTTTTTCGGACTAATTATAATGATAATGAAAGGAGAAAAGATAATAGAAGTTAATCAATTGCAAGAAAAAAAAAATAAAAAAAAAGGAAATGAAATGAAAAGTATGTTACAATTATGGTATCCTAGATTGCTTTTCCCAGTTTGCCTTTTTTTTTTTTTTTTTTGCTGAATCTTTTCCCATTTTGCTTGATCTCTACAGATGGACAATTCGTTTCCTCTAGTAAAGAAAGCAATGTTTGGGCCAAATCTCACAACAATATTTTTGTGCCCATGCAGTTGTCTATGTTTTATTTATGGCCCATTATGGATGTGGCAGAGAGTGGGCCACAAGCCCAAGAACAAGGTATAATGTGAGATGCCTTGTTAATGTTTGAGAAAGAAAAGATGAAAGGAAATGGATGATTGAGTAATTTATTGGAATGTAATCATTTAAAAAAAAAACCTTCAACTTTAGATTTGAGTCCCATGTTAATATGTTATTGAAATTTTAGATTTATACCACAAAGGAGGACTAATCAAAAGTCAACGTAATTTGTTTTATCAAAATTGTCCTCATTGGTTAAAAAAAAAAAGTCATTTGATGTTTCCGATCTACTAATAGCTCCAAACATCTCCTATTATATTTTTAATAATTCACTAAAACATTTTAGTAATCTATTAAGAGTATATAAATTTGTTTTCAATAAAGATGGTCCTATGTCTTCAATTTTAGTTATCAAAGAGTATTTTAATAAAATATTTTTGATAATATACAATAAAATTTTAATTTAGCAATAAAAGAAAATGGAAGCTAAATGAAATACAAAGATTTCATAAATTGTTATTGTTATCTTGATTGTTGCAAATTAAAAATAGTTATAAGATAAATGAAAGACATTACTAGATGACCATAATGGTAAGAAATAACAAGTTATTAAAACCATTTTATAATATATGGCAGCTTTATAAAAAAAAAATTTTGGAAAATAATAGCATTTTTTTGTTAATTAAACACGCAAATTCCCAGAATACCCTTGGTGGCGCATTCACCGTTGTTCAAGTACCTCCAGCGGGATGTGCAGATCGAAGCA
The DNA here is from genome assembly GCA_008635985.1 of Ficus erecta. NCBI lineage: Eukaryota > Viridiplantae > Streptophyta > Magnoliopsida > Rosales > Moraceae > Ficus > Ficus erecta. The sequence continues at coordinate 507,884 of BKCH01000040.1, forward strand.
CCTCGCACCATCACCATCGCGACAGCAGGTCGGCAAGCACCTCCGGCGGCTTTCGTTCTTCAACGGCGATCGATCTCAGCGGGAGCTTCATTGGGACAATGGCGATGAGCTTCGTCACTATCCACTACCCCAAATCCCCAACCCAAAGAACTCGTCGCCTGAAAAGATGGTAGCTCGTCTCCAGCGACCGTCGGAGAAAGCGACGTCAGGGAGGACCCGAGAAGCAGCACCAACGGTCACGAGAACGAACAGCGAGCGGAGCAATCTGATTTGAATCGCGATTCTCGAATCCTCCGATGTTCTGGCTTGCGCTGGTCGCCGTCCGTTTGCCGTCGTTATACACAGATCATGAGCATTCCAGAGGTTGCCGCCGAAGAGGACGATGATGTTGGTGACGTAAGAGAAGATCGCTGCATCTTGGCGACGGAGACGGCGACGGTCGCGATTTAACGATGACGGTCGGATATATGACGGCGAAGGTTGTAGTTTGACGGCGACGTTGCCTGGACAAGGACAGCTGCGGCAGCCGGCAGGTCCGGGGCTTTTTCTCCAGCGTCTGGGCTTTTGTCTGGGCAATGGAGGAGAGGAAGTGACAAGGGTGAAACTGGAATTTTTAAAAAAAATATTATTGAAAAATGCTATTATTTTCTTCTAACATGAAAAACTGCTATTATTTTCTAATTCACCTTTAAATTATGCCATTTCCCTGTTTCTCCCTTAAAATTTACAATGTTTGACCGGCAAAAGATTAAAGATTGAAATTGTATCCAAACATGACGAAAATGTCCAACGAATCATTACTTTCGTTCAAAGAAATAAGGTAGAAAATAATTAAATTAAGATGATGCCACAATAATTCAAGCACGTAACGAAACCAAATTCAATATTCTTCTGTGATTTGTTTTATCATGGTTTTATCCACTTGCAGAGATTGCTGCTTTTCCCATTTTGTTATATCTCTCTCTGCAAATGGATAATTAGTTGCCTAGAGACCAAAGAAAAGTGTGAAAACAACTTTTCAAAGACACGTTTTATTTGAAACAAAAGTGTTTAATTGACATAAATTTAAATATTATTATCTAATATAATATAAAAAAATAACATTAGATTAATATAATACAAAATAAAATTAAAATAAACTAAAATTTATATTATATTAATTAAGATAAAAGAATTTATGTTATCTTAATTAATTGATGAAAAAAAGAGTGATTATTTGAGTACTTTTCTCTTCATTTTTTTATTTTTACCTTTTCTTTATACTTATTTGGATTTTTCCTCTATGCCCAGAGATGCTCCTACAAAGCACCCGAGAAGCAATTAGTATTGGGCCAATCCACAACTCGTTGTGGTGGGCCCATGGACTGAGGCCTATTATAGATGGGGCATTACTAGCCAACAACCACCTTGAGTATCATCTTATAATTTTATCGATTATAATATTAAAATAATTTTAATATTATAAAATGATAAAATTATTGACTTTAATTTTTTTTGCTGCTCCCACTCTAATTTTAAATTTAAGTTAATTTATGAAAATAAAATAAATAACAAATCTAATAAGTGAAAAAACTTTTCTCCTTTAAAAAAACAATTATACATTAAAAAAAAAAAAAGCAGTTTTTTTCCCCTTAAAATGAAAAGGCAATTCTTTCACTTTTCGTTAAACAAGAGCATAATCTCCATAACACAGTACCAGTCTTCTCAAATTCAACAATCACAAAGCAAGATAAAATATTAATGAAATGTGAAAAATTATGAATATGATAAATGTTAAGAAAATGTTAATAAATTATTTTTTGAGAAAGAATTTGATGAATGAGGAAAAGTTTAAGGTTCGTAAAAGTGAAATTAGCATTAATAAAAATGTTGGAGGTATGTTTTTTAATTCATTTGAAAAAAAAATCCTATTTCTACTTATAGTTAATGTGGAATTATTGTTTTTATTTCTTTGCAAAAAATAGTATATATATTAATAGTTTGGGATATGTATGGACGTATGTTTTGATGTATAACTACAAGAAGCTTAAATTAAGTACTATGAAAACATAGTTGATTACAAAAGGATAAATTTTTTAGATCTATATTTAAATAAGTATTAATTAAGTGGTTAATAGGTGTAAAAGAGAGATGTTTAGTTAATTTGAGAAAGAAAGAGAAATGAGTGTTAGAGAGATTGTAATATCTCTTCTATTATTATTGGGTAGTGGAAACAATAAAGTCCCAAATTGAAAAAAATACAAACAAGCATAGTGGTATAAATTGAAATAAATGAAGTATATGGATTATTAGTGTATAATGAGGACTTTGCTATTCCTATGCACAACCACACGTGCGCGAGGGCTAAGGCACACTTTGCACGTACGCATCGTCGCAAGGAGTCAAGGAGTACTCTATTTTTTAATGCGGTGTATTTTCATATTAAATCTAGACCGTTGATCTGATCGAGCACGATCGATTTGAATGATTTAAGATTAATATAAACTGTTAATTGAATTATTACAATCCAACAGTCATAATTAAATTCTGATAATCAACGACTATGTCTGTTGAAATAGATACGTTTTTGGATGAAAATGCACTTTTTAATAGTAAAAAGGCATGTCTGTTGTATCTATTATAACTTTTCATGAACAGACATATCAAAAGCTATAAAACTCTAGTTTCTGATATCAGTTTCATATCTTGTTCTGAAATTTAATAAGATTACTATTTATTAAATTCATGGGTTTGTTGTATCTTGTAGGTAATTTGTCATAACATCCGATAGCAAAATATTCATAATAAGAACAAATAAAACCTTAAGAAACATCATACGCATCAAACCCTTTGATTTTTTCTCACTTTCTGTTTTGTTTCTTTACACCCAAACAATTTTTACACCACTCATTATTTTTTAACAACTAGAAGTTTCTTAAAAAGAAAGGGACATGAGAAAGGGTAAGAAAGGACAAGGATAAAACCCAAAAAAAGTTAGACCCACTTGCGCCGACACATGACCCCTCCCTAACAGTAGAGAAAAGCCGCCCAAAAACTTATTATAACCAATTAACAAACACACCCTCTCCAAGGTAGAATGTTACAATTATTGTGCCTATTCAACTGTCAAATTTTTAAAACATTTCTTATATACACACTACATGTACATGTAGCAAAGTGTAATTCATTGTTATTTACTTATGACCATGTTTGACAAAATTTTTTAAAAGTTATTTTTGATTTCTTAGATTCAAAAGTAACTTCTGTAAGTATTTGAATAATTTGTCAGAAGAGCTTTTAGTTTCTAGAAGTACTTTATCTTAAAACCAAAAAATATAACCCCTGATAAAAACTTTTCTGAGTAAATTTTAAAACTTGTAACAAAATTTAAATAGAAAAAATTTCATAAATTTCTCCTGAATATGTCACTAGTGTTAATATATCATCTAAACTATGAAAAATATCTATTATACCTCCTGAAATTTAGCAAGTATGTCAACATGCCCCCTCTATTTGTTTCCGTCAAAATTTGAAACGGAATTGCTGACTAATACTCCTTACCACTTGATGTGGCATCTCATGTGGCAAAACAAGTAAGAAACATGGGTTTCAATTGTTTTAATAAAAATGAATAAATGAATTTCTTTTTTTTCATTTCAGCCATTTTGGTTCTTGCCTCCCACTTTCAGCACCGAACCAAAAACTCAGGTTCAGATCCGTCAAACTTCCGACTCCGGAGACGCTCCGACGAACTACATGAGTGTTATCTCCATCAGAAAAAACAATATGTCTTATACCTCCAACTCATCTTCCTCACTCTTCCATTCTCTCACTCTACTTTGTTTAAGTTTGGGTCTACTACATTTAGATCTGAAAAATTTTTCTCCCTCCTCTTCTCAATCGCCGGCTTCGACCACCTCCACCACCTTCTCAGTCACCGACGGAGATATCTAGAGCTTTTCCTCCGCGCAAAGGCTTCCCTGCTAACTCTGAGTCCAAATATTCCTACTGTTTTCTCGGCAACCAAACAAACAAAAAAAAAAATCTTAGTTTTTGGTCAGAAGTCATCCATGGGTAATATGCACGGTTCCATGGTTAAGATTCTCTATCACCATAGTTCAAAGATGGTAGCCACTAGCCAGACGTTGGGGTCTAGGAGGAGCGAGGCACTGGTTTTTTTGTTTTTTGTTTTTTCTTTTACCTTAAGATAAAGCAGATCTGGCATTGAGGGAAAAGATGTGAAAAGTATTGTGGGTCCCAATAGAATAAAATTAAAACTCATAACACTACCTAGCTTACATGCACATGAAAGCCCACTTTCGTCTAAATTTTAATAGAAACTAATAAAGGACTAATTTGACACAAATATTAAAATTTATAAAGTAAAATGTGCATATTTTATAGCTCAGCGAGTATAATTTTTGACATTTTTCTATTTAAATATGACATTATAAACTTTAATTTAATATTTTTATTATTTATTAGAAAACTTTAATTATCATTTTGATCATAAGAAGTTTCTTGATTTCAAATACTTATTAAGAAGTTATAGCTTTTTATTCTTCTTTTTACTGGTTATAAGTAAAAGTAAAAAGTCGGTCAAACAGACCATATATATATTAAGATCATTGTGATTGATTTCTTGAGATGATCATGTTTACAACGTAATATATATAAACTAAAAGCATAACATAACATATTATAATAATAGAATTCAATTTAATGTTACTTGGATCATTAACAGTGATTAGTAAGATGTAAATATGTGTGTGTCAATATATATATATATATATGCATGTGAATATGTATATGTGTAACTAACAAAAGGCAAGCGTCCCCATATGTAATAATGGAGTCACGCAGAATCATGATAAAAAGGAAACACGTAACAAAAGGATGAGCTTAGAAGGGGGCACATGAGAAACGCTCTAATGCATCATTGTCCGAAAAAGCAAACGACTTTACAACCTAAGACCCACCCTAAAGCCATCAACTTCATGAGTTGTATTATTTTGTTTATATATATATATATATATATATATAACGTCCTTGTAGCTATGTAGGGATCATATATCATATCCATTCATTCATTCATAACACCCTTTTTCTTCCTTTTCCTTTTCATGGGGAACCACGCCCTTCCTTTAACCCTGCACACATCTTCTATATATCTCTCTCACTCCTCCTTAAAAAATTTTTTTTTGAAAATTTATAACTATTGTTTTGCTGTAAGTGATTGGTTGAATACTTTTATTATTATTATTATTATTATTATTGTTGTATTTTTACATATGAGACTTGGTTTTTTTTTTTTTTTTTTTTTAATATCATTAACACTTGTAGGGAGGGTAGCTGAGGATAGTGAATAATTGCAAAGGTAGAGCAATTGTTGATGACTAAGGTGAAGAGACTATATATATATATATATATATATAATGTATACATCAAATTGAACCTCACATGTGGAAGTTAGGAGAATATATATCACTCTAATATAAATGTATAACGTAGCTGCATTAAATTATAAAGGCAAAAAATACAACACGGGGATTAGACAAGCTGTAGTCTAAGACGTGCCAAGCTTATGGCATTAACGTCTTGTCTTTCATTTCCATACGAGAAATATGTCAAAATAATATTTTTAAAAAGTGAAATTAGTGAAGTAACTTTCTCTTAATTTTATATTATACAATCCCGTTAAACGTTTAGTATAAAAACAAAGGTCATTTACAATCATTTTGAAGTCATTTTAGTATTTTTTTTTTAATAATCATATTACAAATATGTGTTTCGTGATTTTACAAAAAATGTCTCTTCAGTGTTCTAGAGAAGCACATTCTTTTTGCTTATATTGAACGTTTTTTTCAATGAAAAAAAAATCACATTTAACATGGAAATTCTTTGACACATTACCAGTATTGAGGAGTTCTTTCAAAATAATAATATATTTCATATCATGAAAATATAATACAAATGCCAACAGTGACGAAGCCAGGAATTCTGATGAGGGGAGCTAATAACTATAAATTTTTAATTTTTGAGAAATAAAATGAAGTTTTTAATTTTTTTAGGGGGGGGGGGACTATTTATAAATTTGAGTAAAAAATACATACAAAATTTTAATTAGAAAAAAGTTGAGTGGGGGGTGCTTAAGCCCCCAAAATCCTTCCTCCCTTTGTCCCTGAATACCGATTCATACCCTAATAACTTACTACTAGAGGAATCGTGTATTAAAATAAAAAGCTATACAAATTCAATGAAACTTAATATAGATTTATTGATCTAAATGTGTGTATTTGTTTTTTTTTTTTTTACCCTACTAAATAAAATTGTCCAATAAATTTTTTTAATTAGAAATGAAATTTCGAATTATATATCTTTTGATAAAGTTATATATAAACTAACGTTAAACCATATCTATCGGTTATACAAACAAAAGAAAAAAACGAGTACCAATCAAACTATAAAATGGCTCTTTTGTGAATGTTATTCTCTTTCTCATGCATAATTTTTTGTTTTTCTAGGAATAGTCCAAATGGGATTTTCACCGAGGTAGTTTAGTAACGGCGCACAAAAGTCAAAGCAAGAGAATCTTTCCCCAATCAATTCAAATGACAGCGTACACGTTGTCTCCAGAATAATCATAGACGCGCCTCTTCAGACGCGTGAGGGACACCTTCCATCCCAAAGCAAAGGCATTATTGGCAACTTCCAGAAGGGATCGGGCGCGTGTTGCCCACACTAGACTGGAATGGAGTACTAAAAAACAAAAAAGAAAACAGTGACAGAGAAAGAGAATGTGAATATTAATTAGAAAATAACTGCAAATATAATTATTAGACTAAAAAAAAAAAAAAAAAAAAAAAAAGTGGCGTAAAACATGGCGCCAAATGGAGGCGTAGTCGTATAAAAGCAACCGTCCCTTAGCTGGTTTTTTGTTTACCTCTCACCATGATCTAATTCAGCATTTTTTTCCTTTCAAAAAAAAAAAAAATAAAATTCAGCATTTTTTTTTAATGATAATCGGCTAAATTCAAGTTCATTTACTCAAATATTCTCACTTTTCTATTTCTCACTGAATCATCACCGTACTTTTCTTTTTCTTTGAAGTAAATCAATATCACTATTTACATTTCTAAATTATGATTTTTTTAATGAAAAAAGTGACTAAAAAAATGAAATTATATACATATTATTATTATTATTTCTGAATATATTTTAAGTTTTTATATTTTTTAATTCCAAAACTCAACTCATTTACAATCAAAACATTTTCATTTACAATAAAAAACAATTTCAGAACTCCAACTCTAATTGTTACCCAAAACGATCCCTAAAGGTGTTAGTATATCAAAACTGTTATATTATACGAAGTTTCCACATAGGACATTTTATTTTGTATTAAGCTCGTTGAATTGATTTATCAACGATTTGATTTATGATTAAAGTAGTTTTGTATCACACTTTGTAAATTTAAATGCAGACACTCATAAATCAGATCATCCAAAAAATTAATCAAATAATTTAAGAAACATTCATGTTGAAAATGAAAAATAAGAGATCTTGTGGTAGATACAAGTGTATAGAGAATTTTTAAATAATCAAAATGTCATATACATTATTTAACATGAAACCACATTAGAGTTGTAGTTGTAAGCATAATTAGTGATAAATTCACACCTAATTTTTTCATATAGTGTAAACTGTAGAGTTCATTTTTTTACTCAAGTTTTTGTTTTTGATTATTATTATTTTTTTCACAAACATTTCTCTTATTCCTATTAGAATTTATTACAAATTTGAGGGATTTAATACAATTTAAGCCTGCAAACAGAATGATCTACCCCAATTATACCCATACTTAATGATTTTAGAAAAAAATGATTGGTAATTTAATTGTGGACTCCTTTTTTTTCCGACTAAAGAGTAAAGGCCCAATTTTGTATATATATATATATATATATATATATATATATAGAGAGAGAGAGAGAGAGAGAGAGAGAGAGAGAGAGAGAGAGGGATAGAAGACCCAATTATGGATTTAATGAGTAAGAAAGTGACTATTTCATTTAAATTCATGCGTATATAGACACTTGTGCATGGTTAAATGCAAAGTGGTCTAAACTTCATTTTTCTTTTCTTTTTGGTTACATGTTAACATTAATGTTGAGATATTAAAAGGGCATTAAAATTGTCTTGACATTCATTCCCGAACATTTACTAAGTTAGTGCTAACCTTTTTTCTTGGACACATGTTATGTCGTCTCTTTTTAGTAATTCAAGTATTTGGTCCTTTAGGGTTTTTTTTTTTAATCAATAATTATAAAAATAATAAAGGTTTCGGTCTTCGTTTTAAGCTAATTATTTAGTTATAAGCTAATTATTCAGTTATGGAGTTCCAAACAAAGTAATCTCTAAAGTTTAAACTATCCTTTATTTGAATGTCTCTTTATTTTAACTTTTCGCGGAAAAAAAAAAAAAAAGATGTCATTAGTATTTATAGAGTCCAATAAACCATTAGATTTTTATTAAATTTAGTTCAGTTCAGTTCACTTTATAAGCTTGTTTAATGATGTGTAATGATAATATGCATTAAAAAATAATTAATTCACCAGAATAAATATTTAAAATAAAGATATTAGTAACGAGGGAATAAAAAAGAAGAAGTAAACTTTGGAAGCTTAAAAAAAAAAAAAAAAAAAAAAGAGTAACTTTTTGCATAGGGATGTTTGAATTATTGTGTGTTGATTATTAAATCCCTATAGGTCTATTCTCTTTATATTTATTGACAAAATATTATCTCACTAGGGGTCCCAACTGTACAACTCAAAATTCTTTTGCTTTTGCAAAATTTGCAAAATTTCTACCTTTTTGAATTTTGTTATTTTTTTAATTTCAATAAAAAAAAGTATTTTTTAATTTGGACTTCAAATCTCTAGTTTTCATAATCTTCTCTTCCCATGAACTTTTAATTTCCATGAACGAACGTTACAACCTCTCTTCTCTCTCTCTCTCTCTCTCTCTCTCTATGTGATTTCTGCTTCACCTGCTTCCGTTGACTCATACGACGGCGTTTTCGCTCTTTCCTCTGCTGCTGCTACTGTTGATTTTTTTCTCATTGATCAAGTCTGCGCGTGCTTGGCTGCTGAGAAACGGTGAGAAAATTCCGGACATTTTCAGTTGAGCCATCGTCTTTTCTTGTATTGCAGGGATCATTCATCTTATTCATGATTTCAAATTCACCTAAATTTTCTTTTCCTTTTTTGCTGCTTTCCTCGGAAAATGTTGCCGGATTTAGCAGGAAGATTTTGTTTGTTTGTTTGTTTGTTTGTTTGTTTATTTACTCCTTTATTTCAATTATTTGTAATAAAGTCTCTGTCTTTCAGATTTTTTTGAACAAAATTTTGAATTGTTGTGCGTACAGTGAATTGTGAAGATTGAAATGCAAGAGATTGAAAAAAAGACAAATTCTGTGAGATTTGTTATGCAGGACATCAGACATGAAAATGGCTCTCTGGTTTTCAAGATGGTAATTAGCAAACTAATAGCTGGATTAATTTGGAAATTTAGATTAATTTCACTATTTAGATGTGAAAATGGGCTTTCTTGTTTCCAAGATGTTAATTAAGAAACTAATTATAGGTATTAACAGGTCCCTTTTTGGCTAACATTTACTTAGTTTCACAAATTGTTAATCTTAGGGTTGCTAACTAGTGTAATGGTAGGAGTACAATTGTGATATAAATATCGTTTATTATGCTCTGTACCCTGGCATCTGCTTTTTGTCTGTGGAAAAAAAAGAAAAGAAAAAAGGGCTGTCCCTACTTCGTTTCCGTGGTGCTCTCAATGAAACAAAATAGAAACTTTATATATTTGTCTTTTAGGATCCCATTACTATTCAATTATAATGGCGGTGTGTTGAAGTTCATGATTGATAGTTTATATCTCTTTTAAGTGATGCAGATTTGGGCATCTTTTGGTTTTTCAGGTCAGAAATCAATTGCAACTGATTTAAGCTCGAAAAGTTCTCTGGAAAAACGAGAGGAAAGAAAAGCTGTGTTGCAATGGGGTAAGAGATAGTTAGAGTGCCAATGGAATGAAAAGCATTTGGTAGATCCACAGGCTGCATGGGAGGTTTATTGCACCTTTTCGACTTCGATAACAGGAGCATGGCCAGGAAAGTTCTTACAAACAAGAAACATGTTGATGGTAAGTTTTTTCCTTTCTTTGTATGCTGAAGAAATGTTTGCAGAGCAGGAAGAACCCTGTTCTACATAGTGGGCCTTAATTTTTTAGATTGGTTATGCTTATTTTTAAGATCCAATTTGCATAGTGAATTGCTAATTTTTCGTGGTAAAGTTGAGTTTTTAATAGTCATTGTTCTCATCGTGCTATGAGACACAAATTTTGTTGACTGAAGATTAAGAGCATTAAGTAGATTATTTGGTGTCTCGGGTATAGAAACTTGGCCCAACCAGTATTTGTTAATAACTGAAGGAGCTCGGATCAAAAAGTTTTCAAATGGACTGGGGTTGGCGGATTTTCCTTTAAGACTTTCAGTAAAGCTAAAACAAATTATCCTTTTGGAAACAAATGAGGGAATTACTCGAATTTTATCTTGGTTTTATTCACTTTATAAAGTAGGCCAGTTTCAAATATCATGCAGGCCTGGAAGCTCCTCGAAATAGCCTTGAGCTACGACTAGAAACATCTCAGAGCTATTCTTCTGTTGGAGATTTGCCGGTAATTCTTCATTGCATGCATTTTGATAGCTTCTACTGTGTCTTCAGGAGGTTTCCTTCTTCAGGTTGTGCTCTTAGGATGTAGACTTGCTAAGTTGGAGAGAGGATTCTTTTGGTTCGGCTTAGGCACTTTGTGCAGCTCTTCAAGCTTGTTCCTTTGTTTTATCTTGATTTTAGGAAAAATCTTGGATCATCTATATCAAGAATTTGCTTATATTTGGTATTGACCCAAATAAATAAAAAAATGAATAAAGGAAGAAATAGGAAAAAGAACTTTTGTCCTGGTGGACTAAATCTTTCTTTGGGGGTCTTTCATTTTTTTTTTTTTTTTGGGACATCCTTCATGGTTAGATGCAATTTGATATTAAGTTTTATAGTTCATAGCAGGTGGAAGAGGACTGGTCCGGAAAGAATTGCTATCCGTTTGAAGCTTCAATGAAGAAACTGATTAACGAGGAAATTTCCAAACATTCAAGCACAAGACAAAATGCACCAAGCATTGTGGCCCGGCTGATGGGAATGGACACAACGGCCTTAGATACGAAGTCTGTGGCTCAACCAATTGAGAAAAAGAATGATAACACGAGAATGAAGTGTTCGAACAAGGAGGTGACTGGAAGGCTAATTGGTCATGTCTCTTCTAACTCAAACTCTTCTAGGCAGACGAAACTAGATATGTCTTACCATGATGGAGAGAGAGACTCTGGAAAATGGAGCAATGGCCAGAAGTCCGGGAAACCAAGGAGTCGAGAGCATCCTCAAGAGGAGGAACTACAGAAGTTTAAGAAAGAATTTGAAGCATGGCAAGCAGCCAGGTTCAGGGAGTGTTCGAGGTTCGCTGAACACGGAAGCATGCCATCACAGTTGGTTGCTCGGGAGGAGCTCAACAAGGTAAAGATGGAACTCTATGCAAAACCGGGACGAACAGCAAGTGAGAAGCCTGTAAAATCTAAAGGTCATACACAAAAAGCAAGGGAACATGACATAGGTGCTTTCCAACATCACGAAGATCAGATAGAAGCATTCCATTTTGAAGAAAGGAAATATCTTCCATCAAAAAGCAGAACCTCAATCAGAGACTTTGAGCAACCTCCCATGATAAGTACAACTAATCAGAAGCTCTTTACACCGTCTGCTCCGACTAGGATAGTTATTCTCAAACCTGGTCCGGATAGGCTTTATGACCCTAGAGAGTCTTGGACAAGTTCTCCAAGCTCTTTAGATCAGAGAGGTAGCATAGAAGACTTTCTTGAGGAGGTGAAAGAACGGCTGAAATGTGAACTGCAAGGGAAAATGGTTAGAAGGGGTTCTGTTGTCCATGGAAGCGGAATTGAGACACCTTTTAGTGAAAAGCCGTCGGATCCTAAACAAATTGCTCAAAACATAGCGAAACAGGTCAGGGAAAGTGTGAGTAGGGACATCGGGACAAACTTGCCACGATCAGAGTCAACAAGATCGTATAAAAGTGAGAATCAGTTCAATGGACAAAGTTCTCCAGAGTTTATCAGTAGAGATACTAGGAGATTTGTATCGGAGAGACTAAAGAATGTTCTAAAGAGAGAAACGAATATGCAAACGGTTGTTGGTGGCCACTCTAGGTCTAAAAGTGTGTTCGATTTAGACAGTGAAAGGGTCAGAGCAAAACATGGAGGCGATACTTCGAAGGATGGAAATGAAGTAAGCAACATTGAAATCGAGCGAGAAATGCAAACCAGATCCTTCAGGCATGGGCTTGGAGAAGGAGTCCTCCACAGAGAGTTGTCCCCAAGAAATCTCGTTAGGTCATTGTCAGCCCCGGTATCTGGCACGTCTTTTGGAAAACTTCTTCTCGAGGATCGCCATATTTTGACTGGTGCCCACATCAGGAGGAAGCATGAAGCTACCGAAAATGTGTTTGCAGACATAAAGAAACGGAAGAAAGAAAGGTTCAATTTCAAAGAAAAAGTATCAAATTTCAGATACAGCTTTTCACTTAGGGGGAGGCTGTTTGGAAAGAAGATTCAGTCGGTGATGGAATCGCATGTTTCCGAACATTACCCTCTGAAAGATATCATGAGTGGTCCAACGGTTGTTACAAACTTCGGCGAGAGATATGTAAGAGTATATTATCTACGTATTTCCTTGCACACTTATTTCTTTAATTACATTATCTGGTTCAGCTGCTTGGTTCATCTTTGACAAATGTTAATCGTTGTGTACCTCATTGTTTGGTTTTAGGAGAACTTTACCGAGGTGCCTCCTAGTCCTGCTTCTGTGTGCAGCAGTGCTCAAGAAGATTTCTGGAGGCCAGTTGATCATCCTAGCCCTCTGTCAACACCAACAACAGATGTGACTCCCTGTGACGATTATGCTCTGCCGCAGGTTTTTAGAGAGATCAGCTCTAACCTGAACGGTAGTGAAATTTTTTTGCTTTTCATCTTTACATTTTGTTTTTTCGTATGCTAATGTAAAGATGGTGTGAGTACTTTTATCTCGTAAAAGACATAATTGCATTGAGAAGCTAGTGAAAGGCCAAGAACACTGCCTATAATAACATTGAATTCGTACAGTACATGTTCAAAGGCTAACTTTAAGATGCTTCAAGTGTAAACATGTGCTTTCTTAAAAAGTTTGTTTCTTCTAGAAGTTCTCAGGAAACTATGCATAGTAAGAATATAGGAGAAACTAAAACAAAACCTGTACATTTCGGTCGATGTCCTTACCAAATTAAGGATGGGATACTGATATGCTGCATTTGAGCCAACATTGAAATTCCACTTAATGCTTCTTGCTAATTGTTTGTTATGCAGAGCTACGGAGGCAACTGAATCAACTCGAGTCTGATGATCCTGAGGAGCCAATCATTGAATCGATGCATGTGGACTCTGAAGTGTTCGAGTCAAAAGATCCAGCAGAAGCTTACATAAGAGAACTACTAGTTGCTTCCGGTTTATATCACGGATCAACTGATAAGTTCTTGTGGAGATGGGAGACATTGTCAAAGCCAATCAGCACATCAGTGTTTGAAGAAGTGGAAGAATCTTATAAAAAATTGGCCAAGGACCAGACAGAGAAGAAGACAGATCACAAGCTGTTACTTGATCTGTCAAACGAAGCGCTTTCAACAGTTCTAGGACCGCCTTCGGAGGCCATGTCAACGGCATCAAAGTTCAAAAGAAACTTAATCAGTGCATCCTCGGGTTTTCCAACTTTACGGGGAAAGAAATTGTTGGATTGTGTTTGGGAGATTATATGTGAGCACCTGTACTCTTCCACTGATAGATCAAATCACTCGCTTGAGGGTATGGTGGCGCGGGACCTGAGATTGACCCCATGGACCGGACTGATGGAAGATGAAGTTAGTAGTATAGGAAGAGAGATGGAAAGTCTAATTATGGGAGATTTAGTAGAGGAAATTTTGGAGGATATGGAGCTCGCTGGTTAGCGAAAGGAACGACATTTCGTGGGGTGGCGTATATATCATAACAAGTACATACATTGATACATATTGATATCCAAAACTGCAGATTTTACCAATATTTGATTGATATAGATATGAGTTTTGAAAGTGAGATTCGAAAGTGTGCTTGTGCAAATATTCGTTTGGGGTGTTTGTGAGGTAGGAGTTGGGTTTTATTTAGAGTTCATAAAGGGTGTAAATTAGCGCACGTTTTACATGTATGATTTTTATTTCTGTCTTTTCTTTTTTCGAGGGAAAAAACTCTGGTCTCTATATGATCTATTGACAAATCTGTTTGATAACCCAAAAGATAATAAAGTTCAAGAATTAGCTCTTTCACTCTAGAGAAAATATTCAAGAAGAACCTTTTGGTACCTTTTTTTTTTTTTTTTTTTTTTTTCTTTTGATTTAGTATATGGATTATCTGTATGACAACTATGTTGAGAGATTCGAACTCTATACCTAGGCTATAGTCGCAAATAAAAATTAATTTAAGAAAATTGAATTATTAATATTATGATCTTCACTAAGAAGTTTATTTTTGCAATTCATCTTTATGCATTTTCATTGGTAAGTTTGTTTTGAGAAGTTTTTTTAAGTGAAACGAGTGCATCTAAATTTGTCACTCTCCTTATCCCTTTTTAATTTTTAATTTGACGGTTTTATTCTGCCGCTGTGCACATCCTCAATAATGAAGAAAATCGATGCTACAATATGTATAAAAATTTTGTCTCATTTTACTGCGTGTCATTTATGTGATTATTTTACTTTTGTAATTGGTTCTAACAAAGAAAAACAGAAATAGAATTAAAGACTTCTTTAAGACGGAAGAAGAGACACTTTGTCGATCAATGAGGCAAGAAAGCGGAACTTAAATTTGGCAAGAAATGCAAGGTCCAAATTTAGCTTGATAAGTAGCTTGAAAAAGCCCCAAATTGGGCTAATGTCAAGAGTTCTTAATAAAAGTTCAAGAGGCAAAGGCTATTGCTATCAATAATAAAAGTGACCTTTTTGAAAATCTCCTTTTAAATTTATTATGGCAAAAATATGCATGAAAAAAATATTTAACGATTTTTCTCATTTCATTTTATTTTTTTAAATTTTAAAAACTCTCACTTCATTTCTTAAATTTTGAAAAGTCTCACTAAAATCCCTTTGTTATAATTTTTTGCTAAAAAACATACTGAAAAATAAGGGGTTAAGTGTGATTATGTGGTCATTTTTCATTTACTTTTAATAAAAATGTTAACAGAAGGGGTATTTCCTTTTTTTTTTCTTTTTCTTTTTACAATAAAATTCGTGAGACTAATTTTAAATTCAGGGAGTCAATTGAAAGTTTTTAAAATTTTAAGAGATAAAATGATAGCGATACTAAAACTCAAAAGATACGTTTGAGATTTGAGGTTTATTATTTTTTATTTTTCAATCTAACAAACCAAGTTGAAAAGTAGAAAGTATCGGACAAAAGTTAGGCCCCACCACTTGAAGACTTGAGAGAATGGGGATAGTCAGTCAAGGCATGACTTGTGTAGTGAACTTGTGTTTAAAAATCAAAAGATAGAGAGGAATGTAATGTTAACCACTTAATTATGTTAGAAAATTTTTAGATTTTTTTTTTTTTTTTTTGGGTCATGTGGTCTTGTTATGTATACCAGTTGGGTAATCCAAATGCCAATGCCATTGTTGTGATAGAGCCTTCTAAAACCAGGAATATGGGTCCCACCCACTCCCTCCAACATTTTGCTCTATGACAAAATGACATGCTTAAAAACCCATCGGTTGGCAATGAGTCCATTCCATTCATTTTTCAAACAAAAATGTGTTTTTTGTCTTTGAATTCTGCTCAAACCGTTGCGTGAAAGTAGGGATGACAATATTATTCATAGACTTACTTACTCGTGAAGATTTACTTTAAGTGGGTTGGGGTTTTATCTTAAATAGATTAAAAAAATAACATGAGTTAATTTAAGTGGTACTAATGACTTTATTCATGAGATGCATTGACACAACGACTATCTCCCCCCCCCCCAACACACAACAAAAAAAAAAAAATCCCGCTCCGTTGCCATCCTCGGGTGGAGAGAAAATGAATCACGGACAAAGAAAGAGAACAATCAAGGGGGAAAAGAAAATAGGGGTTATGGTGATCGAAATCCGCCATAAGTTTTTGACCCGGTGGGGGCGGGCGGAGGTGCACAATGCACATGTTTGTGTCCGGTTGTGCTCCTTAGTTGTCATTACTCTGTGAGACAGTTTACCTAATTAATCCTCACATATTAGCATTTACACGTGTTAACGGCTTAGTACTTTGATAAATTACAAAATATATAAATAAAATGAGACCAAAAAAAAGGGAAAATGATAGGCCAAAGACCACATGCGTTAGTCACAATATTCTTTTAGGAAAAGGAAAAAATATGGGGCAACAAAGTGACAGATTATGCTCCAAGTTCAGTTGATATGAAAAAATATGCAACTATTTTTTCAAAAAAAAATTAAAAAAAAAAAAGAAAAAAAGAAAAAGAAAAAAAGGGTCAAAATGCTAACCCAGCCAACGTTCAAATTCATAAGTCATTGGGGGTCACATGCTGGGACTATTTAACAATTTTTTTTAAGGATAAATTATTATAATGATCCTAAACTTTAAATAAAGTTGCCAATTGGTCCTTGAAATTTTTTTTTTGATTGGTTGGTCCCTGTACTCTTGAAAATATGTAAAATGAGGTAAAACTCCAACAGCTGTTGGAATTTGGACGGAAAATTGCATGTGCCTTACATGATGTGTCAGTTTTTATGGAATTTACTAAAATAACCCCAATGAAAATGATTAAAAAAAAAAACAAAAACAAAATACTCAATTTTAGTTATTGTTCATCATCTTCTTCCTCAAAAAATGACTTCAACAGGACTCAAACCAATTCCAGATTTCCTTAAAGAAAAACAAAAAAACAAAAAAACAATTCCACACCAAACATCACATTCTCCGATAACATAAATATCCTAGATTTACTTATGTAATAGAACAATTGATGTTGCACTTGCTTCGGTGTCAGCTTATGGTTAGACAGATTGTGTCATTGTGTGGTGGAGTCGGATGCAAAGATGGCAGTTAACGCCTTGGTCTCAACATCTCCTCCAGATCAATGGATGATCCATCCAATATATTACTTTGTTTTTGTCAAGGTTTTTTTTTATTTTTTATTTTTAAGTTTTGGTTCTGTTTTGACCTGGGTTTCAAGGTATGGTTGAAGAGCTCGCAGCCTCGGAATCGCCACCAGAATCGACGGCGAGCCACCACGCACAGACGCCTTGAGCCCAGCCCATATCTCCAAAAACCACAGCTGCCCAGATCTCCCAAAACCGCCTCTGGACTACAATGCATAGCCGCCGTGAAGCAGCCCGGATCTTCCAAAATCACCTTGCACAAATCTCCCAAAACCATGGCTGACCCACCCCGCATAGCCACCGTGAACCAACCCAGCCCAGATCTCCCAAAACCACCACTGACCCCCAGGCAAAGCCGCCGTGAAACACCACAAACCCCAACAAAACCCCCTATTGTCGGCGACAAGCACAATCTGCACACAAAGAGTGGAGAGAGGGAAGAGAGTTTTTTGCGATTTATTACCAGTTTTTTTTATTGTGTTTTACTTTATTTTTAATATATATATTATTGTTTTACCAAATTGCCCTCTTAAGAATGCTCATGTGCAGCTCACATCATCTAGATCCGTCCAAATTCTAACGGCTGTTTGGATTTTGCCCCATTTTAAACATTTTTCGTGAGTTTAGAGACCAACCAATAAAAAAAAAAAGTTCGAGAATCAATTAGCATCTTCATTAAAAATTTAGGGACCATTATTGCAATTAATCCTTTTCTCCATTGCATTTCCACCCAAACGAAAGAAAATCTCACCCCCTTCCCTCAAGTAAGTCTCCCTTACATGTCCAGGTCATTCATAATAAAGACATTTTTTTTCTTTTGTTCTTTTACTCATCGGTCATGTAGAGTTGTTGAGAAAAAAAAAAAAAAAAAAAAACAAGAAACACAGAGAAAAAAAAATCTATTGTGAAGTATGTAAGGTCATTCATACTTTTTTTTAAGTCACCCGGGTTGTTTTGAAACAAAAAATAACGTTGTAGAGGAATAAGAGTATAAAAATGCATTGTATAAACATCACACACTAATATAATATGTCTCCTAAAATAATAGATGATGGCTTCTGAAACCCAATTTTTATTAATGTGTGATATTTTATATCAATGGTATTTTTTAATATTGTTTTATGAAGAAAAATTTATTAATTGTGCACATTTTAAAGAATGAGATGCTGTAATATAATAGAGTCTCTCTTAGAGTAATTACTCATAGTGTCTCATCCAATGATCAATTATTATTGTCGCTTTTACATCTACCGTCAGAGCCAAATTGTAGTATGGTCTCTGTCGTAGGAGATTTGCACTCATGCGTTTCTTTTTTGTTTTGTTTTGTTTTTTTTTTTTTTTTTTCCGAACAAGGTCACAGTTTCTCTAATTTCATCCCTGGAAGGTAGTATATTTTTGAGGAAAACGGTGGTTGGCGTTAATGGCGGCGTTCGACAAGGCCTTTGAGGGAAGAGGGGAGGAAAAAATAATCCCATTTCCGGAAGCAACATGCAGATTCCCACGAAGGCAACGATCAATGCTCAGACCTCACCAGTTTACTCACAGTGGAAGAAATCTTGGATTTAAAAGGAGGAGCAAAAAGGGTGATGAGAGAGAACCACAAGCTCTTTGATTCTAATTTGATTTTCGATATATATATATATATATATCTATATATATATATATATATATAACCAACACAGATAAACACTCACTAAATAAGAAATTGATAGATTTAGATTCCTATTTATTGAAAAAGAAGAGCCCAAATTTTTCTTAGTCTTCAAAAAAAAAAAAAATTTTCTCTTTTCCTCTCTCTCCTCTCTCTTATGCCAAATGCTTCGAATCCACTCTTCAGCCCATCTCTTTCTCTCCTCGTCGTCGTAGATCTCGCCGGCACCCTTGTGAGAATTTTTCCGGTCGGTGCCTCAAGAGGTGGATCTTGCGAGAATGATCGCGATCTCGTCAGGCACTCACCAATGCGTGATTCGGTGGCCGGATCGGACATCCTAATCCAAACCTGCTGCAGAGGAGGCCGTCGCCGGAGAAGACGATGAGCTCGGGGTGCTGACAACCACGAGAACAGACGACGCCGATATAAATCGCGATTGTGTTGCAATTCTACCATCATGCGATCGAGGTCATTTTGGTCGTGGGAGATCGCAGTTGCACTGCCGCTGCCAGAGAACATAGATAATGAAGATCTTGCCGGAGAAGATGAAGATGCAGGCGGGCGAGGGTTTGGCTGATGGATGTTTGGTTACAGACTGAAAGTGAGAGGGGGGAAAAAAAAAGGAAAAAAAAAGAAATTGGTTTTGCCAGTTAATTTTACTTTTTATTTTTTTTGGTCCTTGATAATAGAACGAACAACGAACCAAGATTTAAACTTTCTAATCGGAGAAGAATGAGGAAGTGGGTGGAAACATTTATTTCTTTTTTGACTTGTATCCTACTCTGATTATGTTATTGATTTTTTTTTTTTTTAAAAAAAAATTTAAGTCTCCAATACTATGAGCTAGTGTTTCTGTTACTATCATTAACACTCCTAATATTTTAACGGTTAGATTATATCTAAACGGCCTAAAAACACTTACTATCGATAATTACTGTAAGATAGATTTTAATAAAGTCTCTCTTTTTATTAAGGTCCGTTTGGTGAATGATTACTGAATGAGTTTGAGTTGAAAATTTTAAGTTCCAATAATAATTTTTGTTGACTTTTCAGAAAAAATAAAAAAAAAATTTTAAAAAAGATAAAAAAAATTTTCAGAAAAAGATAAAAACTGAGATGAAAATTTTAATTTGAGATTGAATGTCAAACGGAATCTAAATATTGTTAACTTTATATTCCTTAAAATTTTAATGTAGATGTTAGTTGTTACATAATATTGACAGGTTATGGTAATTACAAATTTTTTTAAAAAAAGAAACTGTAAAATTTTCTTGCTTGCGAATGGGGATAACAGTTATTATTCTGATAGATGGAAATGGGGATTGTTAGCTATGGGTACAGGGCAACGGTACAAAGTGCATGGCATAAGCAAATGATGCGACAATAAATTAGTTGAGCCAAAAACCTAAAAAAGACATTCGAAAATCTGACAGGAAAAAAAATAGCATTTTTACTTGTCAGACTCTGACATAATTATAATTGAGCACAGTGCTCAACACCTGTACCCCATCCTATTCCCCCCATTTACTCACATTTTGTCCATTCTCTTATTATTACCCTATTATTATTATTATTTATTTATTTATTTTTTTTGCTAGAACGTTCATTAAAAAATTATTATTTTTATTTCATTTTCAGAAATGGAAAAATCACTTTTGACATTTTTAACCTTTATAAATAGAAGATGCTGCTCTCTCTACAAGTATATATGTAGGAGGTTAGGAGTGTTTATATTAACGGTAAATTGGATCGCACAAAATAACTTGACAGACATTGATCATTTTTTACAAGACAACTATCCTTATTGTATAACTTATCCACTCTACCTCATCTGCTACCTTTGCTCCATCCTTTTGGTCGTGGTTGTCCTCGTCTTCGCCTCTTTTATGGCATTTAGCATCCCACATTTCAGACTTTAAAAATTGACCGTGACTGATTAATAGATATGTTTGAAAATTAGTCACGATTAAGTTAATTAACCTCCTTTTGTTTTCATTGGTGGTTTTTGATTTCATACAACCAAATGCTAGTTTCTGTCATCATATTACTAAAAACAACAGTTTAATCTACTATCATATGATCTATTTAAATTTATCATGCATTTGAAAGTTTTAAAAAAATGGGTTGTACTCATTTTTAAATCTTGGAGTTTTCTATGATAAATTATTCTTGTTATTTAGTGTATGTTCTTGTCGTTGAATCTGATCAAAATAATAATAATAAAAAAAGTATAATACAAACCAAACAATTTAAAAGAGGCCCTTCCATTAAGATGTTTTTTCATACCTTAATAGGAATTCTCCTAAAATCTTATGTACCAATTAAGGTTGATATATAAAATAAAAATAAAAAAAAAACCGTTTTTATTGTAGAGATATACCAAAATATAACAACTTTAATATCCTACCGTACTAAACAGGGGATACAGATGGCAAATCAAGAGAGGGTGATAAGATCCAAAATCCAAAATCCAAAAACATTCTCCAATAGTGGTAAAAGTAAAGGTAATAAATTATTGGGATCCGAGAAAAAGCAACAACAGAATTCTCAATGTAGAATTATCACCCAAAAAAAAAAAAAATTTCAATATAGATCCGCGCACAATACGGAATCAAGTACTAACGTGCGCAGGTATGGACACTACGCACCCAGCCTCCCAAGTCAGGAAAGAAGTAAAAATTACAATTAAATAAAAAAGAGTTGGCCGAAATATGTTTTTCTTTCTTGAATTAAAACACAGAAATATTAATTATTTTTATTATAGATGTAAATGGTAATATCACACCCATTCTATCAAAATTACAGAACGAATCCTCCAACCAAGTTAAAAAGAAAAGAAATAATCAATTTTTGAAAAAAAAGAAAAGAAAAGAAAACTAGAAATGAAAAAGGCGAAGGCCATAGACTTCTCTTCCAATACTCGTCAAATGAGTGTATATATAGATGTATATATGTGTGTGTGTGTGTCTGGTGTCTTGTTTTTGTCTCTTTCCTAACTTTTTTTTTTTTTCCCCTTATTATCATTTTCTCTCTCCTCTTTTTCTCTCCCTCTGTGACTAAAGGACTGGTTTTTTGGACAAACATACTCCTCCGTCTCCCAGACTGACTCACAGAGAAAGAAGAAGAGAGAGAAAGTAGAGAGAGAGAGAGAGAGAGAGGATGATGGCCGGGTGGGAGAAGCAGGAAGAGAGAGAAGGGCATAATAATAATAATAATAATCATAGTAATAATAACAATGGAAATCTGTATAATCATCATGTGAAAGTGATGACAGACGAGCAATTGGAGACGCTTCGCAAGCAAATCTCCATCTACGCCTTCATTTGCGAGCAGCTTGTTCAGATGCACAAGAACCTCACTTCCCATCACGATCTCCCTGGTTCTCTCTCCTCTCCTCTCTTTCTCTCTCTCTCTAGCCTTTTTTTTTTTGTGGTCCATTTGGGTCTTATTTTTTTCTCCTTTTCTGGTTGATTCCTGTTCTGTTCTGTTCTGTGCTTGTTTTTGGTTCTTCATCTCCAACTCTCAAGACAAACGACGCCTTTAATTTTGATTTTTTTTTTTTTTGGTTTTTTGGTTTTTGTTTTTTTTGTAATTTGGGTTCTGAAATCTGATTTTTTTATATTGTATTATACATGCTCATTTTGGTCGTATATAATATGCATCTTACCTACTGGCCATTTTGTTCCAAGACCTTCTATCCTATTGCTTAAATTTGCCTTTAAATTTATTTCCGTATACTAGAATTACGTCAGTAAAAGAAAATTGTCACATATGGGGAAAAGTTAAAAAAATAAAATAAAATCCCACTTTATGATGCGGCAGTCTTAATATGTAGATGTGATAAGATATTATTAGACGGACATTAAATGAAACGAGATACAGAGTCGAATCTTGATCAGTGACTAGGTGAATTTCACAATGCACACATTTAATCCTGCTCATAATATTATGGCTTTTGCTACCTTAAAAATAGGCATTTTTTTTTTGCAAGGATGTATGTCTGAGAAATCTCCATTTCCTTATGCTCTAAAACTCTAAACAGAATTTCTGCAATTTCTCGTTTCAGGCGTCCGTTTGGGAAACCTTTACTGCGATCCGTTGATGACATCTGCTGGCCACAAAATCACGGCGAGGCAGCGTTGGACTCCGACACCGGTGCAGCTACAGATTCTGGAGAGTATGTTCGAACAGGGGAACGGAACTCCAACCAAGCAAAAGATCAAGGAGATAACCTCTGAGCTGAGCCAGCACGGCCAAATCTCGGAGACTAATGTGTACAATTGGTTCCAGAATAGGCGGGCTCGGTCGAAAAGGAAACAGCAGAATGCAGCTCCCAACAATGCTGAATCTGAAGTGGAGACTGAAGTCGAGTCGCCCAAGGATAGGAAGACAAATCCAGAGGAGTTTCTGTCCCAACAGAACTCGGCTCCAAGGGCTGAAGATATTTGCTTCCAGAGCCCCGAGATCAGCTCTGACCTGCATTTTTTTGATCCACATTCCAACAAAGGAGAAGCCATGTTCCCATCAAACACTTCTTTACGGCCTGCGAGAAACTTGAGTCATTTGCCATTCTACGACGGTCTGCTCTCGAACTCAAGTGCGTACACGCTCTAAACTTTCCTCAATTTTCATTCTCTCCTTGTCCTTGCATCATCAATGACCCTTTAGGCTTGAGCTGAATCCTCGCTTACAAATCGAGTCTTTGGCTTTTCCTTACCTATTTCTTAATATGCTTGTTCGTTTATCCGCCTCCATTTACTTCATTTTGGTATTTGTAAGGTTTAGGGAAATAGCGATTTAGACGGATAAACAAATCCTAGTCTTGCTAGAGGCCTAAATAAATCCGAACTTACTAATTTTGCTAAACCTGTCCTACATCATCCACTGATAATGTTGCCTCTAAACTTCTGGTGTTTATTTCGATAGGAAATGAGCATCTCAGTGGAAAAATGGAAATGCCGGGGAGTTATGGTCTTTACGAGCACGAAGAAGACTACAACATGACGGGATGAGTCTAATCCGTCCATCGTCCGAGGGAGAAGTTAATCTTGTGAATAGAAATGGTGCAGATCCCAGATGCAAGCTTGTTGGAATGTGTTAGGAGAAATCATTGCAATTGGATGCTGGACAATCTTGGATATGGAAAGTAAAAGAGAGTACAAAGCCTAACTTTAGCAGAGTTTAATGTTTCCCCTTTCGTCTTCAATTTTTTTTTTTTTTTTTTTTTTTCCTGGTCCAGTTTCATGAGGGAGTAGAATGTCATGGTTTTTGATTGATGAACCAACAAACTTGAGTCTTTATGAGTTTGGAGACTAGTTTTACCTGTTTCACTTTTGATAATGTGAGCACTTTTGGCCCCTTTTTTTTTTTAACTGATATTTTGTCCGAGAGTTGCTTTAGCATTTGTTAATACAATGTGAACAATTTATGTATGAATATGATTGGAAGGACCAGGCTTGGCATGCTAGCTTTTGTCAAAGAGGTGAGCTGCTTTTTGCAGTACACACACACACACACACACACATATATATATATAATTCCTTCCTTTGCACCTATCTCTCTTGACGTAAAGTTGGTGATAGTGTAAAATTTTATAGTATTCCACTAAAACTTAATTAATAAAAATCAAACATATTCAGATGTGAAGTTATCACTATCTAATGTTATGATGCATGACATAAAGAGAATAATAAAATCTTTTTCCAAATAATAAAGAACGAAATGTGAAGGGTAATGAGTTTGGAAAGTAAATAAAGAAGTAAAGAAATTATTAATTTCTCTTTCAGTGTTAACTTGCCTATTAAAAGTAAAATGAAAAATTCTTTAAAAAAATAAAATAAAATGAAAAAACAAACCAATTCCATTTTTTGTTTTGTTTACTAAACCTAATAATAAAAATCTTAATAATGTAATTGCTGTAATTAAATAAACATATATTTATATGGATATATAAATAAATTTTATCTTCATTATCTTTAATCGGTCTTTAATACCAAAGCCGGTATAAAAATGATATTTTCCCCTTCTTTCCTGGTTCATTTTATTATGATATATGTGAGTCCCACCAAACTACCATTTTTAATTTCTTCTGAATTAGAGTTGCCTATGAACTAAACGAATTTTGTTTGTGCTATTTGATGGATATTTTTATTCATGCTTGAAGAAAGTCCAGATTGTAGTTTATTTATTTATAGCAATGGTAACAAATAACATATTTTATAACTACTTTTGAAGTTTATAACAAATTTTTTAAAAGATAATAAATTATAATAAAGAGTAAATCTCTATTTTCATATTAATTTTTAATAACAGATTTATGTATACAGTTTCATATTATAGAAAGAGACGAAGAATGATGATTTTTTTTTAAAGTGGTCATAAATCTGATTATATTATTTATTTTTATGTTTAAAATTTTATTTTATAATTTACTATTACTCTATTCAAAAATATTATTTTACTCTTTTCTCTTTATTTATTGAATCATATCTTTGTTCAATAAAAAATTATTCATATTATTCATAATGTTGATTACCTTCGAAGAAATATCCATTTCCCACCTTAAAAAAATTGATTTAACAAAAAAGAAATATAAGTACTCTTGTTTTTCTCTCTCTCCTTATTTCTCCCTTTTCTTTTCTTCTCTCTCTGGCCGAACCGAACACTGACTCTCTCTCTCTCTCTCTCTCTCTCTCTCTACGAGCTTTCAACTGAGAAGAAGACCAATTTCTGCAGGGAAGAGAAATATTTATTAGGATTTATTTATGAAAAACCTAATTAATATGATGAAATTCGGAAATTTTGAGACTTTATGGATAATTAGCTAATTTTATTGGGGGGCATAAGGCAATTTCGTTGATGGCCGTACCCATAAGCCCGCGGCTTAGCTTCCACCACATTGTGGCTCCCAAGAATGGCGTCAGGGCTTTTCTTGTCTGCTTCTCTGCTCTGCTTCTTCTTCCATTTTCCTCCTATCTTTTCCTCCTTCAGGTATTATTCCCTTCTTTTTAATTCTCCCAATGCTAATATAAGCTTGTTTTTTACTTCTATTTCATTCTCGAGAAATTATTCAGTAAATAGGATTTAACACGTCATCATATTTATATGATTCATTCCCGTTCGATAAATCATTGATATCTAGGAAATTTTTTTATATGAAGAAGATTAAATAGAGTTAGACACGTGTGTATATATATATATATTGGTATGGACCTGTAGGCATCTACTTAATTAATTTGAACCGACTTAAGACACTGCCTCAGTGGGGTATGAATAATATATCCATGATTTATTAGAAGTATGTACCAATTTCTTTCTGTTTTTTTGGGTCCTATATGGTATAAAGATCTCCACTTTTTTTTGGTTTCTGCAAATTTCTTTGACACAGTCTTGTTCAGAAGTACTGTGTTATGCTGTATCTTAATGTTTTGCAACTTGCTGATGAATAATTATGGCTGCATTGTGGATTGCTTCACATCATTTTCATGAATGAGCTCATAGATTCGTCATATATCTATCTATGTATATGTATGTATGTAGATTACGTTTGTGAAACTTTGGAATTATCTTGAGAAATTGCCGGGTTCTTGACTCGATAGCAACCAAATGACAGGGCTATTCAATTCTCATTGTTTTATGGTGCTTCGTTATAGAGGCACTCCTGCTAAAGTTGATGCTTTGGAATGCTGTTAAGAAAGGTCAGAGACGAGCGCTTTGGACCTCCAAGTTCATACTTGTTCCTTCTTTAATGTCAAGGAGATTTCTAGATTCACAATACTGTTGTTTTTGAATGGCTCAGAGTCTGTCCTGGTTATGCCGGCTTTCGGGGTTCAGCTTGAGACTCACTATGTCAGGTATATCCTTATACATTTTAGAGATGAGGAACCTTGACATACGTACGTAGCTGTTTGTTCTATTTTTGTAACACTGTTTATGCATGCAGTGGAAAAGTAAATCGGCGCTTTATTCCTGTCGACAAGATTTTGAAACCGGTTCTGCTGGAATGTGTGACCCCAGTTACATGTTACTGGAGCTTGTGTTTGGTTGTGTGTGGAGAAGCAGAACTAACATCAGTTTTTGAGGTAAAAAACTATTTTTTTTTTGTTTTGTTTACTCCGTGTAGTTTTTGATTGATTAAATTGATGAAAACTTGAATTCTTGGTTCAGAGATTGCGGCCGCCGGTGAAAAAGTTGGTCCCCATCTGGAAGGCTTTGTGTGAAGCCACAAATAAGGAAGAGAGCTCAAACACATCTACTGAAAATGGTCTGTGAGGGACAGTTAAATCTTTGTCAATATGAATTGAACTTCTTCACACTCGTTGACCGAAGAATGTTAAGACGAAATTAGCGGTGAATCACAAAGTATGGAGTTCAGATGGATAACTTACCAATATCCAACAAATGGTCCTCTTTAATACTTCGATCCTGTGTGACCTGTACATATTTCGGCTTCAGCATTTTTTTCACACAAATGCTTATTGAATAGCTTTTCCAACGTGTGTTCAGATTATTTCATTAAACAGAGAGGAGTACATGAGTTTGCGAAACATCAATATGAACTTTGAATTTACCGGGATTGTTCCATTCAATCTTTAGTGAAACATCAATCTGAAGCTAAAAATTCAACTGTAAATCGAAAGTATCAATAGAATTGATTATTCTGAGCTGAAACGTGCTTATTGATTATCTATGATCATTTACAGACTAATCCATTTTCCATACACTACGGATGAGAAAGAATGAGTTAACAGTGCGATTATCCCACGGTGGGTATGTCGTGAATGGTTCCACGGAATATGTCGTTTTGTTGCATAGTCTTTAGCTTGTAGCCGAATTTAAACGCTGTGCCGCACGTTCAACAGTGAGTTCATGTCGGTGCAACCCATGCCATAACCCATTAACCTCATCGTTCAGTAGAGCAATCTTAGCGATCTGCTTATGCAATGCCTCCAAGTTGACAAGTGGGGCAGTTGTTGGCCGCCCATGAGCACACTGCATAACAAACTCCGCTTGGTTATTTGACAAGGTATTGAGGCAGTTAACAAGCTTCTCTAGCTTTCTCTTCCTCGCTCACCCAGCATGCACACAAAGAAACACGTACTACCTATGCGGAGTTGCCTCCAAAAAACATGTCGAAAGTGCACTTACCTGGAAACACAGTGCCGTTTGCTTTAGCTCTGCAATGAGGAGGGAACACTCTGAAGGTAGCAAGGAGTCGCCAAACATAATTGCACCTTAAACGATAACATAACATCATGAGACAAAGCAACGAGACAGGCCTACCGTAATCACGCTTTACAAAGTTCAACACTTCTCTCCAATATTGACAACTTTTTCAATCATAATTTCGACCTAATTAAATTTCATTATCCAGCATTGACTCTGCATGTACCGTACCTCTGCATGCTTTTGAATTAAGGATGCGAAGAACGGAGGGTGGTATCGTTGATGATCCATCTGTATCTGCAAGCTAATGATTTGAAAAAAACGCTCGCGTCAGAGAGATATCAAAGTGGCTTAAATAAGGATAAGACTAAGATACCTACATGGAGATAAACATATACAAAAGAACTAAAAAAAAAGTTCGAGCCAACGAACCCTCTATATTACCTGCTGAAGAAACTCCATAAGATCTACACAAGACAAGTTTACACCTAAGATGCAGGGCACCTGCATGTTATTCAAACAAGATGATATAAATTATGTTAATGAACATCATAACATGTAAGATATGCTGTACTTTATGCAAGTTTAGCGGACTAATTAAAAGAGAGACGTGAGTCTTTCACCGCAACAAGTGTGACAACTGCTGGTTGCTTGTGGAGAAGATTCAAACTCCTGTGGGAAGAATTTAAATGATGAACAGATAAATATATGTCTGAGACGAACAAAATTATTTTCTTTAAAGTTAACAAGAGAATTTAATAACAGGCTTAATTTAGTACAAGTCTCCAAATATAATCCTTTGAAGCATCAAGAAACGAACAGATTAGTGAAAGCAGCATGGATTGGAATATTGTTATAACTGTAACATGATGAAAATGAGTAACTAGTTCATCTCTACAAGTGGGCAACCGTTAATGATTATATGCAAGCACTTCTTCATCCACCCTTGACTGTATTGCGACAAGTTTTGTATGTCAATAGTGATGACGTTGGTAGAAAAAGACAAGAAAAGACCTTTCAAAGGACCTTGAATCCTGAGCATGAATATTGCACATCCAACCCCATTCTCGAATTTCTTCAGCATAACTATGCAGTAACTGATGCCCGATCTCTGGCAGTGTCTGATATTATATAAAGAAGAATATCAACTCAAGTAAATTAACTGGTAAGACTTCATCTAGCATCAAGTAAATACATACCAACTCTTGCTCTGCTTCCAGAAAAGAAATTGTCCTTCCTTCTCCAGACAAGACCTTGGCATTTGACTCAATTGTCAGAAAACATCAAACATTCACACATGCACACCAAGTATTTAAACACAGAAAAAATTCCTACCTTCTGACGCAGCTCCTCAAGTCGAATCCTTTCATCTGCAGCATGCTGGTGACAAGGACCACTGCTGACGTCAAAATTCGAATACATATTGTACACGTACGAGATTTACAGTTTGCAGTATACAAGCATTTCCAACGTGAAAAGATAGTTGCTATGTACAGAGGCGTCAATTCTATGTTTGTTTGAAAAGCAGCATCTAGAGTTTGCAGACACAAAATTTGAAGAGAAAAAACGCAACTTGTAGTTCAGTGGTTCTAATTTCTATTCGACTTTTTCCATCAGGCAATTTTTTTAATACAAAAAACTATTATTAGGGCTACTGTCCTGCAATCCTCAGGCCACTTCACATTTCCAAAAGGGAATAAAAATTATTGCTCCATAGCGAATAAACAAAAGGTTCCCTAAATTAGTGAGAAGAAATCTGACAAAAGTAGATGTTGAATAAGTGAACCTGGTCAACAACAGCAAGAGTTCTGCCACCCACAATCGGAATAAATTTCTTATCCACCTGCTGGAGAACAATAGCATCCTCAAAGCAGTTCTTGTTAATAGATTCTGGAACTAATAAGTCACCAGCAAGGTGCAAGAGTCCAGAAGAGATATCGAGTGTATTACTCTGATCTTGGATGGCATGCAACTTCTTATTATTCTGCATATATAAAAATAAAATATTGACATACTGATAAATAATTCTCTGGAAAATGATTTTTTTTTTTTTGGGGGGGGGGGGGGGGGGGGGGGGGTGGGTGTTGTTAGTACAGCAATCTGCGGACAGCAGTTCTGCCATTTGGTCCAGCAATCCGGTGAATCTTGAAGTTCCTTGGAGATAGATTCTGATAATCGAGACAGCATAGACACATTACGTTAACCAACAATGTCAAAACAGATATAAATAATTCAAGAAAGGCACAAGCTGTGCTGAATTTAAATTATGGCACAGCAGATTGTTTTTGCTGGCTTCTCACTAGGTACTTGCCATCAAGAAGTTGATGTTCTGAATAAGAACACAAGAAAAATCCTCTTTCTAAATATGAAGAATTACATTGCATGAGTTTTTTACAATTACAGAAACAGAATTGAATTACCAGGTAGATTAAACTAACATTTCTGTTTTTAATCTTCAATTTCCCTCTTATATTTACCAACATCCACGTCCTTTAGACTAAAAGGACAAACATAGCATATGATAAACTTACCCTTATGCAAAGCAGCATCTTGAATGTCAAAACGAGAAGACTTTTCAAAAGTTTCATCTTTTTCCATCTTATGGTTGTCTTCCTTAAGGTCTTGCGCGTTCTTCAAATCTAGCCTGAAGGAAATAACAGGGTGAACAGAGAAGTGACCAGTTACATATTTTATCTAAAAAGAAAAGAAGGAAAGAAGGAAAAAGTGATAGAAACACACACAAATTGTAGTACCTGCTGTGTAACGATGAATCCCTTGCAGAAGTCGACTTCAAATGTTCAGAAGTTTCTGCACATTAGAGATATATTAACTCACCTTTCATCTTCAGCAATATCTTAAAGGAAAATTTACAGAAGACTACCTGGATAAGCAGGGCCCTTATCTGCTTTTGATGACAATTGACAATTTAAGGCAAAGAACCTCCTCTTGCTTCTATAAAAGGGTGGACATGAGCGGCTTCTTGCTCTTCGATATTTTGAAAATTGAAAATATCTCTCACCTTCCCCATTACATGTATCTCTTTGACTTTTGTGCATGGCAATACTTTTGTGGCTTTTAACAGGTGAATCAAAACTTAACCAATCTCTCTCATCAGTTGATATGTCCATGCACTCGGGAGAAAATTTATTCTTCAACTTGCGGCTTCGCAGGAAGTGACCTGAAACAACATCATCTAATCGACTGTTTGAACAACTTGTGGTGCAGTTTGCTTGGTTGGATCTCTTTCCCGGTACATCATAACTATATCTGCGGTCCTTTTCTTCACCGTCTATGAAATGCTTGTGTCTAGATGTGTTAACAAATGTACAACTACCTTCACATAAGTCGGTATCGGTGTAATCTTCTACATCCCAGAGTGTGCCCCGGGAAAAGGAATCTGATCCCAAGAAGCACCATTTGGAGTTTAAGTTGAGATTATCAGAGCCGGCGGTATCTACTTTTGCAACTGAATAAGATGAGAAAACATCATTCCTGATCCCATCAACACTCTCCTCATAAAACATGATTGACTTTTCAGGCAGACATTCAAATTCTGCAGACCAATCATATTTTCTAGCAACTCTTGGGAAGTGCTGAAAACTGGATTCCTGATTCTGCCACAAAGTCCTTGACAAGATATCAAAACTCTGGTTGTTGCTGTCAATTTCTGAAATATTGACCTCGTCACAATGTTCGGTCAACATTTTCTTCATCTTGAAACCATCACTTCGAACATCATGACCAGAATCTGTAAACAAAGAACTCTCTCGTGGAAGGCTCCGTCGCAAAGAGCAACTCTTCAGGAAAGGTTTCATCGAATCCCTAATCATCTCAACATCATCACTCGAGTCTTCACAGTCACTAGTAATTGCAATACCTGCTGATCCACTTCTAACATTGAGACAACCTTCAAAAGAATCATTTCCCCACCAAGAGCTAAAATTACTATTATCCACGTCAACACTGCGTATTTTTCCTGTACTGACTTCATTCACGAAGAAATGATCTTTCACAGATGGAAAATCGTTACAAGAAATGTTAATTTCTTCTTCATAGTTCTTGGATACTTGGGGACTGCATTTTGCAAGGGAACTCTCCCATGGTTGAACAGACTTCTCAGTATGAAAAGTAAAATCAATCTCATTTTCTTCCTCTTCGAAGTAGTTAAATGGGCGACAAACTGGAGTTATATCACGCTTCCTATAAGACGAGTAGTTGTCCTCTTTACTCAGGATATTCATATGAGAAGAAATAAGACCCAGAGAGGACTGACAATTTTGGACTGTGCACTTTGTTTTCTCCATTGTGGAGTTCCATGGAGAAATTTCATCACCTATATCTAGCAGCATAAAAGAAGAAATGTTCATCAACACGCTGTAATGAAAGCAACAGGAAGTTAAGGCCTAAAAACTGATAGACATGGATCAGGCTATATTTTTGACATCGAACGAAGCTGGTTCATGTAGAAGGACCATTACCCTCTGCAGACGCATGAATTTCATCTCCATGTGATATTTGATCTTTTCCCATCATATCAGCTGCAAACCTGACAGATTCTGCTACAAATCTTAGAGGTTAGTAAAAATTCAGTAGGCCATCATTCTACTAAACCGAATCCAGAAAAAGAGATGAGAGAACGTTTCCATCCCTTAGTAGCATGAATAGAGTGAAGGCATACCGTAAGATATGTTTTCCTTCCACAATTGTTGAATTGCCTTATCGAGGAGTGCAAGTAGAGGAACCCAATCCTGGTAAAGAGTGGGAGGGGTTTGAAGGAAGGAAAGCAGTAATATTCAGCCAAAAGCCAGGAAGCATTGAGGCTGATATACAGGTGTTGGAATACATATACACGTGATAAATTATCTTCGTAACTGACTTTAATATAGTAACTATTCCCCAAATCTCAGATGTATATCGAACAGCATATTCAATTTTGTAACGTTGTTAAAAACGAGGGCACCCCAAAAAAAGAGAACGAATCTGTTGGAATGCATATCAGGAAGAGTTTCATTTGTCATCTTCAAGGTAAGATACTACAATAGCTGCTAAATGCGTCACGTCATTTTTTTTAAAGTTTGGCAATTTAAATAAGATATTCAAGTTCAACAAGGAGGGGGAAGGGATGAGGTGTTAATGTTGTTCCCTAAATCTCTGCACCTCAAACAAAGATGAGTCCACTCATAAATCATTAACTTTTACTTCTACCGCAAAAAGACGCAATGTCGCAGCCACTCCAGATAGTCATATTTAATAAAAACAAGTTGGTCATGGAACAAAACTCTACAATAAAATGTAATTGCATTCAAACTAGTATTGATCATCACAGAGAAAATAAAATTACCTTGAATTCTACATGTGTTTTTGATGGTTCAAAGGTTAGATCATAGAAACACCGAGGACAACTTATGTTCAAAACAAAAGCTGGGTATGACTGAGGTCTACTTCTCTTTCTGTTTTGGGTACCATTGACAGCTTTCACTTCGTCACAACACTCAAATCTAGCGGCCAATTGATTCACCAGTTTATGAATTGGCCCTTTGCAAACAAACCGTGAGTTAATATCTGCTAAAGTTAAGGTCGAAGTTCAAAGAAAATAGTACACATACTACCTTCTATCCCAAAACATCCACCTAAAGTTAAAACATATTCAAATATGAATAGGCTGGATACAGACATATTGAAAAGCCTGCAAAAACATACATAAAACAATAGGAAATTGAGAATCTGAGACATAAGATAGATAAAGCAAATAGATTCAGTAAGATCACCTTAAAGTTCATGAACATGAATTTTTTTTTTTTTTTTTTTTTTAATTACCTTAATGGTCAGATTATCACAAGGGCCAGATATGTATCCAGAAAGCTTGATTTTGCCATCGCTGATTTTCAATTCATAAAGAGATGAGGAGACCTCGATCCCAAAACAACTGGTAATCAGTGACATGGGAGAAGAATGATGTGTGCAAAGAAGCACGTCCTCACTACATGTGAAATGAAGACTGTAAGCAAGAAAACAAAATAACAAGATTCAACTAAAAAACAACAACAGAAGATACCTTTCCGTATCAACAACTTTGAAAGAGACCTTTGAGTGCAAAAGGGCAATCCGAAGTACACATTTCTTGACTGATTGTAAGACCTTTTTAGGGCTTCCAGTTGACAAAACAAACCAAAAGGCACGTCAAGTCAGTTCAAACTACTGCAAGTGTAATGATAATAGAGATGAAGGGAGCTCGAAAACAAAGTAAATTTTCAAGTAACAGGGCACCTGGACTGAATATACTTTCTCCGAACTGGTTGGTTGTAAAATAAATCACGAACAACAACTGCAAAAAAGCATTTTGATAATCAAGAATTTAACAACTAACAAAAGGATTACGGCAACCAACATGAAAGAAAACATAATTGACCAATGAAAATGAATAGCATTTTACATAACTTTCTCCTAGCATAAGAAACCGTCAAATTCACACATAAAGCAACAAGGAAACTCATATATTTACAATTCTGATAATCAACTATACTAAATCACAACCCAATTGATCAAAGTTGCTATTCATTCAGTGAAGAATTATAGAATAAGGTACAAAAAGATGTTAACTACATATAAACAACGTAAGCATCAGTCCAAAGTGTAAAAATCTTGAGATACATGGCTAATTATCTCCACAATCTCATTGAAGGATTTTGGGGAAATAGAGTCGACACCTGTTGTTCCCATTTCCTTCCTATCGTCACATATTCCGAGATACAAACATTTGCTTCCCTGTGACAAATTAGAGGAAAAGTCATAAAGCATCCTCGCTTGAAAACCCCTTTCTTTGTTAGTAAAATGATCCATACCTTCATGACTTTGCGATACCCATTCGGCCTCCCACAAGCTTTTGTCACAATTTCTAACAATGATACATCAGAAATTGAAGCCAATGCTTCGCCTCGAGAACCAAAGCTCCCATTGTTAGTATCGTTATCAACCAATTGGTCAAACTTTGACGTTGCTGCCCACAGAGGGTACATATAAAAAATAATAAATTAATTAAAAAATTGCGTGTGACCCCATATTATAATATAAAATGAAAAGACATAAAATTTCTTCCCAATTGTGACATAATTCACTTGTTATTCATATCAGTGTCTTTCTCCTTGATTAACTTACTTTTGGTATGCTTTATAAGAAGACCCATATTTGTCTTTCAATTTTGGAGATCATTAAGCATTAGTAGACTAAAGGATGTTTTCATTTACCATATCTTTCTCCTAGTAACTCTAATCCATCCCGGGTTATGCCGGATCCTGCAAATTCATCCCAGAAAAAAAATTTATATAAAAAGCTTGATATATACATACATATATATATATATATGTATGTATGTATGTACAGATAGATATATTGTATAGTTGCAACTAAGGTAAGAATATTGGTACTAACCATCATCTTCTACTTTCACATAACATGTCGAAACGCGTACAAAAACTGCTACCTGAAAGCAGTAAACGGACAAATATACCAAAAAATATGGATGAATTAAGATTAAAAAAAAAAAAAAGCAATGAATTGATAATAACACCACACAGGATAGTAGTTTCATAAACCCTAAATCCCAGTTCTACTCTCCAAGATCAAAATTTTTTTGGGCGGAAAAGCTTTCTGTGGATCACACAAAAAGGACATCCCCAGGAATTGAATTGGCACAGTGCGCAGATTTGAAAGAACAAGATAGAAGAACAAAGAAGAACCCTAATGCACAATTTTCCCAAAAAAAAAAAAAAATCCGAAAGCAATGCAAAATTTGATTGAATTACTTTGCATTAAGATGAGCGACATTTAGAATTTGATCAAGTGGGTGAAGAAGAAGAAGGAGTTGAAATGGATTTACCTTTGAAGCACCAGAATCTAGGCTGTTGAAAACGAGCTCTTCGACGACTCTTGTGATGTCGAAGAGGATAATTCCAGAACGCACTGAACTACGAACAGCTTCTGGCAATGATTTGATGCTCCTCATCTAAGCCCAAGAAATGCAGTTGATCTCAATGTCGAATTCCGAGTTTAGTGTCCGGAGGAGGTGAAAGATTTTCTCTTTTCTGCGAATTTTCCACTTCTGCAGCTTCCAATTTTCTCAGCAACCAAACAAAAAGACTGTATTTTGAAAATAAAACGAAAAATGGCGGTGAAGAAAGCCCTGGGATGGGAGCTTTGATAAAATCACTTGACGAGAAGGTTGGGTGAGTCACAGATGGGATGTCACTGGACGGAACTCACGGAAGTATGACTCTACCTCTTACACGTAACTGCCAAATTAAAGGTAAAATATCTGAATTTTGATCGGCTGTCTCGGAGTAAGAGTTACCCATGGGTAATGAAATTCGTTATCTGTTTAACTGACTTTCTTGTGGCGGTCACTTCCTGTGCAAAGAGGCAAAAGTATTATTACGGAAATACCCCTTTTCAGGGTTTTTTTTTTTTTTTTTTTTTTAATGAATGAAATTTACGTGAGTGAGGCATAAATTAATACAAAACTTATAACAAAAATAATTAAAAAAACTAATAAAACTTATAATATTCTTAATAAAGCAACATAGTACGCCTTAAAATCATTCCATGATAACTTTATCCTTAACATTATTAAAAACTTCTTTCTCAATATAAACATATACATAAGCAAGAAGGAAAAGGTTTGGGGGAAAAAAAGACTGAAAGAAAGAAAGAATAGAATGGTATGTAATGGTAATGACATGGAGATAAATAAGTGGAAGAAAAAGAAAAGCAAAATTTTAACTTTGAAAACTGTTTAAAATTTGGAAACACTTACGATTTGGGAACCAATTAAAAAGTAAAAAATAAAAATAATAAAAATAAAAAAGATATATGAAAAGGTTAAAAGGTGATAAGGGAATGTAAGGAGTGGGGTGCATGCGTTTGGTGTTAAAGTTTGAATTGTAGAATTTGTATTTGAATTAATTATGCTTTTATCGAGACATTTGAATTACTAGAGTTAAAAACTTAAAATGTGTTAAAAAAAATCAATATAGAGCTTGTTTTGTTCGTATCGAAATTTTATGTACTTTAAAAAAATCATCTTATTTGGATCTGTCTGTGCAAAGTTATGAACTTTTAAAATTTAAATAATAAAACTGTATAAATAATAAAATCAAATAAAAAAGATAAAAATTAAATTATAATTTTAAGATTTGAACCCTACAATCAAACATCCGTGTACGGCTACAGGGTCATGGTAATTGAGAAAAAAATAATTTAAATTACACTGATAATAATATGGAAGCACAACTTTAAATATTGTATATAATATATATTAATTTAGTAGCCTCCTTGTGGCGCGTACCCCACACTGGGTAATGTGGCTCCGTGTGTTACCGTTACTTTAAATAAAGAAAACTAGTAGTTAATATTCATGATAACTTTAATCATAATTCCATGGATTGATGCACGCTGGTCCAAAAACAAAAATTGCAATGATGAGCTACGATTTTGAACTACAAAAGATGAGGAAAAGGATTGTTTTTGGAAAGGAAATCTCCCTCTCTCTCTCTTTGAGTTTGAGTTAATTCTCATCATTTAGACAGAAGTATAATATTTGTGTTAGGTGTATACATAATTGCCATTGACTAAATCGAAAAGGAAAATTTTCAACCAAAAAAAAAAAAAAAATTTATGGACGAGGAAATTTTGCATAACTTTGATAGGATTCTTACTTAAATAAAAGAATATGTAATTAAAAATAAACACAAATATAGACAGATAAAATGAATAGTTCATTAGTATGTATTGGAAGATGATCTTTTTTTTTCCTCTTATATTTTAAGTATATGTTTGGTATTAAAATTTGGATTGTAAAATTTGGATTTAAATGAAATTGTGTGTTTGGTGAGGTGTTTGAATTGTTGGAATTAAAAAGTGTAAAAACTTGAAATGTGCTCGGAAAAAAAAAATTAATATGGAACTTGATTCATTCGTCTAGAAATTCTATTTAATTTAAAAAAAAAAACATCTCATTTAAAATTGTATATGCAAAATGGACTTTTAAAGTTTGAATTAGAAGATTGTGAATAGTAAAACGGATGGAAAAAGATAAAAATTGAGTTGTAGTTTTATGATTCAAACATTTGCATCAAATCGGGGCTAAGTTTTGAGTTAAAATAGAAAAATAATTTCTTAAAAATTATCTAACGATGATTGATCACTTAGTAGATGATCAGATTGCATAAACAAAACCATTTTTGTTAAATCTTACGAAAAAATATATATCACATGCTAAATGAAGGATAATTGTGGCATTTACTTTTTTTTTTTTTTAAACAAGCAAGCATTTACATAGTTTAGACTTTAGTGTTAGTGATAAAGAGGAGGTTAGTTGATATTTACATTAATGTTGTGGGATCTGCGTCCTTCGTTTCTAAATATACATTTCTATTTATATCAAATAAATAAATGAATAACCAATTAAATATAATCATAATAAACAAATAAAATATAAATACATGTGAACATGTATATTTTATATATATATTTGACTCGTGTGTCTAACATCTAACAATACATAACAATCAAAATAATTTCCCCTATTTTCCATCAAAACACACCGTTTTGATCGAAAAGGTAAATTCTTTTTATTTATGTATTTATTTATTTTTCTACTTTTTTTATTTTATTTAATTTCTTGGCTCTCATCTCTCTCTCTTTTTGCCTTTCTTCTCTGTTGTATCCTTCCTTCCTCTCCCCCATTATCAGCGCCATTTCCTTGCTGAACCCTAGGATCTGCTCTTCTCCCAGGTTTGTTTGATATCTTCAGCTAATGTTCTTCTTCTTTCTTCCCTTTTTCCACCAACAACACCTTTTGATTGAATTAGGCAAAAACTTTCTCGGAAGAAAGAGAATTTTCCCAGAATATTTTTGTTTAATGCACTAGGAAACAGGAAGTTAAGCAGAAAATATCGTAAAAAGTATGAAACTTTAACGGAACTTGATAAGGATGAGATAGTAATACTTACCCTAGCACAGAATTCTCCGGAATTGGAATTTTATGTTGTTTCAAATTTCAATCTCAATTTTCTATTATTTGTTTATCATTTTAGATTAGAGAATTTATTTTCTTTGTTTTAATACGCTCTTGTTGAATCTATAGAAGCTCTTGGGGATTGATTGGGATCTTAAAATTGAGAATTTTAGATAGTTTTTTGTTTTGTTATCTTGTTATGTAGATGTAGTGCACAGTTTGTGTTTGAGTGATTGTATCAGAGGAGGAGAAAATGGAGGCTAATTTATGTGATGTCAATCATTTGGATGCTGATGTTCTTTTGCCTCCTCGGAAGCGCCTCCTCGCGGGATTGAAGAAACAGGGTCCGGACTGCGATGCTACGTTGCAGCTGTCCCTAGTTGCTTCTTCACCCGCATCAGGATCTGCATCCGCATCCGTGTCTTCATTGGTTCGTTCTCCATCATCGCCTCCCTCGAGTGAATTCGATATTCGCCTTGGTAATCTATTGAGTTCTCATAACGCTAACCTTTCCCCGGAGGAGGTTGTAGAGGCCTCAAAAT
Source organism: Ficus erecta (assembly GCA_008635985.1). Classification (NCBI taxonomy): domain Eukaryota; kingdom Viridiplantae; phylum Streptophyta; class Magnoliopsida; order Rosales; family Moraceae; genus Ficus; species Ficus erecta. The sequence continues at coordinate 547,578 of BKCH01000040.1, forward strand.
CGGCAGCTACAGCTGCAGCCAAGGCTGCAGAGGCTGCTAGAGCCGCTGCTGAGGAGAAGGCTGCGTTGGCAGCCAAGGCAGTGGCTGCTGCAAAGAGTGCTTTGGATTTGGTCGCCACTTTCTCTGAGGAACCGGCGGTTTGCAAGGAAAGACAGCTGAAAAAGAACAAGTTGAAAAAGCACATCCCGGTTCAGCTCCTGTACAAAAAATACCAACCTATTGAGAATTGTAAGAAAGATGAGGAATTGGCTCGCAACTTGCACAGAGCTATAAACAGCTCCCCTAGAATATCAAAGAACTCTCCAGGTTCCGAGTGGAAGGGTCATAAACACAAGAAACCAAAAATCTCATCCAATTCTGAGAAAACAAGGGATTCAAATGGGGGCGCTGCATTGGAGCAAGCCCCCCCTGCATCTACCAGTAATGGAAACACGGCAGCAGGTGAGGTCGATTTTGAAAGTCCCACCCGAGAGTCACACAAGAATGAAGTGGATGAGAACGCGTGTACATATGATAGAGCTGCACGATCGGAGATAGATAATGGGGAAGTGGAATTGGGTCAGCCAGAGGAGAAAACTTGGGATGATGTGTCTACAAGTGGTAAAAAGAGAGGAAGAGTGAAGCTAAAGAAGTTGCTGTTAAGCTCGTGCGCCTTCAGGGACCAAGCAAATCCCAAGGAAGAGGCGGCAGATATTAGAAAATCGCCGCTGACTGATATGAACATGGGCAATCCAACCGCCGGGAGTATGCCATTGTTTGCCATGGAGCCTTCGGCCGACGGCGTCATGCCAATGGAGGCGAAATCAGTTTGGAAATGTCAGGAGTTTAAGGGAACTGAATGTGTAAAACAAAATAAAGTCATGCAATCATAGTGTCCAATCCTTATTGTGGAGACACAAGGCTACCAAGATGATATACAAGTTGATAGCTGAGGTAGGATTCATGATGATGTTCTTCTTACAGTAACGGCTTTGTTTCATTTTGATCTTCTTTTTTTTTTTTTTTTTGGGTTCGTTTTATCTTTGTAATGGAGATGAACTGACAAAGTGTAAATTTAGATGTTTAATTGTTTGTATCATGCTTTTACAGTACAGAATTGCCTCAGTTAAGGTGAGTTCAATAAATGGGTGGCATTCGCTGACAAGTTAGCCTACTTGACTTTTGCCTTTTTTTTTTTTTTTTTTTGGTCTGGTTGATGATACATGTGCAAACACAAGTTAATTGTCTTCGGTACCTTGTCAATTGTCAAGTTACTCCAAATCTACTTTACCCACACTCCATTTTAACCAAAAAAAAAAAAAAAAAACTTAATTATATGTTAATTAAATTACTTAAAATATAAAAAAAATATAAAAATTACTTAAATTACTTTACAATCAAAGGCTAATACAACTGATTCAAAAAATATTATCTATCTATAATCCTAACAGTCAAATAATTATAATTCTCCTAAAAGAATTAAAAAACATCCAAAAAAATAAGGCTAAAATTCAAATGACATGGTAAAAGATAAACACCAATACTGTAAATTATTTGGCTACATCGAGCCTCTAGCGCGAACCAATCAAACCCGATTCTTTCTTTTGGATTTTTAATTAGGGAAATTCCACATCACAGGCTAAATCGTCGGTCAATTGAAGATAAATGACATAATTTGAAAACATTAAAATTAGAATAATTGATTAAAATGGTCCTTAAACTTTTTAAAATGTGATAATTTGATCTCTATTTTTTTAATTTTGATCGAAAATAGACTCTAAACACTCTAAATATTGACAATTATAGTCATTTCCGTCTAAAATCATTAAGTTTTTAACAGAATGCATCACTTGACCCATCACATGAGCTCAGTTAACCATAAAATATGAAAATACCCTTGCTAAAAACAATATCTCACACCAATAACATAAAAAAAAAAAATTTTAAAAAAAAAAGAGAATATCCCATACTTAATTGATGCCCAAGTAGGGTTCTTTGCATATTGAAACACATTTGAAGAAAAAAAAAACAATAAAAACACATAAAATCCTCGAATTTTCAAGTTCCAAGCTCTGAATTACCAGATCTGAATGAGATCACAAAATTCCAAACGAAAGGCAGAATCAGATACTGAAAAAAAAAAAAGGAAGAAAGAATAAAGCATGAGATAGTGTTTTTTGATTTGGCCTTGAGTTTTTTGAAAATGACATTTTTGTCAGTGAAATTCTCGGATGCCTTTAGAGATTCTGATGAGAAATTGTAATAGGGAAAAAGAAGAGGAAAATTCGAAGAGGTGCTTGGAAGAACACATCCTCATAATCGGAGACCCGAAAAAATGGATTAAGATATTAAAAAATTTTGAAAACACCTCGTCAAAAAGACAAAGATGCCTCACATCAATAATATTAAAAAAAAAAATGAGGGTTGGTTTTCAATCTGTAACCTTTAACCATTAAACCCCATAAGACATTACTTACAGGTAAATCTTTAACAATAATATTGTTATTCATTACAGAAATCCATGAAATGAATATACTGGAAATGGCTTGATAGAGAGGGGAAAAAAAAACAAATTCCCAAGGCATGACAAGAGTACATGGAATTAATGCGAGTCAATGGGTGTCAAGTCTATGTGGATTTTCTCATTAACCAAACAAATTTCCTATGGATTCAACAAAGAGGTCTAAAGTCAGATAGGATCCATCTTATTTTTATCCTATATCATCCAATCTAATCAGATGTCAGTTTTTGAAAATGTCATTCAATCCAATATGTTAGTAATGTAACATCCAATCCAATCCAATCCCTTTTCAGTCGGTTTGGATTGGATTTGATTGGTTGCGCTTAAACCTTTTCATAAAACTTTGTATTTTTTTGTCTTCTTTTCTTATTTTCTTGTTTGACCTATCTAAAATAAATAATCTATTAGGTCTTTTTGACACACATCATATACTTGTATTTTTGGCTTCAAATACATCACATACTAGTTAAATACTAAATTTTAAATGAAACAAGCAATAATTATAGGATATACGAAGGTATAACATAATAGGTTAGGAAATTAGAAAATGAAAGAATAGTTTTTCTTGTGTTAATATCATAATATGTAGGCTCAGAAATTTTTATTGTGAAGATGTGGGAAATATTACTAAATTTTGGACCAATTATGTAAATCATAAAATACATATTTACTTAAAATATATATAAATATTGGATTGAATTGGATTGGGTGTTTTGAAGATAAAAAGTGCATCCAATCTAACCTTAATCAGTTTTCAATAATTAATATCCAATCCAATCCAATAGAGATCATTTATCCGTTAAAAAATGGATTGGATTAAATTAGATTGATCAGTTTGATCCGTTGATTGGACCGGAGGAACACCCGTAAAACAACATCATTCGTTCTCATATAGTTTCAAGAAAAAAGAAAAAAAGTAAATAGGATAGTATATGAGATTGTATGAATTTATTCCTTTCCCAATCAAAACACTAGGGTTAGGGTTCTTCCAAAAACAAAATCAAACCACCACCACATCTTAATCCTACAAGTGAACAATCTTATTACAAGAATTATTTATAATATAAACTTAGAGAAGTTTTCATATGCATGCCGTAATTGGTTGTGGATTTGTAGGTTGAATATATACATTCTCAACATAGAGCGAAGTGAAAAACCAAATAAAGAGTTCTTATTATACAGGAAAAAGAAAAAAAAGAAACAACAACAACAACAACAACCAGGCTGCATAAATATTTAGGCTTTAATGATTACTTCAATATTTATCCATCAGAACTGTTGTAATAAATTAGGTAATTGACAAAAGAATTTACAATAATTACTGAGTATTAAATTTCAGATGTTCATTAAATGTGATTTTGGATTTGTAAAAATGAAGTGACATGAGGAAAAAGAAAAGAAGACTAACAAACATTCCCTACACGGGTACGACTTATACCAGAACCAAAAAGTTTGTCCTTTGTTAGTTTTGTAATCAAATGTGAAATATTTCTCAACTTCAATCAATGCATATGCAGGCAGCTGGGCATCGCAGGGTGAGGCGACCACCGCATTAGTAGCTGAAATACAACATCAAGATTAGCAACAAGTGCGTAATGTTAATGTATAGGTTATTAATCATTTAAAAAAAAAAAACCACCAAATATCATCACCGGTACCTTGAATTCGCTACGTCTTTGAGTGAAATTAAGCTTGGAGTATGAACAATAGCTTTGAACTCAAACCGATGAGGGCCACGAACCTTAAAGGTTCTGGTGTAGAGGAACTCAGGCTCATAATAAATCAGTGCATTGCTACTATGAAACAAAACTAATGTTCCATGCTCAATTGAGTAGCTTAAAGGTTGATAACAGCCAAAATGGTATCCCTGAAGAAAATTATGAATGGAAATCAATTTGGTCCAGGATTTGGAGACCCCATATTCCTTCATTATCCATACATCGATAAAAGCATACTTAGTGAAATCGCATAGACAAAGGCAATCTTCCAAGATACTGACAGTCAGCAGTGGCGTTCGTTGTGAATAGCGTGGTGGCGGAAGAGAATGGAAACCAAACTTGTCATTATTAAAATCAAAATAAGCTATAGACTTATTATTCATGGAATTAGAAAGCCAATGAAGAGCTCCATGAATATAGGTGGGAGAATGGAGCATTGATAGTTCTCTAGTGTTAGGAGCACTTCCAACACTCTTCCATGAACAACCTGTCTCAAGAGTAAGTACCTCACCCCATGTACCTTGGTTAGTAAAATCACACGTATTGGCATCGGGATCCGTTGCCAAGTACAGATCAAATGTTCTAATCACCTTGTATTGATTATGCTTTTGGCTGAAACCCAAACCACAAGTTTCAAACTCGATCCGTTGATGATCAATGCGAGGCCTAACTGGAAGAGCCATAAACTCTCCCACGACAGGATTGCAAACAGCCACAGGTTCGTTCGACAGTCCAGCTGCCAAGCAAAGCAAGCCATTCAACGAACTCAAAATCATCTGGCTTCATTAATCTATTGACCAAAATATTCTTCCCTTGGGGATGATCATCATGACCTTGGGAAACATTGTTGAGCACATTAACATGGGTATTGGAAAGTGGAATCTTCAGTCTAGTACTACTGAGTTCTAACAAGCCCCAATAATGGAGCTCTTCATGAAGTCATCCTCGGGCTGCTCCATTAGATAAAGGAATCCGTTGTCCTGTATCAAAAGAGAGGTATACTTGGGTTACACAGAGCAGTGCATCTTACCAAATTGTGGGTTCAAAATCAGATTGCACCAACTCTTACATACCCGCTTGCATGATACAAGGCTCTTCAATGGGAGTTTCATAAGAATGTTATTTACTAACACCTCTGTCGGAATATCCATCATGCACGATCTTCGGATTCTTCGGATTTGTCCATCAGTGGTGTAGTTGCAGATTCGGGTACCATCACGAGCATTAATCTTTCTTCTTGTCATGGTCACTCTGGGAGAAGGGTATCGTGTGAAAGTCGTTAATTCCAGAAATACTGAGAATTGCACACCAAATACTTAAATAATTAAAACTATGAACGGTTCAATTTTATTAATCAAACTCTACAAAATAAACTTAACAGAAAATATCCCATTCAAATAGCAGCCAAAACCTAAAGAAATCTGACTGAAAAGAATATCCAACTCCCACGAAAGATTAATTTTCTAATCATATTCCTATGATGACTGAAATACTCCTAAATTTATGACAACAACCAACTATTCATCCCTGTATTCCTATGTATTCCTATCTTGATCTCCGTACAAACAAAATTTAAAAATTATTAAAAAGAGGATTTAAAAAACACATGGGTATATCACTAATTTATACAAGTATAAATATGTATGAAAAATACAGTCTTGGAGACTTGAGATTAGCAAGAAAAATCCACTCTTGGAGCTATATTTTTATACACAAAAGCCAAAATCCCAGAAAGCCGATGGGCGATGGAGAAATGAGCATGACCCAAGTCACAAACAAACCAGACAAAAACCAAAGTCCGCAAAAAAAAAAAAAAAAAAAAACCCAACACACACACACAATTCCAACCTAGGAGAGCTGCAAGGAGCGACGAAACGTCGGGGTGGGCTTGCGACGGCGAGTTGCGTGTTCCAGCCCAGATTTGAGGTTGTTAGGTTCGAAAATATTGGGTGGATGCATAGATCCACTTTTTCAAACTCCTTCCTTTTAAATATGGGTCCCTACTCCCTAGAGAACAATTTTGGACCGTAGGATAAAACCAAAAGGCTGTGATGATGCTCCCGTTAGGTCTTTTTTTTTTTTTTTTTTTTTTTTGAGAAAATTATCTAAAGAGTTTTTTTTTTTTTTTTTTTTCCGTCTATTGAATAATATGATTCAAATTCTTTACTTTTTTATCAATATAACATAAATTTTAGTTAATTTTATGTCATGTTAGTCTGGTATTAACTTTATGTGTCAAGTTGATCTAATGATCTCTAAATTTATATTATTTAGGTGCATTTCCTTATTTTTATGAAAAATACTAATAACATCAATTATAATCTCAACTTTTGAGCATCAACCTATATTGTATATGAATTGTCATATTCTTGTTGGTAAGTATTTAAAATATTGACACATCAATTGATTGTATTTACTAACAAAAATACAACACATAAATTGATATTTAAAAAATTGGGATTAAAATTGATACATGACCCATGAACTATAAACATATCTCATGTGTTGTCTTCTGTTTTTTTATTTTACATATTACACTCCTTTAAATTTTAACATCAATGGTCTCTCTTTGTAAAAATAAATAAATAATCAGAAGTTGAATCACATGAATTGAAATAATCTCCTAAAAATATCTAAAGTAATAAAATACATATAGTTGTCATCTTTTTGGCTAAAAAAAAAAAAAAGATCACAAAAAGTTCACAATCCCTTGATTAGTCGATAATAAAATGTAAATGACACAAAAAGGTTGATTACGAAAATAACTAAAGAAAACTCACTCTAAATAGACTTTATTCACAAGTAAGGAGATTAGAGTTTCTGATAAAAGGTTGATATTAAGATTTAAAAAGAAATTTGTTAGACAAATAAATGATGGGATGTTAAGCTTCTAATGAGATTGAAAAAAATATATATTAGAAGAAGTACAAGGTATAAATCAAGAAATGACAAGCCAAACGTTAGAGAAATAAATCCCTTAAAAATAAAAATAAAAAATAAAAAACAAAGGAGAAAAATGGGGGGTGTACAAAAATGCCACTCTTTTGAAAACTCTTGATTTTTTAACCGTAATTTTGAACATTTTAACTTCTGTCATCCTAGAATACTGGTGAAAATGTTAACTTAATATGTTTTAACTAAATTTTCTAGATTAATAAAAAACTACTAAGATATTACATATTGTAGATGCTGTGATCTACGATCAAATTTTAACTATGGTTAGAGTATAAGAAAATATCATATGAGAATTATTAAGGTCTTTAGACATTGCATATAAGAATCATAAAACAATCATGATTGGAAAATATGAACAATAAATTTAGATAAAAGTAGTAAAGAAAAGCAACACCGAAATTTAGAAAGGTTCACTGGAATGTCGTATTAGGTCCTCTGAGTTTGTGGTTTCATTATATGAACTTTGAGTACAAAATGTTACAATTTCTGGATATATTCTAGTAAGATAACAGTAAAACTGGGGGCCCCCCCTAAATGAGAAGGATTCCTCTATTTATAGAGGCAATATCGTGGGTCTGGACCAGTGTAATGGTAGTGGGTCGTTCCCCACTACCCGAATAATTCGGAACATGTACTAAGACATGGGCCACAATGCCACGATTGATCATGGGCCTTGCATCTCTCACCGTTCGTTGTTTGCTGAATATGAACGCTGAATGACAAACCGATCATCCGTGATGACCGATAATTGATTGAGCATCGAGCAACCGATCGACATCGTTCATCGTTCATTTTATTGAACCAAGTGCCCACCCAATCCATACTTGGTAAATTTATGGGCCTCATGGGAACTGAGATCAAATGGTCGAGTGCCACTATTCGTCGTTCGTCACTCTTCTAGTGAGTGGTAATCATTCATTGAGTCAAGCCCGAATGTTCGAGATTAGGAACACTTAATTTGTTGTGGCTCATTGTTCGCCGTTCATTGGTCTAGTGGTCGTGATGACCAAGTTAAAACATTATGAGAAGAAGAAGTCTGACCTCAACACATGTGTTCTATCATATGTCATAAGGGCCAACAATGACCACCGACAGTATTGATAACTAGCTTTAGTCGCCTGTGCCGATTATCGAAACAATCTAGTAGAATATTTTTGATGATCTATTAAAATACTTTTTGTTTTAAACATAAATAACTGAACGTATCTGGCTTTGGTGGCTAGTTGTCAGTAACGGTCACCAGTCGCTAAAATATTTTAGTAGAATATATCTTATAATCTACCATAAATTTTTTTTTTCTGTTCATTACAGATCACAAAATGTCTCCAACTCCAGGTAGCTGGTGCCTGTTACCGAAGCATTCAGGTATAATATTTTTGGTCATCTACTAAAATAAATATTCTAATAGAATATCAATAATATTCTATTAGAATATTTTGGAACTGGAGACGTTCAATCATCCATATTAAAATAATAAAAATATTCTAATAGAATATCCAAAATATTATATTAGAATATCTGATGACAAGCATGGGCTATTAGAGCTCAAGATGTTTGGCCATCTTTGTTAGAAACAAAAATATGTACATTCTACTAGATTTTTTCGATGACTGGCACTGGCGATCAGAGCCAATATCAGTGGTCACTGTTAGATTTATCTATAACAACAGCCTTGGATCTCTTTTAGTAGGCAATTTGGATGTTGAATTATGAAGAACATAGGAATAAAACTTGCTAGTAGTTTTTTATTTTTTATTTTTTTGGGTACTTGGGAATCGAATTTTAAAGCTTTGTCTATAACAATTTCATCTATTGTTGTTCGCATGTCAGTTGCATCAGAGTAGTTTTTAGCTCACAAGTTTCCTTGACGAGCCTAAGAAGATAAAAGGAGCAAGGCGCTAATGCCCATTTTCCTTGTTGATTAGAACTACGAATACTTAAAGAAAGGAAGCCCCGCAGGTTCATTTGGGAGACCTCGCAACTCGCAACCAGTGTCGCAACCCGTGGTGGATCATGACGATTTGATCCATGAAAAATGAATATTTTCAGATTTGTTGACCCCCCATCGATGGGATTCCACCTGTCACACAATTGTAATGAAGATTACAGTCGTCGTCCTTTAATCCAAAAATTACAAAAGTGCAAAAAAAAAACCTCCGATGAACAGCCATGGAGGCCACTATCACGAGTGACAACCGGAAGGCGTGGTCGCAACCCACGAAGGCACAGGGATCATGACCCACTGCCACTCGAACGGAGACCCATCGTCGCAGACCCACCATCGCAACAAAGTTCACAGTCGCGACCTACAATGGGTGGAGTTGCTAATGATCCCCTACTCCCTATCACTAGAGGCGTGCAGGAGCTCTACTCTTCTTCGCAATTCCACCAGTCGCAACATGCGAGGCCACGACCCCCTGTATCAACAAATGATCACAGCAGCGACCTCCGTCGCAATTCACGGGTCATGGGTTGCGACGATCCGGGCCACCCAACAAGTAGAGTCGCCGACAACCCTTTACGCCTGATGTAATGGAAGTGTGATAAAACATACAAATTCATTGATATTTTAAGAATGATGAACATGTGCACCGTTGGGTAGAAAGAAACTATTTAAAAAAAAAAAAAGAATTTATTAATAGTCATCAAAATCTAAATAATAAAATAACAAAAAGCTTTTAAGTAGTACCCTAATTTTCTAATTTCCATTTATCAAAAAAAAAAAAGCTTCTAAGATGAAGAAGATTCGTCCGTGAATCTATGGTGACTTCAATTGAAATAGACATAAGACATATTTCACAGAGTTTTCTAAATTCTGCTTTTGACTTTTTAGGTTCAAAAATAATTTTTGGAAGTGTTTGAATGATTTTGTCATAAGAGCTTCTAGTCTCCAGAAATGTTTCATGTTAAAGCCAAAAAAATGTATCTTCTGGTAAAAATTTTTTTGAGTAAACTTTAAAACTTGTAATAAAATTAAAAATTATGCATTATAAACTTTATTTTAACATTTTTTTACTTATTAAAATACTTTAAAGATCATTTTAACTTTAAAAGCGCTTTGGTTCTAAGCACTTACTGAAAAGCCACGGTTTTTACTTCTTTTCTTCTACTAGCTAGAAACAAAAGCATAAGCTCTACCAAATGGCCCATACAATCTTCATGCATTCTGAATGCTACATCTCTTTACAGCCAAAGGCTTACAACTGATTCAAAAAATATTATCTATACATAATCTAACAGTCAAATAATTATAATTCTCCTAAAAGAATTTTAACATCCCAAAAATAAGGCTAAAATTCAAATGACATGGTAAAAGATAAACTCCAATATTGTAAATTATACGGCTGCATCGAGCCTCTAGCGTGAACTAATCATACCCAATTCTTTCTTTTGGATTTTTATTAGAGGAATTGCACATCACAGGCTAAATCGTCGGTCAATTGAAGATAAATAACATAATTTGAAAACATTAAAATTAGAATAATTGATTAAAATGGTCCCGAACTCTTTAAAATGTGACGATTTGATCTTTATATTTTAATTTTGATCAAAAATAAACTCTAAACTCTCTAAATATTAACAATTATAGTCATTTCCGTCCAAAATCATTAAGTTTTTAACAGAATGCGTCATTTGACCCATCACATAAGCTCAATTAACCATCAAAAGATGAAAATATCCTTACTAAAAACAATACCTCACACTAATAACATTACAAAAAATGAGAATATCCCATAGGTAACTGATGCCCAAGTAGGGTTCTTTGCGCATCAAAACACATTTGAAGGAAAAAAAAAAATACAATAAAAAACACATAAAAACCTCAAATTTTCAAGATCCAAGCTCTGAATTACTAGATTTGAACGAAATCACAAAATTCCAAATGAAAGGTAGAAAAAAAAAAAAAGAGGAATAAAGCACGAGACCGTGTTTTTCGATTTGGCCTTGAGTTTTCTGAAAATGACATTTTTGTTGGTGTAATTCTCAGGCGTCATTAGAGATTGTGATGAGAAATTGTAATAGGGAAAAAGAATAGGAAATCCGAAGAGGTGCTTGGAAGAACACCTTATCAGAATCGGAGACCTGAAAAAATGGATTAAAGATATTAAAAAATTTTGAAAACACTTCCTCAGAAAGACAAAGATGCCTCACAACAATAATATTAAAAAGAAAAAAAAAAACTAAGAAATGCAAACCTAGAGACTCCAACGGTAAGAATCAAAATCCGTACCGTCCCCACAGCCACAGTCGCTATCTCCGTTGAGGTTGCCACATTACCCCAGACACGGAAGCTCCGTCGCGATCAAAAGGCCAAATTGATAGACGGGTTCCGACAGCGAGGTCAAAAAATTTGGTAGTGATGAGAAACGCGACGATAATCGGCGCTCTCTGTGTGGAGGAAATGAAGAGACATAAAATAGATAAAGAAGAGAGATAGAGAAAAGGCTGGTTGAGAAAGAAGGAAGGAAGGAGACAGCTAGAAGAAATTCTAATATTTTTTTATTTTTTATTTTTGTTTATGAGGTTTTATTTTAAAATTTGTTAAATTAATTTTATTTTAGATTTGTTAAAATACACTCTCAAATTAGATCACATACATAGTACATGACTCATTCGGTTTAAAATTTTAACAGAAATAGACGGGAAAACCTATAATTGCCAATATTTAGAGTGCTTAAGGTTTTTCGCTCAAAATTAAAAAAATAAGGACCAAATCATCATCTTTTAAATAATTTAGGGACTATTTTGATCAATTATTTTAAAAATTAATAGCATGATTAAGTTTAGACACAAGTAGTATTTCCTTTTTTTATAAAGCTATTCAAAAGAAACGACAAACTGACATCGATCGGTGACAACTGCTTAAACCGATCGGAGAGCACCGACCAATGTCGAAACTGTTGTCGTTGGTCGGTGAACTAAACTGCCCAAGTAATGGGCGGCTCGGTGGTCGGTTGGGGGTATGGGACTTGGTTTGGAACCGAAACCGACCGAGTCCCTCCTAGAGATGTCAAAATGGGCCGGTAAGAGTATGACATGTTAAAAAGTTGATATGACACGGCACGACACGATTATTACATGAGCCCAACCCATCATGTTTACTTAAATGAGTCGTGCTTGATGGGATTTTTAAGCACGAAGCACGCTGAGAACACGGGCATGTTAAGGACACGGCACTAGCACGGGCATAATATGGGGCACGAAAATGGCATGATAATACTTTTTTTCATGATATTTTTAATAATTTTAATATAAGACTTATGGTGTTTTCTATCTTATTAGGAAGATTTCATATCTTTTGAGTTTTTACTTTATAAGGTTTTTAATATTGTAGTTTGTTTTTAATATTATGCTTTGTTTTTGTTAAAAATCAATTTTTTCTATGGTATTCAAAATTTACTTTTCTTATTATCCAAAATTCTTGATGTTGGGCACAATTAAGGTATGAGGCACGATAAAAGCATGACACGTTTATAAATGAACCATGGGTCAAGCTTGACACTATAAATTTTTTATGAGCATAACACGTTTATTAAATTGACCGACACGAATACGGCATGAAACATTAATGGGTTCAAAATAAATGGGCCGGCCCGTTTGACATCTCTAGTCCCTCCCTGTTTAGTCCAGTTGCTGTGGTGAAGAAGAAAGAACGTGTTGACTGCTCTCATTTCTCAATTAAACCCTAAACCTAAGCCCAAGTCCATTCCTTTTTTTCTCTAGCCAAGCCCAATTCCCAAGTCCATAACTTATGTTAAATCGTCAAATAACCCAAGCAGCCGATGCAAGTTACGCAACACCTCCTCTTCTCCTTCTCCGACGCAGCCCTCGCCATAATCGTTCTTAAGCCTCCACCGGTCACCTATATGGGTACCACTTATACCAGAACCAAAAAGTTTGTCCTTTGATAGTTTTGTAATCAAATGTGAAATATTTCTCAACTTCATTCAATGCATATGCAGGCAAGCAATGTTCCATGCTCGATTGAGTAGCAATGATAATCGCCAAAATGGGAAAGTTATAAATGGAAAGCAATTTGGTCCAGGATTTGGAGACCCCATATTCCTTCATTATCCAAACATCGATATAAGCATGAGTAAAATCGCATAGACAAAGGCAATCTTCCAAGATACTGACAGTCATCAGTGGCGTTCGTTGTGAATAGCGTAGTGGCGGAAGTGAATGGAAGCCAAACTTGTCATTGTCAAAAATCAAAATAAGCTATAGAGTCACTGTTCATGGAATTATAAAGCCGATGAGGGCTCGTCCCTGCCAGCTATTGTTGTGCAAATCAAGGATGTATAATCGCCTGAGCTTGAGCAGCAACGGCGGAATGTTGCCGAAGACTCGGTTGTCGGTGAGGACGACGACCCTCAACTGGTGCAGCTTCGACACGGAATCAGAGTATAAAAGGGTAAATTAACATTTTAAAGTTTTTACTTTCTTAAAATAGAAAAAAAAAATTTTGAAAAAGACAAAAAAAGCTAAAAACTCTCGCGATGGACGGGGGCGATCGCCGACCGCGCGGTGGAAAGGGCTTTATGGCTTGTGCGACAGAGTGGGCTTGAACCCAGTCGCGACGGGGCGGAGGGGGGGCGACGGGTGGAAGGGGCCGAACCCAGTCGTGTGGGGGGATGGCCGAGAGGGCTCGCCGTCAGGGGGGGGGTGGTGGGTCGTGGGCTGTCGGGGGGTGGGCTGGGAAGTTTTGCTCAAAGAGGTTTTTTTTTTTTTTTTTTTTTTAAAGTATAATTATATATTGTTACTCCCACCTTAATTTGGTGTACCATATTAATCTACATTTTCCTGGTTTTTTTTCCTCATTGTAAAATTTCCCTTATATTATTTACCAAAAAAATATATATAAACCCTTCAAGAACTGATTGCTTTGATTTCAGTTACTTTGATTTCAGATGGAGAAGAAGATCTTTGATTTTAATTACTTTGGTGCTAATCGCGGACCCTCAATCTTTTAGAGAATGTTCCAAAAGTATGCTGTGAAAGAGAATTGCAAAAGTCCTCGGAATGGAAATTTGGTGCTTGTGGTTCCATTTGATGTTGTTGAAGAAGCAGTGTATTGCTTAACTTGCCAATGAATTGGTAATTCTTTTTTCCTTCTAATAAAGCCCTTCTTTTAACATATTATCATGATCAGATTAGTATAATCTTTATTTCTTTCTTTTCCTATTAATTTTTCAGGAAAGCCCTTCTTTTTGAACATATAATCCTAATCAGATTACTTTCTTTCTTTTCCTTTTAATTTTTCAGGAGTTAAATATATGTGTAGTCTTTAATTCATTTATGCTTGCAATGATACATTTGATTTGTTGTCCTTTAGTTTTGTTCTTATAATTATAGTTGCTGACCTCTATCAACATTGCTCTATTGTTTGGTTCGGGAAGGGATCGTGGAGGTTATAATTTACTTTCATTAAGTAATTTATTCGATAATTGTCTTGAAGACTATTCAAAATTCAGAAAAACAACGCGGGGGCCCTAGAACAGCTGGAAAACGCCCGCTGCTATTCAGAGAGCAACGGTTCCAGAGGAAAGTTAAGACCTCAGAGAGAAACGGTTCTGGATGCTTTTTTAACATATATATAGTCTTATCCAAATTTTGTTGTTAAGCATGCTTTGTCGAGGTTTTCGAGGTTTTCCTTTTGTTTTTTTTTTCCCTTCTAATAAACTTTATTTGATTTGATTTGGTGTTTTTAGTTTTGTGTTCTTATCATTAAAGTTACTGATCTCTTAATAACATCGCTCTATACAAACTAACTCTCTACGTTACATTATTTCCTTCTTGTCATACCAAACATCATAAAGGGTGAAGCAAACACTTCATTTCCAAGAAAATCTATCACTTTTTGATTCCAGGTTATGATGAGTGGAACGAACCAGATGAGGAAGTATTTGAGGATGAAACGCTCCTTTTATACGAGAAGATTCACGCCAATGGTTTTGGACACTTGCTTGTCATCAACGACATTGAAGGTGGCTCAAATAACTTGGTTGGGTCTGATATCCTGAAACTATGGGATGGATTCCGCAAGTTTCTACAAACTCGGTGAGCAACCAATGATGTCATCCTACTACTATTTAGTTTGTAACTAAAGTTACCAACTTAATAATCTGTTCTTGTGTTTTTCTCCTTTAATGCCTCAAAGAAACGAGCCATGGAGCTCCGTCTTCTATATGGTGAAGCATATGGACACTCATGGTTCGGAAAATGTGGTTACAGTTTTGGCCATAGGAGTTTTGGCATCAACTAGTCATAGGGAGCACTCTCCACTTTGAATCGTTTGTTCTGGAAACGAATCAAAGTGTCCATATGAGTTGATGCCAAAACTCCCACAGCCAAAACTGTAACCGCATTTTCCGAACCATGAGTGTCCATATGCTTCACCATATAGAAGACGGAGCTCCATGGCTCGTTTCTTTGAGGCATCTGTGACACTAATGTTCCTGAAAATTAAAGGAGAAAAACACAAGAACAGATTATTAAGTTGGTAACTTTAGTTAAAAACTAAATAGTAGTAGGATGACGTCATTGATTGCTCACCGAGCTTGTAGAAACTTGCATATTTCATCCCATAGTTCCAAGATATCAGACCCAAGTTATTTGAGCATGCCGTTGATGACGAGCAAGTGTTCAAAACCATTGGCGTGAATCTTCTCGTATCAAATGAGCATTTCATCCTCATCTATTGGTTCGTTCCACTCATCATAACATGGAATCAAAAAGTGATAGATTTTCTTGGAAATGAAGTGTTTGCTCCACCCTTTATAATGTTTGGTATGACAAGAAGGAAAGAATGTAACGTAGGGAGTTAGTTTGTATAGAGTAATGTTATTAACTTTAATAATGAGAACACAAAACGAAAAGATACCAAATCAAATCAAATAAAGTCTATTGGAAGGAAAAACAAAAAAACAAAAACAAAAAGAGGAAAACCTCATTGCAAGTATCTTGACAAGCATACTTAACAGCAAAATTTGAATAAGACTATATATATGTTAAAAAAGCAGGGGCTTCTTGAAAGAGAGATTATGCCAATCGATTGGCAAGTTCAGTTGACTTTCATCCGGAACCGTTCCTCTCTGACGCGTTAGACTTTCCTCCGGAACCGTTGCTCTCTGAAAAGCAGTGGGCGTTTTCTAGCTGTTCTAGAGCCCCGCGTAGTTCTTCTAAATTTTGAATAGTCTTCAAGATTCTCTGTTTTCAATTATCTAATAAATTACTTAATAATAAATTCCACGATCTCTTCCCGAACCAAACAATAGAACAATATTGATAGAGGACAGCAACTATAATTATGAGAACAAAATTAAAAGACATCAAATCAAATGTATCATTGCAAGCATCCTTAACAGCAAAATTAGAATATAAAGTAAATAGGATAAAGGAATTAAGACTAAACATACAGAAAAATTAAAAGGAAAAAATAAAAAAATAAAAAGAAAGAAAGATTATACTAATCTGATCAGGATCTTCAAAAAGAAGGGCTTTCTTAAAAAATTAGAAGGAAAAACGAATTACCAATCTAATGGCAAGTAAGCAATACACATCGGAAGAAGTGGATTCTTCACTGCTTCAACAACATAAAATGGAACCTCAATGTCATTGTGCACCAAATTTTCATTCCGAGGACCATCATTCTCTCCGTTGATGATCAATGCGAGGCCTAACTGGAAGAGCCATAAACTCTCCCACGACAGGATTGCAAACAGCCACAGCTGCCAAGCAAAGCAAGCCATTCAACGAATTCAAAATCCGATACTTTTGATCTTCTGGCTTCATGAATCTGTTGACCAAAATAGACCAAAATTTTCTTCCCTTGAGGATGATGATGAGAAACATTGTTGAACACATTAAGATGGATAATCTTTCTTCTTGTCATGGTCACTCTGTAAGAAGGGTGTGAAAGTCGTTAATAGAATTGCACACCAAATACGTAAATAATTAAAACTATGAACGGTTCAATTTTATTTATCAAACTCTACAAAATAAACTTTAACAGAAAATATCCCATTCAAATAGCAACCAAACCCTAAAGGATTGAAAAGAATATCCAAGTCACATGTAAGATTAATTTTCTAATCATATTCTTATGAACCATATATTTCATCCCTGTATTCCTATCTGTATAAACAATAAATATTATTGAAAACAAGATTTGAAAAACACATGGGTATATCACTAATCCATTTGGAGACTTGAGATTAACAAGAAAAAATCCATTCCAAAATCCAGAAAGCCATGGGCGATGGAGAATTGAGCATGAACAAACCAGACAAAAACCAAAGTCAGCAAAAAAAAAAAAACCCACACACACACATTAACCTAGCGCTGCAAGGATTCCAAGACGGTGCGACGAAACATCGGGGTAGGCTTCTTGCAACGGCGAGTCAGCTCAGATTTGATGGGTTCGAAGGATGTATAAATCTACTTTTTTTTTCAGAAAAAAAATAAAATGCCATTAGAGAAATAAATCCCTTAAAAAAAAAAAAAGCAAAGGAGAAAAATGGGGAGAGTGAAATTTCAACATCATAAGAAAATATCATACGAAAATTATTAGGGTTTTCCACTTTTTTAAAATGATGGGATGGACGTAAAACTGACAAGCCAAAGATCAGATAAATAAATCCCTTAAAAAAAAAAAAAGCAAAGGAGAAAAATGGGCAATTTCTTTCAACTATGGTTAGATCATAAGAAAATATCATACGAAAATTAGGGTTTTTAGACATCGCATATAAGAATCATTAAGTAATCATGATCATGAACAATAAATTGAGATAAAAGTAGTAAACACTGATGATCCATCAAAATACTTTTTGTTTTAAACATAAATAACTAGAAGTATCTGGCTCTGGTGGCCGGTTGTCCAGTACTAGTCACCGGTCGTTAAAATACTTAATATATCTTATAATCTACCATAATAATTTTTTTATGTTCAATACATATCACAAAATGTCTCCGACTCCGAGTAGTTGGTGCCTGTTACCAAAATATTAGAATATTTTTGGTAATTTACTAAAATATATATGACACCTGCCAAAGTGCAGGCTTATGTGTTTGAAGATATTTTTATTTTTATTTAGTTTTTTCTTTTTTTTATTTTTTTTATTTTTTTTGTTCCTAATGGGACGGACGAACCGACGAAGTTGGGAGGGCAACCTGAATGTTTTTTTTTTTTTTTTTTGAAAGAAAGGTAATTGGGGCGGGTTATGGTCAACCCGCCCCACAATCCTACCCTAATGGAAGGGTGGGGCGGGATAGTTGATTCTTTATCTATAACAACAGCCTTGGATCTCTTTTAGTAGGCAATTTGGATGTCTTTCTATGGATGTCGTAAAAATGCAGTAACCATTTTTTTTTTTTCAGTTGGGTTTCTTGATTAGGTTGGAACCACCATTTTGTTACGAAGTGAAAATACCATTTTATCATTCCACAAGACGAGAAGTGAAAATGTATTAGAGGACCAAACCACACTCACCTTTTGTACGGAATTATACACTCCAATGGGTACAAACACTTACAGTGCATCAATGGTTTTGAAGGAAGATACTAGGGCATAATTGGAAACGACAATTTCACCTTGTGATAATGGGACCGTCTTTGATTTGCAATAACACCATTAGTAGAAAAAATTAGGTGAAAAACCATATTTTAAGTACCTTTATATAATTTTATTCATTCTAACATTAAAATTGATAATTTTAGTATTATGAAATGATAAAATTATCAACTTTAGTATTATAATAGACATAAATATAAAGATGTGTCAAATTTATGACATTCTTGCGTATCACTCAATATGATATTATATTACTATTGTCAGATTTAATGTCATGAAACAAATTAATAATTATGTATTTTTTGTAATACCTTCACGCCAACTAATTTGTTGATGATTATCATGTTTCTCCCATTCTCGATTGTACGACAAAGGGGGAAAAAAAAAAATCGTTCCATACTTGTGAAGTGTAACTTAAGGCAAAGTTTTAGTTCAAAAGCTGGATTTTCTTTTCCTACTTATGATTTATCTTCTTCAGTGCCAATTGGTATTACGTTGCTTTGGACCATGGGATCTCTAGCACTCTTCGTGTGTTTTATAGTTTAATTCTAATATGATCTGATGATCAAAAACATACACTATTAATAAAGTTATTTCAATTTAGAATACCCTTATACCTTGTTATCTCAATTAGAAGACCCTTATACTTTGCTAGGATAACGATGACTAATGAGGAGGACCTTGAGAAAAGATTGGAGGGGTAAATAGCGTTTGCACATTTTGTTATCAAGTGATTAGAACCATTTAATTAGCCCCAAAAAAAAAAAGTGATTAGAACCCTTTAGTTTTTTTTTTTTTTTTTTTTTTTGATAAAAGAAGTTGTTTAATTTAAAAAACTGTAATGGATGTGAATGTTAATGCCAATTTTTTATATCGTCTTTAAGTTTTTTATAGATAAAGATTGTCATATTGATTAATAATAAGAAATTATATTTCTGTATAATGGTGTGACAAATCAAAGCTAGTGCAAAAGAAGAATGAAAAGTGGTCTTTTTTTTTTTTTTTTTTTTTGAGAAAATAAATGAAATTGGTTGGAGGTTGGACCTCTTTTCTAAGAAGGGCCACCAGGAGAAATCGCCTGAAACATGAGTCTGATGCTTTGTAGTTTGTACAACGAAATATGAATTTTTATTTTATTGATTGTACCTGAGCATCACCCGAGTGTTCGATGTGGATCAACATTGAACTAATGCAAATATTCTACCAAAGCAATATGGATACATGTATATATATATATATATATACATATTTGATGCTCTCATTTTGTCTTTTTCATTAGGTTTTTTTTTTTGGTAGGGTAATAAAATACCCCACCAGTTAATGCACAATTATTAACTATAAGATCTAATCTAGCTCTTAAATTCGTATGTGTGTATATATATATATATATATATATATTAGTTCTCTTAAATTCGTATGTATATATATATTAGTTCTCTATGACCATAAAATGCAAAGGTACTCTGCAAAAAAGAAAAAAAAAAAATCAAATACCTTAAGACTCGAAAAAAATTCTTAAAAAAAATTAGGAAGATTTGCAAGAATACCATAAATTTGACACCTCCTTATAATTTTGTTCATCATAAGAGAAAGAGTAAAGTTAATAATTTTATCATTTTATAACATTTAATTAAATAATTAAATGAAAAATAGTAAATAGACAAAAATAGAGTACTAAATAAAGAGAGAATGAAACCAAATCTCATATACCTAAGCAGGGGTAAAATGGAAATTCAAAGAAGAAAATAAATTTTAAAAAAATACAATTGGTTTTAATGTTAAAATGAACAAAATTATAAATGGATGTCTAAATAATGATTATTTCCTTATTTTTCTCAAAAAAAAAATCTACTAGTGAAAGTGAACGACATAAAAAAGAAAAAGAAAAGAAAAGAAAAAAAGAAAAAGAAGAGAGAGAAAAAAAACGTGTGGAAATTGTGTGGCTACTTACCCAAAAACTTGAAAGGCTAGAGGGCAATCAAAGTCAAATTTTCTAACGAAAAAACTTGAAAGGCAAGAGGGTGTGTCCGATCAAAGTCAAATTTCTTTCATGATATCATTTCCCACAAGAATCATCATTACTAATTTACATAGTATATTTTATATAGTTAATCAAAAAATAAATCTTATTAGGAGTGTAACAGACAAAATAAATCACAATCAATACAGTCATACATGTAATCACAATCAGTAAATCTTCTCTTTTTCACTTTCCCACCTTAACCCGAAGGTTGCTCATTCCGACATTCAGCTTTTCTACATTAGATTCGTTCTTTGTTGCACTCGGAGGCGTGTTGCTGAGATTAAGCCAAGGGTGTTGGAGGCACTGCTGGGCAGTCGGCCGCCTCTCTGGTGCAAAATCAAGAAGAGGACAAAGAAACTCTGCAAACTCCCGTGCGTCTTCCTCGGAAAACTTGTATTTCTCAACCAACAATCTATCCAGTGACCAATACTTTAGCCTCCGAATTCTCTTTAGATCTCCATACCTGTCGAATAAATCCTTAGAGCGAGCTCCTCCAACAGCCACCTGCAAACACAACAATCATGTAGAAAACCCAAGCCGGGGAAAGAGAGCGGAATGCAGATTATTGAAAAATGAAAATTAAAGCAATCGTAACTATGAGAGGGAAATAATGCAAATGGCACCTACCTTTCTCGGAATCTTTCCAAGGAGTTCCATCATCAAAGCAAGATGATCCTGAAATCAATCCATATACAGTTTAACAACGACGATACAATATAAACTCATCTATCTATATACAAGATTTTTACCCATTAACGTGTTCAAGTCGCAAAACGCTGACATTCAGATACTGATCTTCAAACGAGTTTTACAGAAAGAAGATCCAAGGGTGTTGACTATAGATAAATTTGATTACAAATTCACATTAAGAAGCCTACAATGCAGAACAGTGCTGTCTAATGACAGATATCAACAAAACAAAATTATTGTAATTTATGTCTTTCAATCTTCCAGACAAAATTAACCCTGCCTTTACCTATAAATTCAATGAAATCCAGACTAATTAAGCAGATCACAACAAAAAATCAAAATGATTATAAGGCAGCCCATCCTTACCTCATCCTCACTAAAGCCTTGTCCGGTCTTTGGAGTAAACATCATATCACCAGTAGCAAGTTCAAAAGCAGTGCAAGCAAACGACCACATATCAACAGAGTAGGAGTACCCGGCCTGCAATATCACTTCAGGAGCTCTGTACTGCCTCGTCTGAATCTCTTGGGCAAACCTCTTGTCAGCCCAACACGCATTTCCAAAGTCCACGACCTTGCACCGTAGATCAATCCCGTCAAGGTTTCTCTCAGATTTTTGAGCTCCTCCCACTTCTCCCATAGAAGCTCTTCTTTCCGAAATCTTAGCAACTGCCCTCCTTGCCCTCCTTTTCAACTTTTTCTCGATAAGATTCATGGTGACTCCACCATTTGGGTTTCCCTCGGGCTTCTCAAGAATCGGGGTGAGGCCAGACCTAACTGGGTCTTTCGTGGGATCAATGGTGGAAAAGAGAAGAATGTTTTCCGGCTTCAGGTCACTGTGGATTATACCAAGTTCTCTATGCAAGTAATCCAGACCAATCAATATGCACTTGCAGATCTCTCTGACTTTATTCAATCCCATGCCTTTGTAGCGATTGTATCTAATCAGCCGGAGTAAGCTATCACCAAGGAATTCAAGGACCATGCAAAGGTGCTGGCCATTCGGTCCCGTGTGCTTAAAATGGTCGATAAGTCTCACAACACACTTGGAGTTCGAAGGGTCACCCTTGGCAATGGCGGAAAGGACTTCGATCTCATGAAGGGCAGCTTGAGCAAATTGCGCTGCACTTTTTTGGATCTTAAGAGCAACATACCTCTAAAACACATCAACCCAAAAACAAAACAAGTAAGAATTACAAGAATTTGATTCTGTAGTCAAGACATAATTTCTCCTACAGTTACTTCACATTCATGGTTGGGGAAATACGAATCACTACATAATAAAATGACAAGTACTTAGTCACAAGGTAAGATCAGTTGTTCCTAGCTTTTAGTGGGCTACGAGGACGGTAATCATCATCGGCAATTGAAGAACCCGAGTCAGAGGGATCAGAGTCCGAGGCAAGCAAGGACTATGCTTGCAAACAAACATGAGTTCGCATAAATGGGTGTGTTTCGAGTGAAAGGAACTTCTCACAAGACATGGGTGATGGACAAAGGTGTAAAGTCAGGATGCCAAACTTTTATTTGGTCAGGTAAGATCAGATCCAAATTAGATTTTTATTTTATTTTTTTACTTTTTGTTTCAAGCTTAAGAGAGGATTTTTTGTAAATTTCCATATACAGACAGAGCTATAGAGATGAGGCAGAGAAAGCCAAATTATTCATAACGCATATACAGACAAGGATCATAATTGTCAGAGAAACGAAAACTACCGCATCTGTTATCCCATTTCTAAGCCAACAAAATATTTTAGGATAAATCAAAAGTACAAAATCTAACGAGCATTCAAATCCATAAAAGTACCAATCGAAAATTTTAAAACTTCATTTTTATTAAAATTATGAAAAAAAAAAATGAAATCTTCACGAGCATTCATATTTATGGGAAATGGATCAATATATGAAAATCAAAGATCAATCTTTGATTAAAAAAAAAGGTTTTAATTCGTAATTATATGCATGATTTAGAACCAAATAACAAAGATTCCGGCGATGTTCGTAAGAAAAACAGAGGAAAAAAGTGCAAAAATTGAAAAACAAAAAAAAAATGTATTGATAAGAGAGAGAGTCGGATGTTCATAACAAACAAGAATCAGAGAAAAAACATTACTGCATGAGATTTCTAGAGAGAGAGAGAGAGAGAGAGAGTACAGACAGAGGAGGAGGTGTCGTAGGCGAGCCAGACGGTGGAGAACTGACCCCAACCGAGCTTCCTCTGAGCGACGTAGCGACCACCGTTAAACTGATCGCCGACTCGGACGGCGTGGTAGCCTCCCTTTCTGTAGGAGTCGATTCCCTCGTCGTCCTCCTCCGATCCGGACGATGATGACGAGCACGACATCGTGAACTCCTAATCCTCCCTCCGGTGATCCACAGAAACGTCGATCCAACGATTAAAGATTTTCTTTCCTTCCTGATCCGATATTTTCCTGTTTGTTTAACGAGAAAAAACGAGAGAAAAAACAGAGGGATTTTCTCGTTTGATGTGAGATTTATTTTAGAATTTTTTGGGATCACTTTTTGGTTTGATTGGATTGTTCTAAATTTTTAGTTCTAGGAAGGGAAGGAGACCACAACAACACGACACATATATACATATACATATATACGAGTCACTCTTCTTTAATATCTCTCTCTCTCTCTCTACAGTACTTTGGTTTCGTGGCCTTCAACACAAGCCTCTCTCCACTTTTCTCTCGTTTCTTTTCTTTTTGAGATGTTTTTTTTTTTTTCTTTTTTCTTTTTTTGAGAATGATTCTGAAAGAGATGTATGTTTACAGTAATGTCTGATTGTAATCATTAAAAAAAAAAAAAAAGGGTAAATCTGAAATAGTTTGATATTCGTTAACTCCAATATAAAAGACTCCACTAATCAATATATTATATGGTATTAGACTTACCGTGATTTATATGAAATTAAATCTATTTTTTGAACAAAATTGAATTGGATTGTGTTGAATTTTACAGATGATGAAAATGAGCAATGAGATGACATCAAATATTAATAAATATTATTTTTGTTACAATAATATTAGGTACATAAATTATAATCTTAATTTTTAAATATCTCAATTCATATGACGGTAAGTTATCATCTTTTTAATATAGATGTTTTTAATTGATGTGACTATTATATTAATGAAAAAATGACCATTCACGTATCATGTAAAATGGGGTTGTGTTTTTAGCCTTTTTGTTTTTGTTACTGTTAAAAAAAGGGAAAAAATTGTGGTATAAACCCTTTTTTATATACCATATCAATAGAGCTCATTTTATAAATCGTTCGATGTATTCTAACAGTTGAGATTTTACTTATGCATGATAATTATTACGTACCTTAGCTCATAATATCATAACTAAGAAATTAAAAAATAAAAATCAAAGCAAAGCAAAGCAAAAAAATCAAAAACAAAAACAAAAACAAAACCCTAACCCTTCCACTTGTGGCTCCTACGATGG
This sequence comes from Ficus erecta, assembly GCA_008635985.1. Taxonomy (NCBI): domain Eukaryota; kingdom Viridiplantae; phylum Streptophyta; class Magnoliopsida; order Rosales; family Moraceae; genus Ficus; species Ficus erecta. The sequence goes on from BKCH01000040.1 coordinate 572,497, forward strand.
TGACTTCCACTTCCAATGACGGTGAAATCGTCCCCCCACCGACGGCGACCGAGACCCGTAAACCCCCCACCCCCCACCTGCGAAATCGCTAGACTCACGATGAATTCCCCCCCCCCCCCCCCCCCGAGCCCCTAATCGGCCAGCGCCCCCTTCCTGCCTGCGAAATCGCCAAAAGGCGAAATCCCCCCCCCCCCCCCCTCTCCCCCGCCAACCTTCCACCGGTGGCCCTAATTACAGATCAATTTTTATTTCTATTTTTTTACAAAAAATTTATTTTTAATTAAAAAATTGATAAAAATAAGGATTTCAATTTTTTATTTTTTAACTATAAAAAGGGGTTTTACTGCATATTCTCCCTAAAAAAAAATAGTAAAAGCTTTTGGTTTTGGGTTAGCTTTTTAGGTGAGGTGGGTGGTGGCCCTTCTTAGCCTCTTTAGCTGCCTCCACTCCTCATTGCTGCCCATTCCCCCACTCTGTTTTTCTTCCTATCTTTTTTTTTTTTTTTCCTTGCTTGCTTGCTACCAAGTACCAGGATTTTTTGGGTTGAATAATATCTTTGAAAATTTCTACATTATGAACTATTATTTTTTGATTACCCGTAAAAATTGTAGTTTTAATTATTGTATTAATTTTTCAACACTCTAATCAATAAACAAGAACAATTTATGCCACACATGTAAGCACTCACAAATCAAAAATCATATCATTAAAGATTAATCCAACATTTAAAATGATAACTTCTACCGATAACAATGATAACTCCCATCATAAAAACTCCAAATTAGTGATATTATGTAAGATTAAATACCATATTAAAATTGGATTCAAATAAGAAAATATAAATTTAACAGAGATTATAATACATATATTTAAAACTGTACATTAACAATAAAATATATATTTTTTACCTGATTAAAGAATTCTTTCAAGATTAATTTTTTATGTTCCGCTTCTGCCTTGCATGCTAATAATTTTTCTTTGAGTTTCGGCTGACCCATTTAGTCATTAGGTGGAGTGGATTACTCACATTTCTTATTGGTGGTTTGCCCATCCCTCATGGACGTTATCCATCCCTTCTTTTTTTTTTTTTTCTTCTTCTTCTTTTTCTGTCGACGTAAATTAAAAATACGCACACACAAACAAATGTATATAGTCAAAATACCTCATTAACATAAATGATAACAAAAACGTCATTTTTTAAAATTATTCATAAATAATATATTTTAACATATTTAAGATAAATAACATAATAACAGTAAATCGTCTATGTACAAAAATATTCATGAGATAATTTACTGTAAACATACTACGTAAATAAGATATACCTAAAAAAATTTTAAAAAAATGTTATTTACCACGTAAATTTTCAGAAAAATACCATTTTCGCCCAAAATTGACCTTTTACGACATTGGGCCACCATTGGGCCAAACAACCTCACGACCCCCACACTTTCCTTCGGGGTTGTTTATGGCCCATGAGCTGTGAGTTGTGACCACAACAAGCTTTCATCAGACTTCCTAGAATATTACATTTATATACATTCATAGGACAAACAGCTGTCTTGCCGTATGGCATCATTGTTTGTTTATTGATTTGCAATTTGCGTTTCCAATAGTAAATGAATGAATTGAATTTAGAGTTGAAAATGGACCATTTCCAATTTATCTCTTACTCCAATAATCATTCAACCGACCAATCAATATTATAAGTAAAAAGTCCAACTAAGAGACTCAACCATCTACATAGTAATCCCCAATAATGTACATTTGACAAAAATATGCATGAAATATAATTTAAAAAAAAAAACAAAAGAGAGAAACAATATTATTGAATTTGATTTTGATCAATCAAGCTTTGGGGGCGAAAATTTGGATGAGGGAAGACCAAGTACCGGAGACACCAATAATGAGGCCTAAAACCACAATAGAGGCGTCCAATAGCACCCCAAGCCAATCCAGCTCTTGCTTGAACACCATCAAGTGGAAAAATGCCGGCAACACAAACCCTAGCACCACGCACACGCTGCTCCCCACCAGCGATAGGAAGTCGGCGAAGTTCGGCACAAACAAAGCCACCAAGCTCACCACCAAAACCGCCACCCACCTCCCCCACAGGCAATACCTGCCATCGAAGAACCGCCTCTCCACCACCTCATACACCGGGTTCATCATCAGCGGCAGCGTAAAAAACAAGTTCACGCATAGTCCTACCTAGATACACGAAGGTTTGAACCATAAAACGAGTCATACCAAAATTTCAAAAGTAAACTAATAGTACAATAAATGTTATTGTTTCGAATTAGATATCTTAATTTTACATTTTTGGATTAGATGTTTTTTTCAGTAACAAGTAATCAAAACGTTAAATTTAATCAAAATCAAATTAAAATAAAACATAAAACTAATAAAAAGGTATACAGATTTAGTGGTTAATAAAATAACGAGGATAATTAAAAACAAAAAAACAAAAAAGGGTCCCACCTGCACGAGTGTGCTCACTAGTCCCTGGCCAAAGTTGGTGGTGATAATGTCTCTAGTTTCTTCCCCAAAAGCAAAGTAACCTAGAACCCCAAACCCCCCATACAACACAGCAATGAAGGCCATGCACAACCCCAACACTTTCCCAAATTTTTTCTTGTCTTTCGCCTCCGATTCAAGCGGCAATATCATTCCGATCCCTTCAAAGGCGTAGACAGCCACCCCGACCCCGTAGAAGAAAACCGATAGCCCCCCAAAGGCCTGCAAGGCCGGCCTTTGCTGGAGAAAGATGAAAACGTCCCCCACCATGACCACGCCCATGGCCGCCAGGTCGACCACGTCGGCGAATACGCTGAGCGGAGCCAAGTGGGTAAGCGTCGGGATCGAATTCAACCCGAGTTGGAAGGGGAAACAACCCCATATGTACAAAGACCGCGGAGAGTCCAAAAGGAAAGAGAGGGTGGTGGAGATGAAGATGAGGTAGCTAACGCAGAAGCCGGCTTGCGCAAGGACGATCATGATATCTACGGAGAACCGGCCAATGGGACCGCAGATGGCGAATCCCAAGTCTCCGAAAGACGCAATTTTGGAGTAGCCGAGGAGGCGGAGGCAGGAGTCATCGAGGCGGTGACGAGTGGTAACCAGGAGCATCATGCAGTGGTAAGTGAGGAAGGCCACGGAGAAGAGCATGAGGGAGCCGAAGAGCCACCCGGTCTTCATGAAGGTGTAAGGGAGGCCGAGGACGCCGGATCCGACGATGGCGATGAAGACGTTCGCGAAGGTCTTCCATTGCGACGACGACGACGACGAGGAGAGGCGCCGCGGGGACAACAGCGGCGTGTCTTCTCGCGGCGGCACCGTGCGGGATGATGAGCTTGCTAATTCCTCGTCAAATCCCATGTTAATTATGTCTGATTGAGGAACAAGTTTTTTTTTTTTTTTTTTTTTTCCGAAGAATTTAAGAGGAACAAGTTAGATTAGAAAGGTTGAGTGGTTCAAGAAAGCCAAATGTGAATTGGAAACTCTCGCTCCAGAGTAAAAGATACCCAACATTATCCAAATTCCAACTCTGAAAACGACATATTCCAGTACCTCTTCCCAATTCCACCGGCCAACCCTTTGATTGATTCGTCGAAATCTACTTTCTTTTGACCAAAAGCATATAAAGTTGAGAAATCACTGCTTTTAGCTCCTTTCCTTACTTTACTTTCTTAAAAAAAAAAAAAAAAAGATTAATTAATTAATTAAATTGGAGTTTGGATAAGTTCTGGTCTTGCAGTTTGTTTGTTTGTTTTGTTTTGTTTTGTTTTTGTTTTTTGGTTTTCACCACTGACAGCATCGAGTCCTCGCGTAACGAAGACACTAACAAGCACATGAAACTCAGGAAAAAAAAAATATTACGGAATATCAATGATGTTCAGTATCATATTAATAAAAAAGTGAACTTTATATTTTTAATATTTCTTAACATTTTAAAAAAAATAAAAAAGTACAAAAATGCAGAAAGGGACAAAATGAGCATATATGGTGAGAAAATGGACTAGAAAAGCTGTAAAAAGAAAATCTAGCCGCTTCCACAAGCAATACTCAAAATCTTCATATTGTTTTGGTTATCTCAAATATAGAGATATCTTGTTTTTATGATTTCTGAGATGTGCTTAGTAAAACCTAATTTTTTTGTCTCGTCATTTTCTTGTTTTAAAGCATAACTATATGTTCAAATCTAATCCTTATCATATTGAGCACCGATAGATATTAAGAAAAATTTTATCATGAATATTTTAAATTGTTAAGTGTCTAGATTCTGTAAATTCTATAAAATTAAAATGATTACTTTGTCTCTGTTTTTTTACTTTTTTTACCCCTAACTAAAAGTTTGTGAAACATTTTCCTATCATAATACATTAAAAATACATTAAATATTGTCAAAGTTCTGTTCAGCACAATTTACAAGTCATAGAGAGTGGGGGAGAGAAAGGCAAATAATACGGAAGCTAAAAAAATTAAACATCATATTTATGCAAATATTAAAATAAATAAACAAATTTCTATTTACATCTAAATTATTCTTAGAGTAATTTAATTAATAATCAAGTAAATCTATGTATTTATTGATCTTATATATATTCTTTATTTGGTGAACATAATTGCTTAATAAGTCTATGTTTTTAAATTTGACACTGAAAATTTGATTCACCTATGAACTACTATATATATTTTGAGAGAACACTAACTATAAGAAGATCAAATATGAACTACTATATATTTTTTTTTTGGAGAGAATACTAACTATAACCACGATCATTATATATAATGTAACACTCATAGGGTGGATAGGATAGCAGAGAAGGGTGGAGCCTTCCTTAGCCTCTTTTTTCGTCCACTCAGATTCGATTCCCATGAAATTTCGGTAAGATTCCTGCTCTAGATTTGACAGTGGATGCATTAGGTTGATAATGTTCTGGATAGGACTTGAGTTGACGACTATAAGAGACTGGGTTAGAGACTAATCTCTTCGTTACTATTCTTAGAGAAGTGGATCCTGCCTGTGAGGCTGAAAATGAGACGATGAGAGGGTCATGATCACGGCTTTTTTTTTCTAAAAAAAATATATATATTTATAAATAGTATTTTTTTTTAAAGGATAAATAGTATATTTCGTTCAACAATTTCATAACTATGTTGTTTAGTTGTTTTATCTCCGTATATTTCGTATTTAAAAAGAAAAAAGAAAAAAAAAGAAAAAAAGAATAGGCGCAAAGAGAGCTCCAATGGGCTTTCAAAATGGGCTTGAAACAGATGGCTTGGATGGCTCGGTTTGGCCCACATTTCAGTCCATAAGAGAAGGGAAGAGGTGGGGCAAAAAGCTCACTCCGATCATCATCAATGGCGACCCTAAAGGAGATCCTAACGCGGCGGCCAGTGGCGGCGACGATCAGGCTGACGGTGCCGGCGGGAGGCGCACGGCCGGCTCCGCCGGTGGGGCCGGCGCTGGGGCAGTACAGGTTGAACCTTATGGCGTTCTGCAAGGACTTTAACGCCCGTACGCAGAAGTACAAGCCCGACACTCCCATGTCCGTCACCATCACCGCCTACAAGGACAACACCTTCGACTTCATAGTCAAGTCCCCCAAGGTCAGCTGGTACCTCAAGAAGGCCGCCGGCATCGAGAGCGGCAGTGGCCGCCCCGGTCACGTGGAGGCGGCGGCGCTGTCGGTCAAGCACGTCTACGAGATCGCCAAGATAAAGCAGTCCGATCCATACTGCCAGTACATGCCTTTGGAGTCCATCTGTAAGTCAATCATTGCGACGGCGAGTTCCATGGGGATTAAGGTTGTTAATCACTTGGACGATTGAAATTTCGTGCTTCAATTTTGTTCTTTTTTTTTTTTTTTCTTTTCCTGGAAGAATCCTAGGGTTTTGATTGGGAAATGAGAAAGTTTAGAAATTTGAATTTCCCTTGTGATTTTGTGCTGTTGTGTTAGATTTTTTTTTTTAGACCCTTTGAATGTTTGAATCCAAATGAAGAAGATTTGGTTGATGAGAAATTATCACATACTATTGAAAGACACTTCATTCCTAGAATTTCTGCAACTGCAATGAAGCTAAATTCTTGTTGAAGTTTGATGATTCATTTCCTAAGTTAGTGTTAGAATTGAGACCTTTTTATGTTAAATCCGGATGATGTTTGTTTGGTTAATGTCAAAAGAAAAAAAAAAGAAACTCATAAACGTGGTTGTAGGTTTAGTCGAGTGATAATTTAAGACCTACCTTCAATGTTGAGGATTAAAGTTAGAATTCCTTCGTTTCCAAGTTCAAAACAGAAAACACGCGAGTGGGAATAGGATGCATAGATGACAGACACAACAAATTTGAGATTGGATGGAAGGAATGGAATAGATGATACATATGTGTAGATATTCCATGTAAAATTAAGCACTACACAATGATAGTTGAGAGTTACGTCAGGGCATATGGGCTACCACCAGTGAAATCAGCGGGAGATGGCGAAAACACGATGCTCGTGGTGGTGGTGGTGGTGGTGGCAAGAAGTGCGCGTGGTCAACTAACAAATGCCACATTCTTAATCAAGTGTTTGGCTTGTACTTTTGTTATGCTGCTGCAACCTTGCAAGTTTTTTCTTTTCTTCATTTATTTTACCATCACACGCAAAATGATGTGGTTCTTGAATATGATTTCTTGATTTACCGAGAGGTAATTCACGGATTCATGTACCTTTTCTTTTCTTTTTTCCAAAAAATAACTTGCACTCAGATTGATTGAATTTGTTGCTGAAATATCGGTGTTAAACCCGGAACAAAACGAATGAAGCTCAAACTCACACACATGTTTCCCAACGGAAAACCCCTTTTTCTCTTTTTGACCAAAAACAGCCTCAAAATCCTTAACTTGATTTGTTTGAGTCTTCAAGTCTGACGGCTGATTTCTTCTTCTTCATGGACAAGCCCTGTGCCAAAACACGTTGGTAGATTTTTCCTTTTCAAGTCCAACATTCACCACTCAGATCAATAGCTCATGTGAATCTTGCCCACACTATGTTTTGGTCCCACTTTCAGGCATAAAAATGATCCAGTGAAATATCACGATTATACACCATTGAGTAGAAGATGACCTTGGAGATTGTTATTATTATTGTAATTTTTTACTATAATTGTACAATACTTCACCACTCTTGGAAGCTAGAAGTGGCCATTAGATGAAGTCAACTTAGACCATGTTCGACTCTCATTATTAACCCCACCACCCACAACTTTTTCTAGGAAATTACCATTTTCATTTCTTCTACTTTTTACGTCATTCTTATGTTTAGACTTAAGGTCAGGTCTTGTTTGGTTCTCCATCTCTAACTCAAAAATTCCAACTTGATTTTTGTCTTTTTCTGAAAGAGGCAATAGAAATTTTAACTAGTTTTTTAAAAAAATTAACTCCAACTTAAAAGTTTCAACTCAAACCTACCAACCAGACATACCATGTGTGTGTGTGTTCTTTTCCTTGGTTGCTGTCAAAACCAAATGGAAGTCACAATTACAAATTTCAAAGGAACTAGAATTTCTCATCTATAAAAAGAAACCCTTTGCTTTTTTCTCCAAGGGCTCAATGGAATGTAACTTAATTTTGGAACCTATGTGTTTTTTTTTTATTATTATTATTTTTTATTTTTTTCAGATAAGAAGGGCAAATGAATCTTAGAAGTGTCAAACTAAAACAACGGGTGAGTTAGCACTACCAAAATATCCACACAAAAGAAAAAAAATATATCTTGCTTTTTTATTTTTTTATTCCATTATCATGTCATTGAACTTTTTAGAATCTGAAGTCCGTCTTTCATTTGTAGATTTCAAACCAAGAGTAAACCAGTTCACATCTGCTGGTTTTTAGATAATGGGTTTGCTGTTTTCTCATTGTAACTTGAGTTTGGCTGGTGCTTATATATAGTTATAATTTCTTCCGGTTTTTTCACTTCTTGGGTTTAGTTTCTTTTCCCTTCTTGTTTTTGGGCTTGAGGTGGTCAATGAATTCTATTCTCCTATTCTTTTACTTTTCTAGCATTATCAGTATTTAAATTCAAACACACTATTCCAACTCATTTAAAATAAGTTAATCTCCTTATTACATTACATTTTCACATACAGATATATATATATATATATATATGAAAAAAAAAATTTCTTACATAACTTTTGGATCCTTTTCAGAGTGATAACCACCAATATGAACACACCGTGGCTTGTGCTCTTGTTGGTTTTCTTCAATGGAGTTTCATCGGATGTGACGAGGCACGACGTATCAAGAAGACCTGATGTTGTGAACATTGGAGCTCTCATTTGTTTTGATTCCAACATTGGCAAAGTTGCGAAAGTTGCTATAAATGCTGCAGTAGATGATGTGAATTCCAACCCAACAATTCTCAATGGAACCACGCTCAAAGTTGCTATGCAGGACACTAAAACCAGCGATTTTCTTGGCATCGTCGAAGGTACCTATATATAACATTCGCGCTTAGTTTAAATCCTTTACACTTTATTATTATTATTTTTATCTTTAAAACTTGGATGAGTGTGAAATTATCGTTAGGCCAAACTTGAAACCAGAAAAAAAAAAATACACACACACATATTGCATTTCTTTGAACTACGTTTTAGTAAACTCGATTGAATTGCCTCTCCTTTTCTTTTGCCTTTTTTTCTACAGCTTTTCGATTTATGGAGAATGACACAGTGGCCATAATTGGGCCACAGTTTTCGGTCACGGCTCATGTGATCTCACACATAGCAAATGAGCTGCAGGTGCCTCTGCTGTCATTTGCAGCCACAGACTCCACACTGGCACCGCTTCAGTTCCCTTACTTTGTGAGGACAACACAGAGCGATGCCTATCAAATGGCCGCAGTGGCTGAACTTGTCGGCTACTACGAGTGGAGAGATGTCATTGTGATCTATGTAGATGATGATTTTGGGAGAAATGGGATTGCTGCATTGGGAGATAAGTTGGCTGAGAAGCGCTGTAAAATCTCTTACAAAGCACCTTTAAGCCCAAAAGCCAGCAAGGAAAACATAACCAATGTACTGATTAAGGTCAGTTATCAGGAGTCTCGTATTTTAATCCTGCATATCTACGCAAGTTGGGGTCTAGATGTACTTGATGCGGCGAAGAATCTGCAGATGATGGAAACCGAATACGTTTGGATTGCAACGGATTGGCTGACTACCATTTTGGACACAGACTCTTCAACCCTCTCACAGAAAACAGATAGCATTCAAGGGGTTCTTACCTTGCGTATTTACACACCGGATTCTGACCTTAAAACCAAACTTGTTTCCAATTGGAGCAACTTGGTAGGCAGAGTGGGCAATGACTCTTTCGGGCTAAACACGTACGGTTTTTATGCTTACGACTCGGTTTGGCTTCTTGCCAGAGCCATTGAATCATTCTTCAATCAGAAAGGAAACTTCTCCTTCTCCAATGACTCAAGCTTAGTCGAGTTGCGTGGAGGGAACATGAACCTTGATGCAATGAGCATCTCCAACGGAGGCCAGCTCTTGCTGCAAAGCATTAGGGATGTCGACACAACTGGTGTGACTGGTCCACTCGCGTTCAACTCAGATATGGACCTCGTCGATCCTGCTTATGAAGTTATAAACGTGATTGGCACCGGCATTCGGACTATTGGTTACTGGTCTAATTCATCTAGCTTGTCGATTCTGCGTCCTAAGGAACACCAAGGAAAGCGTCCCAATGGTTTTAACTCGAGCCAGCAACTATATAGTGTCATATGGCCCGGACAAGTAACAACGAGACCACGTGGCTGGGTTTTTCCCAACAACGGAAAGAAGTTGAGAATCGGAGTCCCAAACAGAATTAGTTATCGCGAATTTGTCTCGCGTTCGGAGGGCCCTGATGCGTTCACTGGCTACTGCATAGACGTGTTCACTGCTGCACTGGAGCAGTTGCAATATGGTGTCCCATATAAGTTTGTCTCACACGGGGACGGCCATACAAATCCCTCCACCATAGATCTTCTGCGCTTGATCACAACGGGTGTAAGTAATTACTGTTTTGTCACATTTTTTTAACCTACTACTAGTTATATTTTACTTTCATGATATCATAACGTTTGTCCTTTTCATGAAACTGTCGTGCAGGATTTTGATGCAGTGGTAGGCGACATCACAATCACGACAAGCAGAGCGAAGATGGTGGATTTCACGCAGCCATACATAGAGTCAGGGCTAGTGGTGGTTGCGCCAATTAGAAAGCTCAACTCAAGCGCTTGGGCATTTCTGAGACCCTTCACTCCTATGATGTGGTGTGTCACCGGTGTTTTCTTCCTTATTGTGGGAGCAGTTGTTTGGATCTTGGAGCGCAAGACAAATGAAGATTTTCGGGGCCCTCCAAGGAAACAAGTCGTCACAATCATGTGGTGAGTTCTTAATTCGAAATATTTTACAGATTAGATGCCTTTTAAGATAGGGTTATATCTTCACAATTCCCGACCGCTGATGATTTTTGTATTGGATTTGCAGGTTTAGCTTTTCGACTTTGTTTTTCGCCCACAGTAAGTGAGAATCATAATTATATCAGAAGAACCTAGCCGCAGAAGCAAACTTAATTATATTTTGATTGCATTGGTTAACGACGATTAACATTTGTAGGAGAAAGAACCGGCAGCACTCTGGGGCGCTTTGTGCTGATCATATGGCTATTCGTTGTTCTTGTGCTGAACTCCAGCTACATTGCAAGCCTGACCTCAATCCTCACAGTGGAACAGCTCTCTTCTCCGGTTAAAGGCATTGAAAGCTTAGCGACGGGCAATGAACCTATAGGTTTCTTAAAGGGCTCATTTGCCGAAAATTACCTAACCGACGAGCTCAACATACACAGGTCCAGGCTAGTTCCTCTCAACTCGCAAGAAGAATATGATGAAGCCTTGAAGAAAGGCCCCAGCGGCAGTGGCGGCGGCGTTGCTGCAATTGTGGACGAGCGTGCCTACATGGAGGTCTTCCTCTCTACGCGGTGCGAATATAGTATCGTTGGTCAAGAGTTCACCAAGATGGGTTGGGGCTTTGTAAGTGCATAATACGCCTTCTTCATCTATAGTTATCATTTTAAACACGTAGAACTAGTCTCATTATGAAACGTAATTAAGATAAATTACTTAAGTAATTCTAATTTCTATATTGGATCCTCACCAACAGGCCTTCCCGAGGGACTCGCCATTGGCAATCGACATGTCCACAGCGATCTTGAAACTATCGGAGAACGGGATTCTTCAGAGGATCCATGACAAATGGCTGATGAGAAGTGCCTGCAGTTCGGAGGGTGCCAAGCAAGACGTGGACCGGCTTCAGATCAAAAGCTTTTGGGGGCTATTCCTGCTAAGCGGGCTGGCTTGCTTTGCTGCGCTACTTATGTATCTCATCAAAATGCTGCGTCAGTTCTCCAAGCATTCCGTTCACAACACTCAATCCGGTGGCCTTCGCTCCTTTCTCACTTTCCTCAACGAAAAGGAGGAAGCGTCACCGAGCCAGTCCAAGAGAAGGCGAACCGAGAGAGCCTCTAATAGAATAGCTCACCAAGATGGTGCTGTCAACTACTTAGATGTTAGAGTTTAAAGACTCCTCTACTCGGTTATACTCTTTTAGCTCAACAAAACAGTTCTGAAGGTATAAACCACTGTTGCTCTAATCGGTTCACTTTAGTTTGAATTTCATGTAAGGAAAAAAAAAAAAAAAAAGAAAAAACCAGAGGGAAGAAAGGAAAGAGAAATAATAGTTGGATTTCATGTAATTGTTGCTCATTGTAATTATGTAAACTAAACGTAATGCAAGTCTGGTTCTGTTGTGGGTCTTCTCCTCTCTAATACAATATATATATATATATATATATAAATATATATACACATATTATACATAAATTACATAAATATGTATGTATGTCTTTACATCTAATACCTCCGGTTGGATGCTCACCTTTCATTCCTTTTTGTTTCCCTTCCAATGTTTAAATTTCCTCATGTCTAAAATATGGCCTATCTTAAACAATTAGGTTTTTGGTGCTATTAGCCAACTTTTAAAGAAAAGACAGTTTAGTTGCTAAACTTTTTTTTTTTTTTTTTTTTAAGTTCGTTTAGTCCCTGAACTTCGTAATTTTGACAGTTGTGATCCATAAGACTAGCACAATAAACAGCGCACAAAAAACAAAAAAACTTTTTAAAAAGAATTTTCAAAGACATTGAGGTGTATATATATATATATATATATATTTTCAGTATACATGACTGTTTTTGTAAAATTTTAAGTCTACCCATAAGCGCCTTACTATCACTGTTGAATTTCAAAAATCTATTATCAATTTTTAGTTCTAACAATATCATCATTAACCCTGTACAATTTTTACGTGGTAATTTTACTGTGTATAAGAGAATGAAGAGAAAGTGAAAAGTCAAGAAAGTAGTATAATAAATCTTGGTGCGATTAGAGAATGAGTTTGGATAAAAGCTCTCAGGTTCAAAATCTAAGAAATATTTTCGTTTCTCTTCGATAAATAGGAATGTAAAAAAAATAAATTAGTAGTGAATCATTTACGAGTAAATATCTTAATATTCATATTTAAGACAACATGAAGTCCTAACACCACAAACTATATACGCCAAATAATATGTATATGTACATAACATCATGAAATTCTAATGGTCAAGTGCACAAGAGAAATTTAACTTTATAATTTAAATTTAAATTTCTTTGATCACTTTTACTTTTAAATTTAAGGGTGTTTTTGGTATTTTAAATATAAAAATAAAGTATTAATCGAGAAATTATATAGATTTATGTACTTATAAATGTAATTCACTAATATAAAAATGTAAAATTTTAAAATAAAAACAAAATGCAATGGTATAAAAATATCAATAATACATAATCATAATCTTTCTTTTTAAGGATAACTTAGGCTTTTTAAGATCAAAATTAAGTATTGATCGAGAAAGAATATAAATTTAGAGGGGGTGTCTACTATCCATCACTAGTTAAATTGAGTTAAATTGAAGGACATCCTTGAAAATGAATGTGGACCATAGAGCTTAAAATGGACAGGTAAGATCTTATAAGTGGCAGTGAAGTGGGGGAGGGAACCCTCTAGCCTAGGTACCGGTTAAACTCTTTTATTTTAAGCAACAAAAACGATAAAGAGAAGTCGTTGGGGACAGGGAGAGTTCAGCTATTTATTTATTATAATAATAATAATAATTATTTTTTTTATTGTTTTGGTTTACACAGATCAACAATTGAGAGCCATCAATGATCCCATCAATAGTCCCAATATAAAATTTACTACGTAAACTTCACTTGTTCATATAATTAATTAAATACAAGTAATATGAATGTTCAAAATTTATAAGTAAAAAAAAAAGTCAACCAATGATCATATTAAAAATATCACAATCGTGTTAAATAAATTATTATTGATAAATTATTAAGTTAAATAAATTATATGAGTTGGCACAATTAATAAATAGATAATGTTTGGGTTTAAACTTTCTAATACGTTTCATAAATAATTACATGCCCCTTTTTTTTTTGCACCTTTGGATTAAATTTTATTATACACATTACCTATAAATGGACTGACACAAAAACAACGTATGGTTGCCAACCTATGTCTGATTACATTTTACCTTTATGTTAGAGAGAGAGAGAATGAGATAGTTTTGTGGTTGTCGTATAGCTGTCTGGCATGCAAACGGTATACCTAGCGGTTTAAAATATATATATATATATATATATATATATCGGGGATACCAATTTTAATATGAAAACAGTAATTAACAATAATAATGGTAATGAACATGGTTAACCTCTGCTTGTTGGCTGGTTTTAAAAAAAATTATATGTTTTTATGACATTTTAACCATATTTACATCAGCATAAGTCTCCGGGGTAATGCTACGTACACTTAAAAAAACAAATATAACTTAGAAAATCACCATTATGTTACTATTTTAGATTGAAAAAAAATTAAAAAAAAAAAATCAAATTCCAATTAAATACAAACTATATCTTAGTATGAAGCCACCCAAATATCTAAAAAAAAATAAATCTAAAAACTAAAATAATAAATAACATGTGCTAGCTAGTATTAGTCAATCAACATTACTAACTAATAATTAACTTTTTAATTTCCTTATTTTTTTAGTGATAAAAATGTAGTTAGTAAGGACATTTGTTTACTATGTTTATTTTTTTAAAAAAGTACATTTGTATACTAAACAATAAGTTAAGTTTAATGAAAAGTTAACATAGGCACAAATATACATAAAATAAATACATAACATATGTATATCGAAACAAAAGCAGGGTGGAGGTATTTCCCCTATCGTCACCCGCTGTTAATTCAGGGAAAAGACTCCGTCTCCAATCCCATTCTCATATTTGAATATTGTATATCGAGGTGGATGCGGGTTGGAGGTATTTCCCCTATCGCTACCCCCGTTGTTAATTTGGGGAAAAGACTTCGTCTCGAACCCCATTTTCATCTCCAAATATTGTACCATTCATATCATGTTTGGATTGAAGTTCCATATGATCCCAATCCTGCGGGAAATATTGTCATCCTTGGTTATAAAGTTTAAAAAATCTTGGTAAATAATTGCATATATCACACAGGTCAGATACATTTTTTCTTTACAGTAATCTTATACGTGCTTTAAAGAATGCAGTTCATATTATGCATGTTTTATCTAAATATTATTCTCTTAAGTATTTATGCTATGACATCGTCTAAAGAAACATGAATAAGGACATTAACTTTAAAGAATAAATGAAATATATTTTTTGGTTTACAACTATAATCCTTGATAATATATTGATTTATTAATTTATCAGATAATCTATTATATTTTACCCACAACGACTGATTTCAAAATGGTTTAGATAAGTAATAAGTAAATAAAGAATTGAAAACTTGACAATATATTCTATTTAAATCAATCAATTGATTTTGTAGTTTCCAATTACAAAATATGCCATATAGGTGAAGGATGGTCCTTCACGAAAGATATTAGCATGTGCCTAAATTTATATATTAGGCCAAACATGATGATATATAATTGTAAAAATTAAAAAATATATATATATTTTTGAATAAAAACAAAAAAAACAGTAAAAAAATGTATAAAATTATCGGAGAGCATCATGAAAGTCGTTTGGTTTTCATCGTACGGTCCAAAATTGTTCTCTAGGGAGCAGGGACCCAAGTTTAAGAGGGGGGAGTTTGAACCTAATATTTTCCAACCAAAAAAAAAAAAAAAAAAAAAAAAAGCCCCAAATTTTTGAACCTAAAATTACAGACAGCATCAAATCTGGGCTGGAAACACGCAACTCGCCGACGCAAGCCCACCCTGACGTTTCTTCGCTCCGTCTTGGAATCCTTGCAGTGCTCCTAGGTTGGAATTGTGTGTGTGTGTTTTTTTTTTTTTTCCTGGGATTTTGGCTTTTGTGTATAAAAATATAGCTTCAAGAATGAATTTTTCTTGTTCATCTCAAGTCTCCAAGACTGAATTTTTCATACATATTTATACTTATATATGTATTAGTGATATACCCATGTGATTTTCAATCCTATTTTTCAATAATATTTAAATTTTGTTCATATCATAGTGACGGAGATCAAGATAGGAATACAGGGATGAATTTATTTGGTTGTTGTCATAAATTTAGGAGTATTTCAGTCAACATAGGATTATTTATTACTACTATTGGAATATCCTGAAATGATTATAAAATTTATCTTACGGGGGACTTAGATTTTCTTTTCCATCAGATTTCTTTAGGTTTTGGTTCCTATTTGAATGGGATATTTTCTGTCAAGTTTAGTTAGAGTTTGATTAATAAAATTGTACCGTTCATAGTTTTAATTATTTAAGTTTTTGTTATGCAATTATTCTCAGTATTTCTGGAATCAACGACCTCCACGCCCTTCTCCTAGAGTGACCATGACAATAAGAAAGATTACGTCCCATGATGGTACCCGAATCTGCAACGACACCACTGATGGACAAATCCGAAGATCGTGCATAATGGATATTCCGACGGAGGTGTTAGTCAAAAACATTCTTATGAAACTCCCATTGAAGAGCCTTGTATCATGCAAGCGGGTATGTAAGAGTTGGCGCAATCTGATTTTGAACCCACAATTTGGTAAGATGCACTACTCTGTGCAACCCAAGTATACCTCTCTTTTGATTCAAGGCAACGGATTCTTTTATCTAATGGAGCAGCCTGAGGATGAATTCAGTTATAAGCTCCGTAATAGGAGCGAGATAGAACTCAATAGTACTAGACTGAAGATTCCACTTTTCAGTACCCATGTTAATGTGTTTAATAGTGTTTCCCAAGATCCTGATGATCATCCCCAAGGGAAGAATATTTTGATCAATAGATTTATGAAGCCAGAAGATCAAAAGTATCAGATTTTGAATTCGTTGAATGGCTTGCTTTGCTTGGCAGCTGGACAGTCGAAAGAACCTGTGGCTGTTTGCAATCCTGTCGTGGGAGAGTTTATGGCTCTTCCAGTTAGGCCTCGCATTGATCAATCACATCGACGGATCAAGTACGAGGTTTTTAGAACTTGCGGTTTGGGTTTCAGCCAAAAGCATAATCAATACAAGGTGATTAGAACATTTGATCTGTACTTGGCAAAGGATCCCGATTCGTGTGATTTTACTAACCAAGGTACATGGGGCGAGGTACTTACTCTTGAGACGGGTTCGTCATGGAAGAGTGTTGGTAGTGCTCCCAACACTAGAGAACTAAGAATGCTCCATTCTCCCACCTATATTCATGGAGCTCTTCATTGGCTTTCTAATTCCATGAATAATAACTCTATAGCTTATTTTGATTTTGATAACGACAACTTTGGCTTCCATTCTCTTCCACCACTACGCTATTTAAAACGCACGCCACTGCTGACTATCAGTGTCTTGGAAGATTGTCTTTGTCTATGCGATTTCACTTCGTATTGTTATATCGATGTTTGGATAATGAAGGAATATGGGGTCTCCAAATCCTGGACCAAATTACTTTCCGTTGATATTATTCGTCAGGGATACTGTTGTGGCTATTATCTACCTTTAAGCTACTCAATTGAGCGTGGAACATTACTTTTGTTTCATAGTGGCAATGCACTGATTTATTATAACCTAGGGCTCCTCTACATCAGAAAATTTCAGGGTTGTGGCCCTCATGAGTTTGAGTTCCAAGCTATTGTTCATACTCCAAGCTTAATCTCGCTCAAAGATATAGCGAATTCAAGGTACTGGTGACGATATTTGGTGGTTGTTGTTGTTGTCGTTGTCGTTTTTTTTTTTTTTTTTTCAATTACCTATACAGTATGAACTTGTGCTAATCTTCATGTTGTATTTCAGCGACTAATACGGTGGCCGCCTCACCCTGCGATGCCCAGCTGCCTGCGTATGCATTGAATGAAGCTGAGAAATATTTCACATCTGATTACAAAACTATCAAGGACAAACTTTTTTGGTTCTGGTATAAGTGGTAGATCATACTGTAGGGAATGTTTGTTAGTCTTTTTTTTTTTTTTCTGCGACTTAATTTTTATAGATAGTTTCGCTAAGCATCTACTTAAGCTATTCCAAATATAAATAAATTACACACACACATATATATAAGTTGTATATATGTGTGTATGTACTTACATCTAATACCTTAGGCTGGATCTTCACCTTTCATTCCTTGTTGTTTCCCTTCCAATGTTTAAATTTCCTCATGTATCAACAATGGCCTACCTTAAACATTTAGGTTTTTGATGCAATTAATCCTTTGCTAAACTCTTTTTTAAGAATTATAGCATTTAACATAGTTTATATGTACTTTTAAAAATTATAACATGTTTTTTAAAGATGATGAATACTATAATTTTATGGGTAAATCCTTCAATTTTCTATTAAATAACATATTTACAGGGTAAATAATAATAGGCTTTCATGCCGCCGACGAAGATGTCGAGGAGAGAGTCGCAGTAGAGGGAGGAGTTGTAGGGATAATTTCAGTATTTTCGTGTATGATTAATAAAAATATGCTATTTATTACTAGTTTTTAAAAATTATGCTATAATTTTAAATTAGATTATCTAAATATGCTATTTGGCGCTTTCTCAACTTTTTTTACTCGTTTAGCCTTGAACTCGGTAATTTTGACCGTCAAAAAATAAAGGTAATCATGTGCATAAAAAACTAGAATTTTTTTTTTCCTTTTTTTGTAGTATAGTCTAATGGTAGAATTTGAATAGTCCATTCTCAAGTTAAAAAAAAAAAAAATTATAACTTATTTAAAAGAATTTTCAAAGAGGTTGAGGATATCATTTTTTTTTTCATCATGACTGTTTTTGTAAATTTTAAATTTCTACTGTGCTTAATTACCTCTGTTAAATTTCAAAAATCAATTTTAGTTCCAGTTTCAAACTTCAAGATCAATCGACATCATTAACCCTATAAAATTTTGCATGGTAATTTTACAGTGTAAAGAGAAGAGGAAATGAAAAGTCAAGAAAGTAGTTTAATAAATCCTGATGGGATTAACCCATCGGATGAGAGGGAAAGAGTTTTAAATAAGAGCTCCCAAATTCAAAACCTAATAAATGTTTTTGTTTCTATTTGATAAATGGGACTGTTAAAAAAAAAAAAAAGTATTGAATCATCTATGAGTAAAAGTCGTCATATTGATATTTTCCGTATCTCTCACAAGAGAAGAAAAAAATTTCTTTAATATCTGCCTTTGGCCTTTGTGTAATCTTCATTTAGTAGCCAAACATCGTTTATTTAAAATAAGACAACACGAAGTACTAATACAACAAACTTTATGCGCCGAATAATACGTATTTGTACATATCATAATATTACTTTTTTTGTGCATTATGAAACGTAATAACAACGGTAAGAATGGTGGTTGCTTATTTTGGAGCTTTTTAATAAACAGACCCCCACTAGGCACTGGCCTCTCTCTCTCTCTCTCTCTCTCCTATTGTTGGAAGAAACCAAAAAAAAAAAGTTAAAAGAGTTTGTTGAAAAATATATATATTGGGATTATTTAATATTAAATTTAGATTTCATATTATACATATATATATATATATATATATACATACACACACATGACATGGTTGAGACTTACAGTCAACTGGGTGGTAATAAAATAGTTGAATATCAATATCATCCACCAACATCCCAAGTAACAAAGACTACTCCCCATTGCTTTTGAAATATCTTTGAAAGCATTCTTCTTCTTTACAGTACCTACTCATAACTTTGTATACTTCAATTAAGAGTCTCGGGAACCGACTCGCGAAATAGCCGTCGAATCCTTCGGGTACTGGCCCTACAAGTTCCTGCAATAGCAACCACAACAAGTAAATATTGGGATTAGATGCGCCAAACCCGAAGAATCCAGGGTTAAATATGCATGACGTGTGTGAGAAAGACGGTGTTTAACCTGAATTCCTTTCGGAAGTTCTCTATAATGGTTCAACTTGTTCCGCATGACTCGCAATAAGTCTCGGACACTGTCATACTTATAGCGTCTGTATAGGCCGATATCAGCAATAAATGAAGGTTCCATCTTTTCATTCCATTTTGCATCAAAAGCTGTGGTTGCTATACTTTCAAGAGCTTGCAATAGACCAGAGCCAGTCTGTCTGTCTTCAAGTTCAACTCTGTCACTAGTGTCGCGAAGAAATGAAAGCCTCGTCTCTGAGTTCCAGAACAGAGGATGCTGCAACACCTCCAACGCCTTTGGCCTGAGAAGGATAACAAGATTTTTCATCAATGTAACTATATAAAAGAGACAAGAAAAACCAATTTGCTGTAAGGATTAGAAAGATTATCTTAGCCTTTCATTTATCTACAATCCAAGGAACCGAACTTGTAGCAGGATTTGTTCTGAGACTAATTAGGCTTACAAATTTGTATTTAATATGACAAAATTATCGTGGTAGTTCACGAGATACAAATCCTACCTAGGTTGATGGATGTCAACACAAGGATTGTTGGTTTCAGATGCAAATCAAAACGTTATGATATAAAAAAAAAATGACATATTAGATTCAGAATTGGGGCTACAAAAGTACATAGCTAGCGGAACTATTAATTGGTGCAATGTTCTTCGCCTCTTGTAGTTTAACGAACTACCGCCTTTCAATGAAGAATCTAATTTAAACCCTACATAAGTAAAACACATCGCCACAAATTGTGAAATTACACTAATAATTCAAGTGGAAGGAAAGGATGATCCACCTCAACTCAGGGTCAGGATTTAGCAAACGAGAAATAAGATCAATGGCCTCAGGTATATCCTCCAACAAGAACAGGTCCATCTTGTTCTTTACGACATTTACATCACGCCAAAGACGGTCACCAAAAGGATGTCTACCGCCAGTGATGCAGAAAAAGAGAACACAGCCCAAACTAAATAAATCCACCGCCCGTGTTTGCCGTCCATGAAGAAGCTGCTCGGGTGCTTGCCAACCAGAACTGCCACAACCTACAATAAAATCACACATATGATTGAAAACAAACAAATATTAGTCAACATCAAGGCAACTAAGCTGTCAAAATTCAGTTGTGCCTGATGCAAATTTCCTAGCCTGGGTTTCGGATATATATATATATATATATTTTTTTTTTTTTGGGGTGAAGAAAAACATTAGAAAGCATCAATTCACAGTGGACATAACCTACTCCACGTATAGATTTCAAATTCTATCATAGTTGATTTTGGATTTTCTCGTTGTGCATTGGAGATTAGATTTGATGTCGGAGAAGAGATACAGAGAGGCTGGGAGGGCAAGGAAGATGATAAATGCACATAAAACAATACGTTTATTCAAAATTATCTCAAAGTCCGACACATCAACACTGAATAAGCCTATTTATAGGTGGGATTTGCAGCACAATTAGGAAGTTCAAAACCTAACATATAATACAACTGAAAATAAAAATGTTCGCTTGCATTTGGTTCGCCGGTTGAAGATTAAATTTTTAAGTTAGAGTTAGTTGACATTTTAAAAACTCATTATAAATTTTGTTGACTTTTCAGAAAAAAAAAACAAAAACTGAGATGAAAAAATACAGTTAGTTGGAGTTGAACTTGAATGCCAAACAAAGTTTTCATTCAGATAACAAGTAAAATCCTAAATAATAAATATTTGAGGTAATTCAAAAATCACTATATTCTGAAATAAGTATAGAATATCATGATCTCGGTGAAGGTTATTCTAGAACTACTAAGAAGATTATAGCTAGACTAAGGTAAGAACTAACTCGGTTGTAAAATAAAAAGTGCATAGGCAAATTGTGTATTATAAGGAAATGAGGAACTTGCCAGTAGCAAGCCGACCCAAGGAAGACATATCCCCGAGAAGGCGTTTACTTATGCCCATATCGGAAAGCTTTGCACATAATGATCTTTCGTTAGTTATCAAAACATTTTGAGGCTTCAAGTCCCGATGAATTATCCCCAATTCATGCAAATGCACCAGGCCAGAAACAATATCCCTGTGGAACAGACAACACACACACAAAATAAAAATAAAAAAAAGGTCATCAAATGTTTTGACAACTGTTTGGTTAAGAAAGGTTTAAAAAAAAAAAAAAGTTTTATGAACAAGGGTTATTAGTTTTATCAACAGTTCCCATTCCAGCCGCACAATTAGGAAACCCATGGTAGATCTCATTACAAATATAATTTTTGGTCTTAGTCATTACAAATATAACCAATTAAAGTACCCTTTATGTAGCCTAGTTGCTAGCTATCAGAGAGGAACTAAAAATTGATGCTAGGCTCATTCTCATTCTCATCGGATCAAAAAGAACAGACAATCATCATCTACCGAATAATTAAATGATACACCAAAAGAACAATAAATCTCTAAAAATCAAGTCATACTGCATTAAAAGATCTCTTCACTAACCTCATTAGTTTTAGCAATAAAGGCGACGGCTGGGCATTTACTTTCCACAAATTGACCTCTGGGATGACATTTTTCACCGACTCCAAGCGGGCTTTATACTCAATTGTAGCAAGGTCCATGCCAGATGTTGGATATTGAGAAGCGTCTGAATATATTTGAACCAAATCATCCAAGGAGCAAGTACAACGCTCTAGGGAAAGATAGACAAAATGTTGATCATGTTCCACCCCGTACCATCTCACAATGTTTGGATGTCGGTCAGAAGCTATAAGATTTTGAATTTCTTTGAAAGCCACATCATGATGAGCTTGGACAATTCGTTTCACGGCAACTGGCCGGCCTTCATAAATTCCCTCGAGGACAACAGTTCCGTTGCTCCCCTTAGCAATTTCTGTATTCGAAACAATGAGTTTACCAATCCTCTGGCCATCAGCACCACAATCAAGAAGCTTATCAACAATGCCATTATTCTTCTCAGATTTCTGAGTTTTCTTTTTGTTGGAGGGTGTAGCTTTTTGATTATTAGAATCTCTTGGCTGCTCACGTCTCCGTAGGACATGGCGGTAGGCAACAGCACCCACGAGAATGCCAATACACAAAAAAAGAGACAAGGCAGCTGGTAAACCAAATAAATTGCCCAATAAAACGTTTTGATGAATTCTCACATTCTGCTCATCTTCGAGATCTGAATCATTAGATTTCAAGGGGGAGGGAGAAAGCAAGCCTGTTTTCTCATTGCCTCGATTAACATTTGCCCTGTGGGTTTGCGAAGGAAGCACCGGGTCTGACGTTTGTCCTGGGAGCATCTTTTTATCCTTATGAATACCTGAATGCTTTGTACCCTCAGAAGGCATTCGGACCATAGTGTGTTGGTCTTGTACTCCCGTTAGTCCTCTAGGGGTGAGTGATTCTAACAACACACGATTTCGGTGGCGAAAGATGAATGCTTTTGACTGACATGGCAATGGTAAAGCAATATCATCGCTACTAGGTGGATTATCAACATCTTGACAAAGTAAAGTAGCTCCAATCTCGGCCACCGTCATATTCCATGACACAATATCTGAATATGGAAAATATGATTGCAGCATATAATCAGTTCGCATGATCTGGAGGCGCGTCTTTGTAGGGCTTGAGTTTTCCGATTCGGAATTAACCAAATGAATGTTACTTGTGGCAGTCGCAGTAGAAGGCCTAAAACTCTGAACTTTAGTAGAATCCGATGTTGATGGAGAATCAGATAACGAGTAAGTACGAATCAGGGTCCCAAGAATAGGATCAACCTCAAACACAGTAGTTGACTTGGATCCAAGTGTCACTGCTCCATCCTCCGTTGAAGTCGGCGTACTTCTAATGAACTCATCAATAGTCACTGGAAGTTTCTACATGTGGAGCAACAGTTATTCACCGATGAATGATTAAAGAATAACCAACAAAAGCAACTACAACAAACAAGCCAAGAAACGAAAAGGGCACTGCTATTTTATTCATCACTACCAGCAATGCATCAATAACAGAGAACTGCCACATGATAAAACGTAAAAAATTTGGGCCCTACTCTATTATGCAGCAATTTTAGTCTAATGTCCGGTAATAGGGAAAGAAAATAGGAAGGAAAGAAGGGTAAATTAGTTGAGAGGAAAATAGAAAGGAAAGGGAAGGATCTTTCTCTTATTGTGTTTGGTATGAAGTTCACATGAAAGAAATCAAAATTGAGGTTCTTTGAAATATTCGAAATTGCTTACCCGATCCATTCCCTACTACTAAACAACCAATGGTCCCAAAATCATTTTATTAATCCCTAACCACGCTCCCTCAGTTAATGTACTGTCACATATGTGGTGATTGCATCAGCGGTAATTACAACTAGTAGTTTTTTTTTTTTTTTTTTTTTTTCTGGTAATACACAAAGACAAGAACACACAATTCTAACAAGGCAGATCGACCACAGGACCTTTAGCAGAACACAAGTAGGATCATAAATGGACCCTACTAAATTATCAATTCCAAGGCAAATTGCTGACTGACCACTGACAATTTTCTTAACAAAATAGACATGTGTGTGTGTGTATAAAATTGCATAGAAGAAATTGGGGCGTTGATAAATTTGATATCATACCATAGTACCACCAGAGTGGAGGGAGTGAACATACAAGTCCCAGTCGTCGCCGGAGTCAATGTAGAAGGAGATAGAAGAGGAATTCAGCAGCTCAAAGTCAGCCTGATAAGAGGTGTAGATGGGAGGACCAGAATGGAATGACCATATTATCCTCATCGTTTTACTCTCCACTAAATGTATCGTCCCATCCACTGCAGCAACCAACGCTGTGCTCTGTTTACTGTCGTTTCGTACCCCCCCAAAAAAAAGAGACAAAATTAAGTTTTTTTAAAAAAAAAGTAATCAAATTTATATATATATATATATATATATATATTAATAAGAAGAGAAAGGGGGAAAATGGAACTAACGGAGAAAGGGACAAGAGAGAGCGGCGACCGGGGGACATGGCATAGGGTGCCAAGCCAAAGCCGTTGACGTCGTAGAAATCCAAATCGTCGGAGGCGGATACGACGCCGTTTGACCTGGTAACCGACAAGAAGAAGAGGAACAGCAGTAGCAGCCATGTTGAGAAACTGCGCCGTCTGATCATGGATACGATGGAGAGAGAGAGAGAGAGAGAGAGAGAGAGAGAGAGAGAGAGAGAGATGGAATCAGAGAAAGAAGAAGAGGAAGATGATGATGATGAGAAGAGAAAGACGA
This sequence comes from Ficus erecta, assembly GCA_008635985.1. Classification (NCBI taxonomy): domain Eukaryota; kingdom Viridiplantae; phylum Streptophyta; class Magnoliopsida; order Rosales; family Moraceae; genus Ficus; species Ficus erecta. Next base: position 597,236 of record BKCH01000040.1, read on the forward strand.
GAGAGGAAGAGAAGAAGCTCCTCCAATCCCAACATTCCAAGCTTTACCCGCCCATCACTTCTCTCTTTCCGCGTTCCTTGTTTTTGTCTATTAAGAATATTCAATAATCTATTGTCAAATCTAGCACTATTTCTTTTTCCCTTTTTTTTAATCATTTTTTTTTTTTGCCTAAAATAACGAAAGCTACCCCTCTATTTTACTAAATTGCGTTTTCCCATCTGTTTTCAGTCCCTTCCCCCCCCCCCCCCATAAACTAATCATTTAGGCTTTGTTTGGCATTAAGGTTCAATTCCAACTAAACTGTATTTTTTTCATATCAATTTTTATCTTTTTTTAAAAAGTCAACAAAATTTATAACTAATTTTTTAAAAAGTCAAACAACTCTGATTTAAAAATTTTATTTCCAACTAACTTACCAAACGGAGACTTAGGTCTTAAAAATTTTCAATTTAGGTAATTTGGTCATTTTTTTCATAGTTTGAATTAAACTATTAAAATATTGTTGTAATAGTTTTTTTGTTAATTTTATACGGAATTTGTTATTAATTTGGTTAAAATGTTATACTAACTTTCAAAAATTAACACAACGGACTATTTTAATGATATTTTTAAGGGTTATTTACATAAATGTCTAAATTGAAGACTACGATTTAAAAAATATCTTTTTTTTCTTTTATTTACACGAATATCTAAATTAATACTTATAAAAAACCGCATTATCCTTTCATCAAGAATTAAAAATATATAAATAAAGAATTAATAAAAAAAAATGAAAGAAAAAATCTCTAAAACATTTCAGATTAAACAAATGTTTCATCAATGGAAAAAAAAAATTATCATTTAACTTGATTCATTTTAAAGAAAAAATAAAAAAGAAAAATTAGTTATTTGACATATAAAAAACATTCATTATAATAAATAATTGATCATTAAGATAAATTCAAAACGGGCATATTAAAAATGATATTATTAAAAAATATTAAACACTTTATTGAAACCTAAAAAATATATCATAATAATATACTACTCATCGTAAAGAAAAAAATATCATAATGATATAATAATATCATAAAAAACAAAGCATAACACATTTTAAAAAAAAAAACATAATGATCTAGTAATTATTATAAAGAAATAAATAATTTTATATCACATTTATACTTTAAAAACTATCTTTTTATTAAAAAAAAAACCTTTAGAAACTATCTATTAAAATAATATCAATAATAGTATAAATAATAAATTATCAAAATAACATAATAATTATCATTAGAAGTTAAATCATAGTAAAAAAAAAAATTTGTTTCTAATAAACCTAAATCATACTTAAGAAATATGATTGTAAAAAAACGAAAAACATAAATCATGCTATTAAGTAATCACTGTATTAAATAACTAGTAATTAAGATAAAGATTAAAAAAAAAAGATGAACAAAAAAGGAAAAAATTTAATGAATCTAATGAGGGAAAATGATATCAAATAGGTAAAAGAGCAAATAGGTAAAAGAGCAAAATGGGTAGTAGAAGCAGCAGTTTTTTGTTTTTGTTTTTTTTCCAAAATGGACATTTACATAATATTATCAAAAAATGGACATATTTTAAAATGTGGTTATAAAAATAGATTTTTTCACTCCCTTTGGTGATCTAACTTAAACTTAAATTTTTCATCTTAGTTTTATCTTTTTTTGAAAAGTCAACAAAAATTATAACTAGTTTTTAAAAAGTCAATCAATTCTAACTTAAAAATTTAAACTCCAACATAACACCAAACAGTTTGAATAATTATTTCTATTTTTAATAGTTTAACATTACTCAAACTACCAAAAAAAATATTGACGGAGATTAGCCCATGTTTGATGCAAGGGTTTGGATCCTAAAATTACAATCCACTTTTTGTCGTTTCCCTCATTTTCATTATTCACAGTTTTTTAATTCAAACTTTGAAAATTCATAATTTTCATATACAAATCTAAATGAGATGATTTTTTTTTAAATTGTATAGAATTTCGAGACGAACGAAACAAATTCTATATTAATATATATTTTTCGAACACAATTTAACTTTTTATACTTTTTAACTCAAGCAATTCAAACACCACACCAAACACACAATTCAATTAAAAGCCAAATTCTACAATCTAAACCCTTACATCAAACGCATATTTAATCTGTTATTAATTTGATCAAAATATTATACTAACTTTTAAAAATTAACACAACGGACTACTATAATGATATTTTTAATAGTTTAACATCACTCAAACTACCAAAAAAATATTGACTGAAATTACACGCACTCAAAAATTAAAACATCACTTAAAGTTTTAAACTACTAAAAAAAAATTTGACTGAAATTACACACATTCAAAGAATTTAGAAATAATCTAGTAATTAAAAAAAAAAAAAAAAAAAAAAAAAAAAAACTCTCTGTGTGTCATTTTTAACAAAAAAAAATCCCGTAAAAAAGCATTGCTTCAGCGTTAGCTTTAGCGCCACCAACAGTCATCTCCCAGGTAAAAGAACATACTTTTTTTGTTTGTTTTTGTTTTTGTTTTTGTTTTTTTGTTTTTCACCTTGTAGCGGCGCATCAGAGCGGCAAGGAATCAGTAACAGAAAGACAGAGGAGAGTTTGAGTTTACGCTTGAGTTCGAGTTTAGGTTAGTTATAGAAGCAGAAACTCGAGCAAAGCAAATCACAGCATAGAAAAATGTTGCAAAGCAAGTCTTTTGTCAAGAAATCAAAAGCCGGCAGAGTCACCAAGGTCCGTCCTTTCTTCTTCTTCTTCTTCTTCTTCTTCCAATCATCGATTTCTCTCTCTTAGGGTTTCTGTTGATGAACCTGCAGGTGGTGAGAGAGCACTATCTCCGCGACGACATCTTCTGCGGCGCTTCCTTCTGCAAGCTCTGCGACCCCAAAGCCGCTCGCTTCACCTCTTCCTCTTCTTCTCCTATTCTCGTACTCGACACCAATGTTGTCCTCCGACAGGTTCGTTTCCTGTTTCCTGTTTCCTCTCCTTTTTCTTCTTTGTTTCTTTCCTGTTTTCTTATTATTATTATTTTTTTAATGTTTTTTGGCAGATTGATTTGCTTGAGAATCCGGCCATTGACGACGTTGTTCTGCTCTCGATTGTTCTAGAAGAGGTCAAGAACAGGAATTTGTCTGTCTACAACCGAGTCAGGGCTCTCTCCACCAATCCTTTGCGGAGATTCTTCGTTTTCTCCAATGAACATCACAAGTACGTTAAAGTAAATGTCTGACAAAGTTGGGAAATTTCGAAAACCGGAGGAAAAATGGATACGATAGAGAATTATGAGAAATTAGTTACAACTATGATTATCAACATAGGGAAAACAGAGTAAAGCTAGGTAGGGACTAGTGTGAGGAAAATGGTTTAGAGATTGCGTATGTGTGCGTTTATTTTGAGCTTCTTTAGAATTGTTACTTTACTAAGAGTTTCTAGAAACCTGAGTTGCGTAATGTCTGCCTTTATAACGACCTCGTGTTGCACGGCTACTATCTTCACAGGGATACATATGTTAAGCAAATGGAGGGAGAAAGTAAAAATGACAGAAACGATAGAGGTTTGTGTGTTTGGAGTGAATTGATTGTTGCGAATTTTTATTGTTGAACTTGTGTATCTAACATTTCAGAGCTTGCTGTAACAGCAATTCGGAAGGCTGCCCAATGGTATCAAACTCATCTCGGTGCCACGGCGAGAGTTTTACTTATTACTAATGACAGAGACAATAAGAGGAAGGCTATTGAAGACGGAATTTCTGCCGAAACAAGTACGTAAATTGGTATTTGCATCATCCAATCCCCATTTGTTGTTTTTATTAATCATCCTATGAAAATTTGGTAGAAATGAAAAGACTTTAAGTCTATAATGATAAACTTACTTGTTTGCGCTATTGGCTTGCTTTTGCAGTTGAATCGTATGTCAAGTCATTGGGCCGATCAGATTTGCTTGACCTGCTTGTGCATCCTGCATCTGAAGATGTGGCCATGGAGGTTGTTGAAGACTTGAGACCATCCAAGAGAAAAATTATTTATCCGGAGGTTCTCATACTAAATCTTCCCTTCATTTTTATTTGCAAGTTCCATGAAACATAACTTTTATTCTGATAATCTCTCTCTCTCTCTTACTTGTACCCTTTTCAGCACAAGCCCATGTCCGAGATTACTTCTGGCTTGCACCGTGGTATATATCATCAAGGAAAACTTCGTGTTAATCGTTATAACCCATTCGAAGCATATGTTGGAAGCGAGAGTATTGGTGATGAAATAATAATTTATGGGCGCTCTAACATGAATAGAGCTTTCGATGGTGATATAGTGGCCGTGGAACTTCTGCCCATGGATCAATGGCATGAGGAGAAAGCACTGTCTATAGCAGATGCAGGTATGCTAATTGACAAAAGCATTCTAGAGTCCCCGAAAGGTGGAGGACCAGATACATAATTTTGACATGAAAATGTCCATAGAATCTGAAAAAAAAAAAAGGTGAAAAGGTCTACTCTTTGGCTACAATTTTGCTCAAATGTATAGAGGGAGACTTCAGTGTAGTTTTCCTCGATATAATGTTTAACCGGAAATATATATATATATATATATATATATAGATTTTCATTTACTCTACCTTTTTTTTTTTCCTAAATTTTTTATCAATGTTTAGTTATTGCCACCTGTGCACTTGGCTCAGACTTTAGCTGGAAGCTGTCACCTCTGCACTAGTCGGGACAGTACCTCAGCCTTGTACTATGTGCCTGGTTATAGTGAACAGGTGGATATTGTGAACTTGTTGTGTGCGAAACATTTAGATTTTAGATAGGAATTTTTTGCAATGGACTTGCAAGGAAAGTGTGAAGATGCCTAGGAGCATGGTAGAATAAATGATTGGGATTTAGATGGTTGCAATGGCTCTTCTGATGCTTTGACTAATCTCTCTCTCTCTCTCTCTCACTTCCATGCCTATATGGTGGTTGTCGATTCTAATTTACTTCCTTGCAGAGGATGAGGAAGAAGAAGATGTTCACCTAGTTCCGGGCAGTGCCGATGATGCTCCTAGGACCACTACCCAAGTTCAAGGTTCTTCTGGAGAAATAACTCCTGCTTCATCTCGTCCATCTGGCCGTGTCATTGGTGTTATCAAGAGGAACTGGCATTCGTGAGTTAACTTGAGACTTGAGTTCCTTCTTCTTCTTCCTTTTTTTTTTTTTTTTTTTTTTGTTTTCCTCTAACTGTTGGTTCCTTTAATATGGCTGATAGACATGTCAGTGCTTATACCTTAAATAATGTTACCTAATTTTTGCACTTCACGATGACACCTTTTAATAGATATTTGTTTCTAATTTACCATCTTCAACGTGTTGATTCTCTTGCTGTATTCAAAATGATACAATAACATGTTTTTGAACTCGAATTTGTATTGGAATCCTTTTATGTGTGCCTGCCTTTTTTTTTCCTTAAATTGTGGAAGCGCTAGTCAATGCCATATAACTAAATATGACAAGATTTACATTACCCTCTATAATGGTGTAGCTGTTAACATTTCTGCATCTTTATGCAATTAGTGATAGCATTGTACTTTATAATATACACTCACTTGGAGAAGATAACATTACACTGATCCTGATTTCTAGACTTGGCTCTGTAACTTTATTTGTGTATTCTGGATCTTGTTTCCTTTTTTTAAAAATTAGGTTGGCTCCTATGCCGACTTTTCTGGGTGTAAGTTCAGTAGCTTTATGTAAAGTCTAAATTTCATGCAGTTATTGTGGATCTCTGGAGCCAATGCCCATGCCCGCAGGTACTGGTAGTGTCGCCCATGCCTTGTTTGTCTCAAAAGATCGCAGAATTCCGAAAATTCGAATCCAAACCCGACAGCTGGAGAATCTTTTGGACAAGAGAATAGTTGTAGCAGTTGATTCTTGGGACTGTCTATCTCGATACCCTTCTGGGCATTATGTGCGTACCATAGGAGAAATAGGTGATAGAGATACTGAAACTGAGGTATGTTCTAGCGGGTCCATTACATTTGTTTGTTTCAGTTACGTAATCTTTTCAAGTCAAACAAAAATTATTAATGACCACACTGTCTTAGGGACCAGAGCAATGAAGTTTAGATGGAAACAACCTGACTTACCTTGGTTCATTCTGCAGGTTGTTTTGATTGAGAATGATATAAACTCTCGGGCATTTTCTTCTCAAATTCTGGCATGCTTGCCTCCTTTACCATGGTCAGTCTCTTCTGAAGATTTGTCGAATCCTATAAGGCAGGATCTTCGACATTTGTGTGTTTTTAGTGTGGACCCTCCAGGTATGCAAAGTGATATAGTGTTGGGGGGGATTTTATTTGTTATATCTAATTACTCAAGACATACGTTATTTCTTGCTTGTGTAGGATGTAAGGATATCGATGATGCCCTGCATTGTACGCCTCTTCCGAATGGAAATTTTGAAGTTGGAGTCCGTATCCTCTGACCTGCTGAAAACTATAATCAACATGTTGCCATGTTAGTAAAACTGAATTGTGCAAGTTTATTCGTGCAATTCATAGACAGCACAAGTTAAATCTTTTATCAACTCAAATACGGGCATTAAATCTGTATGATTCTGCAGATTTTGATTATAGTTCAGACATTGACTTGATAGCTTGTTAGATTTTGTTGCTGATTAAAATTTAATGCGGCAACAATTACTTACTCTAGTTTTGTATCATAGAATACTTGGTATTATGAGATTTATTTACCAAATAGTAATCCTTTTTATATTTCGAAGTTTTTAGAAACCAAGTACTAATCCTATTACCTTCCATCTGGTTCCTTTTCGATATATATATTGAACTATCATAAGAAAAAGAGAAGAAAAGAAAATAGCTAACGTGAAGGTTCCTCCTTAAAAATACGCACTAGATATTGCTGATGTAACAAATTTTGTGCACCCGGGGACCCCACTTGATGATGAGGCTGCACAAAGGGGCACATCAGTTTACCTTGTCGAACGTCGGATTGACATGCTTCCTAAACCTCTAACAGAAGGTAAGGTTCTTGATTTTCAGTTTTGGGAATTCTGTTGGGTTACAATTGCATTATGCTAAGGATTGGCCATTATCATGGTTGATTGCTTTTCTCAAACAGATGTACATTTGTTTTACAGATATATGTTCTCTTCGAGCTGATGTGGAAAGGCTAGCATTCTCTGTCATATGGGTATTTGCCACCTCAATTTTTTGTCTTCAACTTTTATTTTCTTTTTCATGTTTTATGGTCATTACCTTAATAGCTGTAAACTGCAAATGTTGTTAGTGAAATTGAACTCGGTGTATCTTAGTTTCTTGCTCATGGTCCTTCCCAAACTCTTTTTTACCTACATTGCAACCTGGTTTATTGCAAGAGTTCTGATGAACTTCTTGTCTTTCTCAAAGTATATCTGTACATATATAAGTTAGCAGTTGTGTAACATATCTCCACACTTGTGTTTATGGGTTTGTGAATTTACCTAGACATACCTGTGCGTATATATGAACAGTCACTTGTTCTTATTTATTTATTGGCATTCATTCAGGAAATGACACCTGAAGCAGAGATTATTTTGACCAAACATACGAAGAGTATCATTAAATCACGTGCAGCTTTATCTTATATTGAAGCTCAGGCGAGGATGGATGACAGGTGGTTTTCTATTCTGATAAACTTACACATGAACACAAATTCATTCCTCTAGTGGTTGAGCCGTGTACAATAACTAGAAGCGTGTCTATTGCCCTCTTAGAAGTTTTGTTTGTTTCACTTTCAAATTGAATTGTTCTAATTGCTTTCATGTCATCTGCAGTCGATTGATGGATCCAGTAACCACAGATTTAAGAAACATGAATTCTTTAGCGAAGGTATACACAATTTGAGCTAAGATTTAGTCATTTACAAGATAGATGAGTGTTATTTGCATCTATTTGGACTTGAAAATAAATATTCCATTTTATGTTATCCTGCAGATTATGAGGTTAAGGCGTATTCAGAGAGGAGCCTTAACACTTGCTTCTGCTGAAGTCAAGTTTCAAATTGACACGGAGACTCATGACCCACTTGATATTGGTATGCCGTGAATGGAGACAGCAAGTTTTACTTTTTAATAGACCACTCAGTTTTATGAATCCTGAGATTTAACCTCTGTTGAATAGAAATCCTGTGCCTTTTTCTTCTTTAGTTATGATAACTGCCGTTATTTGCTTTCCCTTTTTTTTTTTTTAGTTTTTTTTTTTAAATTTACTTATGATCCATCATCCACGTTGTTTCTGCAGGTATGTACCAGATTAGGGAAGCAAACCAAATGGTTGAGGAGTTCATGCTTGCTGCTAATGTTTCGGTTGCAGAACAAATACTTAAACATTTCCCTGTGTGTTCTCTATTAAGGTCAACTGCAGATTTCATCTTGTCCTTTGGTTTTTTTTTTTTTTTTTTTGGGGGGGTGGGGGGGTCCTATAGAACAATTCTTTCTGGATTTATACATATATTAACTAGGATGCCAATATGTTCTTTGTGCTCATTGGTTTTTGAGTGTGCAGGCGCCATCCTACTCCAACGAGAGAGATGCTTGAACCTTTGCTGCGTACTGCTGCTGCTGTTGGTCTCAACTTGGATGTTTCATCATCAAAAGCACTCGCTGATTCTCTAGATCATGCTGTGGTATGTCTCATATCAATATGCTATCCATGATCCCCACTTACCACACACCCGATATTTCACTGAAAACTTTAATGTTTTCCAGGGTGATGATCCATACTTCAATAAGCTGATCCGTATATTGGCTACCAGATGCATGACACAGGTATTTGACTGCTTAATTTGTTCCTTTTTTAAATTCTCTCACGATATATTTATATATATATAAATATTTTTGTAACTCATCCTTCACATAATTTGTCTAATTCTATTTTTTCTCCCTGGATTAATCCAGGCAGTTTATTTCTGTAGTGGGGATCTTAGTCCACCAGAATATCTTCATTACGGGCTTGCGTCACCTCTCTATACTCATTTTACCTCTCCTATCAGAAGATACGCGGGTCCGTAACAATTCTCATCTTGCGGTGCTGAATTTGGTCATGAGTGTACACTTTTGTTTGATTACCCAACTTTTCTTCGTTGCAGATGTTATAGTGCACAGATTGCTTGCTGCCTCTTTGGGGATATACAAGTTGCCAACAATATTCCAAGACAGACCCCAACTGACCAGTATTGCTGACAGTATGGAATATTTTCTTTTAAACTTCGTTCTAAGCATTTATATTACCGCAGCAATGATCTTTTACCAACATGTGCCGATTTTTCATTCTGACGCGCTTTATCGAGAAGTTCTGATTTGTTTCTTCCACTACATGTGCTGATTTTCAATGTTTGAAATCGGAAGTTTCTCTCATGTAGGATGGACTACACTTGCGCCGGCTGTTTAATCTAGCATATCTCAAGAGTTGTTTGTATACTTGATTGTTATTAAACTGGTTCACTGTAAATTGAGCTTTGAATGACTTTGCTTCTCTTACATTTCTTCAGATTTAAATTATCGGCACAGGAATGCTCAGATGGCCAGTCGGGCCTCGGTAGAGCTCCACACTGTTATCTATTTCAGAAAACGGTATATACAAACTTTTTCGTTCTCTTTTCTCTCTCCCTTGTTGAATCTATATTTTTTTAGTGTCTGTCTTGTTCACATTTGAATGGAATGTTTTTGCTCATGCAGGCCCACGGACACGGAAGCCAGAATAGTGAAGATAAGATCTAACGGGTTTATCGTGTTTGTTCCCAAGTACGTCTATCCAGAGCTATGTTACACTATTTCGCTTATGTAACAGACATTTGGAGGATGATTTTTAATCTCCTCTTTTTTATGCAGGTACGGTATAGAAGGACCCGTATACTTGACCCAGAAAGGCGACAAGGGAGGTGGAGAGTGGTTTGTAGACGAGCAGGAGCAGAAGATCAAAAAGATGGACGGTAGTGTTTCGTATAGTGTTCTGCAGGCTGTTTTGGTGCATCTGGAGATTGTGGAGCCCCAGCCTAACAGGCCCAAACTCCAGCTTAGCCTTATTTAGAATCTCAACGTCGTCTCTCCATATCCCGCTTTTTAGACGAGATTGATTTTGGATGGTTGTTTGGTTTGAAGTCTCGAGGTAAAAGAATTTTGCAATTCAAGATATCTATCGGAAAATTGTACAGCTTCATGTAACTGGATTGAGATGACTTCATTCTTGAACTTCTATCGAGATATGATATAAAATACACATAGCTATCATGTTTCAATGACCGGGGAAAAAAATAATGACAAAATGATAAAAAGCAACGCTTATGCTATACAATTTTTCTTCATTCTTGAGTTTTCGCGGTCGGTAATTGTTGGCATCTGCTGGCGGAGGCTGGTTAGGACGACAAGTTCCACATGTAGATAGTGGACCAAAAGGTGAGGGCTAGAGCTGCGACCAAGTATGTCCACAGGAAAAGGACTGAGCATTCTTCCTGAGCTACATCAAATAGCTGAGTCATGGTACCTGCATTATTGCAAAAGAGCTCTGTAAGGGTCTAGTCTTCTTAAATAGTCACCAAATTTGTGGTGCATGAGAATCAGAATCACGCATTCGGTATGATTGAGACGCTTACCAATATTCATGGCAGGAGGAAGTGCGAATTGAATCATCAAGACGTAGCTGAACAAGGGGTCTGCCGGCAGAAACCCTAGATGGTTTGCCACTTTTACGATCCAAATGCCAATCGCCGGAAGTATCATATATCGAATGATAATGACCCCGATGATTACCAGCGGTCTGATTTTTGACGAACGTAGGCCTGTCACAGTTATTCAAGACAACTGTTAATATTCTCGCTCGTTTGTGTTATTCATAACCATTGGCGATTCATCACTAAATGCATTTTTGATTAGATGTATTTTTATCTTTAAAACAGATACATTTAGGACTGTTAAAGCTTAAACTAAAGTTCTAACCTTGAGTGAGGTTGCCTCCTAGTATAAGGGTGATGCAAGGAATCGTTCCATCCCTACGTGTTACGTACCCGGGGTCAGTTTTTTTACTACAAAACATAAGAGCATAATAGAGTATGAAACATAAAGAGTGTTGATATCCACCCAAGTAGTTTAACAGAGTCCTGGATAACCCGCAGCGGGGCAGATTCGCCAATTATTAGATTTCTCGGCCATGTAGTCGCTCCAAAGATCAATCCCAAAATCTGACCACACATGGAAAAGCCAATCTCAAACTCTATAAATTTTGGACTAGTGAATGATGAGTAGATTGTCCAGCAGTACATGGCATTGACAAGGCGCAAAAGTGCTAAAGAGAGACTTACCGCGGCTAGCGTTGGGGGCGCCAATAACTCCTCTTTTATCTTGGCAAGAATTTCTACAAGTCTATGCCAGAATGACTCGTCTTTCGGTATTTCAGCTACAATCTGCAGTGATTATTAGGCGTGAAATGTGAGTGTTTTGTCTCTTATATGCCAGAGAAACAAACTTGAATACAACAGCCTTCGTCTAGCTTTCTCTCTATTCTCAAGTGTACTTACAGCAGGTTCGTTTTCGATAGCGTCTTCAAGATACTTTGTTGATGAAACTATAATATCGAGATGGTCGTCATCTTTTGGGTTAAGAAGGTGAGTTTGGTGATCCGCGTCTAGTTCATTGTTGGGCGTCTTTGCAACCTCCTGATTAAGTTCTTCAAGCGCTTTATATTTCATAGACGAAGTTCGAATCAGCTGATAAGTATAACTCCAGATGAAGAAACCGCCAAGCTGCAAAACCAGAAAAAGCGTGTTCAGCAGTTCGTTGAGATGTAGTGAAGCGGAACAAGTCTAAAATTTTGCAGACATTTTTGGCTCTGATATGATTAAAGGAATAAAAAAAGATTATAGTAAGAGATTCAATTACCGCCATAGAGAAAGACGCGTAGGAGAGTCCAACAGAGCTGCAAACTTGGCTGTCACCGAACGGACTCCCTTCTTCCTTGCAGATTGCAGGCACTACTATAAGGAGCAGGTTCCCCAAGTTTCCTATTCCAACATTAATTTTTCAAGAAAATGTCACTTTTTCATTCTCTATTTCGCAAGAAGGACGAGAGAATTAAACAATCGGAAGTTCAAGCATTCAACACTTTTAAGGAGTGAAAAATGCTACCTGAAGAGCAAGTAGCGATGATGAGGCCTTCAAGATGAGGCTTTGGTCTCAGTATCTTCACCAGTATCCATCCAAGTATCCCTCCGAATATGAACGTAAGCGCGATATTGACCGGCATAAACCACCTTTAAAGAAAAACAGTTTCAAGAAATCATTAAGAGAGAACAGAAATCACTCAACTTTGCTGACTCTTCAAGAGAGATCCGATCATTTGACTACTAGTCATCGGTTTGAAGTAACGCTTATGTCTACGTTTTATGTCCCCTCTAACAACATTTTCCGACACATATTTTCCCAAACCATTACAAACAATTTCCTCTGAAAACTCATCCTTGTTTATAATTGCCTCCATAAATAAAAACTGAAGAAATCAATGGCAAACGTAGTATAGGCTGTTGCAGCATAAAACAGAAAGTCTGGTTACTGGTAGATATACCATGAAATAAGGTCTTCAAGTGTGACGGTCTTGGCGAGACTAGCGAACATGAGCGACGGAGTGAAAATCATGAACACGATCTGCATCAAATGAACAAACATTTCACCAACCAAAAAAAAAAAAAAAAAATCATTAAACATGTTCTCTGGCTAACACTAAACATGAGATGCTAAGCTCTAATGATTTAGGACATGACATGTGGAAAGACAACCTTGTTCAGCGACTTCCGAGCATCGGCGGGAAGAAGATTGCAGTAGGAAGTAGCCATGAAAGCGCCCAACATGCCGACAATCAGAACTTGTAAAATCGGCATGGACGCCGCCTCTAACAGTGTCAAGAACCCCATCTTTTTGGCTCTCTAACTTGTCTCAAAGGAAACAGCTCTACTCTGTCTTGTTGTAAAGAGAGCCGTTTGGTTTGAGCCTCTATTCAATTTTGTACGACCAATTAAACTTGCAACAGCAGCAGCGTCATTACAAAGTGATGGTCTGCCATTTAACATAATATAATATATATATATATATATATATATATATATTAATATAAGATTCCCAAGGTAAAATTGATGAGGAGTTAGAAAATACAAACATCATGATCAGGAGCTTACAGGGAAACCCACAAAAGAAAAGTTACAAATTCCGTACAATGACAATATTGGAATCCTAGGAAGTAACCATGAAGGTACTCCCATTTTGTCCTCACTATTTACTCTAAAATTCACTCCCTACTACTTACATGCAATCGCAAAGCCAACAAAATATCTTCACTTTTTACTCTAAATTCTGAGTGAAGATATTGTTGTAATTTTTCTTACAAAATAACAACAGAATTACGATAGCTAAAGATATAATTGAAAATTTATATTAAAAAAATTAGGGGGTAAATTAGTATTTTGACTACATTCTCTACTTTTAATTATGTTGTCGAGTTTTTTTTTTGTAAGTTATGTACTAGTATTATCTCGACCTTTATTTACTTATTTTTATTTTTTTAGGAGAAATATTGTGGTCCATGAATGGAATGAGATTAACCTTAATCGAGCTGTTAATACGTCATGAAGGTAGAAAAAAATGAAGATATGTGTGAGGGGATGAGGTCGTATGAAAAGACTAAAAGGGGCAAGGAAAAACCTAGAGGGTTGGACCATTTTTAAGTGGTAGGCCAGCGGAATATGAAGGCTAACGCCAAAGGTCGATTTCCATAGCTAGTAAGTGGTTTCACTTTTGTGTCCTTTTATTTACGTGATCGTTTTTATCGTTTCAAGTATATCACGACAAATTAATATAAAATCTCATTTTAATTAAAAATCATAATTAGATACGTAATGTGATATCATTAAATAAACATAAATAATAAGACAAAAAATAATTGGTCAAGATCAGACAATATGAAACATCTTATTGATTGATGGTGTGTCGGTGTTATTTGGGGGAGGTTATTTTGATTATTGATTAAGATGGGACACCCTTTTCTTAAAGAAAACAGAAAATAATCATGGGAAAAAAAAAAAAAAAAAAAAAGGAGAGGCCTATAATAATGGGCATGAGTGTGTGACGCTAGAAACACATGCATAAAGTGAGAAATTTGACACTTGTTGGCTGTTTTTTTTCAATTGTTAACAATAATTACAATTAGTGTATAAGCGACAAAAAAATTCCAACCACCTAATTCATAACCCCACAGAATGTGAGACTTAATTATAAGTAATAAATTATCATGTCGGGTTAGGTCTACCTTAAAAGCCTGAGAGTTTGGTGAGTTTTCTTTTAAACGTCTTCGATATAAAGATTCAGGCGTTATATATAAAAAGATCTCAAGATTTTTTTAATATTTAGATATTTTCATCGTTTTTGATATTTGATTAACAATGTCTTGTAGATTAAGCATTCGTTTAATGTTTGGATTGCGTTTAAAATAAGATAAAATTTTTAAGTTTAAGTTGATTAATTTTTTAAAAATTAATTATAAATTTTATTGCTTTTTTAAAAAAAAATAAAAAAATAAGATGAAAAAATATAATTTAATTGAAGTTAAATTTTGTTACAAAACGTATGCTAATTTTCTTGTCAACTGGACAGTCTCTTATGCCTACGGATATGCTAGAGCTGATCAATCATTCCGAACCCATTTTCTTTTCTTCAATATATATAGATATTATATATTTATGTATAGCATTTATGTGATACATATATGTGTAAGGGCTCGTTTGATTTGTCAGTTTGGTTTAAATTAAATTGTATTTTTTTTATCATGTTTTTTATCTTTTCCCTAAAAGTTTTTTGTCTTTTCTGAAAAAGTCAATAAAAATTACTATTCAAACTTAAAAATTTTAACTCAACTCAAACTGAACTTATACATCAAACAGACATATGTTTATTTCGCAATTAGGCAGCTGGGAATGGGGCCCACAAGAGAAGTGGAAAATTTTGACTCGTCTGCTGATTACATGTTATTGGGGGGGTGTATACGTGGATTGTGATTGTGATTGGGTTTGCGGATCAGTTTCGCTCTTTCCAACACCTTTTTTATTTTTCAATTTTTTATTTTATTTTATCGTCTGCCTGGTTGATTCTGAATCTCAGAATCATCACATTCCTATTGGTTGCAACAATAAATTCATTAATTTCCAGCCCAAAAAAAAAAACAATAATTAATTAATTAATGCTTAAAAATAGTCAGTGTATTCTAAAAAAAAAAAAAAAAAACGTAAAACCTAAGTTTTTTTCCCGCTCTTTTCATTGTAAGAATACCATGTATAAGAGTTATTTATAAATTTGAAAAATTTATGATAACGATTGTGCTTTTATCTTGCAGCTAGATCATGTAATGTTAATAACTTATCATTATTGATAATGCAATTATAATAAATATAAATACATATCAAATTTAATAAACAAGTTTTACGTTAAAATCCATCTGCTAATCCTGGTACATATTCTTCCCTCCACTTCCTTCCACTTAATTCTTTTCTATCAAACTTAACAAACATGCTAAAGAAGTTTCTAGTGCTCGTTCAAAACTTCATAATTAACAAAAAGACAAAATCAAGAAAGTGATGATGATGATAATAAAGAAAAAACTTAGAGTTCGTTTAACTTTCAGATCTAAGTTTTTTATTTAAGTTTTTACACATTTTTAAAAATCAATAAAAATTATAATTAATTTTTAAAAAATCAATTAATTTTAATTTAAAATTTTTATTTCAAACCGTGTTTTAAAAGCAAGTTTAATAGAAGGATTATAAACTTTTTGGTTGCGTGGGTAGTGCTGGATATATATATATATATATATATATATATATTTATGCACATATATGACGAGATTCTCAATCAATCCAGCAAAATTACTCTAACTTGACGACGTATTTCGTACGTACCTTAACTTAATTATTGTAGATTAATACGACTATATATATTGCTGGAATATATATTCTTATTTCCTACAAGACAAAAATAAGCCATTTGTCATAAATAATAAATTAAATAAGACAAAAAAAAAAAAAAAAGAGGAAAAGTTAAAATGGAAGTGCCCAGAAACAGCTATATATATATATTTGTGTATGTGTATATGCGATTGAGAGAGTATTTTGGAAACCTACGAGAAGCATGCAGAAAAATACAACTACTTTGCAAATATACAATTTTTTTCTTAATATTCCTCATAAACAGCTACAAATTAAGATTTAAAACTAATTAAAAAAAGAAAATATAAAATTCACATAGAATTTAAAAAAAAAAAAAAAAAAAAACTCCACAAACGTGTTCTTTATAACATCGTATTAGTTCTAGAAGTTAATAGAAATATACAAAAGCAATCAAAGCTTTCTATAAAAGTACTGAAGAGTAAAGAAAGGAGAATAAAAAAGAAATCAAATCAAAGAATGACTATATGATTATTGAGCTTAAAAAAAAAAACAGTGCCGGAGATTAATTAAGTAAGAAAAACCAGTAATAAGAATAGGTTCAATTAAAAAAAATTAAGAATGGCTCATTTGAAAAATTATGTAAATAATATGAGTTAAAATCATAAATTCGGAAAACAAAAAATTTGAATTACATCCATATAATAATATAGATGATCAGCTAGAGCGAGGTAGAGGGCAACAAAAAATTTGGTGAAGAGATTCGGGAGATGAATATATAATGTTATGGAATATATATATACACACACACGCACACACACATGCATGGGAATATATAAAATATATAGGGAGAAGAAGAAAGGAGGAGTATATATCTGAACAAAAATGAAGAGAATAACGGCAGAGAGAGAAGTACCTGGAAGAAGAGGAAGATCGGGAACAGAAATCATCTTCGTTATGAGTTGAAGTCCATCCGAGGCCACCACACACCATATTTATATACGTTTATATATATATATATATATATATTTATAGAGAGAGAGAGAGAGAGAGAGAGAGAGAGGGTGGGTCTCATGACTCATAGATGACAATGACATGCCAATTTTGCCCAATCTCTAATTGTCACAACTTCCTTGTTCAATTTGTATTGTTATTTTTTTTGGGCAATACTTATTCAATTTGTATTATTATTATTATTATTATTATTATTATTATTATTGGGCAATACTTATTCAATTATTATTATTGTTATTGTTATTATTGGGCAATGCTTATTCAATTTTTCTTGTACATATACATTATAAATTTTACCACTTGCAAATAACTCATTCAAGGACGATAAAAAAAAAAAAAAAAAAAAAAATCATTCTGATGCATGTCGACATTATATTATTAGGGTTAATTTCAAAACTAGCATCTCTGAAAATTTTAATTTTAAATCTAGCATTACTTTTTCGATACTTTTATTTGTAACACTGCCAGCTCAGATTTTGACGGTCCACATGGTAAAATTGTCGAAATTGCCCTCAGCAATGAGCAGAAAACCCTTTGACCAGTTTTCTTCATTTTCTTCTCTCTCTTTCCCATTTTTCTCCGCCGTCCTTTTCTCTTCTCAGCCGATCTTCCTCTTCAATGTCGATCTCCTCTTCTCTGGCAATCTCCACTAGAGTAGTTAGGATCTCTGTAACGTTGGACTGTTTGGGTCTTTTCCTTTTTTTTTTTTTCTTTTTTTTTTCAGTTTTTACTTCTCTTTGGCAGAAGTGAGCTGTGCGAGGGTACTTTATTTTTCTTTTCCTTTCTGGTTTGTCACTATTATTTGGTTCGGCTGTTGTCTTTAATTTTTTTTTATTTTTTTTTATATTTTTTTAATTAAAGTAGTGGTGTTTGCCTTTGTAAATGATATATCTCTTTGCCAAAAGAATATAAATTTTGAACATTACGTTATAGTTATGATGTTTAATGGAGGTCAATCGAGTCCTGAAAATATAATATATGGTTATTGTTATGTCTTTTTTTCTTCTTTTTTTTTTTTCCTCTCTCCCTCAGTCCTCCCCTATTTAGCATTGTCTGTGCTTGTACTCACTGTTGTGATAATTACCAAAGTCATGTACCTTTTTTTTTTTAATAAGAAATATCAAAGTCACGTACTTGTAGTCAATGCCATAGTTATTAAAAGTAATTATCATAATTACGATTTGAGTCATTACAAAAATTACCACCGATAATTGTTATGATTACCACTTGAAAAATGGAATTACTAACTCACGAATGCAAAGATACATGCAGAGCAAATATGCATGATATTTCTCTTATTATTCAAATTAAAAACAAATATGCGAGGAAAAAAAATACTTAAACTGATGGTCATAATAAGAATTACCAACGAGTCATTATAACTAAACCAATTCATTACAACAATAGCATATAGGAAGTATTGCAACAAGGAAAAAAAAAAAAAAAAAGGTAACTTTGGTTAAAATAGTCATCATATAATATTCACAAAACGGATATTGTAAGAAAAAAGTACTTAAAATGACGGTCATGATAAGAATTACTAAAATGTCATTATAAAAATGATCCTTGCTAAATTAATTTATTACAACAATGTCAATCAGGAAATATTGCAACAGAAAAAAATATACAGCTTTGTTTAAAATAGTCATCAATATAATACTATATATGTTATAAAATGAATATTGTGACAAAATATGTACTTAAATTGACGGCCATGATTAAAATTACCAATAGTCATTATAGTAATGACCCTTGGTAACCTTATGCCTTCTAGGGCAATGCTTCATCTCGCAGGATTAACAACTCAGCATCTCACTTTTTCAAAAACATCCCTACTTAAGGCGCTTCAATTGGATGGACGACAAGTTCATAGGTTAAATAAAGAGTCTTTCATGTAGTACTTATAGCAGTAATTGTACAAATCTATTTGATGGCAGTTATACACAATCATAGCATGAGGACAAGTTAATTGATCCATATGAAATTCTATGTAGGTACAAGTCTTTTCTCTTATATCCACAATCCAAGTCTGAGCAAATATGTTAGTCACTGAGTATTCAAACTGATCAGCTACCTAATGCTATAACCAAACAGAAGGTAAACACAATAATTATGACGAGTCATTATAAGAATTACTATTAATCATAATAAAAATTATTTTATATGTGATTTAACTGTCATTATGTACCATCAATGATAGTCCTAGAGTGTATAATAATTAAAAGAAATTACTTGAGGTCATTGTAATATTGACTAACGAGGTCATCAAAATGTTTACCAACGAGGTCATTTCAATGTTGACCTGATAGTAATTATTATACTTACCATTGTTACAATTACAAATTACTGTGACAAACATTTTTGAAGGTAAAACACCATATGATAATCCACAAAATCTCAAACTGACAATAGATATTGTGGCTTCACTTGCCTAATAAGCTCGACCTAGTTATTTTCTTATAAAAAAAATGATTAAAAACGCAAACTTTCTCAAAATGTTCTATCGCACAATAATAAACACAGAACCTTTGTCATGCTTTGTTAATCAGTAGATAAAGTCAAAAAAAAAAAAAAAAAAAATCATGAAACACACGAACAAATCTCCAGCAAAAACAACCACTTAAGTCCAACCCAAAAAAAAAAAAAAAAAAAAAAAAAAAAAAAGAACAACATAACCAAGGTTTTTACCTCAGGTCTAGTCGAGGAGGAGCTGAGCTAAAAGCTTCTTCAAACGTTTTTAGATGAAGGAGCGCCATAGGTATGAGCAGGAAGAGAGAGAGAGAGTGGGCGGGATAACGAGGGCCAAAAAATAGGGTTTCTCTCTGTATGGACTGATCAAAGAGGGCATTTTCGACATTTTAACTTCACCTCAAAAGCTAGATCTGACGTGGCGATGCTAAATGCGAAAGTCCAAAAAAGTGATGCTAAAATTAAAATTATTTTTTTCTCAAAAGTGCTATTCTTGAAATTAACCCTATGTTATTATTTCTTTTAGCAGCTGCCAACAGCTTCTATCACCTTTACAAATATATATATATATATATATATATATTTTTTTTTTTTCTGGTTATATAATTTTAAAAATTATATCGTACATTGTATATGATAGATTGAACTAGAAGCCAGTACAAGTTTATCTTCCTGAATTTTGTTATGGTTTACCGAATTTTATTTGCATTATTAGAAGCATTTTACCATTCTCATTTAAAAAAATAAACAAATAAAAATCCTAGTACTATATCACGAGAGCCGCAACAAACAAAAGTCTTAAATAAATATATTAGTTGGGAGTGGGACACAGAATAATTATGAGTCAAAATAATTGCGTGTGCGCACATGGTTAATTTTCCAGCAAGGATTTAACATATTTGATCAAACAATGCAATGCATATCTTGATTGTTGAATGATTAATTATGAGGATATGTATTTATATACACATATTTCATATACATACATGTGCGTATATACATTTACACGTACATTACCAAACTATCACACAAACATATATATATATATATATATATATATATATTGCATTATAAGTATCATCCGGACCGATAATATTTTGTCTATCATCGGCTGAAGCCAACTGAGACCCGTCTGTGGGTCGTCGACACATTTGAACTATATTCCGAACTTGTTCTTTTTCTTTGGTTATTCATATTTTAGTGAAACATAAAACAATAATAATAATAATATCTTCATCCTTATAACGAGGTAATTAAAAAAAATACAATGCATGGTCCACCTTGATCATGACGTTGCTCCCATGCATCCGAGTAATAATTTGTCCTTCTTATATATGATGATTGATTGTAATTAAACAATGTTAGATATATATATATATATATATATCACTAAAAAAAATAAACTTTTATTCACAACATTTTCTATTTTCTATGATACTTTTAGTCAGAACATTCATTTAGTCATAAATTTTAGTTGTGATAAAAACTTTTAACCACAAGATTTTGAATAACGACGTGATTAAAATTTTTTTTGTGATCAACAATCTTGTGAATAAAAATTTTAGTCACCATAAAAATTTATCTAATCATTTATTGATCATTAAGTTGAATTAAAAATAACATTTAGTCATACGAAAATGTTATGACTAAAAATGTTATAAGAAAATCTGATGGCTAAATATATATATATATATATATATTGTAGTGTATATATAAAAGTTATATTGTACTACCCTGGATTACTGGTCAAACATGCTGGCTAGCTGGCTGGCTATATTTGATGAGATACATATATGTACAAGTGGTAATATAATATCACTTTTATATGTCTCTGGTGTCCTGATCATAGGCTACAGCCAGCTCATATATGATTCAAGATGTTCAATTATCATGATTGCCAATTTCATCGGTTCATCTATCAACTCGGATCGACTCGGACTTTCAAAACGGGCTGACAAGGATCACGAGTCAGCCATGATCGTATGACTTCAGCATAGTGTAATATTGGCGAGCACAAGCGGAAGATGACTCAAGGCCTGACGATTGACTCGGTATGACTATAACTCCATGGCCGATGTTGTCTCCACAGCGAGGGAGTCACGTCAGCCACTTTTAAGGATAAATTCGAAAATTTTTCTCTCAATTCTTCCATTCAAGGAACTCAAAGGCATTATCTGATACGATTAATTAAATGGAGAGGAGGAAAATCCCCATTCAAATTTATTAAAAGGGTATAAGAAAAGCAAACATAAAAATAAAAATAAAGAAATTTATAATCCAATATCAATTCTCAATGGCACATTCAACAAAAAGTAAAGGACAAACTATTGGAATGAAGAAGTTGACTTTATTTAAGATAAAATATATATATATCTTCAAATATTTGCATAGAGCTGAATCATATTTGAATTGGAAACTATAGAAGCACCTTCCCTGTATAAATAAGGAAGGATAATGTTCAACCGTAGCTAGAGATAGAGACTCAATATTCAAAATCAATAACATACACCCACAACATATATAGACCATTCCTCATGCACATCATTTATGGCCAATTAATCCTCATCTTATAACTCTTTGTCCTTTGCACTATTTTATACAAGCTTAGTTTATTTAAGGGGAAAAAAATACAAGTAGATTAAAAAAAGTTAATAATTTTTTTTTTGAACTTGGGAATGGGTAATTCAAACTCTGCACTTTTAAGTGAAGTTAAGTGTGATATATCGTTAGGTTATGCCTGCAACCATAAAAAAGTTAATAATTTTAACATTGTAGTTTTTTTTTTTAAAACTTTTGTTTTAATTCACACCTCCCCTTAGGATTTTTTTTTTTTTTTTTTTTACTTTGGCCCTACCGGCAGGGGTTATCTAAAGCCTGCTAAGTGCCTGATCTTTCTTCTAAGTTGAACGTTGTTTTTTCAAAATATTACTTTTAGGCCGCATTATTGCCTTATACATATTGGCAAGTGGTTTCTAAGGAATGCGCAAAAAAAAAAAAAAAAAATAAATAAATATATATATTTGGAATATTATCTCATAATTTGGATTTTTATCCTCTTAAAATGTTAAAATAAAAACTGATTTTATGACAAAAATCCGAATCATAGAGAAAATTCTAAATATATACACTAAATGAGCTGTTCCCACAATTTTTTCTGTTGGCAACGACCTATGAAAGTTGGGTTGGATTTGCCATGTAGTAAAGGTGTATGGTTACAATAGTATTTGAGATATATAGATGCAAACAGTATTAATAGGGACAATTTTTACGATGGGGTTAACTGGGGCCCAAAAGTTTTAAAGAGTTGGTACAATTATTGACGTGGTGTCAACTATTCAAGAAATGATGTCCCTCAAAATTATTTAATCACACACATGCTGTATTTGCAATGCCTTTGTTTTGGTGGTTGGTGTGTAAAAGAAAGCATAGCCACTGATCACTCATTTATCGCCATCAATTTCGCTTTGTTGGGAAACTACACTTTTACAATTATATAAATCGAAACATGACTTTATCATAAACTGTAAAGTTTAAATTTTTTTTTTTTATCTTTAAATAAAAGATAAACGATACTTTGAGGCAATGATATACATCACTATCAAGGATTATTATATCAAATCTTTTTAATTAATAATATATTTACACGAGAACCATATGATTTATAAATATATATATATATATATCGAGCTCTAATCGATAAAAAAACAACAGTCATAATGCAACAAAAGACAAATTAAATTCACATATATATGATCACGGGTAGTAATAACTAATATATATATATATATAATATTTGTTCATTAACAAGTCTTCATGATCGTAGTTGTGCTTGGTTGCGTTTGAACCTACGCGTGAAATGCAACAAGAAAGACAAATTCATTATAGAAGGTAAATTGCATCCATTAATATTTAAGGACCACCTTTGGGCACGCCCTCCCAATCATGTCTTGTCCTGTCCTTCTCTACTCAATTAAATTGACAGAATTATTTGGCTGAATAAGAGCAATAATTAGGGGGAGTTTGGAGCTTAAGTCCAAACTAAGATTTTTAAACTTTTTTTTTGTCTTTTTTTCAAAAAGTTTTTGTCTTTTTCCCAAAAAGTTTTTTGTCTTTTCTGAAAATTCAAAAAAATTTACTATTTAAACTTAAAAATCTCATCTTGAACTTGTGCACCAAACAGGCCCTTACTTCTTTAAGGCGTCTAAGGCACTAAGATATCTCTTTCAAACCACCAAGAAGATGGGATCATGTCAGTTGAATGATTTATTTGAATTATTCACAAAGTGGAGCCATGTGATTCGCATTGTGTGAAACACGTCTAAAATAATATCGTTCTTTTAATTGAATGGAGAGAACGGATTTCAACGACAGTTGTCTCGTCACATTAAAATGATAAATAAATCAAAAGAATAATCCAATAATCTAATTTATCTAAAGTGACTAATGAGTGGATAAATTGCCCCCGTTTTCAAAAACATTTCATGTAGTCCTTGCAATGTCTTGCGAAGCTGACCAGCCATTTTCTAACAATACTAAGAGGGTGTTTGGCAAAAGGTTTAGTTTAAGTTAAACTGTACTTTTTTCATCATGTTTTTTGTCTTTTTCCCCAAAAAATTGTTTGTCTTTTCTGAAAATTCAAAAAAATTCAAAAAAATTTACTATTTAAACTTACATATCTTAACTCAAACTTACACACCAAACACCCTCTAAAAGAGCGGGTTGTGGTTATTCTAAGTCGTCCTAAACGACTCTCACAAATTGTTGTTCTCTTTTTAACCATTGTAACTCTTTCTAAAAGTCATCATAATATTACTCATCAAGTTGTCGTTTTTCCTTCCCTTTGTAACTCTTCCCAAAACACACCTTATTAATTTTCTTATACAAGTCTATGTTGTTGGACAAAGTCATTGACTGGTGCAAGGTATAATGCCAAATCCATTTATTCCTAAAGGGGTTTATATATGCATCTTTTAAACAGCTCTTCAGTAATTTTCTTTTGTTTTTTGTTCTTTTTTTCCAGTTCATTTTAAATATATTTTACTCTTTCTTTCTTTCTTCTTATATATATATATATATATTCATTTCCTGTTCCGGTTATTGTTTTAATACCTTCTTTCAAACATTGTATTGAATCAAGTTATTCGTCGTTTTTTTTTCCTTGTAATACTAAATGTGGCCCGTAACTACTTTTTTTATTTTTAATTAAAAAAAAGATACATGTTAAGCTTAAAATAGGTTAAATGGTTGTAACTATTCACTTAAATGCTCGATTATAATATATCATGAATTATTATTGTAATTTCTCACTAAAATGGTGTCTATTTTATGAAAGGTTTTAATCATTCAAAATCTCCTAATTTTTTGATTGCAACTATTCAAGGAAAATCTTAAATATTTTTACAACATTTATAAATGTGTTCATGGTAACTGTGGAAAACTTAAATTTTTGCTTGTGAAATTCTCATGTTTGTAAGTAACAAGACTTCTTCGCGCAATCCATCTCTCAAGTAATCGGTATGCAATAATCTTTATATCCATATATATAAATATATTGGTATCTTTATCTAAAGCACAACTACACTGACACAAACATCTTTATTTAATATATTTCTTTCACGCACACAAGCACATAGAAGACCTTAAAACATGTGTGTGTGGAGAATTGGAGGAAGAAATTGATATTTTCTTACTAAAAATATGATGTTGTTGCTTTGCTCTTCCGTGAGATTATGAGATGCTTAAAACTGCTATTTTTCGGGTAACTCTTTCCAAATTATATTAGTTATTACTTATTTATTTTTTTTAAGAAGTATGTCCCCTTAATATCATTGCTTTACAAAGATATCTGTTGTTGTTGTCGCTGTTTTTTTTTTTTTTTTCGGTAGATTGTTAATTTTTATGATTTTTTATTACGATTTTTATATTAGACATGTTGTTTAATATATCAACTTTAATATACTGTTAATTATTAATCAAGTTATCATTATTTATAATCTTATATGATTCAGAAATAAACACTATTATCAAAATAATTGTCTTAATATCACATAAATGGCCATCTCTCTCTCTCTCTCTCTCTCTCTCTCTTTTTGACACTATCAGATTAGATACTTTCTCAGAAAATCTAAAAAATATTTAATAAAATTACTATTTTGAACTTTTGCATCCGTACATATATATACTCAACTAAAGACATTTGAAAAGTTTTAACAACCTATATTAATTATAAAATCTACATTATTAATTACTATAATATATATATCTACACTATTAATTATTGTAATATATAAAACACATGCAACGTATGTATACAGACTAGTCTGACAAAAAGACATGGGATAAATTAAGGACTGATCTTTTCTTTTCTCATCTAGTCCTTCCAACGCTAACTAGTTATTATCATGTTATTATTCTTTTTTTTTTTTTTTTTTCCTTCCGTTCGAAAATTACCAAAATTTTCTTATTATAATGTTTTCTTACGATCTGGATCCGGTGGCAGTAGTGGAGTTAAACATTTTACTCTCTTGTTTTTCATTTATTATTGATCCTCTTACAAATTTAATTTTAAGTTGATTAAATCAGCATACAGCACATGATCAAAAGCTATTAATGGTAAAAGAAATCATTACAAAAAATAATAATAATTTTTATAAGATCTTTTGTTTAAAAGATGTTTTTAGACGGCTTTAACTCTTTTTGTTTTTTGTTTTTTTTCTTATTCTTTTTCCGTTCTCATATTCGTCCCAAATTTTAGCAATCCTTTCCACTAGAGGGTTAGAAAATTTCAGCAATCCTTTACAGTGGAGGGTTAGCCATTATTATTATTATTATGAAAGTATTATTATTATTATTATTATTATTATTATTATTATTATTATTTCTACTGCTATTACTACTTAATAGTTGTAGTAATTTCATCATTCATAATTAGATGATGAGCTCGTTTATTAGATCTTAATCTCATTGTGTTAACATTTGTAGGTGTATCGCTTTCGTGGGAAATTTTATTAAATTTATAATTTTTTTGAGTGCAAGATCTTGCAAGATTTTATGCCGGTAAAGACCGACATCAACTTTATGAAATTTAGAAGTATCTTCATGATAGGGTGAGGGTATAAATTTTGAGTCGAATATTTTTGTAAAGCTCAATTTTTTTTTCTTTATAGATTTACGTGCATGTCAAATAGAAAAAAACTTAAAAAGATATCATCTCTATTCTTTAGATAAACACTTATAATTTGACTATTTTAATTCTTATACCAAAATATCTGTTATGCTGATGACTATCGTTTCCATAAGATCTACACTTTTTTATCTATTGACCAATATAACACAAACTCTCCTATCTTGGCCAATATAACATAAAATTTAGTTAACTTGAGTTTAATTTTGTGTCATATTAGTCTAATGCTACTTTTTTGTATCACATTGGTGCAATAGTCTTTAAGTTTGTGTCATTCAGGTACTTTCCCCTATTAGAGGATGAGTCCCACAAAATGGGGCTCGTCAATGGGACTCATTTCTCTATTAGTGTAACGTTAAACATCATTGATATTCCGTAACATTTTTCTTATAGAACTTATGAATTGTTAGTCTAATAGTTAATAAAAAAAAAAACCCAAATGGTTAGTCCAATACACAATCAAATAAAATGATAACATCTTTGTTAAAATGTTCAATTGTTAAAAACACAATCAATATGGTTTTCACACACGCCTCCACTAAATTTTACACTTTTATATTTTCTTTCTATATTTTTTTTAAAGAAGTGTATGACACTAAATTAGAAAGTTGACGCCGTCATTAGATGATGGATGGTTAGTAATAACACTACAAATAGGGGTTGCCTCAACTCACCAAATTGAGGGAAAATATAGACCGGGCCGAGTTGAGCTCGCTATAGTCAGTAATGACTCAGCAAGTGACTTTGACCAAGAATGAAGTGTAACTTTTAAGTGTTGATGATGTGGAAACTTGAGAAATTACTCAAAATAAAAGTTTAAAAAAGGTTATAAAAGGGGTATGTATTTTTAGGGCCAGTAATTTCGGGCACGACACGGTAACACGACACGAGAACGACACGTAATAAATGGGTTTAGACCGCACGTTTAATAATTGGGTCGAAATTGGGACGACACGTTTAACACAAAAATAAACGGGCCGGAAACGGATTAACACGATTAACACATTTAAGACATTTATGTTAGAATTTTCAAACTATTCTAAAGCTCTTTTATAACAAGTATAGGCTAGGGCCGGCAATTTCGGGCACGACACGGTGACACGACACGAGAACGACACGTAATAAATGGGTTTAGACCGCACTTTTAATAATTGGGTCGACACGTTTAACACGAAAATAAACGGGCCGAAAACGGGCTGGCACGAACATGGCCCGCGAACACGAATTGCCAGGCCTATATATTTTGATAGATTTGATAGCAAGGCGTATGTGTAATTTGACAAAAGCAACCTCATGTTTGGATGAGCTATTAGAATATATAGCTATTATTGTACTCAAATATAATAGGCGTTTGGTTGGGTCACTACCAAAGTTAAACTATTTGAATATTATAATATTCCACAATAATTCAACTCAAATCTTTATATAAATTTTCACATTTTAGAAAGGGGAAAGCACCTGACTGATACGAATTTAAAAACCATTATATCAACATGATACAAAAAATTAACACTATACTAAATATGACACAAAATTAAATTAAAGTTGACTACAATTTGTGTCTCCTAATCAAGAATTAAGAATTTATGTCATATTGATCAACATATGAAAAAAAATATAATTATTTAAAAAAATTTCTCTTTTAATAGAAATTCATATGATACTTATTTTTTTACACTTATTTTTTCTACTTTTACATTTTTCAAACGTTACTTCTAACAAAAACTATCGGAATACATCGAATACGCAATTCAAAATTCTACATTTGGATGCAAACACGGGCCATAATGTTAGAGAGGTTAAATGAGGCCCGAAAATGCGGCCCAAGAAATTTTAGGCTGGGCCTTTAATTGCGAACTCTCTCTCTCATAGTTTCTAGGGCAGAAAATCCCAAAATCTTTCAAGGCTGTGGAAGAAGGGAAGAAAGAAGCAAAACCAAAAGGAGAGCGGCGCGAGTAGGGTCTTTCGGAATTGCATTCGGTGCGTGAAATCGTCGTCGTCAGTGTCGGCGCGAATGGCTCACTCGTCGGCGAAGGTGTCGGTGCAGAAGCAGAAGAAGATTGGAGTGAGGAAGAAGAAGACGACGGCGGCGACTGGAGGAGGAGTAGGGAATCGGATGGTGGAGGAAGAGCGCGCTCGGCTTCTGGTTCTCGAAGACCGTCTCCGTGAGTTTCGCTCTCTGCTTCTCCGTCTCCAGCAGTCTCTGGATCGCGTCGAACACAGACTCTCCGCCATTGAGGACTGCGTCAAAAACATCCGTACTGCTCATTCTTAGTTATTTTCCTTCCTTTTTTTTTTTTTTTTTTTTTTTGGTTTGCTGTAAAGATCTCATTTTGCTATGTATATATTCTAATTTCCCTCCATCTCTTTTGAATTTTATTTGTGTTTTTTTTTTTTTTTTTTTAATTTTGCGTTTCTGCATGTTGTGTTCTGATCACGAATCTTCAACATTATTTTCTCTTTTGTCTTTGTTTTTTTTTTTAATTGTTTTTGGTAATGAAAATCAGTCTTAGAATTTCGTATGCAATTGAAAAGGTAATTAAGAAGAGGGAATACGTGTTAAGGCCTTACTAAACGAGTAATTAAGCCGGAAGTAGTTAGTGGGTAGGTGAGTTTGGTCCCAAAGTCTTTTATTAACGATTGATTTATTGATAATTGATGTGATGCATGGAAGATCGTGTCTGGTTGTTCAAGTGTTCAAATCATATTGAATATTTCATCACTACAAATGTCCATTAGTGAGAGAGTAGTTGATGTAGGACCGAGATTGAAGAAATGGAATCTAGAATCTAGAATCTAGAGTGAGAAATAGTATCAACCAAGGAACATGAAGATAATTTTAGAGGGAACAACAATGAGGAAGAAATCTTAATCTCAATATTCATATATCAATAACTCTAAAGATAAAATCTTAAATGCTGAACATAGTCTGGAGAATGCGTAGACAAAACTCCCACTTTTGGCTGGATCTGAAATGGATAGCGTAATTAAAAGGGCTTGGGCAACTCCTCCTGACAAAACAAGTGGTATCGTTGCCAAATTTTAAATGTAGACATTGTGTACTTAAAAAGCACGTATGAACTTTGAAATCTTGAGTTTGCTAATGGAGTTTCGACGCGAAGATAGAATAAGCTGGACTGAAAATGAACTTTTCAAGGTGTAAACTCCATTGTAACACGTAGTCCAATCTATAGTGTTGTGATCTTTCTGTTTCGTCAGTTAATGAAAAATGGACGGATAAATCATTTTCTGAATTGGGGGGACTGTTGGAAGTGTAGGAATAAAAATTCCACTCTTTTAAGATGGGCGTATTAATCATCATCTTTGTTGAGTTTTGCTCAAATGTTTTGGTGTGATTGTGTTGCAAAGCAGCTTGAAATCCGAGACGAGGCCTCTGTTATGCATGTGAAAAATCTAATGGGGCATGGCAATCAAAACATGTAATATTTGGGTCTTTGGAATTGGACCCTAGAGAAAATTAGGGGGGAAAAAAAAAACGATGACAAGAGAGATTAACTAAATGAAAATAGAGTTAGATAGGACTATAATGGTTCTTGTTTAGACGTTAACCTTGCTTAATGTGAGTTGGATTGAAAGGTGCAATAGTCTGGCATCCATTTCTGGAACTTAGACTGGGATGTAGTTTTTGTGTCTCCTTTTTCTCGTTTTATTTGCCATGTTTTTTCGTGAAATTCATCAAGTGAAAGAAAAGTCTTTGGTTTAACAATTTTGTTTCTCGTCTCTTTTGTTTTTGCTTTTTTTGTTTTTTGTTTTTTTTTTCAAAAAAGAAGTAAACATGAAGAACTTATTAGCCAAACGCTTTTATCCCATGCAACAAAGTAAAAACAAAAAAATACTTTTGTATCCAAAAAGACCAGTAAAATGATAGAACTATTAAAATGAATCGCCGTCTGTGGGAATCGAACCCACGACCACGTGGTTAAAAGCCACGCGCTCTACCGGCTGAGCTAAGACGGCCTATGTCCTCTTCTTACTAATATTAATTTAAATATAATAAAATAGACTATTAGGGACTGAAACAAACATTACTGACAGGTAACAGCATATAGGATGAAAAAAAATGATGTAATTTGTTTACCCCTTAATTCTCTTTTTTATTCTCAATTTTTCTCTAAAAATGACAATTAATACCAAACTAGCCATGGCATGGGGAGGGAGGAGCCAATGGCATGACTCAAAAACTAGCCACGCAGATCTGAGATTTTTCCCGTTTACCTATTGGCAATCTCTTTGC
Organism: Ficus erecta; assembly: GCA_008635985.1. Classification (NCBI taxonomy): domain Eukaryota; kingdom Viridiplantae; phylum Streptophyta; class Magnoliopsida; order Rosales; family Moraceae; genus Ficus; species Ficus erecta. The sequence goes on from BKCH01000040.1 coordinate 628,131, forward strand.
GACGGTTCATTGAACTTTGCATGTTTCTCTAAAAAATAACTGATGTGCTTGAATGGCAAAGTCAAAATGTGTGCCAAACATTTGCGTCGGTGTTTGTGTTATTGTGGTGCTTGGGTTTCGCAGAACCACACCACGTCTAGCCTTCAAGTTATGTCATTAATGAAGCATGGGTATATTGATACAAAAACTATGGCATTACCAAACGGACTCGAAGAACTACTACCCGTAGTATGCTGCAAATGTTTCAGTCCCTCTAGTGACGTTGCTAGGCCCTTGGGCATATTTTTCTGCCGCGGCATGCGTTTCACGCTTTCTCCCCATCAGTTGCAAATGTCCTTTCTCTATAGACTTGACGTCTGTAAATGCGCGGTGTGGTGTTTACATGCAGACGGAGATCAAAAGCTTCACCACCAATGGCTGAAACGGCAGGGCTGCACTTTTGACGCTGAGTAAATACGTGGATAGAAGAAAAGGAAAACGCTTTCCATTCTCTTTCGATTCATGATATTTAATAACACAGCCAAGGCTCGGTTTCTTTTGTTGTCTTGATGGAAAGTCTAGTTTAGAGAAAGAGTGAAGGAAATGCCGAAAGGCTGCAGATAAAATAAAAGATATAAACAATCTTGACCAAAGGAAATGATGGTCAATAATAAATACATATAATCTATCCACCATTCCAACTGCTAGTTTCAAATCGCAAATTGCAACAAAGTATGCCTAATTTTTTTACTTGATCTTCTCTTTGTTTTCTTTTAATCTCCTCTTTCACTCTTTTCCAATATCATTCTCCATGCAAGTCAGAGCCAAATAATGGACATTGAAAGTTGTTTGTGCATTTAATTTTGCTTATAGCCGAGAAGCTCTTAGATGCGTGGTCTGACCGAAGATAGTCAGTCGCTCTTCCCCTTCTGGGATTCAATCTCTTGCAAGAAATGTTCTGCTTCTAATGCAGCCATGCACCCTGCATCATATTGTCACATGTATTTTTCATATTTCTAATTCACCAAGATAAAGCGACTAAGCAAAAATTAACTCAAAGCCAACGGTTTTTAGTATCTATTCAAAACACAAAACTTTGTCATATTTCCATCTAGGTGTTACTAGAAACAGACATAACTTAGCAAAAAATTGCATCAGGATCAGGTATTAAAAACATCGTCTTAAGCGTTAGTAAAGCACGATTTTTTTGGTTTTTGTTTTCAGACAAGGAGAGCAGGGGGGAAAAAGGCGAGAGCTTTGTAAAAACAGCCATCCAATTGAGAGGCTCTAACAAAGTCGTTCATCGGTATCAGGACAAGTTTATTGTAACGCTTGGAATATCTTCAAGCAGAACCAGCTCAAAAGGTAAAACCCATTAAGGCAATTGCCTAAGGCCCCATATAATACAGTTAGTTTATGTTTAGTAGGCTCCAATCCTTATTCTTACTCTCCCTAAGAACAAGATCCTTTGAAAGAAAGAGTTTGAGATTGATTCTTACTAGAGTAACACTGTTCTTGACTTTTTTTTTTTTGGTAATAATACTGTTCTTCACATTTGTAACATATTGTAAAACCCTCCAGGAAAATAAATAAGCATGCTAAAGCAGTAATAATGAGCAAATTCAAACCATAAATTACTCAAAAATCCGCGTTTAGTGTGTATCTGATCATTATGCATTCATGCTCCCCTGTAATATTTGAGTGATTTATATATCTATATCAATTGTGTTAATCCATGTCAACTCTACTTAATATAAGAGATTAGGAATGACTAACCGGTTCCGGCAGCAGTAACAGCCTGCCTATACTTCTTGTCTTGAACGTCTCCGGCAGCAAAAACACCGCGCACACTCGTCTGCGTCGTCCCTGCGTTCGTGACTATATAGCCATCCGCATCCAATTCTAACTGCCCCCCAAGGAACTTGGTGGCCGGTTCGTGGCCAATTGCGAAAAACAACCCCGACACCTTGAGATCTGAAACATCCCCAGTGGCCAGGTTCTTGATCTTCAGCCCTCCCAGAACCGCCTTCCCTCCCTCTCCAAAGGCCTCCACCACCGCAGAATTCCACACCACTTTAATCTTCGGGTTTTCCAGAGCCCGCTTCTGCATTATCTTCGACGCTCTGAACGCGTCTCTCCTGTAGACGAAGAGGATCAAAATGTCCTAATTTATGAAATATTCTTTCTTCAAATTTAAGTCTTCAAAAAGAATCTTCACAATTCTAACATATATCGACTTCATTTCGACAGATATAACAAAAAATTCAATCATCAATTTTAACAGTGTGATCATTTTAATAAAGATAGTTTTGGAATAAAAATATCGAAACATATCGAAAATGTCAACAAATATAAAAAAGTTTCAATCTTCGTCAGACATAACATAGCAAAAAATTTTCGACGTATACTAAGAAAAATATCAAGGAAAAATAGAAAAATTCCATCATTTCTAAAAGAAATATCTTGAGAAACAGCTTAACGCTTGCCTGTGGATGATGTAGACTTCGGAGCCATACTTGGTGAGAAAGGTGGCTTCTTCCATGGCGGAATCGCCGCCGCCGATCACCGCCAGCGGCTTGTTACGGAAGATCGGCGCGGCGCCGTCGCAGACAGCGCAGGCCGAAATCCCTCGGTTCCAGAATCCGCCGGGGCCTTCGCCGGAACCAGGGAAGTTGAGGCGCTTGGCGACGGCGCCGGTGGCCACGACGACGGAGTCAGCGAGGACGAGCTTGGAGTCGGTGAAGACTTTAAACGGAGGCACCGGTCCCAAGAAATCGACGCGAGAGACCGTCTCGGTGAAGATCTGAGTGCCGAAGCGGAGGGACTGGCTGCGGAAGCGGTCGGTGAGTTCGCCTCCGAGGATGCCTTCGGGGAAACCGGGGAAGTTTTCGACGTCGGAGGTAGTGGTGAGCTGGCCGCCGGGGGCGATGTCGTTGGCCATCCAGCCCTCGAAGAGGATCGGCTTCAGCTCGGCCCGAGCCGCGTATATGGCAGCGGTGTGCGCGGCGGGGCCGCTTCCGATGATGCAGAGCTTGGTCTTGAGAGTCTCGAGTTTGGCGCCGTCTTCCATAGCGGGTGATGACGTGGCGGAGGAGGAGGCGACGGCGGCGGCGGAGGAGGTGGAGGCGAGACGGAGAAAGGAACGAGCTTTGTTGAAGAGAGAGAAAAGGGAGTTTGTGTTTGAGCGGAAGTTCATCCCCACTGCTGATACACACCCCGCTTGTTATTGCCCTACAAACACCAAATCATTTTTTCCTTTTTCTTTTTTCTTTTTATTTTTTTTATTATTTCAAAAAAAAAAAATTTCAGTTGAGTAAACTATGGGGGAAAAAAAAAGTTAAGTGTTTGTTTCGCAAATTTGATCCATTTCATCTTTTTTTTTTTTTATCATGGTCCATTTCATTTTAGAAATAAAATAGAAATAGTATTTGTTTGAACATAAAAGTTCATCCTATTCCTTCCAAAAAAAAAAAAAAAAGTTTATCCTATTTTAGAAATGAGATGAAAAAAATCAATTTTACAGAATCAATTCTTTCACTCTTTTTCATTTCAAACCTATTTTACACAAAACTTTATCATATTTAAAAAAAATTTATGTTCATCAGAATAATTTCAAAATATATTTTACATGTTTTTTATTTTGAATTTGAATATAAGATATTCAAATTTTACATCTTATAATAGAATTAAATATAAAATTACTGCTATAATATATTTATAATATTTATATATATATATATATATATATTATGTTTTTCACCTACCAATGGATATGAAAAAGAATATTATTTTCATGTTTTAGTCAGTTTCATTTTTATTTCATTTTTAATGATTTAATATATTTTCAAAAAATATTTAACTATATAATTTTATTTCTTATTTGAAATTAATCTGCCAGAGATACAACAAGATGTAATTTTAAAAACAATCCTAATACCATTTTGGTAAATATTTTTGTTATTTTCCTGTTTTTATATGTTAACTAGTTGTTATGATTTCGTTTGTGCAAAATAGATTTAAAAAAAAAAAAAAAAAGTCAATAACTGGACCATCACATAATTGGTGATGGAGTTGCCACGCAATAGTATTAGATTTTGATAATCATATAGAATTCTAAAAGAGGAGAGCTAAGGAAATAAATTTTCTAATTTTGCGTTTAAGATCCTCTTTTTCCCCCATTTTTCTTTTGGTTAAAATTGATGAATCATAGTTGTGGATGTGAAATGATAATCTGGTATTTATAAAAGAAAGGGAGAAAAAAAATATATATAATTTTAGAAGCACAGAAGTACTTTACGTGGCCTATATGTCAATGTGGAAAGTTCAAGCCGCAAATCATTCCTTGTTTTGCTTCCCAACAAATGTTTGATTCTTAAATGTTGAATTTGAAACAAAGAAAAAATAAATAAAGGTGATGTGTGGAATTATGTCTTAAAATCACACCTCTAGAATTATTATCTCATCCATGTTTTTATCTTTAAATAGATAAATGTGAAAAATCAAAAATAAAAAAAATCTAAATAAGTACTTAAAAAAAAAAAAGAGAAAAATCATAGATATGTCAACTCGAAAAGTTGAAAATTTCGAGAATATAGTTTTTTGAAGCTGTACCGTTGTGGTTATGAGCACGGGAAGATTTAGTTGATTTTGGGCCAAGGCAAGAGAATTCCATTGTAAAGCCCAATTTACTCTTCAAACTTCTCCTATCCCATCCAATTCCAATGTGTGGAATTCATGTTCTGTCACCCTCTCCTGTGTTTCCAAGGTGAGCAATACAGTAAATTTATGCAAAAACCCAAAGTCACTTCATGAAAACTCTATTCCAATCTTCAAAACAAGAATGTTTTTAGTTCTAGGGAAAGGGAACAAAACTATGTGTATGCATACACTGGTTCTTTGCTTTCCTTGCTCCTTAAGATCTTTGCTTCTTTATTCTCTTTTTTTTTTTTTTTTTTTTTTTGGGTGTCATTTCTCATTTCTCAAGCTAACCCACTTATAATTAATGAACTCATAAAATTAGGAACTAATAACCAATACAATGCAATCAAGATTCGAATCTTCATGATGGACAGAATCATGGGCTTAAGTTAGGAAGATAAGCAAGAAGGCAAACAGAGTAGCATAATAACAGTAGTTAAGTTGTTTGTCTAGCTAGGAGTTCCTTGGTCGGAAGCTTCTCGTCGTGCTTAACCCTGATTAGATCCGAGATGATGATCAGCCACACCGGGACTGAGACACGGCCCGGACTCCTATGGGAAGCTTGTCAAGTGGATATAGTGCCAAATCACTTTGGTCGCTTGTGTAAAAAAAAAAAAACATTACCATACTCATAACAAGTAGAATTTTAAAACAGAAATTGTATTTTCAATCTTTTTCTATATGGTGAATTTTAATTTACATTAAAAAAATGTTATTTATTAACAATTCCCCAAACTCCCACCATAATTTTTTTTTACACCAATAAATTTGCAATTTCTCTCTTTCTCCCTACCTATCTAAAATTAGCTTTCAAAATTCAAAAACCTATCCAAATAAGTGGTAAAATCAAACTTTATAATAATTTCATACTTGATTTTACCAAAAAGCGTGGAGTTTCTCAAATAAATAACTAACAGTGTGTTTGGTGTCCGAGTTAAATTTGAAATGAATTAAAATTTTTAAGTAAAAGTTGATTAATTTTTCAAAAACTAATTATAATTTTATTGAATTTTTTAGAAAAATTATAAAAATTAACCATAAAATACAGTTTAGTTCAAACAACTTGAATTCCAAAGGTAGGCTAAATCTGAACCATTTATGGCTTGTTTACTTTACATGAATAGGGAATCGGAATGGGGAATCGGAATTAATCTCATGTTTACTTACTTATTTTAATCCTGAAATAGGAGTGAAATTGTGTGGGGCTCACACTAATTTGGGATTGAATAAGGAGATTGGCAATCCCAAGCCCCCCCCCCACCGAATTAGCACTTCTATTTCTGATATTAAAGTTAAATTACTATTTGTCCCCAATTTGGAACTTATTTGATATATTTATGATTTGAAACTTATTTTGTTTAAAAGATGATTATATCATATCTTATATTTGCTTTTAAATTTTTTAATGCTACTTTTTAAAATTTTTAATACTCCAGTAAAATTAAAAAAAGTGAGCCATAATAAATCAACTACAAACAAAATTTTAATTTTAGAAATATATTTCAACATTAAATTTTTTTTAAGCAAATTTATATTTCAAAAAAATTTAAATATTTACTAGAATAAACTATTTATCTCAAAATTTGAATTTTTTATTTAAAAAATAATCTTCAAATATTTACTAAAATAAACTATTTATCTCAAAATTTGACTTTTTTATTTAAAAAATAATCTTCATAATATAATTACTATTAGCATATAAATTACTTATCTCAACATTATGTTTTTAAAAAATAAACATATATTTCAAGAAAATAGTTCTATAATTAGTAGCACAAAAAAATAATCATTTTAGTATTAAAATAATTAGTATATAATCTACTTATTTAAATTGAAAACTGAAAGGGTATATAAGTAAATTTACAGCAACTGATTCCGATTTCTGTTCTAAGTAAACACATGAATGGGATTGACAGTGATTTCGACTTCGATCCCTGAAACCTAAGTAAACAATATATTCTGACTCTGAATCCATCTCACTCTGAATCCTATCCAATCTGATTCATGATCACTTCGATTACAGATAAGTAAATATGCCATTACTTTCTTCGGCTGCGTAGAAATAAAGCAGGTCCATAAAACTTGTCAAATGGGCTGCCAAGTGTCTGTCGTAGCCCAATCTTTTTATTTTTTTTTATTTTGCTGAATTAAAAAAATATATGCTGACGTATGTCCTTTTTCTAATTATTGGAAATATTGAGCAACTCATTTCTCTGAAACCGCCATATAGAAAGTACTCATCTGACTGCCTGGTTGGTTCAGATTTCAGAATTAGAACCCAACCTCTTCTTCTTCAAACAGTGACGGACACTAGTACTGGGTTCTAATTTCCAAGAGCACACGTCTCTCGTGTCGTATCGTGTCGTGTCGGAGATGGGAAACGACAGGCGTTTTAGCAGTATAAGAGAAGCCTTAGCAGTGTCCGAAAGGGGAACCAAACCTACCCCCACCTTCAATTTCGCTGGCCTTGTTCTTCAGTTTTCTTCTCCTAGAAAAAGCCACGGCACCGGTACTAGGACTACCCTTCTCTTTTTTCTATTTGTTTTTTCAAATTTCAAATTAAAAAAAAAATTTCAATTTTTTCATCTTCAGATTATGTGGTAACACTGACAATTGTGGACGCCTTGCATTCCAAGTTAACTGCCAATATCTTCACCAACACCCTCCAGCATCTTCCTCGTATTCGTTCCTCTAACAACCTTATACTTCTCATCAAAGTTCAGGTTTTGTCTTTTTTCCCTTCTTTAATTCTCTTATCATATGTCTTGTCTAATTTTGTAGTTCTAAATTTTATTACGTAGATTAAAAAACACGACGGCGAAGTTTATGCAGTTTTCAACAAAAAGTATTCGTCATTTGCTCTGTTTGATCCCAAAACTAGCACCAACACTCCTTACCAAGCCTCTCCTGGATTTGATCTCCAATCAATTGACGTGTCTCACATTCAAAGTTTGATGAGTTTGAGCCTCACCTATCGGGTTACCGTCGGTAATCACAACTCACACCTACTGTTTTTTCACCTAAGATGATTTATTTTAACTTGGAGATGAACATTCTCTCTTTCTTTGTGGCTTTCTAGAAAGGAATCAATACCTTATTTCGTTGCAAGATCTCGGAAGATGTGAGTACTTTGATCTAGTTTGTCAGGTGAGCGTCTCAAATCGATGAATAAGTTACTGTTTAGTTTTACTAAAGCAATGTAGTTTTTAACCTTTTCTCTTGTGCATAAAAGATTCTACATGTTGAAAATGTCGGCGCAAAGGAGTGTGTGCTTTTTGTTTGGGATGGAACTGATGCCCCTCCCTTGCACTTGGAAACTAAGTAAGACATTTTGCTTATGAAATTTGAAAATTCCTTCTTTTTCCAAAGATTTTTTTTTTTTTTAAATATATATATTGAAGTTTGTTGGGTCAGTCTTGCGGAAGAGGAACCGCTTCCACTTGAAGTTGAACCGCGCCTATTAAACATGTCAATTCTCCGCAAATTTCCATGTGTTGGAACCGTGTTGAGAGTGAAGGCTCATGTGGATATTAGTATGCACATTCAAAAAATGGGTCAATGGGTGAAGATTCGTAACATGACATATGAAATTCATTCTGGTTTATGGCTTGGTAGATTGCTTCCTACCACCAAGCTCACATTTCTTCCGGACAATGAGCAGACCGTCCTAGAATGTAAAAGGTAACCTTTTTTTTTTCCCTCATGTCACATTCGTTTTAATTGGTATAAGTTATTTTCTTGGCATATTTTTTGATTATGTTAGGACAATGGATGAACGTGGATTGGGAAAAGATGGTCGCTTGCCTTTCTGGAGCAATCCTCTCCCTGCTTTAACGGGTACTCCATAAACGATTAGATGTATAGTTAACATTTTTCTACTGGAACAAGAACATGTTGTCTTTTACTTTCTTTAGGACTTCAACTAGAGAAGCATCAACTCCATTTTCGATAAATTGTTGATTTTTCTTTTTTTCCCTAATTTTTGTTTGCTAATTTGTATGAATATGACATTAACACTGTATAAATCAGCGAAAACATGTTCATATATTTATATATATATATATATATATATCAGTTGATTACACATTGTTGTCCTTTGTTTCTTTTCAGTGATAGATTCTGCAAATATTCCATATGCGACATTGATGGATCTCATTACTCAAGCGGAGGTATCACCAGTTCTTTCCCACACGTTTGACCTTTATTTGATTTGGAATATCAAGTAGCTGGTAAAAGAGTCACCAGAACATTTTTCTTTCTTTATAAATACTACTTTAAACATTTCAGCTTTATATCACTTTTGTCTGTTTTTCCTATCCTTGCAGACAAGACAGAAGTTTAATCCTTAAATGCATGTCTTTTGTAGGATGAAATTACCGTGAGATGTGTCGTTCGAATAGTAGCAGTTTCTCCCTTCGATGCAGAGAAATATCGTGCTGATGGAAGGTACGGGATTATACTGACACTAGAAGATCCAACAGCAAGAATCCATGCCTCCTTAAATGGCCTTAATGGGGTAATGCTTCAAATAATTTCTTGTAACAAAAGTAAAGAGATTTTAACACTACAAATAAAAACGTTTCATTTCGATTTGTATTAGATTGATGTCAAGTTGTTAACACTGTTGCAGGATATGTTTTTTGAGGATTGTCCCTCAGATGCTTTAAAAAGAAGGAAGATGGACGAATTGTTAGGATTGACGTTAGAAGAAAATACGAATTCTCACCGAAATCCTCCTTGGATTCAGTGTTGCATAAAGTCGGATGCTAGTAGGTTTTATTCACTGTGTTATACGAAACTTGTAGTATAGTAGTTTGATGAGAGGTTCCTAAGAGCTTTTATTCTGCTCCTCTTTGAGCATATAGTAGGGTTTATGTGACGTTTATTTGTGTTAATATGGCTCTTCATCTTCTTAGAGATACAGAATTTGTATAGCTTATCTGGTGTATAAATTTTTTTCTGGAGAAACACCTTAGTTTATTAATGTGGCTAAGTGATGAAAAGGAAATGTAATGCATATCACTAGAAATCATTCTTTATTTTATGTCTTAATCTGTGAACCACCACAGTTGTGGATGGAAAGCTCACCCGAGCAAGACGCCCTTGCAGGTTTGAGCGTTTAGTGAAAGAAATCAGAAGCTTTTTAGCATTCGACTAATCGACAGAATCAGAAATCCTAATCTCTGGTTTGTGGACAGTATCACACTAATTATAACCATAGCTAGCCAGTGTCTGGTGACGTATCAAATTCTGAAAACCCTTTTTAGAGACCATCAACTCTTGGTCAACGAAACAAGAAACAATTTTATATATATATATATATATATATATTCTGTTTGTATTCTTCATAAAACCATGGCTAACAAATATACAATGTTCACTATCAGTAGGAACTGCTATTCAAGGTCATTGGATTAAATTCTCAAGTGTCTGATATGTGGCTGGAGCAATTCTGTGCCGCGCGATGTAAGTTTTTAAGATAGATACATATATAATATTACCGCTAAAACATGAATGCAACGATTAAAAAGCAGATTACCATAGAAGCTCCTACGTATCATAGGGGAAGAAGAGAGAAGCTTACTTCTCACTTAGTACTAAAGCACAAACTTGAATACCAACCACTAGACAAGGAAACCATTTGTGAGGCATTTGACAACTAGATACTAGATAGTGAGAATGTAGTGATCCACTCTTGGGCAGCACTGGGCTACGTGGTTGCAGGTACAGTCTAACAGTAATTTCATACCTGACTTCACCATTAGATATAGAATTCAAATCTTCCCGTCCAAGTTAACATATGTATATATGTATGTGCATATATATATATATATATATCAAATGGGGCTATCATATAATGATGGTAATGTGAATTGATTAGCCGAAAAGAGAAAGGGCAATTAGTGGAAGTAACAAATAAACAAAACACATCAACATCATTACTTAGGGTTGTTAATCATGTCTTGCTTTTGCTTTCCTCGATTCTTTAACACCCTTTCTTTTTTTGCCATTTCGTCCCATGGGCTTCTTTGAAAATGTTGTACCTCTACTCATAGATTTCAATGTTGTTTTCAAGGTAGGACTTTGTTTATTATTTCAATTTCTAGCCGAAAGAAACAGAGAAACCTCTTAAATTTAAATTTCAGTGGCTTAGAAATTAGACAACAAACAAAAGGTGTGGAATTTTCTTATTTATTTTTCAAAACAATTTAACAACCATTTGCTTTATGTTTGATTAGTCAAGATAATACAAGTGTGTTAGGTTGTTAATAATCACAAACAATTAAATAATCAAATTTCTTCATTCACATTAATTTCATTACCTACTACGAACCTTCCCAACATTTGTCATCCCTCACCAAAAAACAAAAACAAAAATCAAATATCTCCATTGACTAATACTCCATATACAACAACTTGAAGACTTTCATGCCCAAGGAAAAAGAAGAAGAAGAAGAAGAAGAAGAAGAAGAAACCAAAGAAAGGATCTATCATGAGAAAATTATCAGACTTGTGTCTGGATTCCTAGAGGAATAGATGTGACAAAAATATAAACAAAGAAAGCAAATTTAAGAAATTTATTTATTAAAAAAAAAAAAAAAAAAAAAAGGGTCTAATCATAAGGAGGCGAATGGAGGAGGAGAGAGTTGGGATGATGATCAACAGAAATGGAGGAGCGCTTTATGAACTCCAAGCAATCAGCAATGGCCTCGGCATAGAAAGAGTTGGTGCGGCCGAGGGACGTGAGCCTCATGCGGTGGTGGTCGCAGGAGAAGCCGCAATGATGATCACAATTATAATCCGCAGCCACAAGGCGAGCCTTGCTACTAGTCCTAACGCTATTGTTGTTGTTTTTTCTTGTGTTGAGCTTTAAAGCTTGCAAGGCCTTAACTCGCCATCTGCTTAACACCCTCAAAAGCCTCACCATCTTGGGGCGTAGACTTGACACCAAAAACCTCTTCAGGTTGAGCCTTATTCCTCCTCTACTACTTCTCTGCCATCTCATCTTCATCATCCCATTCCCTATCACTCTTTTGTATCTCATCTCTCCCATTCTCATTAACCCCCTTTATATATACCTATATATATATATATATATGTGTGTGTATCCAACAAGTAGAAGAAGAAGAAGAATAACAAAAAGGACTTGGAATCTTACCCAAAAAGAAAAAAAATCTTGGTTTGTTGTGAATGACCAATCTGACGCTGACTTTTTGGGATGCAGCAAGTGGCACAAGGCATATATATATATAAATACAAATATATGTTCTGATTTGGATATGGACTGAGAAGAGAAGAGGAGGAGAGGAGACTTCAACGTGGGAATCTGTGGCCAATTTTGGAGTGTTTCCCAACTTTGGACGGTGTTTCTGAATATTGTGCCTAAAGTATTATTTCAAAATAACTTAAAAACTTCCATAAGATTAGACTGGATATATAAACAACCTGCTAATGCATTTGTTTAAGCATGTGTATTTGAACAAGAACATTTAAAATTATTTACACACGTATATATAATAGTAGTATAGGACACCAACATTTTGGTAAGGTTTGCAGCCGTGGGGCCCTAGATGGGGGACAAGGTGGGACCACCCCAAAAGAAACCAAATTAAACAAAGACAAAAAAAAAAAAAATACTGAAAAAGAAAAGAAGGGAGTATTTTCAAATTTGGTGACGTCAAAAGCAGCCAAATTATTAGACCGAGTTGATATGCCTGTGTGGGACAAAGCACGGGTCAATTAACGACAATTTTGATTTGCAATATAACAAACAAAAATCCATCAGAAATTAAATTAAAAAAAAAAAAAGGAGAGAGAGCCAGAGACAAAGATGGATGAATAACAACAAAACATCAAATAGATATGAAAAATGAAAATAAAAAGGAGAGGATCAGAAAATTGTTGGTCTAACAAAGATTGAGCTGTTTAATGTTTGTCTTTCTGATGGGGTGGCTAACCTTCCAAGTTCCAATCCTAGGGGGCAGTGAGAGTGATGCTTATATAGATGGAAAATTTTTTCTTTAAAAAAAAAAAAAAAAAAAACTCAAAATAAGGTGTCATTATAAGATTGAGTGATCCGATGTAATAACAATTTCTGTACATGGAGGATTCCTGCGACAAAAAAAACAGTTCATCACCAAGTGGACGGTTATTAGTTGCCCTATTAGCACCATGCATTTCTGAACGTCGGATCATATTTAATTTTATTAGAATAGATTAAAAAAATTAACAAAAACAAAACTTGATGAATGAATAATAAAGATTAAGTTCTTTTCATTATCATTATTTTGAGATTGTCCATGGTTAGACAATTGAAGCCTTGATAAGAGAAGTTGCCTACACAACCCCAAACCAAACAGACCGCAGAGTCAACTAGCAAATTGTATTAAGAAAGAGGTCATTATGAAGCAAGGAAATTGTGATAATTTTTTATGATTTCTTCAACTAAATGCTTCAGTCAACCCCTTTGGCCTTGACCAAAAAGTAAGAAACAACTTCGGAAAGAGAGATGTGGCAGAAAAGAGAGGTGTCCAAGTGGCAACTAATATTAAATAGGCCAAACTTTTGGTAGTTGACCACCATTGGGCTTCTGGGTTGAACTTTGGCTTTCCTTGGCTTAAAATATCAAAAACGTGTGAGGAACCCCTAGAACTAATTTAACATCTGTTCATATTTAGTGCCAAATATAATGTACAACAAGGTTCACAAACTAAAATTATAAATGTAGAAACACATACATAATTTAACTGTAGCAGAGTTAGGCCCAACTACTTCTAGATTACTACAGAAACATTGTTCAAACTCCTACTTCTACTTTAGTGTTGGAGATTACAATGAAAGGGGGAAAAAAAAGCGGGAGGGTGATGCACATCCCTCTAATGCTGTCACTCGGACTGCTCGAACGGAACGCGAACAAACAACTGTCCGTGCAGAGTGACGACTGCGGATGTCTGGTGCGGATCGATTCTTGATGGCAGGGTCACAACCTGCCAACACAAAAACCAAACTCAAACTCAGCATGTAAACATGAAGCAATATTTCTGTTTTTAGCAACGGAAGAAACAAACAATAGCCCGACGAAGTTTCAGTGATGATTGTAAACAAGACGGGCATGAAGCTTTCAAAACCTTTTCCCCCAGTTGGTTTCTCACGAATGACTCGATGCATTTTCCCAAACCCCCCAAACCAAAACCCATAATGACAAAAGATTAAAAAGGAATGATTAAAAAAAAATATAATTTATATACCTTCTTAAAAGGTGTGACGCCCCATGGGTTATCAGGATGCTCGGGTTCACCACTTATAACCAGCCGTCCGGCTGGATCTGATTGCACGCGCACCTGCAGTTTGATTGCCGAAGAACACGGTAAGAAATATAACGTCCTAAAAGCAGGAAGAGAGAGTGGTGCACCCAGTGCAATTTTTATGAAAGGCAGAGCTTTCCCTATTCTGCTTCATCTTCACCATTTCACAACATTCATGCACAACCATATCCTACCCAAAAGGGTACAAAAATTCAGAGTACAGCAATTTGGAAACTTATCCAGGGCAGAGTTTCAACTTATCAAAAGTTTACTTTGGCAACCTAAGCGGCTGCCTATGCTTGGTGAAGTTTGCTACACAGGGAAACTTGCTTATTTTGCATCTACGGAAAAGAAAATCAATTTTCTATAAAGCTAAGAAGAAAGAAAACAACAATTCATTAATGAGTGTCCTTACCTCCTCACGTAGTAGACCTGGAACTAAAGCATATACCTCGTAGCAATCTTTCTGTAAACATGACATTTCTCATGCTTGTTAGTTTTTAAACTTTGAAAGCTCTGCATTCTCATATATCCAGACGGGCATTTTGAAACTTACAGTTCTTTGCACATTGATCTTCACCCATTCAGCTGGAGGTCCAACATCAACCACTGCAGTGTCCAACCTATCCATGCAGACATAGTCATAAAAATAAGTAAATCCAATTCCAGCCACCAAGTGTCTTATTAAATCAACAAATTCTCGATTTGTACAGTAACATGTGACATGATCCTTAACTGTAACTTGGTTGCTTTGGTACGTGCCCCTTTTGCCCCAGGGTCCATGTAAGGTGGCTTCTTACGTTTCAGCAAACCTAGTGCCAATGTACAACAGACCAGTAATTGATAATTTTTGCCAGTTGTAACAGGACAATTTGAAGGTTGCACGTTCTACTGGCAGGACATACCTATGTTTTTGAGTTGTTTTTCACGCTTCTGAACAGATAGAGGATTTTTATCCTAAAGAAATTAGCAAAATGTATCACGTGTCATTACAGACTTATGCATGACAAACAACAAAGCCACAGGACAAAATAGGTGCAATAACTCAAATTTTTCTGCACACCTTAATAATGGGATCACTGACTTCACCATTACCAAGAAGTCTTTGCGAGTGCCAACCCTGCATAGCACGTGCCGCAGCATCCCTACGTGCTCTACCTGAACCTGAAGCCTGATAACCAGAATCAATTGGAAGTGAGAAAAAGAAAGAACACAAAGCAATCAATTAATAGAAATTGGTGATTCCTTGATTGCTTCAGGTTAAGAAATCTTTGCTTGGAGAACGTCCTTAAGCTATTTCATCATCATAATCTGAGTACCACTGGAAAAAGAAAGAATCAAGTTAGTATTACCTGCGTATCAACATTAATAGGCTCTGCGTTGGAAGAAACAGGCGCACTAAGCTCACCACCACGTGTCTTATGTCTTTCATAATCCAGGAGTGCCTGAAAGTGCACAGATAGAAACACCACACAGAACAACTGAATTCAACGCAAACTCAACTAATCAAGTCAAATGAATCAGACTAACACTAGCTTTTATCAGATTGAGGTCAATAGGACGACTAAAAAGAAAACTAAAGGATTGTCAAAATGGACTCGTGGTGAAACACATTAGGCAATGCCTTTGCCTGTCTGAAAGTAATACAGATTACGGGCTAGAAAAAAGCCACAAGTCACAACGAAAGAATCAAGGTTTCCAATATACACACACCATTAAGGCACATCTCTCTTTTGATAACATCACTCCAAAGATTTTTCGGTACGAATAAGATGAACCTATAAGATAGACTAAGCTACCATAGCATGTTTCAAACAATGCACCATTAAGGCATACAAAATTTGTAAGCAGTTCCAACAAAAAAGATATTTATACATATCAAGTCAATCTCGACACACCTTCTCATAAAAACCTCGAAACGTCCAAGAAACTGTAGTGCATGTCCTGAAGAAAAATTGAAAAAGAAAAAATTATTTACAAACAGGGACATAGTCTATGTAGGCCATTCCTCATACTGCACATTTTCCAGAACTGCAAACTCTAGTACGCCTCTTGAGGATAGAGAAAGATACATAAAACTAAAGTTTTTAGCAAGTTTCGTTTTTTTTTTTTTTTTTTTTTTCCTGGTACGGAGTTATGCTATACAAAGAACCCGGACAACGGATGAACACATCAGAAAGTTGTAACTTACTACCAAGTACCATGGAAGCATATAAATTTCACCAACTATTTACCGCTGCAAAAACAATGTTCCAAATTGATCACTCATGATGGCAGAATCATGGAACCATGTAAATTAAACATATAACAACAAAACTAATCTGCAATGAATAAGAAAAGAAGAAATTTCTGATACTATTAAAAACAGAAAGTACGGAAATCCAATTAGATGTATGGACAATAACAAATATTTTTCCTTACTTTGGGGGTTTAAAGGACTCTCCCACTTGACGCCACAACTTACATGAAGTCACCTATCAAGAAATGGAGACCAATTATGTAACTTCTAGAAAAAGGGGGGAAAAAGGCTCTGAAAAGGACATAAATGCAATAGAAATCGCAAACATGTAAATTTTGCAAGTTTCATAATGCAAGCGAAAACGAGAATGTGAAGCATACGAGAATGGAGCCAATGTGTGAACTAAAAAAAGGTATTTATCTAATTACAAAAAGGTATCAACAGTAAACAAAAAACCAATGCATACCTTGTCATAGCCACCCAATCTGGTGACAGCTCTCCAAAGCCTGTCCAACAAGAAATGAATACAAATCAAGACAGACACTTTATTACTGTACTATCAGATAAGCATTCATAATAAAAAGAAAATTATACATAACAATAATAGTAGAAACTGACTTGAGGCAATTTAGGCCCTCTCCGTAAAACTTGGGAGGCTTGAATTCCATGGTTCTCTCTCTAAAGAAAAGCTCAAGCTCCTTCATGAAATTGGATTGGTCATCTTCAGTCCCCGACTCGCTTCCTTCGTAGATGAGGTAGTCGTCTTCGAAATACGACTGCTTCGAGTTCGATGTCGGAACGCCGTTATCAGCGGGTTCGGGGGTGGGTTTGGGTGTGGATGGTGCATTCTTAGTACCATGACCTTCCTTCTTCTCAGAATGAGGTTCAGATTTCGTACCCGAAACGGGCATTGCACCTACAGGCTCAGAAGCTTCAGTTTTGGCATCAACATGAGTAGTAGTCTTAGTCTTGGTCTTGGTCTTGGTCTTGTCATCATCAACAGAAACAGAATCTGGGTTTTGGCCTAATGATGCCTTTGAAACGGAATCTCCTTGTTTCTCTTCTTTTTCTTCTTTAGTATCAGCAGTGGGTGCTTCAGATTCAGTAGTCTTGGGATTTTCAGTATCAGTGGGTTTCTGGGTACCCGAATTTTCCTTGGAATCACCCATTCTACATTAAAATTACAAACTTTAATTCCCAAGAACATGTAAAAGAAATCCCAATTAAAGATTCAATTTTTTTCCCTCTTTATGAGATTCTATAATAAAATGAGAAGAAAGATGAAATCTTTGAGAAAGAAAATTACCTGGATTTCAGAGAATTAACTTAGAGAACCAACTTCTGACTCTGAGCTGTTGTTGGGTGCAAGTAATTTGATAAAGATATAAACCCTAATCCCCTTTCTCTTATTTTTTCTTTTTTCTTTGCCCTAAAAATTCTTCAAAAATCCAATCGCGATTGCGATTGTACGAATTGAGTTGGTTTCACCTTCTGGAATGGTATTTAAAGCAAAAACAAAAAGCAAAAAAAATTTGGAAATTTTTGGAATAAAAAGAAATGAAATGAAATGAAACGAAACGGTTGAAATTCAGCTTAATGCTATGTTCGAGCTCGCTCGCTCAACAGAAATCTCTAAAGTCATTCTCGGGTTTACAAGTGGACTTCCCAAAACGACATCGTCAACCACTTTCCGCCTCAGTTTACGGCAGGCCCATTGAAAGCCCGTTTCTTTTCTTTCTTTCTTTCTTTTTTTACAGAAATTGTAATAAATAGTATATTCACAAAAAAAGAATTAAATAACATGGTTTTAAAATATATAACATAAATAATAGTAGATAACAAACTTATTAAATATTAAGTAAATTACTCGTTACTTTATTAAAAAAAATCCGTTGTTTTTGGGTTAATTCTTAAATTAAGATTTGGTTCGTGACTTTTTAAAAAAATTTAGTGTAATTTTATACTCAACTTTTAATGGTAAAGTCAAAAACTGTTTCGATAGGGATAATATGAAAATAATCTTTGTAATAGTAAAGATAGTTTTCTACCCAATAGGACATGGTCATCTATTATCTTTATTTAATATGGGCACACTTTTTTTTTTTTTACATGTTCAATTGGGGTAGAACTTAATTTTTATCAAGACTTTAAGAGTAAAGAGGAAAATTTTCAAAATTTTAATGACACACATTAGGCTATATATGGCTTCGTCACGGCTCAACCTATCATACCCACATTAAATTCAATATATATATATATATATATATACATATAAAATACATATACACATATATACATGCATACTCGAACCCAAGAACGTTAAGCAATGCAGATGGAAATGTAAAAATAAATTAAAGGACAAATACTATTTGGTAAGGGAAGGGAGGTCCACAACAGGAGAAAGTAACAATGAAGTTAAAATAGGAAGCTAACAGGAAGGAGACTAATTAGCCGTTACGTTCTTTTTTTTTTTTTAAATCAAAACAAAGCTCAACCTAGCTGATGGAGCCACCCCATGTACGTTCTACTCTACTTCTCCTATCATATTACGTCTCTCTCTCTCAAAATATATATACATATACATACATATACATACACACACCCTACTCTGTATATGAAATAAATGCATGCAATTTGATTTTCATTCTTCATATTCAACGTATACATCTTTCTCTATTTTCATTTTACATTTTCACCTATTTTAAACAAGTACTCTTAATTTCTTGCTTTACGTGCTTGGAAAATGTTCTTTGGAGAAAAGAAAAAAATAATTAAATAGAGTAGTACTCACTCCTACACTAGTCGTATACAAATATAAACACACACATTATTATAGAAACATGGGAGGGGTGGGAGAATTGTTCGTGGTTGCTTCAATCCCAGTGTTGAAACTGCTGATGTTAACTGCACTCGGCTCAATTCTCGCCTTCAGCGGAAGTGATATCCTCGCCGAGCATGCTCGCAACCACTTGAATTCTGTACGCTTTCACTTGCTAATTTTCTAATCCTATCAAAAAACATCATTATCATTAAGCTTAATTCTTAATTGTGTGTACGTGGTTTGGACTTTGGTCAGCTAGTATTTTTCGTGTTCAATCCAGCATTTGTGATTAGCAACCTGGCCAAATCCGTTACTCTTGAAAGGATTATTTCACTGTGAGTATATTTACTTTCTTTATTCTGTTAAGTTTGATTTTAGTTAGTAATTTTTCTTTTCTTTCTCTATTTAGTTCACTTTATATGTACATATGTATATAGGTGGTTTATGCCAGTGAATATCCTGAGTACGTTTGTGGTTGGATCTGGCTTGGGATGGATAGTTGTGAAAATCACAAAGCCTCCTCAACATCTCAAAGGCCTCGTATTAGGCTGCTGTTCTGCAGGTTCATATATATATAAATATATATATATATATATATGTATGTATATGACTATGTATCTATGTAGTATATAGTATTTAAAAAAAAATCTTTAATATGGTTGTACAAATTGATATGAACAGGAAATTTGGGAAATCTGCCAATAGTCATCATCTTAGCAATTTGCAAAGAGAAAGGCAGCCCATTTGGAGCACCTCACGTATGCCACTCCTCCGGGATGACCTATGCTTCACTTTCCATGGCCGTACGTGCATGCCGTTATTCATTCATAATTACCTTTCTCCGCTATATATGGCTTAATTCTCTTGTTATAATCTAATGCAATCTATCTGTAACGGGAAGCGTTTTCTTATGTGTACTCCATTCAGATTGGAGCCATTTTCTTGTGGTCTTATGTGTACAACATTGTCCGCATTTCCTCAAGTACTATCGATGCAGATGACATGAAAAGTCGTTTGGTACTCGCTAAACGAACGTCGGACTTGGTAGAAGGTCGTTTTTCAAACTCAGAGGCGCTGGTTCTTGCAAAATGCAGGGGAGAGAATAAGGTATAGCACAAACCTTTTTCTCCACGTAAGGAAAAACAATTAGTTTGGTAAAGCAAGTTTAGGATTTGATTACGAGTTTATGGCGAGGATTTTTCATGGCAGGTTCCGATTTCTAAGAAGATAAAACACTACTTGATGATGTTTTCAAGCAAGATCAACTTGAAGGCACTATTCACACCTTCAATTATAGGAGCGGTATATTGCATATATAAATTTCATGTCTTACTGATTGTTTCCTGAATAAGGTTTAGGGTTTAGGATTAGATATAAAGCTTATGATCCTTTCTTGTATAGGTTATTGGGTTTATCATCGGCGTGGTACCCCAAATCCGGAAACTGGTCATTGATGATGGCGCCCCTCTTCTTGTTCTTCAAGACTCGGCTTCCTTGGTGAGGTAAACATAAAATTTGTCTAACATTTGGTGTCTCGAAGATTCGAGATGCCACCTTAATTCGAGGATGACTAATTATTAGTCTATTTTATTTAAGAGCCGATCGTTGTTTTGTGCTACTAGTGATGCAGCTGTCCCAACAGTGACCCTAATAATGGGAGCAAACCTTCTTAAAGGTGATGAATTCAGAGTGTTCCCTTTTAGTAGTTGATGCTTTCATTCTTCGGGTTTTGGTGAAACAATTTGTTATTGGTATCATGCAGGGTTGAAAAGGTCGGGCGATTTGGTAAGAGTGATTGTTGGAATCATAGGCGTTCGGTACGTGATACAGCCTGTGATAGGCATTGCGATTGTAAAAGCTGCAAAACACTTTGGGGCAGTGCATTCACAGTCGAGAGATCCGCTCTATGAGTTTGTTCTACTTCTGCAACATGCACTTCCTCCGGCGATGAACATTGGCACCATCACCCAATTGTTTGGAACAGGGCAGAGTGAATGTTCTCTTATCATGCTCTGGACCTACGCCTTTGCATCACTCTCTCTTACTCTCTGGTCCACCTTCTTCATGTGGCTCGTCGCCTGATCTGATCATTCACTCAATTTTTCACACAAAACACGCATTTTCCGGCAGCTAGAAACATACATCTGCTGAAAATTTTCCCCTCAAACTTTATTACCAAGTGTTGTGTTCTACAACTTTAATGAACATACAATGTAACTTACTAGAAAGAAAAGGAAAAAAAAATGAAGAGTTGAGCATAGGAAGCATAAATTTAGTTCTACTCAAAGGACTTTCAATTGAAGATCGGTGTAACCAAGTCGAGTTTTGTGTTTTTCAAAGAGTTGTTGAAGTTGTTCAATAAACTGACCATGCACTTCAGTGACCTGAAAAAAGAAATCAAACAAAAGAAGTTCAGGTATTTGATATTTAGCTACCTCGGCTTAAGCATTGCATTTGTCCAAATATAAGTAAATATTTACACAAGCCGACACACGTCCTCGGTACTAAGTCTTCATTTTATTTTTTTTATGAGTAGATTGTTTAGTCTCCCATAGCCACTCGAAGCATTCATTTAAGTTGCAGTGCACACAGCAACGGGAGTTTTCATAGACCGATAATTTTTTAATTTGACGTTTCCAAACAGAGATATACAGTGCATTGAGTAGAAACTTTATTCAATATGACTAGAAATTTCGAAGCATCCATACCTCTTCGACTGTGGGCTGTGGAGTTTTCTTCAATTCAATTGGTTTTCCCACTACCACATGCATTGGATGTCTGAAGGGCAAAGGAGATCTGCAAAAAGGACAAGCATTACCATGACAGACGAATGTGGAATCACTAAGAATTCCAAAAGGTGATGATGTTTCGTTAATCTTTCCTTCCCATGGAATGTGAATACAAATACATACCCAAACATTCCCCAGAAGAAAATAGGGGTAAACTTGATAGCCCTAGAGAACTTGAGAAAGAATTTCCCTCCCGGCTTCCACCACTTGTAAACATTTGACTGAAAGCAAGCCACATTTGCGAGAATTTGAAGCCAAATCAAGTAAACTGCCTGTCCAGAATCTAGAATCTAGAATCTAGATAATGTCTAAATTAAAAATAAAAGAGAAAGAAAAGGAGGATCAAACTAAGTACCTGACCGAAACAGAAAACGGGAACGATAGGGCTACCCATCTCCATTGCTAAGCGAACAAATCCTTTTCTTGACTTAAGGAAGGCTACCTACACACGACATTAACCCAAAAAAAAAAAAATAATAAGTTTATGTAGTAGAGGAAAATAAGCCTATTAGAGAAAGAAGGATTGACACCTCTTGTCCAATTTTTGTGTCCCAAATGGTGTCTAACCAATTATATTTTGACACATCATTGAAAGAAGTTAGATTTTAAGATATAAAAATCAGTTATAAAACATTTTAAACTTTTCAGATGACGTGGCATAATACTATTGGTTAGACGTCCTTTGGGACACCAAAAATTGGACAGAGGATTTGGATCCGAAAAAGAAAAGGCAATTAGTTAAACCTCAGAACCATGCTCCATATGAAAAGTCTCTTGGACTCCACCAGGCACCACAATGCAGCTATAACCCGAGGCTAAGAGGGAGACAAAGTTAGACTTGGTGGCGGGAGTAAGACCCAGCCATGTCCATGTATGCCTCAAGAATGGCGTATAGAATACCTGACCAGATATTTCAATTCATAGTAATTTTGAAATTAAAGTACAAGGAAAGCTGCAAAAGCTATTGATATTATTAGAGGCGGGGGTTGCTTACAGCGGTGCTAGCAAGGACTTTAATTTTGGGAAGAGGCATGAAGCCCGTAAGGTCAGCTAGTGCAACTACACCAATGGGTAGAACTGAATGCGGCTCATACCCGAATACATAGGCTTGGTTGGGATGGAAGGCGTGGATGTCCTCAACGTGAAGAGTGAGTGGAAAGTAAGCGCAAGCATGTTTACAAATGAACCTACCATTGCCCAAATTCCATAAATGGGTTTGAATCACAATTCCCAATTTGAACTAGGGGAGGAAGGAAAAAAAAAAAAAGGAAAGTCTAAAATCGATTCTCATTCAAACCAGGGTTTGAACAGGATGGGTCCAAACCCATTTGCTAAAAGGAGTTAGTAGTTAGTAAAAACTCTCAACATGAAGAGCGAGTGAAAACTGAGAAGTAAGCATAAGGGAAAAAGAAACCCAAGTCCTATGCATAAAAATATAACAACAATAATGTTTATAAGCCTATGGAACCACTTCAGTTAACAGGTTGATCTGCTTCTAGTATCAGGGTCTAAAAAACTTAAACGAGTGGTCTTATGACTCTGATACATCCAATACAAGATCGATGACTCTACAGAAAAAATCATCTTGCAGGAACACGTTAAGGTTGAAAAAAAAAAAAAAAAAAAACAAATCTCACATCGTAACAACAATAACAATACCAATATAGAAGTATTGAGCCACCTCATATTAAGTTGGGAGTCCAATTTTTAACAATTTCAGATTCTACATGGTTTCAGAACTCAAAAGGCTGAAATGAGAGATTTGATCCATCACATACCAAGATCGGTGACTCCAAATAGAGCACCATCTTGCAGGGAAATGTGAAGGATAAAAAAAGTAACGACCATAATAGATATGCAAGGATATTGAGACAATCCACTTAATGGGTTTAATTTTTAAGATAGAAGCCGAATCAAGTCCAAAATTCTACAGACAAGATTCCATACATTCAGATTCAATTTGAACTAGAGAAAAGGGGGAAAAAAAAAAAGTGTAATTAAAATTTCGGAAAAAGAAATCAGTATCAGATTCCCAATTGAAACTGACGAGTGAGAAAGTAATCAGTAAAAAGTGTGAAAGAAACACACCTTCCGAGTCGTCGGCCGAGTTTGCTCTGTTGGTCAATTGGAATGAACATGAACACCACCAGCAATCCCAATACCCTGAAAAAGTGAAGAAAGCAACAACAACAGCTTTATAAACACAAACCAATATTCGATCTGAAAGCTCTTTTTTTTCTTTTTCTTTTTCTTTTTCTTTTTTAGCTAAACAAAGAAAAAGAGAGAAAAGGAGAGAAAAAGTGGGTGAACTGACAGGAGGAGGAGAGAGGAAGGAAGAAGAGAGAGAGGAGCAACAAAAGGACGTTGAAGTGAATGGCACCCAGCCATATGGCTATGGCCACCCCTGTTTTGAACACCGAAGATCCTTCTTCTCCTCCACCGAACACCTTCATACTCGAACTCTTCTCCTTTTCTTCTGAATTCATATTTTATTCTTCCGAATTTCTGATTATTATTGTTATGGTTATTCACTTTTATCTTATATATATATATATATATATAGATGTGTATCTATATATATATATATAATTTTTTTTTTTTTTCGAATACTATTGTACAACGCCAAGCACCAACAGGCAAGGTAACAGCTCTCTGCTTCTGTTGTTGCTGCTCTGACACTCTTCTCCGTCCGTCCTCGGAATCTTCGTCCTCAGAGCTCCTCGAATTCTGCAGTCTCCTCTCCCTTCTAGATACCAGGTTTTTTTTTTATCCTGTGATCACCTTCACCCTACTTATCCTGTGCCCTTTTCATCGTGTGATAATGATCCAATACCAATATTGGACGAGCCACGCTGCATAACTAACACCTATCTCATCTATTACAATAAGAATAATAATAACGATATTATTAGGATACTCGTTGTATATGTGTACTAATTTAATTTGTTACATATATATATTAGCTTTTAAGTTTTTTATTTAAAAAAAAAAAGTAAATCTAAAATTTCTAAATAAAATGGACAAGTACTTTTCAAAAACTTAAGAACAAAATATGTCAAAAATAAAAATAAAAATAAAAATAAAATAAATAAAAACTTTTTAGTCCAAAAATAAATAATAACAGTAAAAAATGATAACATTAAATAGTAAAAAGTATCAAACAAAATGGTAAAAAGGAAAAAATTTTGAAAAAAACTCACAAAAAGACAAAATAAAAATACTACTTTTCGCACGTATGAAACTTATATATACTAAGATTATTAAAAATTTATTTTATAAACATAAATATCAAAATTTTCAATCATATAATATTATTTGGTATTGGTTAAAAAAATTATATTTTTTAATACATATGTTAGGGCATCACAAAAAAATTTAAAGCAAATACATATTTAAAAAAATATATTTTTCTAAGGACAAATTTGATTAAGAGAATAAATCCATGAAAAATGATTTTATAAAAATAAAAAATAAGAGAATAAAAAAGGACAAATTTAGAAAAAGCTAAAGGCAAAAAAAATCAACAAAATATAAAATTAAAAATAAAATAAAAGAAAAAAATCACAAAAAGATAAAATTAGTGTTTTTAGTGAACTTTACTCTTTTAATATAGTTAAAAATAAAAATTAAATATATAGATTAATAAAATATATTTATTTTGAAATATAGATTTATATTTTATCTTATTCAATAATTTAGAATATTTAGAATTAAGTTAAGTCTATGTTTTTATCATTTTAGATCTTTATAAATAACTGCATTCCATTAAAAGAGTTTTGTATTTATTAATGAAATTATGTTTAAATAGCTCCATTTTATTAAAAGAGTTTTATTTTAATTAATGAAATTATTTTTTGTTTGTAATTGTAATAACGTGAAAGCCTGTCCTTATTTTCTTTCTTTTCTTTTTTCTCTTTTTTCTATTTATGTATTGAGTATTTTTCACACCATCATCACAAGTGCTCCCTTTGTTCATATTTTAGTCAACATTAACAAAAATTGAGAGCACCATGCTAAACAACATCATTAAGAAAAAATGAATTCTATCTGTGAATTTCGTATCAAACATTCATATTTTATTAATTATTCTTAAAAAATATTAGGAACTTCAATTTTAATCTCGATTTTTAAATATCAAATCACGTGACAATGAACTGTCAGATTTTCACTAACAAATATAACTTTTTAATTTTTAGAAACTCATCAATAATAAAAAAATGACAACTTATCTATCACAAAAATTAATATGTAAAAATTAATACTAAATTGATATCTCTAATATTTTTTTATTATTAAACATATATACGGACTGTGACTGTCCCTTCGTCAATGGTAACTATATTTACCAAGAAAAGGAAATAATAACGGCAAAGAGTGGTAACTTTTTTCCAACCCACCCCTCCCCCACATAAAGAAGAGTGGTAACTATATTTGGTAAGGCTGACCAACTTCTTTAATTTCTACCTGCTCATCACGTGTCGGCTTCGTTGTTTTTGTTCAAGAAACACGTATTGGCTTAGTTGTTATTGTTTATTATTATTATTCAATAAGAGGCTTTTGTTTGTTGCTCCCTCAAGAGTTAGACCCAAAGAAAATAGGGGGATACACAAAAATATCATAAATTTAACACCTTCTTATATACAGATATTTATATTTATTATAATTTTAAAGTTGATAATTTTAATATTTTATAATATTAAAATTATCAATATTATTATTAGTGTGTATAAAATTATGAGAAGATATTCAAAATATAACTCTTGATCTAATTTTCTCAAGAAAAATAATATCAGAATTGCACAGGATGAAATTTTATGAGATGGATTCACACAAAAAAAAAAAAAATAATAATAATAATAATAATAAATTTATAAGATATAAAGGTGCATTACTCTGGACAACCAAAGCCCCGAATACATCCATAATTGCACATCTCATGCCCATGCCATTTCCACCCAACGCATTACAAACCCCACCACCACCACCACCACACCACACCCCCCCGCACCCGCACCCGCACCCGCGTCCCTCTGTTTTTTTCTTGAGAAAAATATGGAAGGAAGTGACCGACATTATTATTAATAAAAATATTTCCCGAAGGCCTTGTGAATTAGGGTCAAATCCTACCTTTTAACGAGAAGAATATTATTTCAGCTTCAATTATGTACTTGATAATAAGGATATAGGAACATGTAAAGCACTTGAACCTTTGATCATAAATCTATCATGATGTTCCATTTTTTTAGACCACACCACTCTAAATTGAGTACTTGTCCAGGCACTACATAACAATGTGGATTTCAAGTTCAACATCAAGAAAATAATTGGGTGCAGAAAGCGTCTTTTGGTGCATGAACTCGATTAACCGAGTCTCTTTTGAATTTTGCATAGATCGAGATTATTTCATTCCATTCAATCATATTAACTTGCGAATCCGTTTGGAGGCTTCTAGAAAATAGGTTTTCGCCCAACTTTACATGATCAAAGCTAATTTGTTGGAGGGAAAATCCATCAACCAAACCAAAAATGTTAGCTCTACCAAAGAAATACCAAACATATTAAAAATAAAATTAAACAAGTTATTACTCCCATTATAACGGATCTGGTTTGTTGATTTTCTGTTGTCAGTGTTTTCTTTTTTTAAGCATACTTATTTAAGTTGGGATGACCACACCATTTTAAATAAAATAATAATAATAATGAGAATACAATTGTGAAAATCAGCCATGTGACAATAAAGATAACGTGCCTATTAATGACTACATCTCCCAAGTTGCAAAATGATATAAATGCACGTATATAAATATAAAATATATAGGTCAAAATTCATAATCAAAATCATTTTGAATGTATATGTTCATGTTAATGTTTTATTTATTACGCAAAAGTGTGAAATATAACACTTTTTTTTTTTTAAATATTGTTTCTAATAACATACATATCTACATTTTGTTATCCTTAAATTTAGAAATTCATTAAAATAAAGTTTTAGTATGAAATAATTTTAAAATTACAATACCGTGATGACTAAATTAAAAAGAGAAAATTACCTAAATAACCAATTTTTTTCATCTATTAATTAACATAACATAAATTCTTCATTTTTGACCAATATAACACAAATTTTAGTTAACTTTAGTTTAAATTTGTGTCATTTTAGTCTAGTGTTAATCTTTTGTGTCATGTTGATATAATAGTCTTTAAATTTGTGTCATTCAGGTGGTTTTCCCAATTAAAAAGTTAATTTAGCACATAACCTAGCGATAATACCACAAATCAACCTAAAGGTACAGAGTTCAAATCCCCCACCCAAAATTTAAAAAAATAATAATAAAAAGTTAAGAAACAATTAATAAAAATCAAACATCAAATTTAATGCACATCATCCTTGATGAGAAATTTGCCACCAAATTTAGCATATGATTTGACATTAAAGATAGCATTTCATTAGAGAACACTTTTTTTTTATTCAAATATCAAAATTTACTATTGAGATGTCAATTTAGCTTTTCCCTCGGAGATGTTGTGACATCCGGTTGGAAAGCACCTCAGCCATTTTCTGAAATGATTAACACTCTTCTGTCTTCTGCAGTTTCCATTAATGGCCTCTCTTCTCACACCAGTTGATTCATTCACAACCTCATGATGATCATGATGAAGATGATGATCAGACTGTAATGTAAAAGCAGAGGCAGAGGCTGAGCTAAACACCGAAGTGGTTGTATTTTTCTCTACATCTAGGGCCACCCACAACTACAGATTGAAAGCAGCAACACTAACATTACTCTTCTTTTATGATACATACATATATACATACATATATATGTCTACATATACATGCATGATATATATATATGTGTGCGTGTGTGTATTAGGAAAAAAAGAAACCTGTAAGACTCGGTTCTCGAGAATGGCAAGACGGTCCATCAAAGTGCCTTTGGAATGAACTTCCTCCACTGCACATGACATTGGCAGCCTCTTGTAGTTTTCACAGTTGTTCTCATGCTTTTCCCAATTACACCAGTTTATATTATGCCTCTCTTCCAAAAACTGCACCTTTTTTACATACAAATATATATATATATACATGTATGTATGTATAAATATTATATGGTACTTAAAATGAATGAACAGAAGAAAAAAAGAGAGTTTTAAGTGACGGATAATTTGTTACCAAACGATCTACACGATCCACTCTTGGAAGAATAGGAAGAGATGAAGTACTAGTACTGTCAGAGATGATCTCCTGCTTCTCCATTTGCTCCATCAAAACTTAATCTTCTGAGTTGTATCAATCCATATATGTACATACAGCATTCTATATATACGTATATATATGAGTTCAGCAAACAGTTCTTACTTCTCGGGGGTCAATCAGTGCATTAAATGATAACCAACTGGCCATACTTCCCTCAACACCATGATAAGGATTATGATTCTCTCCACTACGACAACTGCTTTTTCTTATCTCCTCTGACTATATACGTACACACACACACACACAAACACACATATCTATATATATATATTATATGACTAGTGTGAAGGACGTGCCTCCACCACGTCCCGACTCCATTTTCTATTTTATGTGTTTTTTAATGAAAATTTCATGTAGAATTGTAAAATTATAATTTTTTTTTTTCTGACTTGGTTATAATTCCTCGACACGAAGAGTTTTTTTCCTCCTCAACGCCGTGACAGGGTTATGATTTGCTCTCCACTGCGACAACTGCTTTTTCTTATATCTTCTGACTATATATATATATATATATATATAATATTATATCATTGTTTGAAGACTTGATCGTCTTCTTTTTGTTTTATTAGATGCTGGCCGCTTCTCATCCAGAAAGAAAAGGTACCAGATCTTTAACGAGATTTTAATGATACATATATATATATATATGTATATATATATATATTGGTTGAAACGAGATCTAAATGATTATAAGCGTGTTTTATCACCTTATAATTTTGTCTATTGCGTCAAGTTTATCATGACATTAAAAAACTAATTTTTGTAGATTGCTGGCATAATCTCGCGTTCAGTACATAATACATACCTGTCTCCACCGAACCGAAAAGTATAGAGTTTCCCACCCCAATTTCAAATATTTATATATATATATATATGAAACTGTTATACTTGCATCCATACACACATTATATATCGGAGATCAGTAAGATAGAAGACAACATGTCAGCAGAAACTATAGGAAGAAAAAAGGGATTTTAGTGAGAGATGAGATATGATCAAGATTCATGAACAATCATCATTGCCTGATATTCTTTCCCAAACAAAATAACAAATGCTTGTACGGTCTCATTTGCAATTAGTAGATATATACACACGATTCAAACTATACATCTTTAACTCTAGGCTGACAACTTTTTTTTTTTTTTCCCTTGGTCACAACTATTATGGAACGATGCGCGTCTGCTCCAATCTTTCATTGCCAAAGACACCTACCTAACAAGCACGCCTACCGGCAATTTCATATATAAAAAAAACACTACATTGAATGCCGGCCATCAGCTCTCTCTTTTGGTGGTTGTTCTTCTTGAATTTCTTCCAAATCCTCGTCATCGCCCCTCCTTCCTGCTTGTTCCTTCCAATAAGCCACCAACTTTTTCAACCGTGCCACCTCTTTCGAAGACACATTTTTGCTAGGGTCGTTTACGATTGACCTGACTCTTGAAGCATACCTGAACGAGCATTATAAACGACAAATCGTAAGCATTTCGGATTCAAACATGCAGCTAAACCTAGAACTAAGTCGAGGGCTACTAAACATCCGAGTTCAAACTACAATAACTGGACAGAAAAGGATGGAGGATGAAAGGATTAAGGAGAGGAAAAAGAAGCACAACATACATGAGAGAATTGTATGTCTCATCCAAGTTTGATTCAGCTGGAGACACGTTGACAAACATAAGCGTTTTAGCATTACCGCCGAGTGAGTCACTCATTAGCATTGTTAATTTGTGGTTCCGGTAAGGTATGTGTTGACCGCCAGAAGACAGAGCACTTATAACATCTCCCAACGCTGAAAGGGATTTGTTGATGCTTTGAGCTTCTTTAAGTTGACTTCCTGAGGAGCCCGACTTCTTCACTCTTTCCGAGCCAGCAAGATCCACGAAACTTAGCTAAACATCAAATTGTAAAGTTCAAAAATTTCAATTATTCACATGAATAGTTCAATCTTAATGAACCAACTCAACAAGAGACCGGGATTTAATCTCTACATTGAATGACAGAGCAGGAAATGAATGCACACAATAAGGCACATAACCGCACACATAATACTTGATTATAATTGGTGGTATAGAATTACCTTTCCTCTTGCAACAGACTGAGTTTGAAGGTTGGTACTTTCAATGACCACCGAAAGTATAAGGTGAGATCTTGAACTTTCTTCATTCATTTGAGTTCCTGATGTGTGCCGTTGTTCAGATCCTCTCTGAATAATGCTTTTCAATTCGTCATAAGTTGATATTGATAAAACCGTCACATTTTCGATCGTCACCATTCCCTAACACCATGAATCAACCAAAAAAATAAGTAAACGTGGGAAAGGTAAAATCCAATGGAACCAAAACTGAAATTTACAAGTATTACACTTGTTTTATTAAACAAAAGTAGGCTTATATATACAGCAGATCTAAAAACTTCTGTCATGATAGGAAATCATAAGTTATGCGGAAACAAAAGCACCTTTGAATCTTTTTTAATTTCCAATTTCAAGCGTTTTGCATTCTTAGGTAATAGAAGATCTACAAGCGTATCTTGATATAACTCAACCACATAGGCCTGCACAAAAATAGCACCAGAGTCAACACATTTAAGAAATAATAATTTAGTGGTGAAAGTTGTTCATTATATGATAACTACCTTTAGTGAGAAGGAGAATTTGTTGCCATCCCGTTTCAAAATTTTAAAAAGTTCCGTAATAGCTCGTGGAGTGAGTCCAGGATTTGTCTCCGATCCATATATTGTAAATGTCTTCCCGGAACCAGTTTGACCGTAGGCAAATATGCATACGTTGTAACCATCTACCGCAGATTGCACCAGGTACTGGAAAGATAATATAGTTAAGAATTACAAATAATATATGTAAGAATTCTAAAGCAAGTAAATATTACAATCTCATACAACGAATGTATCATTTGAATTACCCTTGTGTCTTCAAACACATCTTCCTGAGTGGCATTACCATCGAATATACGATCATAAATATGTTGCTTAAGTTTATCATCCTTCCATGGGTGTTCAACCGTAAACTCGTCTAAGGTTATAACTGCATTTCTTTCTTTTTCAGCAATCTCTTTTTCACCCAGGGGTCTTACTCGACAAAACACTCTGATCTTTCCTTTCATATCTGAAATGCATTCAAGAGAGAGAGAAGATTTCAGCTACTTAACTAGAAAATGTAACATCAACCTCTATACAGAGATTATATAGAAGAAATCCGACCTTCGATAGTATTAAAGTAGCGCTTCCTTAGAAGTTGTTCTTCCTTGTAAAGCACTTCCATCTCAGCAAGCTGAGCCCCTTGCATTCTCAAGATTGCAGCGGTTTGCTCATTCTTTCTATCAATGTCCTAAAGTTTTGGAGACACAATTGTACATGCATGCATGCGATTACATTAAGAAACCAAAACAACATTCTGAAGACAAAAAATCGAGTGCATGTAATTACCTCTTTCATTTCTCTCAATTCATCTAGTTCTTTCAAATTATTTTGCAAAGCGGCCAACTCAGAGTTTCTGACCGTGAGAGTTGATTTGGCAACAGCTAACTCTTGCATAATCCCTTCAAGCTTCTTTTGAAGATCCAACTTTTCAAGTTCTAAGGATTTGTGTTCTTCCTCGAATTTTCTCGTGATCAATTTGGTCTGCACTTTAAAAGCCACCATAGACTTTATTTATCTTTTGTGGAAAAGGCTAGAGAAAAAAAAATGTTACTCTTGTGTAGAGGTTGTTACCTCATCAGCTTTCTTCTTCTCAAGTCTAGACACCCTTTGCTCCAATAATAACTTTTCATCTCTCAGTCTGTTTATAGTTTCTTCTGCTCCGTGCAACTCCTCACTTCGAAGCTTTAGCTCGTCTTGAAGCTTGTACAATGCCTGCATGGATATAATTAGTCCATAAGCCACGAGATGCTAAATTAACTCTTTAAGTTTTTTAAAATACTACTAATAGCATGATATTCACCATAACTTACCTGGTTATTTGCACCAAGCAGATCTTTTTTGGAATTGTGTTCTAGCACTGCATTACTTAACTTCGCCAACCTTGCCTCCATATTTCTTTTCTCCAACAAAGCTGCCTATTAAGTAGAAGTATAAATATCAGAATCCTCCACCTCATCTCATGATTTCATTCTAGATCTAATCGAGTGATAGTCATATGAAAGGGCCGAACTATAAAGCTGCTTTCACTAACCTGGAGAGCCCTGTCTTTTTCTTCATATAGTGATGTAATTCTATCCCGTTCGGATGTAACGTCCGCCAAGATTTGCTTCTCCGATCTCAAGGACTCTTTCAAATCCTCCAAATCTTCTTGCACTTTTGCTGCTTCATTTTTCTTTTCGAGCAATTCTCTTTGCAACTACATGAACACGGTAATATTTTTTTGAGTGAGATAACTACAAACCAATGGTAAAATTATTAAGATAACAAAATAAAAATTGAAATTAGTCAGCAAAGCAAACAAATCATGTTATTGGTTTTTACATTGAACTCTGCTGGGAACCTTATATTCACGAAACCAAAATATAGGAAAGGATAATGGAAGATTATCTTTGGTACAATAGTTCCTTGGTGTGTATAACGTAATACCTTAACCCAACAAGCAAACGTAAAATCAAAATTCTTCCATCCCGAAATTTAATGTAATCTTAACCTTTAAGACTGATAACCAAACCCCTCATCCCTAGAAGAAAGGACCTCAAGTAATGAAAATATTAAGTTTCATGGATACCAACTTAAACAATCAATACTTAGGTTTCGTTCGAAACATACTTGATCAGCATTTCTCTGAGATTCTTCAACGGCTTTTGACATATCCTGAACACGTTTTTCAAATGCTTCCATAGTTGACGGTTTAAAATTGTTAGAAAAATCTCCGTTTATTGAACCACTGGCAGCAGACCGAGCTTTCGAGTAGCGCCGTAACATGACGTCGTTTATATGTGTTTGAAGAGCAACACAAATTTCTTCCCCCTACCAGGAGAAGAAAAATCAGATTTCCCATTAAACTAGAAAACTATACGACGAAGAGAAGCTTGAGAACTTCTAAAAGGAAACTAGTGTAAAGTTAGAAAGACGTTTAAACCTGCTTAGTTTCGAATTGAAATATGTGAAGCACGCCTGCAACTCTCATCTTAAAAAAAACGGCAGTGTTGCTGCTTCCAAATTGCATTATGTCTCTTAACTCAGCTGAATGTAAATATTCTTTTGGTACTGGACGAAAGAAATGAACCTACAGAAAGACGAAATAAAATATGGTCAATAATAGTCAACATGATATCATGATTTATTTTTTTTCCTAGGCACATCACGGTAGCATTATCATGCACATTTGTAATACTTACACCCCTCTTATTGATGCCCAAAATAATCCGCCCCGGCAAAAGTCCAATAGGGTCGTCAATCTTCCGGACACTGAAGAAAACTGAGTTTCCATAAGGAAGTGTTTTCAGTATCCGCAAAAATTGTTGTCTTGCATCGTCCTTGGTCAAGTGCTCCTACCAAGGGCCAGAGCCAGTCAATGATCCATTCACATAATTTAAAACTAATATCAACCTTCTGAACTTAGTCTTACCATTGAATGGTAACGAGAAAGAATATCCAACTCCCATTCCCGTTTTGCTCGCGTAATTGCAACTTGCCTGGGTAGGAACCGTTCTAAAAGCGAATTCCAGTCACTAAAAAATTCAACTCCAACAAGTTAAAATTGTTGGAACTCATGAAAACAAAGTCCAATAAGTGGATACTTAATTTCTACGTTTATAATACAGTAAGAGCAAGTACAATTTCTCTAATAATAAAAATAAATCTTAAGTACTAAACTAAGATATAATATAAATAAGAGCTAAACAAAGAAGAAACAAAAGAGACAACAAATACTGACGTGCATGATTCTGGAGCAGGAAGAAATCCAATTTCAACCAAGATCTGCAGTGCAGACAACTGTGCGGCATCATCTCTTCCAACAGGATAATTTCCCAAAATATAATCATGTTGCAACTGAGACAATATAACCCGGCATATTGTTAGATGAAAAATACAGGAAACGCTTGGTTCAACGTGTTTAAGTAGCTAAAAAATGCGTTAGCCAAAACTACATACTTGTACATAGGACAACTGTACAAACATTGGATCTGCAACAGCTTCATCTGATTCCCGAAACAACTTTTTCTTAAATATCAGCTTACAGTGCAGAATTTCTCCTTTACTTCGATCCTTTGCTACCTTGAATTCTGCCAATAGGTCCCCGATATATTTGTTGTCATCCAACCCGATGTACTCTTCTGCACAAGAGCAAATTGCATATAAAACGAATAATTCAATCATTCCATTTCCTCGATTTAGCAGCTAATTCAGCAAATAAAGAAATACCATTTCCAGAATCAGGTGATTTTGAGCCAGTTACAACTTTGCGGCATTCAAACAGACTAAAGCTAGAGAATGCTGACAATTTGATTATCCCTGCAAGTTCCTAAAGCATGTACGAATTCAGTTAGCTACAACTAGTCTTTGACGAAAGTTACAACTTGAAAAATTAAGCATAATCTAGATGGAAGTAAAAGCAAGAAAGGGGATAAATTACCTCCACAGCATCCGCCACTGTCGTCGCCATGTCATAAGTGATTTCTTCAAAAGTTTCATCCAAGAAAAATACTATAGTTGTGAGCTTTCGACCGGTTAAAAGAGCTTCAATCTCCTCACGTCCCGGTATAGTTTGCCTAGGGCCAGCCTTAACAGAACGCTTTAAAGCATTTAAAGTATTCAAAGCCA
This sequence comes from Ficus erecta, assembly GCA_008635985.1. Lineage (NCBI taxonomy): Eukaryota > Viridiplantae > Streptophyta > Magnoliopsida > Rosales > Moraceae > Ficus > Ficus erecta. The sequence continues at coordinate 663,982 of BKCH01000040.1, forward strand.
GGACTCGAACCTCGGACTCGGTGTTTACACCGTGTGCTACATTATGAACATACTCGGATAAATAGGCACTGATGTCCTTGCTAGGAGGCATGGAAGACGCACACAAATACATCAGCTCCCATGCTTTGACCAGGTAATTCCTGCAAAAAAAAAAAAACATTAATTTCGACAATGTCCTTATGCATCTATCTTATCTATGGCTAAACATAGAGAGCCCGAAAACAGGATATCAACACTTTATATAAATAAAGGAATAAGAAATGCACCTCTACATACACACAAAGGGTTAATCGTACCTGTCGGGATTATTCCTAGTTTGTTTTGAAATCTGAACGAAAAGTTCATCACGAAGCTCTATTCGCTTTAACGTTTGCTTGAAGAGCTTTCCCACAAGCTCGATTCGTTCATCTAGGCTTGTCGGACTAAGTCGGTCAGACGGATCAACTCCCATGTACTTCAAAATTATTTGGAACAACTTTGTTGCCTTGCTGACCAGGTCAGCGTTAATTTTTAGCAGCGATGTCGGTACAGAATCCTGCTGTTTAGAAACTATTTAGATCTCCCTTAAATTTTTCATATAGAATTATGCAAAAATCATCCAATGCAAAGAACAAACAAAAAGATTTTAACCTTCTGAAAGCACAACATATCCTCAAAGGTGAACTTTTCTCGAGACTGAGGTCCGACGGATTTTTTGTAGAAAAAACCGCGTTTGCCGGCGGAATGAATCTGTTTGTGCATTAATCTAAGAAATACTTCAACCTGAAATCTATCGATTAAAGGGATAGCGCCGGCGAGCTCCGCGGGAATGGCCATCGAAAACGACGTGGGTGTACTAAAAAAACAAAGAAAGCGGAAATGCATATGGATTATGGTCAGTCAGCAGCTAACAAAATTTCTAAAAACAAGAAAATTGTGTGACTCCGACTACTTACGGAGGGGCCAAACTAGAGGAATCACTATCATATTCATCTCCATATCCATTTTCGGTTGCATTTCCATTTGAGCTGTTGCTAATAATATTCTCGTTATTTCCATTCCCATTTGTTGAGCTACCAAACGACCACCTGTTACTACTACTGCCTCTTATATCCATTGTCATTTCTCTCGCATTCACTGAAAACGAAATGAGACACAACATTACAACGAAAATCCTTCCATTTTTAAATTTTCTTTTTTTTTTTTTTTTCAAAAACAGCAAATCGGAAATTATTCAAACGAAAAAGTGAAGAGGGAAGAAGAAAAATCCAGAAATGCGTGTAGATCGAGCGCGCTGGGTAACTCGGAAGACGAAGAAATCGGAAGACATTTTTGAAATTGGAACAGAACAGCAGATACGACAAAAAAAAAAAAAAAAAAAAAAAAGATATACCTGAAATGAAAGAAAGATCTGGAGGAACAAAGAGACCAAATCAATTCATCTCATTCTCATTCTCATTCTGATTCTGACGATGTAAAATGGAGATGTGTAAGAAGCTCCAGCTGAAGCAGAAGAAGAAGAAGAAGAAGAAGAAGACTGTGAGGCTGAGGGTGAGGCAGAGCTAGCGGGTAGCGGGAGTCACGAGACTGTTGCAAATTGTAAATGGCCATCCCATCCTCCTCCTTCAATTTCTTCCCTTTTTATTTTTATTTTTTTTGGTTATTAATATTTTTTTTTTTCTTTTTTATTTTATCTATCTCAACACCCAAATTTAAATCCTCCTTTAATTGCTTCTTCTCTTTCTTTATTTCTTTCTGGTTTCTATCTTTCTTTCTTTCTTTTTCTTTTAAAAAAGCGAAGCTCTCCTCCGGCCTCCAGCTAATGTGGATTGTGGCTCTTTCTTCATTTCAAACAGTTGCCTATTTCCTTTAGGTTTTCTAATAATACAAAAAAATAAAAATAAAAATGTGCAATCAAATAAGCACAAAATTTTCTTCATGAAAAAAACTAATAATGATGATAATAATAGTTATAATTTTGTGACATCCTTTAACTTTTTTTTTAATATATGGTATGATATCTCACTTATCAATAAATGCCTGCTCTCCGCCCCTTTCTTTTGAAAAAAATATATAAAGTCCACTTCACTGTTCTCATGTATACTTTTTCTTTTTTCTCTTTTATGACTAATAATTTTATTTAATATAATTTGTTGAATTAGTCTTAAGGTTCTTTTCTTCTCTCTTTAATGAATAATAATATATACTAATTAATAATTATATGTATAATTTAATGATAATTTCACACATAATTTCATCTCTATTATAAGGTGCATAGTAGTTTGAATCCCAAGTAAATAAATAAAAAATAAAAAAAAGTCTCCAATAGCGGAAGTCCGGAATGAAATTGACTCAATGGGCCTAGCCCATGAAGAATGTTTTGTTGAGTGTTGAGGCCGGTAAATCCATGCATGAAAGCTCAATTGGAGAGTTTAAAAAATAAAAATATATAAATAAATTATGCCACAATTATTTATGCTTTTTGGGGCATCTTTTAAGCAAAGTGTGGCCATGGAATTGATAGAGAAGCAGAAAAACGAAAAGAAAACGGCCAAAATATGGTCATAAAGGTTAAAGGTATGCATGTGCAGGCTGCTAACTTGCCGGCTCGCTAATTGCCATTTGCCATGCCATGCCGGCTTTTGACTTCGTAAACCCATCACATACAAACAAATAACCAAAATTCTAAAGTCTTTTATTATTAGTGTTACTATTCTTCAAACGAATGAGAAATCAGGTGATATGGTTGATTTTGATCACCTTCTTTTAAAAAATAGTTAAATTGATTCAATAGTCTATCATGAATTTATCAATGATCTATCCATGAGATTGATAAAATACATTGGTTAATTACATATTGACAAGTGATTGACCACTTAATAATCAATTGCTAATAAACCAACTTTTTTTTTTTTAAGATCGTTTTCTTAAATTAAGAAAGCTCGGGGGCAAGGTAAATTTTATTATATGGATTGGAGGTAAATGATAGAAAAGTTTGATCCCAAATATTTGAAAACTTAGGGTTTACCCCGTACAGCTCCTCTTTTCCTTGCCACGCACGAGAAAAGCTCAGTAGTCCTGAAGGTCACGAGATTTAGCACCAATGAGGTTCTGCTCACGATGTTTGCACGCGCCAATCGTTGTTGTGATTTCTCTGTGATTTGCAGTCAATTTGCCTCATCGCGTAACTTCATCTTTGTCACAATCTTTGGTAGCAGCATCGTCTTCCCTGATGGCGATGGTGAAACTTGATCTAGGTTAGGGTTAGTGTTTTCAATTATAGGATTTGGATTTTTTTTATAGTTTTTAAATTTTGGATAGTTTTAGGATTTTCAACAAATTTGAGGGTTATTTTCAACCACAAGGGTTTACTAAACAAATAAATGGATACTAAATGTATATAGATATGATTTATTTGTGATTTTACACCTGACTATTTCATAAAACATAAAATTCGAATCATCTATCCCAAGTTCAAAAAAAGTGGATAGCAAGAAAAATTGACAACATAAAAAACAAAACAAGAAAAGAATAAAAAAAAAAAGTTTACAAACATTTGACAACAAAATAAACCATGTGGATAAATGAAGACAAACTCCAGGTCTTGGAAATGATGAAAAAGTGATTGTTTTTTGGTGACAACCAAGCATGACCTGTAAAGCAAACAAGATGCAAGCAACTAGAAAAGAAGAACAATGTGTAAAGCTAAGTATGTCCTAAAAAAGCATTTGTTACCAAGAGCGGATATTAGCAGTTACTCCACGGTATCTTCTGTTAAGAGAATTTAGTGCTATAATGCTAATTTTGGATACAAGGCCTTTGTGTTTTTCATCCCATAAAGTGACTGAGCACTGTTTTAAAAAAATCACAAAAATTATAGATACCAAGAAAACCAAAACCTATAAAAAGTGAACAATATTTTTAGAAAAATGACTGACACGAGAAGCAAATGCTCTTTACAAAGATTACGGGGAGAAAAAAAAATAGAGGAAAGTATTCATATAAAGCAAATAATCAGACCAACAATGAAGAGTCCCAACGTAGAAGATCGTATAAACATCTAAATATATAAGATGGAAATTTCTGATCTAGATAATACAAGTAATAAAGAATACAATCTGAAACATTCAAACTAAAATAAATATAACAATGAAGTAAAATATATAGATCCTAATGAAACACAATTTCATTAATTTGACTATTCTTGTCTACATCAAAATGTCCCTTGACGCACTTGAAGCTAATAAAAAGAATATCATTAAGAAAATGGTTAGTAAACATTAAGAATATCATTATAACTTGTGTTTTAAGAAATGACTTTAAATTTGCCTCTAGAAAGAAATGGCTTTAAAGTTACTTAAAAAAATGAAAAAAAAAAAATGATGACTCTAAAGTTTCTATATTCATTTGGTACCGTGTTTTTAACGATTTTCTAATTTTATTGCGCTTCCATATTTGAATGGTATTTTCCACTATGGTGTATGTCGAAGAAACACGTATTTTTTTTTTTTTTTCTAATCGTCGTTAGTTATGGCCGAGTAGTTTTTCACTGCTTTGAGAGGGGAGAGGGGGGGAGAGCGCTCCAACATTATCAACCCACAACCATTCTTCAAAAAAAAGTATCATATGGGTCAATTCTAAAACCCGTTTTCAATTCTTTTCCCAGGTGTGTTTCTTCACATTATCTAGTCTTTGGTTGTCCAGTCTTGCAATATTGTTATTGGAATATACTCTCAATTACTTACCACTTCAGTCAAGGTTAACTCATTCCCCGGTTTTATCTTTCGGTTGAAATCTATAATGTCAAAAGTGACATCAATTCTGTCTTCATTGGCCATTTTTTAGTGCACTTGTTTCATCAAATTTGCTCTACTTTGGCCATCTAACTCTGAATTTAGTGGTCCTTTCTCCAATATTTCTCACGATATTGTTTAACAAAATTTCGACCATTTATAACATCTAATAAGATAATCATAAACTTCAACATATTATGAAACAACATCAAACTCATACAAAATCATAAACTCTTCAATGTAAAGATCAAACGAAGCTGCATCAACATGACCTCTACAGTTCTCACTATGTGCCTAGATCCTCGGCAGTCAGAACAGATGAATGGAACATTCAAGAAGGGGGAAAAAAAGAAAGAAAGAAAACGACAAGAGTTTTCGGTTACTTCTCATGTTTCATGGTCCAAACACTATGTCGCATCCTAAAGTTAACAACGTTTCTCGTTTATTAACGCAACATCATTACAAAGATTGACTTGTACTTCTCTTCTTTCCTCAACTTCTATCCAGATAATATCGAATAACAACTGCTCATTAAATTTTTTTTTTTTTTTTTAAATGCTCCCAGAAATGACGCGAGTGATTTTTCTTTTCTAAAGCGTGAGATGAATAGTTTTTCGACCACCAAAATAATTTAGATGCCCAATTTTATAGGTAATCTGTAAGCTAGAATAGCTAAAATTGTTTGTCCTCCAATTAGATAAGTTTAGCGGTCAAAATCCAGACAAAAGATAAAAAAACAAACAAACAAACAAACATGTTTTCTCAATTTTTTAATTATTGTCTCTTGTGTTCCTTTAAAAATACTCGTTATTTCATAATTTGAGTAACCAACCAAAGCGTGTATAACCACCTAATTGGTTTGGTTGTGAAATTAATGGTGGGTCACGTGAAACTATGCTGAAAAGCGTAAAGACGTTTCCGTGTTGAGGTCAGCATGGTCATATTAATATACATATATATATATATACACGTTGCGTATGTCAGCAACTTTTGAGGTCCATAGTAGCCTCAAATAACAGAACAGTCTACTTCTTCTATCCACCTTAATAGAGAAAATAATTAATTAATAAACAAATAACAAATTGCAATTCATATCAAATCAAGTCAGATCAACCATCAAAGATGGAACGGCCGTGGACCACAAAAGTAGCAGTCCACACGGCCATCTCAATCCCACAGCCCCCTCCCTAAGAGCGTCTCCAACCACACCCCTTTTTAGGTTGAAATGGCGTGGGTTTTGCTCCAACAGGCGGCAATTTTCACACCATTTTGGGGTGAAATTTCCTGCTGCGAACAGTGAAACGCATTTGCGTTTTCACTGTTCACGCAACGCCATTTTAGTGACGCCTTTCCCCTTTTTATTTTCCCTTTGTTTTTGTTTTTTTTGTTTTTTTTTTTTCACAAAGAGCACAAAATACATTTTGTTTTTCTATTATCACCCAGTTTCATATTTCTTAACAAATTTATTTCTTTTTTAACACTAAAAAAAGAAATAACTTTTTTTTTGTGTCCCACATTGTTAATTTTGTTTTATAATTAATTTAATATAATGAAAAATAATATTTAATTAATACACAATTATATAATTTTAAAAAAAGTCATACATTCTAATCAATAATAATTAAAATTACATATTATTTAAAAAAAAAAACTAAAATACTAAATAACGCAAAATTCTTAACATAGTGAAAATATATTTTCTCCGACTTTGTTAAATAACAAAATATATTTTATTGGATCAATTTGTGAAAAAAAAAAATCATATGTGGGCGAAATTCATAAATTCAATAAATAGTATGGAATTAGTAAAAAGGAATTTTAAAAGAGATAAAAAAAAATGAATATACATGGAATTTTCTTTTTTGTGTTAAAAATGGTGTAATTGGCCATTTCCCTACAATAAGAACCAACTCTCTTCTAAAAGCAGCAGAGAAAGTTGAAAAGGAGAAAAAGAAAAAGAAAAGAAAAGAAATTAATGACCAGATTTTAAGAGGAACGACGGTAGCATTAGAAAAACGAAATTGTATCCACAAAAAGAGGAAAAACTGCTAATCCTAATTCCAGTACTTTTTAAACTACTTTGTGGCACAATTTGAGGAAATTTTAATCCAACAGTACAGGGAACGAGATAGGAGAGATAGTACCACCAAACAACGGAATTAACAACATATATATAAGCCATATATCTACAGGCATGGACTGCTTAGTCGGTTAGCGTATCAAAGCTTCTAAATCTAAACCGTCTATAGTGATGGTTCAGTGATTTCCTACCGTTGATTTCTTTCCGATCTGACTTTTGATCAAGCCCGAGTCATCATCTTCTTGAACTCCTCGAAATTGACGCAGCCATCGCCGTCGGCGTCGACGGAGGTGATCATCCGCCGGCAGTCGCCGAGGGAGCACTTCTCTCCTAGGCTCTTGAGGACCTTGTGGAGCTCGCTGGCGGAGATCAGGCCGTTCTTGTCGATGTCGTAGAGGTCGAAGGCGTCGCGGAGCTCCTTGCTGTTGTTGCTGCCGTCGTTGGCCGCGCCGTTCTGATCCGATCCGCGGTGGAAATCGGCGAACTCCTTGAGATCAATGTAGCCGTCACCGTCGGTGTCGATCTCCGCCATAATGCGCTTGACCTCGTCGTCGGAGGTGTCGGAGCCGAGTGCCCCGAGAACGTCCTTGAGCTCGGAGCGGGAGATCTTTCCATCGCCGTTCTTGTCGAACTTGTTGAATATCTTCTGCACCTCCTCCATGGATCCCAGCGAGCATGGCGGCTCCTCCGAAACCGATTTCTTAGCCATTTGTGGGTGAAGAAGCTCTGGTGGTTTCTTGCTTTGCTTTGTGATCTTTCGGATTCTAAGAGCAGTTGAGACTTTGGAGGAGCTCAACCGCCTGTGCTTTATTTAGTCAGACTTCACGCGGTTTTTCTCTACCACGCGTTTTGAATAGTGAAATTACGTTTGTGTCCCTCGCGTTTCTGGAAGGTTGTTCCCACTGATTACTTCACGTATCTAGAAAGTTAACAAAAATGTGGAATTAACTTGTTATATTTTTCTTTTCAGTTTTTTCGTTTCTTTTCTTTGTTAGTAAAGTTTACCGTGGATTAATTATAAAATCCATCTGAACTATGATACCATGTAACACTTTCCTTCTCGATCTTTAAAACTTGTTTCTCTTTCTCTTTAAAAACAAAAAACCTTTTTAACAAAAAAAAAAAAAAAAAAAAACACTCATTTCGTTGGGTATTCTAATGGAAATGATACGTCTGAAACAAAAATAGCTCTTGTTCTTATTCAGCAATCTGATACACAATTTCTCCTTTACCAATCCAACCTATTTTTTTTCAATTTTTTTATTTACATTTGATATGCTAATTCAAAAATAAAATAAAAGAAATGTTCTTACTCACACCCCACGAAACGTAACAACTTTCCCCACATCTATAGACGTCATGACTCCCCCCTCTCTCCCTTCGTGTTGAGATCGTCACCATCGCGACCGTAACCCTAGCCGCCACCACCTGTTGCAGCCCCCTACCGCCAAGATTCGTCGTTGCACCGCTGCCCCAACCCACATCCAACATCACGACGACGATGTTCGCTATTCCTTGGACAAGTTAGTATTTGATCACAACACATTCAATCAAATCGTTATATTCTTCATAAACACATCAACATAAACACATCAACAGTAACATGTTCCCTTTTTTGGTGCTAAAGAGATTTAGGGTTCGTTTGGTGAATGAGTTTGAGTTGAAAATTTTAAGTTTGAGTTGAAAATTTTTGTTGACTTTTCAGAAAAGATAAAAAATTTTTCAGAAAAAAACAAAAAATTTTCAGAAAAAGATAAAAACTGAGATGAAAATTTTGAATTTAAACTTGAACGCCAAACTAGGCCTAACATTATTAATGTCTCTATTTGGTCCTCTTTTGACAAGAGGTATTCTGTGGAAGAATATCGATAGGACAAAATTTTTTACTCTCATATCAGTGTAATAAAAATATTGTTAGATAAAATTTTTTTTTAAAAAAAAAAACCTTGTTTATATTTTCAGTGTTAAACATGTGTCTTACTCATAGAATATATTTTCATATACGTTATCAAGCTTATTTTTCATTTTGAAAGTAAAGAGGAATTAATGTGAGAAAACATCCTATTTTTTGGTAATTTTTTTTAAAATCCTAGTCATATCATAAGTTCATAACTACACATACCATTTCACATATAAAATTTTTTTTTAAAGAATTAATACATATAACTAAGCTTGTGTTTGTTGCACCGTTTTGAAATAAAATTTTTAAGTTAAAATTAGTTGACTTTTGAAAGACTACTTATAATCTTTGTTGATTTTTCATAAAAAGACAAACTGAAATGGAAATTTTAGGTTCAGAATGGAGAACCAAACAACCCATAATCTTAAAAAAAGTGAAAATTAAAAGTTGTGATCGAATTGTCTCGTTTAATACGACATCATTTGTTATGTTTTAGTGTTTTTATATCTTCTTAATAAATTTAGGATAAATTACTAGGTTGGTTTCTGAATTTTTAATTTTACGTAACTTTGATCTATGAATTTTTTTCCGTAGCTGAAATGCCCCTAAACTATTATAATATTACTACAATAGTCCTTTACGTTAATTTTTAAACGGAATCTATTAGTTAACATCATTTTTTGACCAAATTATTAAAGGATTCTGCTTAAAAATTAACAGAAATGACTATTGTAGCAACATAATATTGTTACAATAATTATTTCTGTTAATTTTTTGACAGAATCCGTAATTAGCATGATTTCTTGATCAAATTATTAATATATTCCATCTAAAAATTGATAAAAATTACTATTATAATAATATTTTAAAAATTTAAAAGTATTTTAGTTATGAAAAAAATTCAGAAATCAAAATTCTATAAGATTAAAAATTTATGGACTAAATAAGTAATTTCTCCTCAAATTTCTCTTTAAAAAAAAAAAAAAGTGATCAAATCCATTACGTACGGAAGGGTGGAAGAGATGGAATCGGGAAACTGCCCGTCAAAGAAAATACTTGACTTGACGGTTGGTCATAGAATGGAATACAGACACGTGGAAGGAAGGTGAGGGCACATTCCGTTGATTGGTTTTCTAGTTAAAGTGGGACCCACACTGAAAAGTTAAAACTTGTACGGGACTTTAAAAAAAAAAAAAAAAAAAAAGGGAAGTAGGCTATTTATATATGTGTCTAAAGTCACACCGAAGATGATAAAGACTCCTTACCTGTTTCCCGCGTGAACTGATTTTATTATTTTCGCTACAAAGACCAAAGTTTGTTGGAACTTTCAGGTTGGGTAGTAGTACCACTAACCGCGTAGAGTACATTACGAGTCCAAAACATTTATCTGCTTTGCCCCTTTTTTTTTTTTCCTTCTTTTTTTCTTTTTACTTTTTAAATAATTAATGAATTTTAAGGAGGAGCACCCACATTGAAAAAGGATCTATTAACTGTAACGTCAACATCAACATAATTACCATTTAAATTTCGGACATTCTAGACCCTGATGACGTCGGATAAAAATAGATTAAGGTTTTGTTTGACCATGAGTTTAGTTTAAACTAAATTGTATTTTTTTTATCATATTTTTTATTTTTTTTTCCAAAAAATTGTTTGTCTTTTCTGAAAATTCAAAAAAATTCAAAAAAATTTACTATTTAAACTTACAAATCTTAACTCAAACTTACACACCAAACACCTCATAAGACTTCATTTTTCATTCAGGTTAATTAAATTGTATTTTTTTATCTAAATTTTTATTTTTTTTCTGAAAAGTCAACAAAATTTATAACTATTTTTTAAAAAGTGAACTCAATTCAAATTTAAAAACTTCATCTTAATTCAAACTCAACTCATTCACCAAATGAACCCTAAAGAAACAAAAAGAAATGATAGAGGAGATGATAAGAATTGAGGGAAGAAATTAGAGACCATGTTTGTATTTAATAGTAATCACAAAAGTTTTGAGTGAAAATTACAAATTTTCATTTTATTTGTAAACACAAATTCTAATAATAACTATGCTCCTATTAATAATCAAACTCAACTAGTGTAGATGTGGAAGAGCCTATCTTTTATGACATCATATTATCAAGAAGTGATGATAGACAGGGACAGACTTATTATGTAAAATCTCAAATAAATAAGAAAAAAAATTATATTATTATATAAATTAACAATTTTCTTGATCTCTAAACTTCAAAAGTTGAACCAAACTCTATTTTAAACTTAGTTTATTTTCCAAAAAATAATAATAAAGATACAAGCAAATTAACGAATGTTAAAATATTTATATTGTGATTTTAATATATTTCACGTCCCACTAAAAATAATTCATAACTCCACCACTTATGACAGAGCTTGTAATTACCTATATATTTAGTGCAATTTGTCTTTTTATTATATGTTGATAATTTTTTTTTGTTATAAGATAATCTAAATTGTATTGTGAACTTTGTAAGTGCCAATATGATTTTTGATTAATAATACATCCAACTTCTTTGACGAAGCAATAGATAAACTAGACATTAAAAAAAAAACACAAAATTCAGTATTTAAAATTTTAATTATTCCTATATTGTTTTCAATCATCTACATAAAAAGGACTCACATTGTAGAACTAGAATTTCCTTTTTTTTTTAATTAATTACGTGGGAGAATTGAATTATAAAGAAATCTTACCTCCATTTGGTATTCAAGTTTAACTCCAATTAAATTGTACTTTTTCATCTTAATTTTTGTCTTATTTTGAAAAGTTAACAAAATTTATATATAGTTTTTGAAAAACCAACCAACTATAACTTAAAATTTTCATCTTTAACTATCTTACCAAACGGAGGCTTATAGTAAGACGTAAAAACGTATGTGAATGTGGATGTTGCTAGTGGTCATTATCACGCTAAGCAGACAACCAATACATAAGTACATATAATAAGTACATATAATGCGACAATTGTGCATAAGTAAACTTTAAAAGTTATATATATTTTTTTTTTTCTCAAAAAAAAAAAAGTTTATATTTTTTCCTACCTGAAAACGTCACATGCGCGTTTATTAAAAAATGATATATATATATATATATAATTATCATATAGTTATTGTAATTCGCTGTTTCATATGTTTGTAGCGGTATTGCATGCCTAAAGCGATGGTTGAAATAGTGTTCTGCTTTCATTTTTCTAATCGTGGTCTTCGGTCTATTATAAATTTATATTGGGATAACATACTAAGTTTTAACTTATTATGTTTTTTTTTTTAATGACTTGGTATGTCTTGGATTATAACATTTGAACGTGTCTAGTACGATGACGTCTCTAAAAACATATATATATATATATATAGATATAACATATTTTAAAGCATATGAAATTCGGTGTTAAAGTTTGAAACTTTGATAGGAAATTCACTCTTTATAAGAAAGTTTTGTTTTTGTTTTTTGTTTGTTCTGTTTTTGTTTTTGGTGATGTGAGCAATATAAGAAATTTTAAGTATAACGACGTTTTCTCCAATTGGCTTTGAGTTTAGCTAACATGTCACGCTAACTGCCATAGTTTACTTTTTAATTTGATGCCTTGCTATAATGCTATTAAAATGTTGCAATCTTTCATTTGAATTGTGCTTTTGCAGGACAAGCAAACATTAATATATTGAGAAAATCTTTTCTACAGGTCTTGAAAATGATTGTAGGGGATAAGACTAATCACATAAAGTGTTGTACGCGGAGTTAATAGAATCTCGATATATGACAAATTTTATCTTCAGTTAGAGTTTTGATGTAAAAGGCCCTACATTATCAGTGACGAATGCATAAATTATTGTGAGGAGAGCTAACGATAAAAAGAAGAATTAAGTATTAAGTATTATGTATTATGTCTATCTTTAGACTATAGATTATATTTTTTGAGAAGAATCAAGCAATAAATAACTAAGAAGAGAGAGAAAAATAATTTATAAATATATTATGTTGAATAATGCAAGCCATTAATTATTGATCGAAAAATATCTCAATAAGATTATCTCTAATGTAAATAGTGATATCAATGCTAACGTAGTTGATAATGGTCTAACACTCTAATTAAGTGTATAGAGATGGGGGCTATATACAAAGTTCTATAAAATATATAGGCTATAAAAGAAAAAAAGAAAAAGTTGAGGGGGTTTGGGAGGATTATATGTAAATTTACATAAAAAATATATGAAAAATAAAAAAATAAAAAAAAATTTGATGGGGGCTTAAGCTCCGCAGGCCCTGTTTACCATTGTCCTTGTGTGTTGCCCTTCGATGTAGAAGGAGGGATGACGAATTTGGAAACTATATAATCCTTAAAATCAGGGGATTTATTTCTAAAAGAAGTACCAAATATACGAATTTATATTGATAAGAAAAGTTGACCACTGAACTAAATATTTACTTATTTCATTTACGCAATTATCTCATCAGAGCATATAAATAGAAGATAAACCACTTAACAAAACTTGAATCACGTTCATACTTATAAGCACTTAACTCTTTATAACTTTCCCCGAAACAGTGAAATTCCACAAATACCATAGCGGATGTAGCTTTCATATTAGGGTTAGTTTGGAGGGATATCTGGATATGGAGTCTTGAAGGTTAGGTTGAAAATGTGTGTTTAGAGAGAAAATTTTTGAAAAAATTCTATGATATAGAAAATAATGTAAAAAATTTAAGATGTATTCGAAAAAAAAATATGTAAAATTGATATTGTTTTGTTCGTTTATGCAATTATCTCATTAGAGCATATAAAATAGAGGATAAACCACTAAACAAAATCTGAATCACGTTCACACTTATAAGCACTTAAACTCTCTATAATTTTCCCCAAAATAGTGAAACCCGCAAATACCATAGCGGATGTAGCTTTCATATTAGGATCCGTTTGAAGTGACATCTAGAGATGGAGTTTTGAAAGCTGGGTTGAAAATGTGTGTTTTGAGATAAACTTTTTGAAAAAGTTATGTGATATATAAAATAGTGCAAAAAATTTAAGATGTGTTTGGAAAAAAATATGTAAAATGGATATTGTCTTGTTCGTCTTATCATTATGAGTATTTTAACATAAAAATCATCTCATTTCGATTGAAAAAGTTATAAACTTTTAAAGTTTGAGTTTTTTGAAAACAGAAAAGGGAGAAAGTTTGATGTAAAATAGTTGAAATTTTGAAATCCAAATGGTGTTTTACTATCTGGAAATGTCATCCGAAACATGACCTAAATCTTCGTGTTCTTGTTTACTTCTCATACATTTAATTTTTAGTTCATACGAGAGAGATTAGTTGTGGTAAGGTAACGGGGAGAGTTGTTCTTGTTGATTAATATCCACCATCGACAGTTGACACTAGAAGAAAGTCCCGAGCCTCTAATCATCAAAATCCTAGCAATAACAATTGAAGAATTTTCAGCTGCAACGTAACCCGAACCTCTTCAAGTGGTTCCTCCTCTAGCTTGCACAACAGGAAATACCTTTTTATATGAATTTTTTTTTTCAGAAGTTTTTTAATATTTTCTTAAATTAATGTTAATTTAAATATTTCCTAATAACTAATAGTATTAATCACTTTTAAAGTATATTTAGTAAACCAATCTATATTTATAATTAATAATTACTAATATTGTTAATCAAATTAGTTATTAACTCAATATATTTTTAAGGAAAATTATAGAATTTAGAAAATAACTCATGCAATTTTACAATTGAAAATTAAACAACTAAAACATCGGTGTAAAATTGAGGGGGAAAAAACATAGCAACAGTTGTACAAGATGTCTCAAACATAAAAGTCGAATATGTACAAAATCATAGTCTACTGAGAGAAATTCATATAGAGTCAAAAAGGTCATTATAATTTATGTGGCGTGTGGATGTAGAAAACAGGGAAAGTGGGGCCTTTTGTCGAACTGAGATGGGAAAAACCAACGATTTTCTTAAAATTATTAAAAGATCAACCTTGTATACGCGCTATCCCTTGCACCCTACAATTATTGTTGCTCCATTCATTATTTACGTTAAAGACAAAAAGAAATCCGAGTTCCATATAATAAAATTATTAAAAAATAAATAAATATATATGTGTATTGAATCATTTTATTTAGTTTTTGTTTGATTTTCAGGTTTGAACATAAAGTTTTCATATCAGTTTTTATATTTTTTTTATGAAAAATCAATAAAAATTATAACTAATTTTTAAAAAATAAACCGATTTTAATCTAAAAATTTTATTTCAAACACGTATCTAAGTATGATCTATAAACTCTTTTCTAGCATGCTCTGTCGAAAATATTGATTGTATGTTAAGAAAAAAATAATCTAGAACTTCGGGATGACCAAAGTTTCCAAGCAAAGAATCTTCCTTGCTATCTTATTTTCTCGAGAACAAAATTTGAGTTGACAATTGGTCGCAATTGTCACAGATAGTTTTTGTGGAATAACTAGTTTTCTAAGATATTCATGTCAGGAAATTTATCTACTAACCTATCAATTCAAATAGGATGTCTATTTTTGACAAATAAATGAACGTGGACGCATTTTAGGTATCAGACCCAATAAAAAAAGAGGGTTGGGGGGGTGGGGCGGGCGGGCGAAGAAGAAGAAATTCGCTTTGATGATGTTAACACGCCAAGTGTGTATATATGTATAAATATCCATATTGAGCAGCATAATGTTTTTCTTTGCACGTAAAACATGCGAAATTTTTTTTTTTTTTTTTTTTAAGAAACTAAAGACAATGCTATTTATCATCCGTAATTATATGAATAACTCATTGATAAATTAAACACATATTCAAAATCAGAAATTATGGCATGAGAATCCATATGATAGCACGTCTTCAATTGGTAAAAAAACAAATAATATTAATATTTTTAAAGATATTTAAACTTGATATTTGATATTTCTATGACACTATAAATGATAAAAGAATACGACAAATTTTACGAATTGTTTTTATTTATGTCACTAGTATTAAAACTTATTATACTTTTAAATTTTTACGGGCGTTTTTTTGAAGAATACTCCAAAAAGGAATGGAAATATTTCCCTCTCTATATAATGGCTGTAAGATTTTTTCCTCTTTAATGTCAGATAAAAAGGAATAACATGATAAAAATATGAATAAGTAATTAAGTTCCTATAATTTCCTCATCATTATACTTTTCAAAGTCCGTGAACTTTAGTTGATCAACTTTAATTATTTTTTAAAAAAATTCATAGTTTTAAGATTAGGGCAATTCTACAATGAAATCTATTTACTTTACCCATTAATAGGGTAAAAATTTTGACCTATAGATTGAATATGGATGGTCCAGATTAAAATATTACATCAAATTATTTTCAACCTTATCACACTTGATTAATTTATAAAATATTTCAAAAACGTTTACAAAGAACAGAGAGAGAGCGAGAGAGAGAGAGAGAGAGAACTCCCACCGGAGAAGAAAGAGGAAAAGCCGGCGACCCCCTCCCAAGCACACCCCACCATCGGAGAAGAGCCATGCCCTCCAAACTCGCCGACGTCGCGATGGAAGCCGCGAGAGAGAAAGAGAATCGGCTTATCAGAACTCCGGCGTGAAGAGGAATCAATAAATTCGAACAACCTCAAGAACAACAAACACAACAAAATAATCTTTTTTCTGCAAAACCAAAAGGGGAAAAAAAAAAGAAGAATTTTTTTAACAACAATTCTTAGGAATGGATGTCATTTTTTTCAAACTCATCATCTTTCACCCTATGGTTCTGTTGAGGATCATCGACAACCAAGTACAACTGCAAATCTCACCGACAACATCCAAGAAACACTTTCTGTTGTCCTTGCATAATTAGCAAACTCAAATCCCAAATATGCAAATCCATGTGTTGGGAAATTTTCCCATGACACGTATCAACTTGATCATGAAATAAAACTGTTGAGATTGAGAAGTACTAAATCAAGAAGTATTATAACAACTTCTATGGTCGAGCAGAAAAGAAAAAAACGTGATAATATTATATGCTTCAAAGAACCCCTCAAATATCTTTCAAGGCTCAACTCATATTAGAGATAGAATTAAGTGACATTTTAAGTATATAAGAATTCATGAAACTAGCAAAATCTACGTAGAGGGCTACACGAAAATAAGATATTTACATCGAAGAAGAAGGAAAAAAAAAAACCCTAAGAGAGGTCCTTCTAGAACGGCTTGGGTAGAGGGGAAACGCTCTGCTCTTCACAGAACGTCCATGGCTGTCAGGGGAAAAAAGGAAAGAACGTGACGGAGAGCGTAGGAGAAGAAGGAAGAATGTGATGCAAGTCTCCAAGTCTTTGTGGCATTAGTCAGTGACGTGTCTGATACATTTGTTTATGTGAATTGGGGATTATCAGGAAAAATCCATTTTTCTCCTCCTTGTCGAGCTTGTGCCATTCACCGTCAAGACAGGGTGTGAGCAGCAGGTCAACGACCTTGAGATCCAGTAAGTCAATCCCCTCAGAACGCCTCAAAAAAGCAAGTCAAGTTGGATCGGAGCCAAACATACAATGGGTATCCGATTTTTAATTCATGTTGTTGGATGCTCGTAACTGATATGGCTTTTAGATTTAGAATATTAAATAATGAGATTGAGCCATTTTTTTGCTAGATTCCAATCCTGTTTGTCTGATTTAAGACGCTGATTAGATATAAAGTATGATGAATATGAAATTAATTATTATCGTTTTAGAGGCTCAAAATCCATTTGGAGCTATTTGCTTTTCTGGACAATATGTTTGCTAGCATTCGGTTTAGAATAGCAATTGTTTGAGAGAAGGACAAAACTTAGGGCCTGTTTGGTGCACAAGTTGAGTTTGAGTTGAGTTGAAATTTTTAAGTTTGAATAGTAATTTTTATTGACTTTTTCAGAAAAGGCAAAAAACTTTTGGGAAAAAAACAAAAAACATGATGAAAAAAGTACAGTTTAGTTTAAACTAAACTTAACAATCAAACGGGCCCTTAATGAGTTTTAATTGACACAGGGGTTGGTTATTTTTATTGGATCTTCGTTTTGTTCAACTCATGCATATATATACACACTCATAAATATTGGATGCATGTGCTAAGACAATGGCTTGCCAGCCCATTGCATTTTTTTTTGCCTTGGCGTGAAATGCATCTTTTGACATCTATTCACATATTATGTATATATGCACATGTATATGTGGTGAGGTACTCACGAAAATCCCATGAAGAAATAAGCATTTTGTAGCCACTGTGAATAGTGATTCCGCTGCTGCTTTTAGAACTTTGCAAGACAAACCCTGAATTTTGTTGCTTAGTGAAGAGTGGTCATTGTAAGCAACGGATGAATGACTTTGAGCCTCAGTACGAAATTCAGATCGTGGCTTAAAAAACGGGATTCGAATCTTTCAAAATTTTTTTTTGTTTACTGCTATGAACTGAAGTGACTCTTGATTTTGATTGGGATTGGTTTTAGGAGCTCTAGAGATGTGAAGTATATTGTATGATATTTGAATAACTATCATTTTGTAGAGTCATAGGTTTTTTCTACTACGAAGACCCATTTCGAATTATATGTCTTTCCAAGTTATATATTCGTTATTGTCTATTTTTTATAGCAGCTAAAGTTGAGAATGGCGATGTTTGTGTTGGGGTTAGACTTCGTCTTCCCTTTATAACGGTAGCTTTTTAGTTTATTTAACGAACGATGAACGCTCGATTTTAGCGTTTTCTTATTGGGCCGGACCCAATTCATTATGAATCAATATCGATCGTCAATCGCTCGCATAATTGGGTCAGACCCATTGACTTTAAATGCGATCCGATCAAAGTTAAACATCGAACATCGAACTTGATCTTTCACTCATTGATTCTACCGGTCACGAACGATAGATTACAAGAATAAATTTTGACTATAGAAATCCAGCATCTACAGTTTGCTAATCCGTAATTTATTTAGAGTTTAATCATTATTGTAGTGCTCCGTATTTTGTTCTACTCGTGGTTAATGAATATATATATTTGTACAAATATACTACATGAATAAGTGCCCATGAAGTTTTTATTAAAAAATGGTCTCTGTAATCAAAATCACCATGAGAAGAATTTCTTGAACTATTAAGAAGCGTTTGTTTTTTGAGATGATTTACTGATCCTCGAGTATTAGTAACAAGGAATCTCAATCACTTTGATGATATAACTTAGATGACATCTGGTTTTGAATAGCAAATAAATTCGAAAGTTATGATGTCCACTAAGCTATAGTTGATATTGCGCGTAGTTATTCTTGCAGGTAATGACGATTTTGTTCTATTTATAGTTTATATATATATATATATATATATATATGCACATATATCTAAGGAAGTGCTCATGGAAACTTAAATGAAGAGATAAGGATTTTGCAGTAAAGCCACTGTTAGAATAATGTTCTTGATCGCAATCGTTGAGTATTTTGAAAAAGAAAAATATTAATATCACTAATGGTATAAGTTGGATAGCAAGCCAAGAAATTATGGGGAATGGTCGTTTCTGTTGAATTCAAGAAGACCATGTGAGCCTCTTGGTGCCTGAAACTACTGCTATATGGTGATTTGGAGTAATTTTCCTTATTTAATTCGTTGTTTAATGCCTAATCTCAGTTCTTTTTGGGCTTTTGTTTTGGCCGTTGTTGGACTTGCTCTTTTTTTACTACTGTTGTTGTGTTGCATGTGTTTGCCTCGGCAAAATTCATCTTTAGCAAAATGAGAAAGATAACAAGCTTAAAAGTCTTTAGCAATTTCCTAGAAAAGCCAAAGATCTGGAATTGAACTTTGAAAACATTAAGCCTGGAGTCCGCATGAAGTAGTTTCCAAGCGGAATAACTTTTCATGTTTTTAAGAGGTGATTCCTGGAATGTAGCTTGATAAGCCATAATGTGATTTTCATGACATGACTTGAAAGGAAATATCATACTATTCTGTTGCATATAAGACTCTAGGACTTGATTTTTGCTTGGTGCCTCGTGAATGTGCAAGACTACATAGACTTTGAGGATATATGGCCGTTGTTGACATATGGTATGTGTTTTTCGGCAAGAGACTTTATCTTGTCCATGTATATTGCTCGCCGTTTGTTGGCATAAAAAATCGTCCCTATTAATTGTTTATAAGATTTTGTTTTGTAAGAGGATTTCCTAGACTTGGCATTCACAAGTACTTCTCATTTCTCGGTGGAAAATAAGAATGTTTTGTGACTCATACAATCAATATACGTGACATATATGTACATCCTTAAGGAAAAAGTTCTTTTTCCTCAATAATAACTTTTAATAACTAAAGTTATTAAAGAAAATGGAGCAGCTGTTGGGGAAATTTCCCCACATATATTGAAATCATGGCATATGTTAGTTTGATCATAAAATAAAATTGTTGAGATCGAGAAGTACCAAACTAAAAAAATACTCTGACAACTTCTATGGTCGAGCGGGAAAGAAAAAGTGTGATAATATTATATGCTTTAAAGTACTCTTTGAGTATCATTCAA
The DNA here is from genome assembly GCA_008635985.1 of Ficus erecta. Lineage (NCBI taxonomy): Eukaryota > Viridiplantae > Streptophyta > Magnoliopsida > Rosales > Moraceae > Ficus > Ficus erecta. Next base: position 684,285 of record BKCH01000040.1, read on the forward strand.
AGCTCAACTCATATTAGAGATAGAATTAAGTGATATCTCAAATAAATAAGAATTCATGAAACTAACCGGACCGGCGGCCTAGAGGGCTACACAAAAACAAGACATTTACATAGAAGGAAGGAAAAGGAGAGAGAAAAAAAAACCCCAGGAGAGGTCCTTCTAGAACGTTTGGGCAGAGGGGAAACACTCTACTCTTCTTGGAACGTCCGTGGCTGCCAAGAGAAAAAAGGAAAGAACACGACGGAGAGCGTCGGAGAAGAAGGAAGAACGTTGATTTGGAGGAAACTGCTCCAACACCATGATAATGAATTATGATACAACCACAGGGCTGGAAACCCATGTTTTAATAATGAAATAATTGAAATTGACAATCGCAACAGAGGCAGCGAGGGATTCCGGCGGAGGCCGTGATGGAATCGCGACGGGGGCGGGGGGTGGCAACTATCCACAATGGGCATCCATATTGTGCCGAACCTAGACAATCGGATACCCCCTTTCTCCATCGGATCTGAATGCTCGCAACCTAGCAACCCATAGGTACGACAATTGCACCCCAAGGGCTATGGTATAGGTAAGCTCCTCCTCTGGCCTGCGAATCTCATGGCGGCGCGAACACAGGGCTCTCCGTCGCAAACACCGGAGACCTCCTCTGCTACCTCCGACGACTACTCACTTGCTTTCACAAGTGACTAATCAGACACTTAAAAAAAATAAATAAATGATAAATAAAAAAAACTTGGAGTGAGTTTGTATCCTAGAATCAGGTGTAGTTGGCTTTATAATGCTTTTTGTGCAATCATAACATCAAAACCGATGAAGTGAAATCGTAAAACACCTTTACATCGTTGTAGAATTACCCTTAAAATTAAGAAAATATTAAACTTGTTAGAGTAGTTAAAAAATACCCCGAAAGGAGAAGATAATCCCATAATATTGAGCAAGATGCTCACACTCCATCTGGCAATCAAGAAAAGTTAAAAGAAGTACAAATCAACACATTTTACATTAGCTCTTCGAATATTACCCAGTTTCGCTTTCTCCGCTACTTCTTCTTCGTCAGTTCTCAGCCGATTCTCTCAATGTCACCGAAACCTCCAAAACTCTTGATAAATTGATTTCTGGGTCATCTCGTTTATCTGGGCAAAAGCGCTTTTGGAAGCTTGAGAAGCGATTTTTGAGGTGTTTCTGTGTTTCTGTTTATGGCTGTTCAGTTTCACTCGCCCACTTTCTGCTTCGGCAGTGTGGCTCCATTGTCTCGGAGCTCCGTGAGTTTTGCTCAACCGGCGACTGTCAGAACTTCGGGATTTTCTTGCCCGCCACTCTCTTCAGTCGCTAGATTGAGATTAAAAGGTATTTCTACCTGGAAAATTGTGCTATTCATGTTGATAATTTCTTGTTTAGGTTGTTTAATAGTTTTCTTTTATTGGACTTGGAGTTGGGTTTAAAAGGTTTTTTTTTTTTTTTTTTGGGTGGGGGGCACTTCTGGTTTTTTTTTTTAAACTCAAGAGTTCATAGTTATCATGTGGTTGGATTGACTGATTGACTCGAAAGAACTGCAATGTGGTTCCTCAAGACAAAATTATGTTCCAAATTAGACATGGGGTATGTTAAATTGTGCTTAGAAGAAGTGCATTGTGAAACTAACGGACGAATTTGACTTGGGGGAGGATCCGTTGGGATAAATTGACCAGATGATTGCTTTAGGTGGTCTGATAGGAAGCCCCGCTCTGTCACCGCCGAGTACTTCTCTTGATTTCACTGTGTTCTCGGCCACCATTGGGAGTTGGTAGAGAGCGATATCGAGATGCGCAAGACCCGTTATTTTTCCAGGAGAAAGAGTGAGAGAGAGAACTGGGAGAATCCAATGAAAGAAATGGAATTTGGTTGAAGACATTTGGGGATTGAATTGAGGGGGAAAAATGATTTGTTGAATTAATTACATAGATTACCGGGATCTATTCATCCAACTCTAGAGCATTAGATAGCTAATGAATCACAATAGGCAGAATGCTGTTAAATGAATAAATGATTAGTGAATAGATCCTGATCACCATAAGGATTTCAATTAAACTACTAAAATCTTTATAAAACAATATATGTTATGTGAAAAAAAAAAAAAAAAAAAAAAAAGAAACTTGGGGTTAAAGTTGATAATTCTCCCAAACAAAGCCTTCATCTTCTTGGTTATTTGACCAGATATACTTGCTACCCTTATAACCGTAGCCAATGATGCTACAACCATTAATCATTGGATTGAATTCCCCTAAAGTTACAAGATTTGGAGGTCTGCTACCAAGTTTGTCAGACACATCTGAAATTGCGTTAAAATCACCCACAACGATTTGATGGTCCTTGTATGTCTCAGGACAGTAAAAAAGTTTTTTTGCAAAGAAGTTGTCTCTCTAGAATGGAGCAATTTCCATCAACAATGGTAAGCCATACCAGATCGGAATTAAGGAAGCTGATATCGACAGTGAAGCACTGTTCAAATGTGTTGACGAGCACTTCTTGGTAAGTAAACAAACCTTCCTTTAAGAAGAAGGCCGTAACCCACTCTTTCAGTACTCCCATGGGAATAGAAGATGATGTGTAAGCTATCCCACTATCTGAGTAAACCGTCTCTTCTAGTTAGCATGGAACTAGAGCATCTGCATTCTGCTACTTCTTTCACATCTTCCTTGTGGTTCTGATTGTGGACAACCTGGAAAAAGCACCATGTTGTCTAATCAGCCTTCCCGTTGCAACCCTAGAACTCACCCTGAAGCCTTCGACCCGAGTATTTTTGGGTTTCTGGAATGTTGATGAGCAAAGAATTGCCCCAGAAAGTTCAGTGTGTGATTTACACTGATTGTTGATGGTTGCTATCACTGTGCCCAATAAACAACAAAGCTTATGGATCCCGAACCATTTACAAGTATTTAGCAAGTCAGCTTCCGTATCTTCTTCACTGAGTGACAATATCAACCTTAAAGGAGACTTGCTGAAAAGAAAATTTTGAGTTGAGACTCCATGCCCTTCACAAGCATTGCTTCAGAACTTGTATAAATGAACCTTTCTTTACTTCCCCTTTGGTTCATTTGTTGTCTTTTTTAATTGTCATTTTTCGGAAAAGTAAACAGTGAACTTTTGTGTTTCATATTTTAGGAAAAGCATTTCCTGGAGATGGATTGCCAGAAACAGACCAGTCCTCACTGGTGGTTTGTTTTGGAGAGCTGTTGATTGATTTCGTCCCTACTGTAAATGGAGTTTCATTGGCTGAAGCACCTGCATTTAAGAAAGCACCAGGAGGTGCACCTGCTAATGTTGCTGTCGGTATAGCTCGTCTTGGTGGTTCATCAGCATTTATTGGGAAGGTATCATTGTTAACATCCGACTGTAATCTTTTTGTCATGACTGGCTTTTACAGTTATAGAAGAGCAACAACTCTGAGGCACTAACAAAAAAGAAAAAACTACGTACAAACATACAAGATATTATATATACATAATACACATATATATATATAAATAAGAGTAAATATTTTTCTTTATCCTGTCATATCTCATCTGTAAATAGGGCTAAGGAAGCTGAATCCCAACTTTTTATTAACAGCCTATGTGGCATGTGATTGTCATTCTTGTCATGTGTAAAAATTTTCCAAGAATGCATCTGTAGTTAAATATGACAGTTCATCGCCACGTGAATTGGTTTCAAAAAGTTGGAACTAAAGTTGGGACCCTAGCACTAGTCCTCACATATGTGCACTGTTTACAGGTTGGTGAAGATGAGTTTGGCTACATGCTCGCTGATATACTCAAGGAAAACAATGTGAACACTGAAGGAATGCATTTTGACCCTGGTGCACGGACTGCTTTAGCTTTTGTTACACTGAGGAGTGATGGGGAACGTGAGTTCATGTTTTATCGTAATCCTAGTGCTGACATGTTGCTTGAAGAATCTGAACTTGATCTGGATCTGATTAGAAAGGTATGGTACTATTTTCTTCATTGATTTGTCTACAGAAAAGTTTCAATATGAAGTATTCAAACTTCCAAAGAGAGAGAAGTACAAACATATATTTTGGAAAGTTGTGTACCATCATACCAAACCGGTAAGAAAATTCCAATTGGGACCATTCTGAACCGTTAAAGTATCATAGGAAGCAACATAAACTATGAAAACGGTAAACAGGGTATTTAGGTGAAGAGTTCGATTCTCTCCACTCCCAAGTAGTTCAAGGAAAAAAAAAAAAGTCGTTTAGTCAGGTGAAATAGATTCACGTTTAAGAGTGCACGCATGATGGACATGGTTTCTACTTTTGAACACGTTCTGATTCTCTTTCCATGCGTCCAACAATTTCATTTCCTTTCTTTACATATTGAGTTTACTTTTCGAATGATAATTCTTTGGGTCAATCTTCTGGTAGGCAAAAATCTTCCATTATGGTTCAATAAGTCTAATTACAGAACCATGCAAGTCGGCCCACATTGCCGCAGCAAAAGCTGCAAAGGAAGCTGGCGTGGTTATCTCTTATGATCCAAACCTCAGACTTCCATTGTGGCCTTCAGCCGATAGTGCCAGAGAAGGAATTTTGAGCATATGGGAGACTGCTGACATTATCAAGGTAATCATGCTTAAAAAGGTTGAGATCATGACGCTCTGGATTTACATGAGATATTTTTGTCACTTTCTGGAAATTCGATGTACCGTATAGAATTCCGAAAGTAATGGAGATACCACCACTGAGTATTTCAGTTAAATAAATTTTCAGATTAGCGAAGAAGAGATCTCTTTTCTAACACAAGGAGAAGATCCATATGATGAAAACGTTGTCCGCAAACTGTACCATCCAAACCTTAAATTACTGCTCGTCACCGATGGCCCTGATGGTTGCAGGTATTACACCAAGGTAAGGGTCCTCATCTAGTAAATTTTTCAAGATGTTGAATTTTCTGTTTAAACGTCTTTGATAGGTTGGGTACTACAAACATCGGAGTTATGTATCTCTAGTAACAAACAATGTAAGATATATATGTATTTGCAGGACTTTGGCGGAAGAGTGGAAGGCGTAAAGGTAGATGCTGTGGACACCACAGGTGCTGGGGATGCGTTTGTAGCTGGAGTATTATCACAACTCGCGGTTGACCTCTCCTTGATTCAGGTACTGCATTTACAAATACTTGTTTCCCTTGAATCGAATACTTTCATGTTCCTTGCAATGAATAGAACTCGATAACGTTGTTTAATGGCTACATTTTCATTATTATTTTTTTCTCCAGTCTTTTTTCTACACCCATGTTCAATCTTGCTTACACCCTTAAAAATTTCACAATGTAGAAAGAGGATAAACTGAGAGATGCTCTCAAATTCGCCAATGCTTGTGGCGCGTTGACGGTCACGGAGAGAGGCGCAATTCCCGCTTTGCCAACAAGAGAAGCTGTGGTAAATGCCATTCTCAAATATGTTGAATAGATTCTTTTACGTTGTAATTTTTGTTACGGCCTCTTACTTTCCAGCAAGTGAGTTGCAGTTGTGACCAGAGTGTACAATAAAATGCAAAGAACTTTAGTCAAATATCTATGTTCCCAATTCAAGATCACGTTTTTGTAAGATAATAGCCTCAACTTCCTATCTTCATTATTTTTAATAGAAATAAAATTTACCCATAATCTTCTTTATAATAAATTCAAGTTAGGTTAATTAATTAAATAGCTTAATCTGACTATCCACAATTAAATTGTTTTGTGACAATGACAAAAATGACGAAAACAACAGACAGCACATCATATTTGGGGTTAAGTGGATAATTAAGGTGAGTTGGGCATATAACATAATCTTTACTAATGTTGAAATATAACCAAAAAAAAAAAAATTTGTAAATAACAAAAGTGATAATCATTATAGTAATTGCTTTTGTTGGTATTTAACATAGTTGCCCCCCAAACTTGTTACTCTTTGTGACTTGCCCCTAAACTTCTTATGTTGATAATTTATCTCTGAACTTTTTAAATTATTGCAATATGACGTATTTTGTTAACTTTCTATTAAATTGAAAATTTGAATTTGAAAGATTTACACTAAGACTTGTGTTAGATTTGAAAATTTTTGATCGTAAATAGAGTGTTTCGTCTTTATATGAGGCATATTTGGGTTTTCTGTCACAAATATAACCGAAAGTTAAGTCAAATAGGATACATTGTAATAATTTAGAAAATTACTAGTTCCCGCTAATATTTGGTTGTACTTAAAATGTTTTTTAAAAAATTGCTGTCTTTTTTAGGGAAAAAAATTGCTCTATTTCCCTGAAGTCCTATCTTATAGGATATCCACAACTATTTTATTTAGTTTATTCCGGTAAAACAGTTGACAGTTTCGTATTTTAGGTAATGCGAGCCTGATGCTAAAAAACACCCGACTTTGAAGAACAACCTTTCTTTCTGTTTTTAAAACTCTCTCTTTAAATGCCAAAAGTCTCAACCCCTCGTTACCACATTTTAATCAAAGAAAAAAAAAAAAGAGGGAAGAAGAAAAGGTTAAAAAAAATTAGGCAGATATCAAATACTTTAAAAAACAATGTCTGGGGATCAAGAGGAAATGGAAGAGACGGAGCGCATTTTTAAGAGCATTGACAGCGATGGTGATGGAAAGATCTCATCTACGGAACTAGGCAATGCACTCAAAACGCTTGGCTCCGTCATGCCAGAGGAAGTGCAGCGCATGATGGCGGAGATCGACACCGACGGTGACGGCTTCATTTCTCTTAAGGAATTCACAGAATTTGCTCTGGCCAATCGCGGCCTGGTCAAGGACGTGGCAAAGATATTCTAGTTTCTCACAGTTATTTCTTAATTTTTTGTTCAATTTTAAGTTTTTTGCCCTTTTTTTTTTTGTTTTTTTTGCAATGCTTCTTAAGAGCATGCAATGAATCATGAATAATGCCATGAAGACCAAAAGGAGGCTTGGAGGCTTGGAACTGAATTATTTTTTGTAGTTGTAAATGATTGTCATTTGATAAAAATTAAAAAATCTTTGATATTGGTAGAATGTTCTCTCTTTTGCCATACAAAGAATTTTCCCATCATTATTAAATGCCAAATTTGATTGTATCATACCATGTATGTGACACTATTTATTAACATTCACAAAATTTAACACCGTTGCTCCTAAACTTAAAACTTTTTGATAACTTATCCCTAAACTTTGAATTTTTATAATTTGTTTACTAAACTTTCTAAATTGTTATAATGTACTCCATTTAGTTAATTTTACACAAAATTGAAGATTTGAATCTGGAAGCTTCGAGTTAGGATTTATATTGGATTTGAACTACTTTTGTTAGAAATGCAGATTTTTGCCTCCGCATAGGCGTCTGTGAACCGTGGGCTTTTCGTGACTAATTTAACAAAATATTGATCCATATGAGGTACATTGCAACTGTTTAGCAAATTTAAAAGGTAAATTGTCAAAATTAGAAGTTTGGAGAATAAGTTGTCAAAAAGTGAAAAGTTTTGGAGGCAACAGTGCTAAGTAACCACTTCTATTTTGATGAGGAATTCATGATTACAGAAAGCAAAAAGTTGCTGCTATAATCAAACAGGAACTGTAAACTCTCGAATGAAAATCTGTTACACTATTCCCCTATGATACAGGGGCATGTAAAAACAGCAATATGTACAGCACAATAGCTCATCAGAATCCTCTAGTCCTATTTACAATTTCAACATCTTTTCAGTTCTATTATCTTGCACTCTAATCAACCAAGCATCAAAGCAAAGAGGGAGGAAAAAAAAAATCAGGTAGTTAATAGATTGTTCCATCTCGTTTCATCGACAGTAAAGGTGATCATCGTCTTCAAACTCGGAAACCCCTAACATGGCCAAAGCTAAGTGGCTTTTCATTTCGTTGTTTGATTGTGGTGATTGAGTGTAACAATCAATAACACACCCATTGCCCAGAAAACTAGACTTCTTCCTCATAGAGAAAACGGGTTGTTCTTCACCTTTCAGTATTGCAATGATATTGTCAATGGCTGGCCTGCGAGCTTCTTCACTAGTTACACAGGCAGCGGCAGCTTCGATCATTCGGGCTATCTGACTTGAATTTCTGGACGTGCATTTGAGCCTTGGATCCAACAACTCTTCAATGGCTCCTTTACCTTTATGCAAGAGGGGTTTTGCCTGGCAGATTTAAAATGAAATGTTAGTTATCGTGTCCACAATTTTAATTTGTGTGATAACAAATTAGTGAATGACCTATAAGCAGAACAAGCCTCATCGAGCCGCACACAGCAGGCAATTTTGGAAATTCAAAACATGTCATTCCAAAATCCAAAACAGAAAATCAGAGAGATAAAAGCATCTAAAGTTTCATGTCACGTATAAAAATCTCATCTTGAGAAGATCAAGTGGCAATCAGGGATTAGCACTTGGATTAGGCCGAAACTTAAGGCTTAAGCTATGGAGTTAAACTTTGGACGTAAGCTACTGGTTTAGAGCTTGACTCGCCGAATTCCTAACAAACAGTACTGTTATGTACAAATACGTCTCCCAACGCAAACACGTCTTTATAATCAATACACACTGATTGCAGCCAAGACATAATGGTTAAGTTATGGGAATTTAGGTGGAGTTGCCCTGTCTCTGCAACTCCCAACACAAAAGAAAACCCATTACAAACAAAGACAACATCTAAGGCGAGCACACCAAATAGTTTTTGTTTTCTTTTACCTAATCGGACATGAGCCATCCAACCATCTGCTTTCATATCCTATTTTAAGACCATGATAGAACACCTAATGGTTTTGAGTAGACCTAGACAACCCCACAATTTGGACATGGGCTTTATTATTTCACATCTTATAACCCATATGATAGATGCAGCATAACCATTTGTGGTAAGATAAGAAAGTCAAGCAGGAAACTAAAAATCTGCCACCAATTAATTAGGTGATCCGAAAGAACTGTCGAAAGAAACCTTGAAGCCTCTTAAGGAAAAGGGCAAAAAAGAGTTGCATTTAGAAGAAATATTTCTAGATCAGGAGCTATATAGGTTATCGTCATTCAACCATAAGAGATATTTAAGCCAACTAGAAAAGAATTAGAATTATGTGTTAGGGTATGAAAAAATACCCCATCGGTAGAACACAATTTTTAATAAATTAGGTATAATAACCGTCAGGCCAAATCTGAAGCATCTTAGATTTGATGCTTGAAATCTGTGTCCTACCGATAGTGTATTTTTTAAAAACCTACCAAAGAATTCTCCCGAAAAGAAAATGCATTAACCTACCCATAGAACCAAGTTCTCCTCTCCTTGTGGCCTTCTAGCTTCAATTGGCTTACGACCAGTTATCAACTCCAACAAGACTACCCCGAGAGCATAAACATCGGTCTTATCCGACACTTTCCCGTGCTGGAAGTACTCAGGAGCCAAGTAACTGCGCACAGACATAAATAAACATATAAATATGTGTGTGTGTAAGTCTATATGAATATGACAGATCAAAACAAAAATAAAGGGGAAAAAAAATTCTTTAAATAACAACTATTTGAAAGAGTTACTGATTATAGCAAGTTTATGTGAAATCATACCCAAATGTTCCCTTGACAGTTTTGCAGAGAAAAGGAGTTGATGGAGCGGCAGTCCATGTTGCTAATCCAAAATCACATAACTGCAAACAAAATTACAGATTCTGGTAAGCAATGATACCTATTCGAGAGTACCCGAATGAATTAAAAAAAAAAAAAAAGACTAATAAAAAAACAAATATTAGTGATTAAACCTTCACCTTGGGTGTTTTCTTTGAAGAAAGCAGAATATTTGAGGGCTTAATATCTCTATGAACAACACATCTTTCAGTTCCATTATGCAAGTACGCCACCGCCCGTGCGATCCCAATGGCGACCTTGTACCTTACGGACCAAGCAAGCGTTGTTGAGCCCTTAATTCTCCTCTTCTTCTCTGCATATATATCAATACAAACACCATAAGATGTTGTGGTATTCGATCGGGATGCAAGCACAAAACACAAACCGCATAGTTAAAAGGTCAACAGACATATGAAAACAAGATACCGTGCAAATGGCGCTCCAAGCTTCCACCAGAGACATACTTATAGACCAGAAACAAGCCCTCCTCCGGATCGGTACAGAATCCGACAAGCGGAACAACATTCGGGTGATGAAGAGAGCTAGCAATCATCAGTTCCCTACAAAATGCCTTTGAAGATTCCTTGTCTTCCTTGTCCAATCTCTTAATCGCCACAGATGTCCTCAAAATACCAACTCTCCCTCTAAACACATAGCTCAAAGCCCCTCTACCCAAAACTCTACCTGCTTAAAAAATAAAATAAAATAAAAATCATCCGAACAAGTTCATGCAAAAGAATTGGAAAATTGAAGCCATTTTTGTTTCATAAGCTGTGAGCTGCTACTGGACATTGTATAAACAAAAGGGTCTCAGTTCAATTAAGCAGAAGATCCATAATTTTCTGAAAAAGAACAAATTGATCTGAGAAAAACGAAAACAAACCCAAAAAAAGCACCTTTAGAGAAATTGCGAGTGGCAGAGGCGATTTCGCCATAGCTGAATCTGACAAGAGTAATAGCCAGTGGAGAAATGCTTCGTTCCAGGGACTGAAATCTCCGCCATTTGAGCTCCTTCGCTCTCGACTCGCAATGCCCATTGTCCAGATTCACCATTAAAACAGTGGCGGCGGTTGAGGAGGTCATGTTCATGGACTCGAGCTCGACCTGAGAGCAGAAGCTGAACCTGAAAGATGAGTGAACCGACTGTGGGTCGCCATTAACGTTCGAGAGCTCTGCTGCTGCTGAAGAAGAAGAAGAAGAAGATGAAGAAGCTCCGCCACACCCACCGGACTCCGCCAGAAGCCACGCCTTGTTGTGCTCAAAATTCTTGTTTTTGTTCTTGTTGTTGTTGTTATTATCTTCTTCATTATCAGCTTGGTTGTTCAAAGAGCTGCTGTTTCTTCTTCTTTGCCTTGGAGGGACAAAGCAGGCTAGGAACACCATTTTTTTGAAAATGGCCTTGATTTTCACCTCGTTGGCTTCTTCAAAGTCACTGCAAGTGCCTTGGGAAGATCCCATTTTTCTTTGGCTTTTCTGAAGGTGAAGCAGATCTCAATGAGAGAACAGAAAGAGCACGGAAACCCAGGAACCAAAAGAGAAGGAGAAAGACGAGAGAGAGAGAGAGAGAGAAAGCTGCTTTGCGTGCAGGGTGAGAGAGAATTTCCCGAGAGAATCAGGAGAGAGAGAGAAGACAGAGAGAGTAGGAACTGGGGAAGAAAGAATTGGCGTGTTTATTTGTGTCAAGTAAGTGAGACTGGATTATAAATTAATTGTGGTTTGGTTTAGAGTGAGGGAAAGGTGAAAATATAGAGGAGTTGGTTGTTGTCTGTCGAGAAAAACCATTTTTCTTTTCTTTCTTTCTTTTTTTTTTTTTTTTTTTGGTGAAACAATTTGGGGGTGTTATGGGGTCGCTTGCTTTTAGTTGGGATGGCATTTTATATTTTTTTTTATATATTTTTTTATATTTTTTGGGGGTAAAGTGAGATTGTGAGTTTGTGATATATATCTGATAAAATTAGTAGATGAGATTCCCATTAGTGTGAACAACAGGAACCAACCAAAAAAAAAAAAACAAAAAAAAAAAAAAACAAAGCTATCTCATTTGCATGATTTGGTCGTGGAGAACATGGGAAAAGAGAATATGAAAATGAAAAATAATATATGAGAAATATGAAATATATGGTATGATATCTCCAATGATGATAAAATTTAATGTTTACTTAGCCGTGTAGCTTTAGTCCCCTTGTCATTTACCAAGTTTACAGGTGATACGTGGGGATCTTGTCACTTTCTTTTTTCTTAATTTGGTCATGAATCAAATGAGAAAAAGATAATGCAAAAGGAGAAAAATACCAAGTGATTTTTTATAAGGAAACGTTAGGAGATGAATTTTCGGCACGCTAAAGTTGTATAAATTACGATTAGATTTAAAGCAAATACGATAACTTAACGAAATTTAAAGGTTAAAAGTTGTAAAATTTATGATGATACGTAGACAAATGCCAACATTGTAAAGATGTCATGGAAGGACAGTTTGTTAAAACACTATTTGATTTATCTGTTTTTAACAGTTTGCAAGCAGACACCCAGGAAAAATACTCTCTTGTCGGGCCAGGCTTTGAGAAATTATATGACTTGGACTTCATTTAATTCGTTGGAATTTAGTGAGAGAGAAAAAAAAAATCCAAAAAAATCCAATGTGATAGTGGCGGCACTTAAAAGATTGGTTCACATGACATGATGGAGAATTTTAGAATAGGATATATATTACGTACTTTTAAACTGTTAAATATTCATCATGTTTTCTTGAATTTTTTTTTTACTACGATCTACATGATTTTCCTTCCTAAATTTTAACATGCCGGTAGTGTTTTTCTGTCAATATTTGGGTTATGGAGTGAAATTTGTTCTCGTATATTTATAATGTGATTTAAGATTTTTTGTTTTTTTTTTTTTTTAGATGATAAAATTTTTAGCATTTAGGTAAAAAAAAATTTTCTCTCAACTGGGTTATATGTGATTTTTGAGCATATGTCTATCTTATAATTTCAATATAAAGTACTAAGATATTGTTTTCTTAAATCCGCAAATGTCATGATGCTAAATGGTAATGCTCTCAAAAAGATGCTAGCAATTGAAAAGAAGCTTTTGTGCATAGCTATGGGATTTTAGCCAATGGGAATGTGAATTAACACAAACACCCAAATCTAAGAGGGCCTATAAATTATTATCCGAAAATGATGATGCAATAATGCCTTGATGTAATGACCAAGAGAAAGGGTAAACGTTTTTTTTTTTATTTATTAAAAAAAAAAAAAAAAGCTTTTTTTTGTTGGTTTTTAGGAAAAGAAATGTGGAAATGAGAGTAAAATAATGGGGAGCGAAATGATGGCCAAAATGAGTTTGTAGTTTGGTGACCATCCAACCCCTCCCAACCCCCAACAACCCCTCTTGACAGCCCAGCTTAGCCACATTTGTCATGAGCTGATATTTGATTTTTGCTCTAATTAGTTAATTGCTTTTTTTTTTTTTTTTTTGGTTCTACCAATTTTTTCTTTTTCTGGTTATATTTAAATCGAAATTGTTTTGCAAAATCCTACTATCAAAGACAATAGAATCTGACTTGTTTCCAGTTTACTTCATAAGTTGAATTTGGAGTTTTTAAAATGTTGCAATCAATTTGTATATGTAAATCTAAATGTCGAGATTCCTAAATCTATTAATGAAGTAATGAGGATAATATTATTATCGCTGCCCCTCAGGTTTTAAAAAAAAAAAAAAAAAACTTATTTGTAATTAGTCAAACTATAGTCCTCTAGATTTTCCACTGTAAAATAAATATTTTTTTTAGCTCAAAAAGCAACAAATATATGTATATATATACATATACATTTTAAAAAATGACGGAGTACATGAACCATCCAAAACATCCAAATTGAATCGACACGTTCAAATTAGCTCATTTTAGACAAACTCCTCGTTTTAATTTTATTAATAAAAAAAATTAGAATAATAAAAGTAAGGAAAAGCCACAAAGATGGTAAAATAAGCAATCGATCAACTTGAAAGTGGGAGGAAAATAAAAAAGAAACTCTTAAGACAAAATTAGAACCATAGATCAAATAGATCCAACAAATTTAGCAGTTAGTCAAGCCAAGACAATTCATGTGTACGGACTCTGCAAAATAAATCATGCCAAAACCTTTAAAGGAAAACTAAATGAGAAAAATCAATGAAAGAAAAAGAGTATCAATGAAGGAAAAAGAGTACGTAGTCTCATTTTAACAAAACCTATAAGGGGGACGCCCTATTTTATCTCGTTTAATAAGAGAAATGCGAAAGTTAGGTGTCCATCAACACTATTGTGCTGCTTGAAAATGAACTACTTTTCCTGCAAGCTTGTCTATAACTTGATTTGCTTCCCTATGAGATTTAATAAAGATGTTACTTCACAATCCGATCTATTTTGACATCTTTAATCACACGTGGAGGCATATATATATTTTTTTCATTGTGCAATAAATTAATTTTATCAAGAATTTACAAACGATTAAAGATAGCAATCTTTTATTGGTATAATATAGTCATATATTAAAGAAAAACTTTCTTAATATAACTTTTTTGACGTCCCTTCTACACATCTTTAAATATTCTCATTCTTTTTTTAAATGTATATTAACTCATAAATAAATTTTAGAAAAGTTTCAAGAATTTTGTGGCCTTAAAAGAGATCCAAATATATCTTGATTCTGTTTGTGTTCACTTGATTGCATACCAAACATAATAATTTTAAAGTAGAAGAAGCATGCATGTAATTGATTAGTTTTTATAACATGATAAAAGAAAGACAATTAATAAGATATGTTTAATTAGTGGTCGATTGTTGACACCATGTATAAGGGGCAATACGGGCAAGTCCTTTCTTGGGCATAAAATGGACCTAAATTAAATGTTAAAGAAGAATCTTACTATTAATTATACTTAAAAAATAAGGACCACTAAAAAATAAAGGGAAAAAGACAAAGGGACCACTAAAGAATCCTTGTGATCAGGGTGGCTATAGAAAATATTATTCTGAGTTTTAGTGGTTGAAGGTTTTGCAAAGAAATTATTTGGACAATTAGTTAATTGTCTAGAATATTTTATAAAATCTGGCTTTTTTACTGCAGCAATTTTAATTCTAACTTCAAAGTATCAACTCACGTGACGATATATGTTATCATATTTTCATTGATAGATATAGTTAATTGACACAACGATTCTTTAAATACTTTTTAATAAAAGATGTTTCATATAGATTGATATTCAAAAATTGATATTAAAATTGAAGTTTCTCATAGTTTTCTTTTTACAATCCCCAAGTTGAAAAATGAGAAGACTAGTCCCATACCTCATTTGAACCGTTAATTTTCAATACGGGGCATATTTAATTATTAAAATCTAATCGAATGGCTATTTGAAAGAGGAAGAGGATGATTTAGCAAGGGCAAAAAAATAACATACAATAAATAGTGTTGTAAGTTGTAACTTACTTATGTGTGATGCACCAAGCATATTTTCCACGTATTCTTTGATCAATGGGAGGTCAAATCACGTAACATGATTACATATATAATATAATGATAATTTTACATATGATTATATCATAATGTATATAGTCAAAATTTCAAAAAAGAAATACTTAACACTTCCTTTAAAGGAAAAAAAAAAAAAAACAAATTGGTCAAGCAAATCCAAATCCAAATCCAAAACCATAAATCTGTATTTCACATCATTAAATTAATCTGCCAAGAAAAACAATGGATGGAGTTATTTTATGTTTTATGTACACACACATATCATTTTTTGTCTTCTTATTCATATCACCCTCTTTTCTTGAATTATTTTATATTTTATATACACACACATATCTTATTTTGTCTTCTTATTCATATCACCATCTTTTCTATTCAATTTAAATATTACTATTCAATCGCCACGTCCAATGGTGAGGTTTAATGCTCAAATGCTTCACTCAAGTTATATATATATATATATATATATGTGTGTGTGTGTGTGTGTGTGTGTAGATCGAACATAACAATGGATCACTGCACTTAGAATTAAGACAGACTAATTGGAACTAAAGTCCATACTGTAACTTGGCCAAATATATATATCTATATATATATATATATATATAACAAATAAAAATAAAAGAAGAACTACTTGCAACTAAAGTCCCCGCTCATAAGACGTGGTTCTGTGTATTTTAGGTGTATTAATGCATGAACTTCGCATACTCCTTCTTTTCTCTCAAGCAGAGAGAAGAACCTTTCTAATTGAAAAATACTCATCGATTTCATACGGAGTTGGTTTCATATGAAAGCAAAGGTGCATCGTGAGGTGGGTTCCTAGATACATATTTGCTCTCATGTGAAATTGTCTTTATAAATTCGATCTCTCAATGTTAGATAATAGAATCTTGATAAGTCATTCTTTTATCGTTATGTCATTATCATCGTCGGTTACATGATATGTGTTATATAATTAGAAACAGGAGTCTAGAAATTCTAATAGATATGGACTATAGTTGATAAACCGTTTGGATCAATTTTTCTTACCCTTTCAACTCTATTTGATAGAAGGTGGCCTACTACCAATTCCTAGTGACCTTGAAGATCAAGAAGAAGTTTCGTAATTAGATTTTACTCTTAAAATAACAATAAAACATAATTTTTCTTTTCTTTTTTCTTTTTTCTTTTTTGGGGTAGTTTTAGCCCCCCTTACCAAGCCGAGCTTGACTTGAGTTTTTTTGTAGCCTAGCAAAAACCAATTCGGTCCCCAACCTAAAGTTGTTATTTAGGCCAAGAAGTTATAATAAGATTATTGCTTATTGGTACGTTTAGTCCTTTTTTTTTTTTTTTTTTTTTAATTATTGGTCAACAAATTAATAGTTTAGTGAATTGAGGTAATGGTTCATGTGGTCCTTACACGTGTGTCACTTGTCGGTACGTAAAAGGGCATACCAAGATTGGAAAACAATTTTAAGTTCAAAAAAATAATTTTTTGGAAGAAGAAATTTCATATGGTATAGAAATGGATAAAATATATCAATAATTATTAAAAGTATAAATATATATGTGTATATATATATATATCAATGGTGGTTCAAATATCATAAGGCGTCGCACATTCTTATTGATGGCATTTGATTGGCATTAGGTGTTATCGAGGACCATATGATCGTTGAGGAATATAGGGAACCTCCCAAAGTTTTTTTAGGTCATCCACATGTGTTTCACTTTTTTTTTTTTTTTTTTAAACTTAGATTTGGAAAGAAAGGATTCAAACTCTCCGTTTTTTTATGAAGTTAGTTGGGATATTGTTTTTAAATTATTTCTATAATCACTATTCATTTATTATTTTTAACCTAAGAAAAGTGTGTTTATATATTATGGACAATTTTTCATCTATGAAATGTGATAATTACTTATAATTTGTTTTGTGTTATATCTTGAGGCTTGTGCCTGTTAAATTTATATGGGATTTTTTTTTTGCTTGAAATTTATATGGGAAATTGATTTTCTTGGATATATATGTATATATGTATGTATAGGACTTTGGATAACTATTTAATCAATGGCCAGCTAGTGAGGATTCATTGCGAAATAATGGCTTATAACTTTAGTATTTGTTAATTGGAATCCTTTAGACCCACATTTTGATAAAAAGGTTAAAATAATTAGAAACTAGCATCATGTCAAGATAAATTGTACAATTATGATATTTCATTGGGGCCCATTTATGGAAGTTGTAGTTTGTCGGCTAATAAAGCCTTTAACTTAATTAGGGGTAAAGCTTTCTGGCAAAAAAAAAAAAAAAAAAAATGGGTAAAGCTTTAATAGATTCATATTTTGAATTGCGCAACGTTTTAGTTTGCTTTTGATGAGTTTGAGTTATTTGATTTTTTAAAAAATTAATTAAAATTATTATTGATTTTTCATAAAAATAAAAATAAAAAACAAAAATAAAAATGAGTTAAAATATTTTTGATTTGAACCTACTTATCAAAATGAGGTCTTAATATTTTTTAGGGTTAATTTCACTTTTAGCACCTGCAGAAATTTTATTATTAAAAATAGTATTACTTTTTTTTTCCTTCATTACTAGCACTTAATGTGGGGCCCAGCAGTATATAATGTATATCAAATTACAAGTTTACCCTCATCTCCTTCAGCTCAAATATTCCTCTCCCTCGCATGGCTCAAAAAAATTTTTCAAACCAACATCTACAGTATTTTAGAGAGAGAAAACTGAAATCCAGAGAGAGAAAGAGTTACCACCCACCGGAATCTTATTATTTTTTTCACTTTTTCGCCTAGCCCCCACCCATTTTGAAACCCAAATCTTCATATAATAGAGAGAAACTTTCATTTACAGAGATAAACTTCCATTTAGAGAGAGAAACTTCCATCGAAAGTTTTTTTTTTTTTTAAATCTAATATTTTTAACCATTTTTGAGTAAAGGTCATTCCTGTTATGACCATCCGGTCATAATAATTATGACATATGTTAAAAAAAAAAATTTAAAAAAAATCTACCATTTTTTAGTACAGGTCATAACGGTTATGATCAGGTGGTCATAATAATTATGACCGAGTAGTCATAACAGTGTGGTCATAACGGTTATGACCACCTTTATGACCAGATGATCATAATGATTATCACCGGGTAGTCATAACAGTGTGGTCATAACGGTTATGACCACCTTTATGACCAGGTGATCATAATGGTTATGACCACCTTTATGACCAGGTGGTCATAAAGGTGGTCATAACCGTTATGACCACCTGGTCATAAAGACCACCTGGTCATAAAGGTGGTCATAACCGTTATGACCACCTGGTCATAACTGTTATGACCACACCTGGTCATAACTATTATGACCAACTGGTTATAACCATTATGACCACCTGGTCATAAAGGTGGTCATAACCGTTATGACCACACTGTTATGACTACCCGGTCATAATCATTATGACCATCTGGTCATAACCTGGTCATAACCGTTATGACCTGTACTAAAAAATGGTAAAAAATGGTAGATTTTTTTTAAAATTTTTTTTTTAACATAGGTCATAATTATTATGACCGGATGGTCATAACAGGAATGACCTTTACTCAAAAATGGCTAAAAATGTTAGATTTAAAAAAAAAAAACTTTCGATCGAAGTTTCTCTCTCTAAATGGAAGTTTATCTCTGTAAATGAAAGTTTCTCTCTATTATATGAAGATTTGGGTTTCAAAATGGGTGGGGGGCTAGGCGAAAAAGTGAAAAAAATAATAAGATTCTGGTGGGTGGTAACTCTTTCTCTCTCTGGATTTCAGTTTTCTCTCTCTAAAATACTGTAGATGTTGGTTTGAAAAAAATTTTTGGGCCATGCGAGGGAGAGGGATATTTGAGCTGAAGGAGATGAGGATAAACTTGTAATTTGATATACATTAAATGCTGCTGGGCCCCACATTAAGTGCTAGTAATGAAGGAAAAAAAAAGTAATACTATTTTTAATAATAAAATTTCTACAGGTGCTAAAAATGAAATTAACCCTATTTTTTAAGGGAAATTGTATTTAACTAAAAAAAATATACAAATATCAACGCGAATGACTCCTGTTGTACATGAGACAAATCCCTCAACTAACCCTAAAGGCAAAAAGGAGAGGAGAAACAAAAGAATGTCTTCTAGTTTATAGATTTTCTCAAGAAGTCTTTCAATGCAAGCTAATTCAATTGAGTGTTCACATTTGTAATTGTCAATTAATTTAATTAGGGACAGTTGGTAGAAATTCCATCAATCGAATTGAGTTATTGAAACTTGCTCGATATTATTTAAACTTTAATTGAGTTAAATTTGTAAATGTACAACGTTTGAACAGACAAGCTACATCAGTCGTTTGAAATGTTTAGCCATAGAAGAAAATGAAAAATAACTCCACCTCAAACATAAGCTTTATTTTGCTAATGACCCTTTTCTTGGGTTTTCTATTACGAAATTTCAACTTTTTTTTTTTTTTTTTCCTTTCTCTTCCTTTTGTCATAAATCATACGTCCTAATCGGAGTGATTTGAAAGTTACACATACACAACATGTTGGGGCACGAATGATTCGACAGGTATTATATGACAAAGTAGCAAATGGTAGTCTTCGGTTTGTGGATGTCGCCGGAGAGGGCTATCGCCGAAGGGGTGGACGGCTTCGATCGGCAAGACCTCTAACAGAATAAGGGGTCGGTTAGGCTATAAAAAGATCAAGGAAGAATAGCTTCTAGGTTCTCCTTTGTTGCCAAAAGTTGCTAGTGAAGAATGGCTAGACGAACAACTAAACAGTTGGGAGAACTTGGTAAGGATGGCATTAAACGAGACAAAAGAATGGTAGGGTTGGAGAACAAAATTCACTAATTAATAAATCCCTTGTGTTCTTATTCGTTAATTATTTTCTTCTCTGATTTTACTGTTCTCGGTAGTAAAACTGGTTTAGCCGATAACATATATACTTATAAGTTTTATTTATTATTAAAAAAACAAAAAAAGAAAAAAAAGTTTCTAATAATAAAAGTAACATGATCAAACAGTATATGTTTCACGTTCAATGAACAAGTCAGCTTCTTTCCTGCTTGTATATATATATATATATATTTGGGCAATATCCGTCTTGTTCCTTTTCAAAGTGTCACTGTTAATTAAAGCACATGGCTCATGGTGTTGGTGTTATACTAAATTCCTTTTGATTCTTTAACCCAAAGCTAGAATTGATCTGTAAAGTAATATAAACGGTTACTTGTTATTTTAATCAAAGGAAAACCAATAACAATTGTTTAATGTTACAAGGCCCTATTGTATTAGTGTTAGACACTAACAATATATTACCTTTTTTTAGTCACATTTCCATGCTTGTTGGCTTAGAATTACTCAAAAATAAGAGAGGAGTTTTTGACGTGTGAATTTTTAACTTTCCTACATTAGCTTACAATCCACTCTGCCACAGCAAATATGCCTATATACATTCAAACATACATACATACATATATATATATATATTAATTGACAAACACGCGTTCCGTCTACGAAATAGACAAATAAAACAAAAATAAAAACATGAAACAAAAACAAAACATAACATAACAAATCCACGTGGCAGGTGATTAGACCGTCATTTGACGGTAATGGGATTGTCACGAAGCGGATGATTGAACCTTCATGTGACAATTCAGGAGGAAGGATGAATGTATCGAAGAAAATTCATTTATTTAGTGTATTCATTTTTTTAAAGGTTAAAAATAGATAAACATAGTGCTTTTCGAGATAAATACATTATCGCATGCTCAATAACTGAGTGACAAGTGAAATATACTACTTTTTTTTTGTTAGTTATGAAATGAAAAAAAAAAATCAAAAATAAAAAAAATAAAGCTAGTGGATAAAAAAATAAAAAACTTTAGGTCGATTCATTATTATTTCGACATTAGAGTACTTAATCTTTTAAGATTTAAATACTAAGAAAGAAAAAACTACCATCCTAGTTGCGAAATTGAAATCCTATGAACAAACAGTAATTTCTGTAAAGCTTATGATGAGCTAAACAACTTCGGTAAAAGAGAAGAGCCAAGTCTGCCTTCCAAAACTCGCCACCAATGCACATCCCTCAGCTATTCATGTGCAATGATTCGTTTTCTTTTTCTTTAGGAATATTAAAGTGAGAACTTTTAGAAATATATATTAACATTTTTTTATCGGTAAGAAATGAGATCAGTAATGTCCTCACGTCTTTTCTTAATATCATTTTAGGAGTCTATTGATATCACAAGTGGGATGATAATGATCATGATCTTATATTTTCAACAGTTAACAACTCTCAAGTAAACGTGAAGACTCTAAGTAAGATTTTATTGTCATCATGTCACTATAACCCGTGATACTTTAAGAATTAATTTGTTTGTAGAGAGAGAGAGCATAAACTGTCTCACAAGGTGACTAAAGTTTGTACCTCCAAGCATTAGTTTCTCGGTGAATGTGGCTTTTTGTGTTTGACGGGATAATGATGAGGAATGATGACAAAAGGAAGAAAGTGAGAGCTAAATCTGCTTTGAATTTTATGTAAAGAGATTCTAAGCTAAGCGAAAAAAAGTAGTTGTGTCTACAATTTGGAGCATCTGTAGCCCCACACTTTCTCAAGCAACAACAATTTGTAGACACTGCTTTTACTTTCTTCCGAGACTTGTCACGTCGGAATGAGAACTTGGGAATAAGGCTTTCATTGTTCACGGAGAGGGAAATTTATGAAAAGAAAAATATCTTGCTAATAGAAGTCTGTTTAAATCTGTTATATATATATATATATATATATAAATTTTGCATTATTTTTGTAATTTTAATAAGATATAACATTCAGAATCATACGTCAATAATTCGAATACCTTGTTACGAAAAAAGCTCCATATATATATATATATATAGAGAGAGAGAGAGAGAGAGTAATGTTGCGGGACTGGTGATGACGGTTTGCACTCTCTAGGGTGGTCTTGAGAAGCTCACTTGTGAGCACTCTTATCATCGGACCTCATAGTAGCAGCAGCTGTTTGAATTGTGTTTATATGTATAAATTCGCATTGTAAATCACTTCTTAAATCCCACTGGTTCCCAATTAGATTCAAATATAATGAACATTTTGGTTAAATTCCAATTTGACCACCAAAAATAAGGGGTGGTTTCACTTATCTCTTCCAACTCAAAAATGACAACCCTCTTTCAATTTTGATACTTCCGTCATTAAGACCAAATTTTTTTTAATTTAACAATTTTAATCAATAAGATGACATATGTGGATCAGATGCCACATATGCTATTAAATCCATTAAAAAATTAACCTTTACCAACAAAAGTGTACTAAACTGCCTGAAGGTTGCACAAGCACTAAAATATATTTCAATAGCAAAAGAATCCTAATACTGCTTAGCTCAAAACATCAAGTTGGAAACCATGTCTAGTTTGGGCCTGCATTCTGTGACCTATAAAAATGATTGCTATTTAAAGAGTCCTATAACCATCTTCCAAAGGCATATTTCTATATATATATATATATACACACACACACACACGCACACACACACACAATTAGGATGAAGGAGACTCATCATATTGGATGAGTCAAATATAACTTTCTTTTTTTTAGAATCGTGCAACTACTAGTTAATCTATTATATATATTAGATGTTAATCTATATCTATTATATGTTACATTTTGAAACTTTTACTACAACGACAAGTATCATAAGAAAATATAACATATCAATAAGTTGGTGCTACAAGACATTAGTTTTAATATTACATGTGTTAAACCATACGTCAACTAGACGAGACTTTACCTATATAGATATATATATATATGTGTGTGTGTGTGTGTATTGATCAATGCCTATCACTGTTGTCGTTTAAAAAATGAATTTTTTAGAAGTTACCACAGCGTATGTAGATGAGAGATCAACTTTAGGGTTTCTACATTTCAACAAGTAGCCTAACAATTCTCAAGCTCATTTGAAGAACAAGATAAAGGGGTCGAACCATTTTTTCGGTCCTCACTGTTTTCCAACTCTCTGTAACCAAGTTATGAAAACGTGTAAAAAAAACTTTCATTGGACTCCCTTTCCCTCTTGTTTTTCTCCACAAACATCAATACCCCGACTTTTCAGCCACGCACATTTAGCCACAAACAGGTCCTACAAACCTATTAAAAAACGATATGGTTTTGGAATTCTAAAAGTATGTTTTAACCTTGAAGGATCTATTAGCATTTCCTCCATCAATTCATTCAGCTATGAGTTGTGCCAATGAATTCCTAGCCGAGCACTAGTACATGAACGTGTCGATTCAACTAACTGAACAAACGTTGCGAACTGTATAAAAAATGATATAGCTCCAAGCTAGCTAAACAAGATTTGCCCCAGCCTTGAAGTTGAACTCGACATAATGCAAGTACCAGAGCATGCTCTCACCAAAAAATCGAACAAACGCAAAAAAATAGCGAAGCCAAGTAGCTGACAAAACTTTCATATTGTATGAAGATCATTAAAGAAACTACAGTCTTCAAATAGAACATCAAACTAAACACCCAATTAAACCAAAGAAGATTCGCTTATCATATTACCAATCCAAAACTCAAAAAAAGTAACTACCAACCATGTTCTGGTACACAAAGTTCTCAAACAACGACATTAATAAAGAACAAAACCTAGTACCTCCTGCCAGGTGCACCACGGCCAAAACCTTGGGTGGGAATCACTGGCTGTGGCTCAACTTCAGTGAGCCCAGGAAGGTCAGACATGCCGAGAGCGGAAAGCATGTCAAGAGTCTCCTTGTCAACCTTAATTTCGTCGGTCTTGATGGCTGACTCATCAGGAACAAAGTCCATGCGACGCTCACGCTCCTCCTCTTGCAATTTCAATGAGATACCCCTGACTGGACCCTTCTGAATCCTCTTCATAAGGTGAGTCGAGAACCCAGCGATCTTGTTCCTGAGTCTCTTTGTGGGAATGAGGGCGACCTCTTCCAAGATCTTCTTGTTGGTATGGAAATCCAAGGTCATTCGAGAGTAGTACCTCTCGATCACCTGGCGCGAGGACTTCTTCACAGTCTTGGTGCGAACACGACCCATTTTAGAGGCTTAGTAAAAACTCCTGCAGCAAGAATTAAAAAATCGAAAACTAGCATTCAACGCAAGTTTCCCGGAAAATGAAAGTAAAATAAACACAACCAACTTAAATCAAACATTCGATCGTGATCTGTAAACGAGTACAGCAAAATCTAACCGACGAGAAACAGATAATCAACTAATTCATTTTCCCTATTCTCGTTGCAGCATATACTGAAACCACTAATTCATTTTCCCTATTCTCGTTGCAGCATATACTGAAACCATTAAAAGGGCAATAAAATAATCGACAAGTTTAACAAATCAAAGGGAAAAATACCAAGTACAAGTAGATCACTCTTTCAAGCTAGAAAATTAACTGGCACCCAGTAAATCAATAAGAGAAAAAAGAAATACCTATATATATATATATTCTAACATATGTAAACCACCAATCAGTACTAACAGGGAAATAAGAGAAAATACATTTTCAGCACGACATTGAAAGTGAAACAAGAAATTAACGAAATCCCATATCCTAAAATATGTAGCAAACGATTCCAGAAACTGTTCAACAACATTTTTCTTTCTTTTTTTTCAATTTAAATATCTTGAGTTATTATTCAAACCTAAAAATCCTTACTTTTTAACAGTCAGAATAAACAGATCAACAGCGAAAAATAAAATTAAGCACAGGATTCAAAAAAGAAACGAGTTTTTGCAACAAGATAACATAAGACGAGAAAATATAAAAAGAAAAACAAAATTAAAGAAGGAAAAATCTGCAAACGCGATTGCTTGGTCGCCGAGAAAAACAAAAGGAAAATCATGAATCTTCATGTTCAGAATTCAAGAGGGTTCTTAAGCTTACGAGTGCGAAGGCGAGAGAAGGCGACGAAAGTGAAGAAGCTTGGCGCCGAGCAGAAGAAGCTGAACGAGTTGGGAGAGAGGCCAATTCGTTAAATATGATAGCGCAGTTAGGGTTTCTGTTTGGTGGGGGGGTTTTTTTTTTTTTTTTTTTTTTTTTTTTTTAATTATTTATTTATTTTCGGAAGAATAGGGTTTCTCATGGGTTGCCTCCAAGGCCCATGAAAGAAATTGGGTAGCCCATTTAGTAAGCTAGTGGACCAAAAAGAAGCCCAATGCCCCTAATTTGAAAAATGTATACTTAAGTGTGACATGCGGGTTGCTTGGTATCCCACTAGGTTAGCTCAGTGGATTGGAAGAAAGGGATTTAAAATAATAAAAATGGTTGTTTGGGCTTCGATCTAATTTTATAGACGAACATCGTCTTTAATTTATGTTTGGAAAATCTAGAATGATGCCTCTTTAATGAGAGAATATAGCTCTTGTTTAGAGCATAGATTGGAACTAGAAAATCCAAATTCGAATTAGGAATTTAAATTCAATTGATATTAGGGGAAGAGAAAATTAGTGTGGTGTGGATTTTAAAAAAGTAAAAATTTCAATTTGGATTGGATTAATTTTTTCCAATCTAAACCTTTGCTACAAACGAGTGCATAAATATTTGTTTATTTAGAGTGAACAAATTCTAAGATAATGACAAAAACTGAAGAGGTGAGTTAAGAGTGGAAATTTAATTCTCTTTTTGTAATTTTATTATAGGATTTTTAGCAAGGTTCCCTAAAATTTAAGATTTTTGGCAACTTTTTTTCGAGACTTTTAATTCTAACAATTTGTTTCTAAACTTTCTAAATCATTTGAATGTGCTTCTTATTGAACAAAGGCTAGTGTGTCTCTTAGTCTGATAAAAAAAATTTCCTCATCCAATTCAAATCTTAATGCAAATATTTCAAAATCAAATCCTCAATTCTACGGTGGGATTTTGTATTTTGCCTTACTAATAAAAATTGTTATTTTAATCATTGGATTAATTTTTAATAATATGATTTATGATTAAAGCATTTATGTATTCTACAATAGATTTTTAATATGAATACTCATAAATCATATTGTTAAAAGTTAATAAAACGATGAAGAAGTGATATATACTGATAACACAAAATAAGATGTCTTATCATAAGAGCTCCTATTTATGATAGATGATTCTTATTCCCATTGATACATCTAAATCCCATAAAAGTTTACTGTGCTAGAAGGCAATGATGTTTAATCATGATGGTGGCAAGAGGTAAGATAGATCAGGTCGAGAGGTAAGGTGGATAGAGAGACATTGTTTAGAGCCGCAATCACAGTTGGGGGCAACATGATGTATCAACACGATGTAACAGTGGCTTGTGATGGGTTTTGTGGGCTGTTGGAGACAAACGGTGGAAAAGGATCGACTAGTGCACAACAATGACAAGCAACTAGAAAACTATGACAACTGACCGGTGTGGAGAGATGTCGGAGGGCGATAGATTGTCGTTGGACCAATGGTGGTATTGGGTTGCGGTGGCGTTTATGACATCTACCATTGTGTTTTTACCTTTTCTTGTTAGGAAAAAATTATTCTATATCCCAATTCTAGTAAGTGGTATCTTTTGGAGTCGTCGTTTCCAAGAATCTTTACTATAAATTAATTATTTCAACAAACGTACGCCTACTAGTGGGCGTGCCGGAGTGGTTATCGGGCATGACTAGAAATCATGTGGGCTCTGCCCGCGCAGGTTCGAATCCTGCCGCTCACGCATGTAATATCTTTTTTCCTTCAGAAAGGAAATATGCACGTAGGGGAAAAAGAAAAAAAAAGAGAAAAAGAAAAACATCGCTAGAAGGAGGGCTTGAACCTCCGACCTTGTGGTTAACAGCCACACGCTCTAACCAACTGAGCTATTCCAGCTCGTTTAGTTAACTGACTAATTTTTTTTATTAATATATATTTAGTTTTTTGAAACGTACTACGATCCGAATGCCAATTCAACCACATAAGGTTTCCAAGATAGAGAATAAGGTAAACCCTACTAAATTATAATTTTCATGAAAAAGAATGTATGGACACTTATGAATCACTTGTTAATATACAGGATTGCCAATAAGGTCTTGGGTGGGATTAGACTATCCTATTAATATTAGAATTAGTTATGTGTGCTCAAAATTGCTCTTGATCATTGTAGCCAAAAAAATAAAAAAGCTTTTGATCACCTTAAAAAAAAAACCTCCAGGTCTCAATTTGCGCTCAATTTCATAATTCCCTTTTTCTTTATTTCTCCAAATCATCTTATGATGCTTAGCTCCATAAATATGCTATTTACTTATATTCTCTTTCAATTTTTTTAACAAACACTATTCTTATTATTTGTTTGCTTTCGTTTCCGTTTTCAAAGTATTTACTAATCAAACGCGATTTGAAAAACGTATTCATTTTCACGCCTTAAAAGACATATGAAAACATTTAAAAAACAATCCCAAATACTTAAAAAAGAAAAATTATATGATAGGAACTGTAATTTTGCTCTATGAAAAATACATTTATTTTCATTATTGGATCATTTTGAATAGTTTGATATACCACTAAAAACAATGCTGCAATTTTTAACCTGAACACTAATAAATAATAACGTTTAGCCTCTGTTTGATTTGTTAGTTAGAGATGAAAAATTTAAGTTGAAGTTGGTTGATTTTTTAAAACCTAATTGTAATTTTTGTTCACTTTTCAGAAAAAATAAAATAAAAATTAAGATGAAAAATTTGAGTTCCAATTGCAACACCAAATAAAGCTTAGTCTATGTGTTGGTAGAGTGAAAAAAGGAGAGGAAGAAAGTTAGAGGAGGGTTTTTATCTTAGATTGTTCGGTAAAATGGAAAATAAGAAGATATATATCCATGACATCCGTAATATTTTAATATTTTCAACTTTATAAAGAAAAGAAGAAGGAAAAATTTGACCAAAAAAATTATTTATGATAAATATTTTAATCTTAATCTTTTATTTAATCTTCTAATTTATATGAAAATATAATCATAAAATGCATTAAATTAAATATTTTCCATCATGTTTTTTCTTCTTTCACCGAATATCTTATCACTTTCCTTAAAAAAAGAAAAAAAAAAAAAGAAAAAGAAGAAGAAGAAGAAGAAGAAGATCTTATTTCTCTCATTTAGGTATTTTATTTATTTTTTTGCTTTCCATCCCTCCCGGCTCCTGTCAAACATAGCATTAAATTGATGGTACTCTTAATTTGATCATAAATAAGTACCATAATTTATTTACCAAAAAAAAAAAAAAAAGTGCCATAAATTTTGTCAAAAAAAAAAAAAAGGGAAAAAGTGGCGAGTTATACGGCGATTATACTTTACTGCTTCAAGTTCAACCAACCTCTTTAAAATCTGTTGAAAACTTGAAAGAAAGAAGGGAAGGGAAAATATATATATATATATATATATATATATATAATCCGAACCCTAAAAAAAAAAAAAAAAAAGTTCGGAAAAGACAAAGAGGAATCCTCTGCAAAAAGCGAATCAAATTCCTGCGAAGAGAGTGAGAGAGAGATCTTGCAGTCTGCAAAATTCTTGGTGCAAAATGAGCCGGCCTCATTTCCAAACCCCCATTCCATCAATGGCTTACACCCAAGCCTCACTTCCAACAGTCTATCAAGCTCAAGCGCCGGCGCGGCCTCCGGCGACGATGGCCTCCACAGCTCAAACTCCGGTTACTTCCTTCGTTCCTTACCCAGCTCAAGCTCCAGCTCCGGCGCAGGCGCAAGCTCCGATGCCGGCTACTACTTCGGCTTCATCTCCGGCTTTTGCCTTTTCAGTTTTCCCTGCTCAAGCTCCGGCGCAGGTGCAGGCGCAAGCTCCGGTGCAGGCCTCTACTTCGGCTCCATCTCCGGCTATTGCTTTAACTGGCTTTCCTGCTCAAGCTCCGGCTCCGGGTTCCGCGGTGGCTCCTCCGAGTTCTTCTCGTATGTCTCTAGCATTTCTTCCATTTTTAATCTGCCTTTTCTCATATTGATTCTATTTTTAGGTTAGATTTTAGTTTCCGGTTATTTTTGGATTCTATTGGGGTTTCTAGTTTATTGTTTTTCCAGAAGCTGCATAATTAATTTCTATATGTCAGCTAGGCTGTTTGAAAAGAAATTTTTTACTTTTTCCGAGCTATCAATTTTACTTCTTTATAAGGAAAAAAAAAAAAGGAAAATGTTCACAACACATTTTTGGTATGAGATTTTCTGATTTACTTTTGATTTTGTTATATGTATGTGAGTTTACATTGGAGTTTCCCATGTATGTGATTTTACATTGGCGTTTCCCGTGTGTAATATTGCATTCTGTCACGGAACGGGGGTGATTTTATTGCCTAAAAGAATGCCGGTTCCGCGCCTTGTGAGCGCATTTGGATTCGCAAAGGCAGTCGCTTTATGTTCCCCTAACCCAATCCAGGAACGTACCAGACGGAACTAAGCTAAATATGTTGCATCAACTTGATTTAGTGTATTAAGGCATTCTTGATGCTTAGTTTTCAATAACTATATGAAATCTGTGTCATAATGCCTTCCTTATTTGTTAATATTGCTATAAATTCACAGTTCATTATATTGCTTATTTACATTTGGTGAATGTAAAAATTGCATTTGGGAACAATTTGAATGTTTGTAGGGCAACCCGAACATTTAATGCATAAGAATCGCCTGCAAGAGATCACTCACAAGTTGAACATACCATTGCCGATATATCAAACTGTCAACGAGGGATTTCAGCATGCACCGCAGTTTAGGGCAACGGTATTAGTTGATGGGGTAAAATATACTTCTCCGAATACCTTTTCTACGAGAAAAGCAGCTGAAAAAGATGTTGCTGAACTTGCTTTGAGGTACATATCGCAGAAAAAACCAGATGAGGGTTTTCCTCGGGGATTTCCAGAAGCACTTCCTCTCATTCACGAGGTCTGTTTGTATTGAGTTTTAAGTATCTCTGCTATTTACCTAGTATTCTCTTTTCGATAGTTATGAAATGTTAAAGGTAAAATGTTTTGAGAACTTTTCAAGTTTCTTTTGATCAAGGAAAAAATGTCAAGTGAAAGTTCCAAAATTGTTTGATAATGCTCATTAAACCACTGAAACTTCAATAAAATTTGTATGATGTGTTGATAATATTTCTTTTTTCGTCTTGTCTAGCCCTAAGTGTTGCATTCTATCATTAATGCTAAGTTTCTAATGGGTATTCGTGTTAAGTAAAACCTTGTTTATCCTTTGTTTTACGTAAAATTAGGTTTAATTTTTTCTATATTTCTTTAGCTTTTCACCATCAACGTAGCGGATTTACTAAACTTTTCTTTATTTGTTTTTCAGGATACTGTCTTTTGCAAGTCTATTTTAAACGAATTCGCTACAAAGATGAATATTGAAATGCCTACTTACAACACCATTAAGCCTGAAGGTTTGCTTCCAGTGTTCATATCTTCCTTGGTTTTCAATGGTGTTTCTTACACTGGTGGCGCTGGTAAAAACAAGAAAGAGGCTGAACAATTGGCAGCTCGTGCTGTTATTTTGTCACTTTTAGGTATCTATGATAACTTTGTTTTGAAAACAATTTTATGACGCAATGGTTTCTCATGTGCACATATTTTTTCTAGCTGACTAATTGGGGTTGTTGTTACTTGTAGGTGATTCTAAAATGGGGAAAGTTCTCTATGATATCATTAAATCTAAAGTCAAACTTTATGCTGCATTGCATAAGGTTGATAATGGTAGCACCATTCCCTTGATGACAAACACGACAAATTGTTCTGCGGTTGTGCCTAGTAAAGATGTTGGAGTTGAAGCTGTTGTGCCTACAAGCATTGCTCTTACATCCACTAATATTCTTCCAACAATTGTTGACAATGTTGCAACTAGTGCTTCAAACGGGTACTCTAGAAATGAGACACTGAAGCATGAATTCAATATTCAAAAGCAAGAAAATTTCTTCGGAGCCAGCAATCTACCCGAGCCAGCCACCCAAGCACCTAAATTACCTATTGAATTTGTGGCTCCAACTTCTGCAGTCACTATGGAAATTGGTCCAAGTTCTTCAAAAAAGAGACGTAAGAACAAGAAGAGGGCGAATAAGCGATTGTGCACTGACACTCAGTGAGTATTATTTTCTTCTCCAAACTTTTACTTCTGTTTTATACTTTTTATTGATTTAGTTTAGCATCATGGGAACTAAATATTTCTTAAGATCTTCTTCTTCCTCCTTTTTTATTTTATTTTATTTTAAATAATTAGATGTAGTTTTTCTTTTTAAGGATAGTGCTTCTACTCACTATCTTTGTTTTATTTCACTGTAATCCTCTCATTGTCATGTTCATGCACACACAACATACATTTAGACATAGACATGTGGAGTCTTGGTGCTGTTCTATATTGTTTCTCGTTCTCGTCTTGCGTTTTTCTTTGCTATGGTAGCCTAAAAGCAAATCTTTCCTTCGGTAATCCATTTTCTTGATTCTCTTGGTACACTACAAAGAGATGTGCCTTTCTTTGTTACAACTTTTGAATAGCGTCCTTTCTCTTGTCTCTTGAATGATTTGTCCATTCAAATGCTAAAAAAGCATCCTCTTCAAGAGCATAAAATTGCTTCAAAATATTATGAATGTCATTCTGATTGCATAATGCTCAACTGTATGTGTGAGTATGAACCTTAGTGGGTGTCACTTGATTCAAATCTTTTCCGCATGATATATCACTGATTTGGTAAGCTTATAGTCATAAAGAATAATTCTTGGTTCCTTTTTTAATTTTAATTTTTATTCTTGTCTTGTTCCATTGTCTAATTAGGAAAATAGAAAAAAAAAAAAAAAAAAAGGTATTTACATTCTACAACTTTTTTTCCTTTTTGGTTAAGTTTTCCAAGACATTGACACAGTTTATTGATTTAAGTTCTGTTTATGAAAATCCCCTCCTTCAGCTGTAAAGGGAGTTTAATATTGACTGTAATAATCCCAATCCATTCTCTGTGGTAGTGGAGGACCATATCAGAAGTTTTGATTACATATTTTATTTTGTCCGCCCTATTTTGTGAAACAAGGCCCCTCCTTAGAATATATCCGGTACATAGTTTCTGTTGGCAAAAACTATACCAAAGCCAAAATGTTTATTCTAGACAATCATTTATTATAGTTCTTGGTTGTTTGATGACAATGATTTAATCCTTTATACCACTTGATCTTTTATGCGTTTGTATATGTGTTTTGTGATTGATCTCTCTTTGGAAGGTTCTCAACACAAATTCTTATTTGGGAATATGGCTATGAATAGATATGATGTATAGCTAGTATTCGACTTTAGCCGTCAAGCAATGCTTAAGGTCTAAATCAATATGCCGCGTGATCTGTGGTGCTATATGTACTTTAACAGTAATTATTCCTTTTTTATCATTACTCCAGGTCAAGTGCCGAGCAGGTGATGCATTCTGTGTTGGGATTATTGAAACTCAATGTAACCAAACTACTCAAATTTGAAATTAACATGTCAATGGACCACCTAGTATTTGAAATGACATGCCGACAAATGAATTTAGACAGGATGGTTTAATCGGATTCATTTTCCTAGAGTTTTTTGTTTATGTGTACACAAGAACATAATTTATGAGTGAACTGTTATACTTAGCTAATGAGATTATTTAAGTTGGATAATAGTTTCTGTTCTTGAGTCTAACTAAGGTTGCAGACTTCACTTGTTCCTTGATATCTTTCTGTCTGGTTTTTTTTTTTTTTGGGTCTAGGATATATGTTGTTGAACTGTCTCACGGCCCGTGGGCCATGGAGAGATATAAAGATACCATTCTTGTTAGCCTTCTTATCTCCGTGTAGCATTGTTCCAGATCAATGCCTATGTGATATAGGGAACGCCTAATTTAATTAAGAACATATCTCTTCATTGGTGGAAATTGCTGTTTTCTCCCTTGATATGGTTTGAAAGTTAGTGCTTGGGAATAGAGATATTTTGATAGGTCTCTGGTTAGATATACGTATGTGAGGCATAATAGGATGGAATGTGCTGAGTGTGGGAAAGTTAGTGACTGAAGTTAGGCGGTTAGCAATGACTTAAGAAGCTAGTGCTTGGTGTTTGTAATTGAAGGGGTATAAAAGGGTGAAGAACAAAGTGAGGGAGGTTCGGTTGGATTGGTTGGGCAAAGTCTTGGGATTTGGAGCAGGGAGAGTGAACAGTCTCTCGAAGCACTGCTGTCTAGGGCTCATTATATCTGCCTTAATTTTCATTTATAAAGTTGATTGATTTCTTCAATTTTTCTGTGCGATTGTTTGTTTTTCTTTGAATTCTACTCTTCCGTGCTCGTAGGTTGACTTCCCTTATCCTTCCAGCCGCTTCACTAATGTGAATAGGTTGTACAGATGGGTGGGTCTGCTGAGTCATTGGGTGTTTATCTTTGGGGGTAATTCTTCATAACCAAGAACGATCAACTTCATGTTACGTAATCTAGCACAATGGGTTCTAGCCATTAATTACTTCGATGTTCTCATATCGGTCATCTTCTAGTGGAGTACGGAATGATTCAACTTCATGGTTTACTGTTTAATTTACTGCTTGGTTTTGCTTTCAGTGCCTTGTGTTCTCTCTCTATCTCTCTCTCTCTCTGTGTCTGTTGGTTGCTTGATCACTGTCCCTCCTTAACCGCCTAGCTGCCCCAGTTTCGAAATTTGACTTTCAGCGTACCTTGGGAAATGCTTTAATGTGAACTATACTCTTTTTCCATTATTTTTTTTTTTCTTGGATACACACACCCTTATGTATGTAATGATGCAAGATTGAAGAAGTTGAGTTGGTGATTAAATTTTGCAGGCTGCCGATGACCGCCGTGCCTGTAAACCAAGCTCCGCCTTGCTCGGTGGCTCAGTGACGACTGATGACAACCATTGTAAACATTATATCGGTAGCATTAGGCGTGGATCAGCTTTGTAGTGAGTTTTAGTTGTAGATTGAACCCTTCTTTTGTGAGACCAGCTATTGGATTCTCAACCTTATCGGCTGCGTCGTCTCCTTTTCATCATCCATTTTTGAATCATGGCAGCCTTTTGAAACCAGACAATGGTTCCATCTTCAGATGTACATACTTGTTGTCTGACTTGTTTATTTTCCTTGATTCTTAATTTGTAGTTCTCAGCTCACCAACAGGATTATACTTGTACTTTGCTGCTAACTAGTATTAGTTTCGTGCTAAAATAATCTCATGAGCATCTCTGATTACCAACCTCAGTAGACGTGGAATCACTTGAGTGTCGTAATCGAGAAAATTTTGAGAACAGAAGTCATTGCTTTGCAAATAACGGTAATTCCACACCTGACTCTCTTCATAAGTTTAAAAAGAAAAAAATCTATTAAAAATGATGCATAAAACAACAAGCTTAGTGACTCGATACAAAAGTTAAAAATAAAATAAAAAACGAATACAAAAAGTGATCCTAATACAAGAAGATTATTTTATTTTAATTTTAATGAAGTTATAGAGCAGTACTTAATGCCAATTATTATTTTAAGGACAAGTTTTATTCCTCGCGTGATTTTCATTTCAAGTATGACATAGGCGTATGTATTGCAGTCAACGTGCAGGAATGCGTTTGGAAGGAACAACAAAATCAACTTCAACTTCTTTCCTTATCTCCTTGTGGAACTTGTCCAGTGATTCTGCAGGCAAATACGCCAAAGCCAAAACTCCCTCAACACGGTCCTCGTTCTTGTGTGTGATAAGAGAAGTCACCATTACCAGAACCAAACTGGCTCCGGCTCTTGCTGGTCCTCCATATACAGCTTTGCCCCAACCAAAATCCACATTGGTGAATCCCAAGCGAGTCATGTCTGAAACAGCAAATGCCCCTTCAGAACAGAACCCGTCTGCGCCCATTAGCCTTGATGAAATCCAGAACAGAAGTTTGGTACTCATCCCCGGAGACATCCTTGTTCACTGCTGAGATCAAACTTGCAGCATAAGGCAGTGGTTTCTCGATAAGTTTGGCAGCATGTGTAATGGCACAGGGATAAACCACAGCGTTCCCATAATCCTTTAGAAGAGATGGCTTATACCGCATATGGATGTTGATTGGGAAGAGAAGTCTCGCAGTGGAACTGGGACTGAGAAGGGTTCGAGTTCTTGCTCGCCATTAGCAGGCAGTGACGACATCGAAGGTAGGGACTTTGTTGCCAAGGAATTGGTTTTTCTGGAGTGATATATCGGCGTGCGAGAGGACAACAGATGTTTGAGCAAGGTGTTTGAATTGTGCCTCGGTGAAAGTGTTGGTGGGATTGTGAGTGGCATCGTATTCGGGATGAGGGTAGGAAATGGTGGGAGGCGAGCGGGGTTTTAGAATCTCTCGTCCCCAGGATGGTAACGAGGAGGGAGAGGCTATGGTAGCATCTCTGCAGAATTCGGACAAAGCATTCATGAACAAGTACGCACCTTAAGCATCGCATATGTTATGGTTGAACGTGTAAGCCAAGACATAGCCTCCGCAGGCAAGCCTTGTTACCTGCACACATATTTAAAATCGACCAAGAGTGAAAGATGTTTGATTGGCCAAAAATGTTATATATCCAAACTGATCAAACCTATATATATATATATATATTTATTTATTTATTTATTAAAAATAATAATAAATTTGGACATTCTTATTACTCTGCAGGTTTAATGCTGGTAAAAAATAGTTGTAATCAATTAAATTAATTATACTTTGATAAGAACATTGGCCATTCGTCATCTCAAGAAAAGTAAGAAATGCGCAGGGCATGTTTAGTGAAATTGAAAGGTGAAAGATAAATTCTATTGATCGCCACCATTCGATCATCACGCATATAGAAACTTAATATGAACCTTTTTTTTTTTTTTTTTTTTTCTTTTAAACAAAAATAAATACGTTAGTCCGTAATGTTATGAGTACTGTGGTTTTTTAGTACTTAAAATTAAAATTTTGATAGATTACTAAAACTTACTTTGGAGTTTTTGTACGTGACACTAAATTTAAAAACGATTTTTAAAATTTAGAAGAGGTGATCATATGCCTCAACATGCGAAAATTTAAAGTTCACAAAAATGTTTTTATTATATCCAAATTGTTTTCTTTATTGTTGTTAAAAACCGAAAAAACTTAAAACATATTGCATATAAGGTAACTACTTGTGTCCAAAAAAATTCAATTATTATACGATAGGGATTTGGTTATCTCTATTAAAACTTAGAAATCGTTCATTAATTCTAGTATCGAGTACTAAAATTGCAAAAACTTAAAATTTGAGGAGAAATTTATCGATTTTTTTTTTTTTTTTTTTGTGCATGGTTATCCACTAAAAACTTCTCGCATTTGTCCAATCAGTCCATAAACTAGAAATCTTGAGAGTAGACCTCCTAAACTATAAAATTCATTGCAATTTACTCCAAATTGGTCATGAGGTTAAATTTTTGAGTGATTTCTTGGATGTGACTTGCACATGAACCACTATTAAAGCTATCTTTTGTGCAGATTGGACTCCATGTAAATAAAACTCCCTCTCTTCAATTTCATGGTGAATCCAAGGGTAATCAACCCTATAAGTGAGGGAATTTTGTTCATATGAAGTCTATTCATACGAAAAAGACAAGATTGGTAGCTCTTAATAGTGGGTCATGTCGAGTTACGTGCTAGAAAATTATAAAAGAAATATAAAACATCATTTTCAGTTGCGGGTAAATTGTAACGGATTTTGACGCTTGAGGGTTCACTTGTCAAGATCTTTAGTTCAAGAACTGATTTACCAAATACAAAAAATTCAAGGGACATATATGCAAACAAGTCTTTACTAAAATTAAAAGTTGATAACCAAAATATCACAATGTTCATAATTTATGGACTAACAATGTTAAGAACATTTTTTTAAATTTTTTTTTAATTTTCATTATCTTAGTTCTAAGTAAATTAATGTCTAGTTAGAAAAGTAAATTAATGCCTTGCACTATAACACTATCACCATCATTTGACCTTTAAAAAATAAAGAGTTCATGATTTGACAACTTAATTACTTCATGATCTTTTGATTTTAGAAAATAAAATTTTTAGATTTAACAAAGTGTTACACAGTCTACACAAATCAATAACGGCTATTGAAATTTTGACGGAAACACTCTCGTACACTTTACGTGTGAGCTCGTTTGAAAGAAGAGATTGAAATTTCGAACCTGCAAGCGAAGCAAGGGGGAATCTGTGATGCCCAAGACGTCGTCAACCAGCAGGTTACCCCACTCAGGAAAAGGTGGCCTCAGCCCTCCTCCAGCTTCACGCAGCTCACCTAACTTGACATCGGCATCGGCCTGCCAGAAGATCACTCCTTCATCGTTGCATTCCACGACAAGCTTACCGTTATCACGTGCCAGAGTCTGCCGGCCAGGGGATAGTACTAGTGAACGAGAACCTTAGACAAGGCCTGTTTTATAAGCACAACCGGGTCCTGACCACGTCCTTGCATGGCTGTGCTTGGGGGATAGAAATGGACAAAAGGTTTGTGGTTTCTTAGGTCACTTTGGTCATCTATGTTTGACAAATATAGGGTTTCGGTCGGAGTTTGTTTCGCCGGTCGGATTAACTCCGGGGAACTGACTTGAACTGGGAAGTTTAGCATTTTTGCCATCTATGGAGATTTTGCCTGTTTTTGATGTGGTTATATATCCAATTCAAGAAAATAATAATAATAATATTTAACGTAAAAATAGTGCTATCTTATGATTAGGCTTTAAGAAAAAATAATGGAAGCAGGGGGAGAAATTAAAAATTTAAAGCTAGCGTAATATATATATATATATGTTACACACATGTATATATATATATATACACACACATGTATATATTAGATAATTTATATGTAACGTTACTAACGTGTTAAGTCACTGACTAAACTTATTAAAAGAAAAGGCTCTTGACTACGTCGATAAATATGTATATTATATTTCTGCTTCTTACATTTTTGGGTTTGTATATATAAAACAAGTTTCATGTGTAAGACTCATATATAGATCTCACTTTCAAATAATAATATACCTTCAAACATTTTTTATTAATTTATATATCCAGTTCAATTTCCTGGTTGAAGCATAGTATCAGTTGCAAATTAACGTTCTTACGTTATCACAAATTAAATTCAACGCAAAAATAGAGCTATCTTATATTCTGCTTTAAAAAAAAAAAAAGGAAGCAGGGGGAGAAATTCAAAATTAAAAGCTAGCGCAATGTATACTTTAGAGAATTTATATGTAACGTTACTGAGCTGTGACGTTATTAATAAGCCTCTGACCAAATTTATTACAAAAAAAGCTTTTGATTACGCCGATAAATATGTATAAATATATTTCTACTTCTTACATTTTTCGGTTTACATATATGAATTATTGAAGGCTATTTGTGAGAACGTTACTCTCACAAAGTCAACCTTGACGAATTCTCTCTTCTATACGTATTATAATCATCTGATAATTTAAGAAAAATATTCAAAACACCGTATGTTTTTAGCCAAAATATTATTTTTACTCTTTTTATTATAAAAGAAATATCTAAAACGTCCCATATGATTGTGAAATGAGACAAAATAAGGATACGTCAAAAACTGATCTTTTTAATACTTTTTTTTTTTAGAGAAAATTACCTAAATAATCACATTTTTTTTTATCTATTGATTAACATGACACAAATTTCACATTTTTAATTAACATGACACAAATTTTAGTTAATTTTAGTTTAGTTTTGTGTTATGTTAGTCTAATGTTTATTTTTTGTGTCATGTTTGTGTAATAGTCTTTAAATTTGTATTATTCAGGTCCTTTTTTAAAAAAATATCTTAGGTTAAGTTAAATTAAAAAAATGACCGATTTGCTTTTAATGATCAATCAATAATTACCATTTGATGGATGATCCTCAATATCAATATGTTTTTCTACTAGTGAATGATCACTGATTGATAGATGGATCAACCAACTTTTTAATAACCACTAATCATTTTCTTTTAAAGAAATGGTTCAGCCATTCTTTAAATAAATGTCAAAAAACCGTACTAACTCTATCTAATTTCTCCTTACAAAATATCCCTCAGATATTAAATTTTAAAAAAATATGAAGACTATCCTTCCTAATCTATATCAACTATTATTTTGAATATGAGTTAACTAAAAAAATAAATAAATCTTTTATCAAATAAATAAATAAATCTTTTATCCAAAAAACAACAAAAATAAAGAATTAATTTTTAAAATGATCGAATAAATATTTCAATAATTTAGTTTTAAGATTTATTTTGTTCAATATTTTTATTTAGTTAATGTTTTAAATTATATTTAATATAGGTTGAGGAGGGTGAACTTTACATTTTCAAGAACTTGATCGTTTCAAGAGATATTTTACGACGGATTTTACAAAATAAAAAGTGTCTGGATGTTTGTATAGTAAGATAGGTAAAAATGGTATTTAAGCTAAATATAAAGGTTATTTTGGATATTTTTCTAATTATTAATGACTCCCAGATAGGGACAAATAGCAAAAATTGTATATTAATTCTCTTAATTGTGCTAATAATTTCTAGGCAGAATTAAAAGTCAACCTTGGGACACGATCTGCTGTTTGAGTCCTATTGTCGAGCAAATATCAAGCGAGGGCCTTTTTTTCTTTAACGAAAAATTACATAAGAAACTGTATGTGTGAATATGAACCTTTAGTGGGTGTCACTTGATACATTACTGATTTCCTAAGCTTATAGAGACAGCTATTTGATACATAAAGAATAACTCTTCTTCTTCTTCTTCTTCTGACTTTAACAGGTAATAGTTTGTTATTTTAATTTTAAGGGTCCGTTTGGCTAGTCCCGAACTTAAAATTTCCATTTAAGTTTTGTCTGTTTTTGAAAAATTAACAAAAATTATAACTAGTTTTTGAAAAGTCAACTAACTTTACCTTAAAAATTATATTCCAAACTGGTGTCGCAAACACAAGCTAAGTTCTGTTTATGACGATCCTGTTCTTTAGCTGTAAAAGGAGTCACATCCCTTTTGATATGGATTTTTTTCTTTTTTTCCCCTCCCTTGATTTGGTTTGAAAGTCAGTGCTTGGGAAGCAGTAGAGATATTTTGATAGGCCTCCGGTCAGATATACCTATATGAGGTGCAATATGATGTAATTGGTTGCGTCTAATCTTGCGATTTGAAGCAGCGAGAGTGAGCTGTCTCTCGAAACACTGCTGTCTAGGCCTCGTTATATCTGCCTTAATTTTTATTTATAAAGTTGACTGATTTCTTCAATTTTTCTGTGCTATTGTTTGTTTTTCTTCGAAATCTACCCTTCCGTGCTCGAAGGTTGAATTCTCTTATCCATCCGGCCGCTTCACTAATGTGAATAGGTTGCCTTCCAAGAACGATCAACTTCATGTTACACAATCTAGTATTCTCATACCGGTCATCTTCAAGCGGATAATGAAACGATTCAACTGCATGGTTAATTTGCTGTTTAATTTACTGCTTGGTTTCGCTTTCAGTATCTAGTATTCTCAGTGTGTGCGTGCGTGTCTGTCGGTTGCTTGATCAATGTCTCTCCTTAACCGCC
The DNA here is from genome assembly GCA_008635985.1 of Ficus erecta. Classification (NCBI taxonomy): domain Eukaryota; kingdom Viridiplantae; phylum Streptophyta; class Magnoliopsida; order Rosales; family Moraceae; genus Ficus; species Ficus erecta. Next base: position 725,024 of record BKCH01000040.1, read on the forward strand.
TTGCTGCCCCAGTTTCGAAGTGCCTGGGAAATGTGACTTTCAGCGTACCGTGGGAAATGTTTTAATGTGAGTTGTGCTTGTTTTCCATATTGCTCGTTTCTTGGATACACACCACCCTTATGTATGTAATTTTGGAGAATTGAAGTTGTTAAGTTGGCGATTAAAATTTGCAGGTTGCGATGACCACCGTGCCTGTAAGCCAAGCTCCGCCTTGCTCAGTGGCTCAATGACTAGAGCCACTGTAAATATGGTGTCAGTAGCATTAGGCGTGGATCAGCTTTGTAGTGAGTTTTTGTCGTAGATTGAACCCTCCTTTTGTGAGACTAGATATTGGATTCTCAACCTTATCGGCTGCATCGTCTTCCTTTTCATCATCCATTTTTTGAATCGTGGCAGCCTTATGAGATCAGATAAATCGGGAATCGTTCCATCCCCAGATGTACGTACTTGTTGTCTGACATGTTTATTTTCCTTTATTCGTAATTTGCAACTAAGTTGCCCAACTGGATTATACTAAGTTTGCCGCTTACTAGTATATGTTTCTTGCTAAAATAGTCTCACGAGTATCTATGGTTACCAACCTTAGTAGATGTGGAATCATTCCAATGTCATATTCGAGAAAATTATGAGAACAAAAGTAATTGCTTTACAAGTAGCGATGATTTCACACCTGATCTTATTACAAGCATAGTGACTATCTAAAGGGGAAAAAAAGCATACAAAGAGGTGACTGTAAGACAACAAAAATATTTTAGTTTTTTATGAAGTTATAGAAAAGTACTTAATTAGCCACCTTTTATGTTCTTTACAACAAAAGTTTTATTCCTCGCTTGGTTTTCAATTTTAAGTATGACATAGGCATATGTATTGCAGTCAAAGTGCAGAAATGAGTTGGGAAGGAACAACAAAATCAACTTCAACTTCTTTCCTTATCTCCTTGTGGAACCTGTCCAGTGATTCTGCAGGCAGGGAAACCAGAGCCAAAACTCCCTCAACGCCGTCCTCATTCTTGTGAGTGATAAGAGAAGTCACCATTCCCGGAACCAACCCAGTTCCGGCTCTGGCTGGTCCTCCATATACAGCGTTTCCCCAACCAAAGTCCACATTGGTGAATCCTAAACGAGTCATGTCTGAAACAACAAACGCCCCTTCCGAACAGAACCCTCTGCGCCCATTAGCCTCGATGAAATCCAGAACAGAAGCCCGGTACTCGTCCCCGGAGACGCCCTTTTTCACTGCTGAGATCAAACTTGCAGCATAAGGCAGTGGTTTCTCGACAAGTTTGGAAGCCTGTGTAATGGCACAGGGAAACACCACGGCGCTCCCATAGTAACCCTTTGGAAGAGATGGCTTGTACCGCGCACGGGTGTCGATTGGGAAGAGAAGTCTCGTTGTGGAACTGGGACCGAGAAGGGTTCGAGTCCTTGCTCGCCATAAGCAGGCGGTGACAACATCGAAGGTAGGGACTTTGTTGCTGGGGAATTGGTTTTTCAAGAGAGAGATATCGGCGCGCGAGAGGAAAACGGATGTTTGAGCAAGGTGTTTGAAATGTGCCTCAGTGAAAGTTTCGGTGGGAGTGTGAGTGGTGTCGTATTCAAGATGAGGGTAGGAAACGGTGGTAGGCGAGCGGGGTTTTAGAATCTCTCGTCCCCAAGACGGCAACGAGGAGGGAGAGTCTATGGTAGGATCTCTGTAGAACTCGGACAAAGCTTGCATGAACAAGTATGCACCATAAGCATCACAAATGCAATGGTTGAATGTGTAAGCCAGGACAAAGCCTCCGCAGGCAAGCCTTGTTACCTGCAGAAATACATGTTGCAATTAACCGAGACTGATAGATGTTTGATAGGCCAAAAATGCTAAATATGTATCCTGAATTCCTGATTATATCAATTGTTTTTTTTTTTCCCCTCTTTAAAGAAAAAAAAAATTTCTGACTCTAGCTGTTACGCTGGTAAAAATAGTAACAGATCTTATATCACAGGAAAAGAAAAAGAGAAAGAAAAATTAGTAAAAGGCCATTCATCATGGGCATTGGATTAGTAATGGGAAATATAAATTCTAATGATCCCACCATAGGGTCATCATGCACATAGCGTTTTATTATTGTCAGCGTTCAGAAATAATTGTGTAGTTTCTTACCTTTTTTTTTTTCGTCATTAACTATGTTAACTTTGAACACAATAATATTTTAATTTCCGAACTTTTAATTTTGATAGATTATTTTTAGAACTTTAGTTTTATTTGTTAGTTTTATTACTTGATTTAAATTTGGTAAACAATTTCTAAAATATATAATATTATTATATGCCTATCATGGATAATATTAAATTTCACAAAAATAGTTAAAATAAATGCAAAATGTTCTAAAAATTTCAATTGTAATATGATTAGGATCGTTCATCAATTTCTATGTTGATTGTCGAGGACTAAAAATATACAGTTGGAGAGTAATTTACCAACGATTTTTTTTTTTTTTTTTTGGTGTGTGCGGGGCTGTCACCTAAACTTCTCGCATTTGGCAAATCGGTTTCTAGACTAAAATTTTTTATAATTGACCCCTAAAATTTCAAAATCTATTCTAATTTACCCAAACTTGGTGACGAGGTTAAATTTTTTGCGGTTTCTTACACTTGACTTGTGCATGAGCCACTATTAAGGGCTACCTTTTCTTCCAATTGGACTCTACATAAACAAAACTCCCTCCTTTCATGATGAATCCAAGGATAGCCAACCACTACAAGTGAGGGACCTTTTGCTCATATGGAATCCAATTTGAGTAAAAAAGACCTTGTCAGTAGCCCTTAATTGTGGTTCACGTGTGAAAACCTTATTTAAAAAGTTTTACATCATTTCCAACTGGAGGTAAATTGCAGCGGATTTGAAAGTTTCAAAGGTCGATTGTCAAGATTTTGACTTTAGGGACTGATTTGCCAAATGCAAAAAATTCAGAGGACATACGTGCAACTAAGTTAAGATCAAAATTAAAATCCAGAGATCAAAATGTCAAAATATTTATAACTCAAAAACAAACGTTGTTGTTGTTATTATTATTATTTAATTTTTTTATTTATAGTCACAGTTCCATGTAAATTAATGTCTTTTGGTGAGAAAAATAAATTAATATATTGCACAACAACAATAGCACCATCACTTGGCCCTTTTTGAGGACAAATTTTAAAAATGCCCCTGAACTTTCATAACTTGTTAATCTTGCCTCCTGAATTTTAAAAATGGTATAATAACCCCTAACGTTTGAATGTTAGCAAGATTAACAAGCTATCAAAGTAATTCGGGGTTAAAAGGCATAGAACTGCTCACGAAACTTTTAATTTTATAAATTATTTAGTCTACAAAAACCGTTCATGATATACAATAGTTCGTTCGTTCGTTCGTTCGTTTGTTTGTTTGTTAGTTTTGTGTTTTTTTTTTTTTTTTTTTGGCTCTGAAATGATGTGTGTTAGTTTTATCACTGATGATAACATAACATTATGGTATTTCAAACCTGCAAGCGAAGCAAGGGGGAATCTGTGATGAGGTTACTGCCCCAGATGTCGTCAACCAGCAGGTTACCCCACTCAGGAAAAGGTTGCCTCAGCCCTCCTTCAACTTCACACAGCTCACCTAACTTGACCTCAGCAATGGCCTCTCGGAAGATCACTCCTTCACCATTGCATTCCACGACAAGCTTACCGTTATCCGCATGCCGGAGTCGCCCTGCCACGGGATAGTAGTGAACAAGAACCTTAGACAAGGCCTGTTTTATAAGCACAGCCGGGTCCTCACCACGTCCTTGCATGGCCGTGCTTGGGGGATAGAAATGGACAAAAGGTATGTGGTTTCTTAGGCCACTTTGGTCATCTATGTTTGACAAATATAGGGTTTCGGTCGGAGTTTGTTTCGCCGGTCGGATTAACTCCGGGGAACTGGCTTGAACTGGGAAGTTTAGCATTTTTGCCATATATGAAGATTTTGCCTGTTTTTGATGTGGTTATGAGTTGAAGTGTTGGGTGATTATGGTTTTGTCTCCTATATATAAGGAAAGCTTATGGGGGTGGCACTCCTTCACTTTCACGTATTAGAAACACCTCATGGCAAAGTAGGGTACTAATTCAATAATAATGAAAATGAGAAGCAATCACAACTAATTAAGACACTCATTTTATTAATTTGAAAGAACACGTTCCAAATTTCGAACTTTGGACCTAAGATTTTGAACCCTCTTCTCAGTGTCGAGCTAGTCATAGTGGAAAGAAACTAAAATTTGTTATTTATGTATGGTGGATTATGTGTTTTTCTGCTTTTTAAAATATGATAGGAAGTAAAACAAATCTAATATCTTGAATCTCTCTTTTCACTTATGCACTAGTTAGTTCTAATGCGAAGAGCTTAAATTCTCGTTTAGCATACTGTCTTAAATAAATAAAAAAAATCAATTTGAATTGAGAATTTAAGACAAAAAACAAAAAAAGTGTACGTAGTGTGTTTTAAAAAAAAATAAAAAAAAATAAGAAAAAAGTGGATTTCGGTTCATCACATATGGTGGATTATGTTTTGTTGCTTTTTAAAATATGATGATATGATAGGAATCGTAGAAGCGACTGCGAAAAGAAATGAAAAGCAGAGGAGATAATGAGAAAAGAAAACCGATTTGATCAGTGGGCAACGCAATTGATGAAAATAAAATCAATTATTATTATTTTTTTTTGTTGAATTAAAATCAACTATATAAAGGCCTTTGTCCTTTTATATCCACTTGTGCAGATGTTGCGCCAACGACAAGAGAACTGATTGATAATAAAGTTGAATCAAAATAGCAAAGCTAAACAAACACCACATGCAATGTTAAAGATGGGCCGAGGAGTGCTATTGCAGACAGTAAAGATGAAAATGTACGTACGAGGATGTCGAAAAAAAAAAAAAAAAAAGAGCATATGGTTTGTCGAAGTGATAATGAAATGTGGGGAAGGTACTGTTTGAGGGAGTTTAGATCTGCTTTCCCGTGGATATCGTGGATGTTCCACTACTAAGGGCCCGTTTGACACACCAGTATAGTTTAAACTGTACTTTTTTCATCATATTTTTTGTCTTTTCCCCAAAAGTTTTTTGTCTTTTCTGAAAAAGTCAACAAAATTTACTATGCAAACTTAAAAATCTCAACTCAACTCAAACTGAACTTGTACACCAAACGGACCCTAAAATTTTGACATCTCACTACAGTTTTACATTAACAGCTTGGATGACCTTTCCGTAACGTTTCCGTCCATCAACTTTTATTGCTCTTTTCTCTCATTACCTACTTTTCTTTTACTACTAAACTTTTCCATCGTCAATTGTTTTCCTTTTTTTTTGTTTTTTTTTTGTTTTTTCCCTCTCTCACTCTTATTTTATTTTATTTTTATTTTTTTGCTACTATTACTTTTGGGCTCTGTTTCTTTGAAACATCACTTATAGAGTTGAAAATTCATGAAATAATCCTATAAAATAATAGCTGGAAAGGAGTAGAGAGAGAAAATAGTACAGAGATGGCATATTGAATGGAAGAATATATATATATATATATATATATATTTTGGAAGAATGGAAGAAGAATTCACAATCACATTTGCGAAAAAGAAAAAATAAAAATCACTCTATCTGTCCTCCCAACCTCTCTCTTTAGGACGCATTTTTCTCTCTTTAAACATTGAGATCTGATTTCACCACCGGAAGATTGCTAATGAGAGGTTGCTCTGTTGGGCTTTTCATTGATATTCACCCGTTTCCTAAAAAATAAAAAAAATAAAAAAAAAAGGCTTTTTACTTCAAAAGAACACCACAAACCTAGGTGTATGTTTAGACTGCGAAAAATCAAGGACAAGAAATATGTAAGCCAAGTTAAGAATGATCGCTGCGTCTTACAAGAGGAAGTATCGCCTTCGAATTTGCCACTATTATGTTTTCGCATTTGTCAGATTCAATTTTGTTCCAAATGTATTTGTTTTGTTTTTAGGTTGTCATTATCGGTAAATCTGACCGATGATTTTGTGGGGGTAATTTCTATTTTATCAGATGAAATGCTTGTTTTAGGAATGAGAAGCAAAGAAGAGCTAGGGAAACAGATTATTAAAAAAAAAAAAAACAAACAAAAAAATAACGTAAAGAGAGGAGAGGTTGGTGAGACAAGAGATGAACAAACGTTGACAGACAGGAAAGTTAACAGAAAAATCATCCAAGCAGTCAATGTGACATTCCAATGAGGTGTCAAAATTTAAGTGGTACGATAGTCATGGAGACGGCTAACTGGAGACCGCAGATCTAGACTCATTTCAATATTGATGGGAACTGTTTGTTTTAACTGTTGAAATTAACTTTTTAAAAGTATGATATACGAATGTTCATATAATAAATCTCTAACACGTGATAAAAAACAGTTCTTAATCATAAATTAGATAATTGAAAAATTAACCCAACGGTTAAATCATACTTCTAATTACTAATAATGGTGAAAAGTACTTTCACCACTAAATATTGAAATTCCATTTTTGAAGAGATTGATTTGCCACACCACAAAAAATTCAAGGGGCAAATGATGCCAAATATATATATATATATATATATATATAAATAGAGAGGTGGACTTTTTCCTAGTTTGGCCTTTAGTCTTTAATTCTTCTCTTAGCAATTTCATCCTTGAACTTTTAAAAGAATGACAATTACCTCTTGTTATTATCTTGGAATTAAATTTTAGTTAATTTTGTAGATAATTTTGACAGAATCATGGTGTTTTCAATAATTTTAGTTAAGAGGTTTAATAATCACTTTTTTAAAAAGTTAAAGGATAAATTAACATAAGAATAATAATCCGGAATACATTTTAAAATTACAGTTACTATCGCATTCATCAAAAATACATATGGAAATAGACGGAAGGAACATTTTGAACAATGCTATTGCGATTACAAACAGAAATGGGACAGAAGGAACATTTTCAACAATGAGGTTATTTTGAATGGATCTATGCAATCACAAAACTTATACTAATATCATACTCATCATTTTATTTTTATTTATTAGATGGGGACACTCTTCCTCCTTTTAAGCATAAATGTAAACGAAAGAACAAAAATACAGTGTAACAAACATAACGAAAAGGAAAGAATGTTTAACAGAAAGAGAATATTTTCACAAGGTTTAATAAACAAGCTGTGGGCAGATATAGTGGTATTCACATATATAACGTTCATATTCAGAAATCCATATATTATTAATTGTTGGCGTACTGGATATTTACTTGTGGGATACTTCTGCTGAAGTCAGAAAGGTTTCAAATCCATCTTTTCGTTGGTTTTATCTGAAAATAACTGTTTTGCCGTGTTTGTTAACAATCAGAAAATGTCTGGCTAGATACAGCCTATACTCATTTTCTCTCGATAAAATTATGAAAAAGTGCTTTGTCTTCATTTGCTTCACAAACTACTTTTCATATTATTTGGTTTTCTTCTTTTGATGATGCATAATTTAGATGCCCTTGTTCCTTCTCAAGTATTTAGTTGTTACAATTCTCTGACGTTATGTCCAGGTGAAACTCTCTCCATTTTATATATGTAGCTCTGTAATTTCAAAAAAAAAAAAAAAAAAAACATCACTAAATGTACAAAATCTATTTTTAAAGAATATTTTGTGATGACATGTCATCGTTAAAAAGTCAACGTTGTAATTTCGTTGCGCAAATGTTTTAATTTATTAGATAGTACTTGAGAGCAACTAATCAACAGGCTTTACATTTCCATATAACAACTTATAAAGTGTGACACTATAAGGGACCCATTAATACGTAAGTAAAATCACACTCAAACCATAGATTCTTCGGTTCATACGTATGAGCATAGTAAATGGCATCAATAATGCTAGTTGCTTAGCCTCATAAGCATAAGTTGCTGGCCATAAAAATTTCATTGATTAGATCAATAATTATTATGATGATTACAATTGAACATTATCGAGTTACTACTTATTAATCATCTTAAGTTTAATTTTAAGCTTAATTTATGTCACGCATACTAAGTGACAGACCGTGATAGGAGAATTTTATGGTAAAAAGCTTAATTACACGTGGAAGATCCTCAAAATAAGGTGTATATGCACCACACTCATGCTCTTTATATCTATAGAGATGAGATGCTGTTTTGTGTCTTGAGGAATTGGAAATTTTTTTCCAATCCCTGTAAAACCATGACAATATAAATAGATTTTTAGTGGTCTTGTTAGATAAATCTTTTTTTTTTTTTTTTTTTTTGCCTTTATCATTAAATTTCTCTGCACTCCCCTAGGTGGCATATTTTTATATCACTGTGATATATTCGTGTCACATATATTTTATGTGACTAATATCAGTGCATGGTTGAGATAAATATTGTGCATTATTGGTTGTTTATAATTAAAATAAATTATTATGTCAAATATTAAAAAAAATATTTATTTTGTTGATCTAGAATTAATGTATATCGGTTCTGAATTAAACAAATATTTTAATAGTCCAATTGGTGGACATATATTTAAAAGATGATATAAATAAGACCATTTGTGGTGTTTGCTAGGGTTAGATTTTTCTGACCCCCATCAAGGTTTCTTGTTCTCTGGAGTTCTTTAGAGAACAAGAAGTCATATTGGAAAAGCAGTTGGAACGAAAAGAGGCTTCATTAATTACAGTGCCCACATATTGGTTGAGCCTCAAAAGGTGAATAGTGAGGAAGATTGAAAGTTCGAGAAGCGCTTGCAGATTCAACAAGGACTTTTGTGGGTCAAAGAATCAAGTAGTAAGGAGATGGTAAATTATTGTTGTTAAAATGATATAATGATTTATTATAATTAATGAATGATTATTCTATATAGCATCATAAGTCGATTTTTGGTGATTTCACAAAATAAATAGAAATTCCACTTCTTTTCTTTTTATGTAAATATTTTCATATAAAAACAACATGAATGTCATGGAAGCCTTGCAAGAATGAAGAAGCATGGATTGGAGCCATGAAAGAAGAGTTGGAACAGTTTAAAAAAAATGTGTACACTGATGCTCTCAAGACTGAAGGTACAAATATAAGATAGAACATATTTAATATATAAATCTATAGTTTTTCTTGATTAACACTTATTTGATCTGAAAGTATACCTCACAATTAGCAATAAAAAATAATTGAAGAAATTTAAATTAAGGGTATTTTCAACATTTTGAGGTCCAATTGAAGAGATGATTGAGTGTGTACATACATTTGTGAATTGAATAATATTATGGTAGATAAATACATGATTTTAAAATGTAGAGTATACTTTTTGAATAAAAGCACACATGGTATAAAATGGTGAATAACCAAATTTTAGTTTTTCTTTTTAAGGATATTTTGAGTATTTTTGGATCAAAATTATGTGTTGACCTAAAAAAATGTATAGATTTGTATAGCAAATGTAATCTAATGGTATAAAAAGATAAAATTTCAAAATTTAAGATATACTTAGTGAATAAAAACAAAATATAGGATATAAAAAAGATAAATAACGTCCCTTTATTAAGTTATAATAAATATTGAAAGATAGTCAGAAGAAATAAGGCTAGGCTTGTAGCTGAAAAATGCAAGGGAATCGATTGCTACTAGAAATAGTATGTGTGCTCAAAATCTTATTATTATTATTTTTTGAGAAAATTACATAAATAACCATCTTTTTTCCATCAATTGACTAACATTACATAAATTTCTCATTATTGACCAACATGACAAAAATTTTAGTTAATTTTAGTTTAATCTTGTATCATATTGATCTAGTATTAGTTTTTATGTCATATTAATGCAATAGTCTCTAAATTTATGTCATTAAGGTGCTTTTCCCTTATTTTTTCTGGGTTGGATGTAAAGAGCACCTTCCTAAATTGGATTTTCTATGAAGAAGTTAATGCAAAACGGCCCAAATAAGACATTGAAGACCCCCGTCATGGCTACCATGTGTACAAGCTAAATAGGTCTTGCATGGTCTTAAACAAGCCCCCAAGAGAACAAACTATATACTCCAGTGGGTGCTCGTAGAATCCTGCTCATATATATGTTGACATACCTCATCTTAGAAAATATGTAAAAGAGTTCATTCACCGCATGCAAATTGAGTTCGAAATGAGTATGAATCAAGCAAATATAAGGTTGAGATTTTTATATCTCTCAATCTAAGCACACTAAAAACCTGGTAAGAAGTTTTATATTTGGTAATTAAGTTTTTGTTCTTTTTATATTTAATTTTAATAATATTATGGTGGAGGGCTTGGTATAGTATGGATCTTTTATAGGGCTCAACGGCTCAACCCAACTGGTTTGCTCTAAACGATATAATAATATACTAACTGCATTCTCTAAAAAATAAAATTAAAAATTAAAAAAAAAAAAAAAAAACTCTAATCAAATAATTTAATCAATCAATCAAACCAGAAAAAAGAACAAAAAATAAATAAATAAATAACTAGAATATGCAAGCCAGTAATGAACTGTGACATATACACAAGCAATGATTAATAAGTGTTTTTGGTAATACTAGTAATTAAACCTGTCCAGGTGGATTCCATAAACAGCGATATCTAGGGTGCTCATTGAAGACTATAATTTGGAGATAATAAAGAGGGAGGACTAAACTGCAAAGATAATTAGTAAACGTGATTATAACCTGTACTCATAGGTAGAGAGTTTAATTTTCCAAGTTCATGGTAAGGAACAACAAAAGTCTCTCCTTGAGACAAGGAATTTGATCTGATTCCAATGCCAGCTTTTGGTTCTTTCAACCTTATAGTTTTCTGATCAGAAACTAAATATATAAAACATCATATGGATGATTGACGATATATATCTTCGTTGGGTTTAGTGGAAGATATTATTCATATTTTTTTACATTATTATTACAGGTTGACTTCCATGTCGATCTAGAACGGTAATTATTAGTTCTCATTTGATTAATCCATCTATAGTTCTATACATATAAAAATATTAGTTGGCTCATCCGAGTTGTGAATTCTTATATATATATATATATATATATATATTTATTTATTTATTATCTTGATGACAGTGGCCAAATTGTTATATTAGATGAAATCAAAATATGGCATTTGTACTGCGAACTTTGGTTAACGAAATAACGTCTCTCAGGGTACCGTGGTACGAGTACGTAATTAAAATACAACATAATTATTACTTAATTATTATTAATATGGTCCTATTGTTTTTGTTTCTTGCCTCGGGGGTTGTTTTTGATTGCTCATAATAATAAGTTTGGAATTGATTTGTAATTTTCTTTTATTTTGTTAATTTTTCTTTTTGATAAAATAAATATATGAATGTCAAGAAAGTACCAACCTAACTTGTTATGCAAGATACCACAAACTCAAAGAACTAAACACTAAAACTGAGATGAACGAATGAAGAACAGATTTTATTGAGATTAATAAGAGAATTGCACCCTCTAGAGACTTCAAAAATCAACACACCCAAGAAACCCAATTCTACAGTTTCTCTCTCTAGAATTCTCTTACTCTCTCTCATGTAACTCTTAGGGTTCGTTTGGTTCGTGAGTTTGAGTTGAGTTTTTGAAATTTAAATAGTAAATTTTGTTAACTTTTCAGAAAAGACAAAAAACTTTTTGGGAAAAAAACAAAGACTTTTGAGGAAAATGACAAAACTTGAGCTTGAAAACAAGAGTTTACATGAATAAGCTGATTTTTTTTTTTTTTTTTTAAGGAAAAAGGGGCTAAGGATTAACTGTAAGTGTTGGCTATAGTGAATGAGTGATTATATATATATATATATATATATATATATTCTCAGAAGTTATACATAATACGAACCGATCTCGTTCATTTGTTTGTTAAAGGAATATTTTTCCCTGCCTAGCAAATGCAATCCAGTCTCTTGACCATCATTTTTCCAACTATTTTTCTTCTTTCCATTTATATATACGAATATATATATATATATATATCTGTGTAATTATTTGTGTATAATTTAATTTTTGCTTGGTTATGAGAATCAAGGGTTTCTTGAACTTTTTTTGGTTTTGGCTATTTCAACAACAACAACAACAATAATAGTAGTTTTCAGAGATTGAAGTGCTGATGTACTGCACGAAGTTCAAGGAGCATACATAGGTACTAATAAAACCTTTATAATTATTTCTCCAAAATTTAACTAATTATTTCTTCAGAATCCAACTTCCGTTATCATGGGAGGTGATTGCACTTTTTTTTTTTTTTTTTGTTGGTTTTGTTTTGTAAATTTAGTAACTATTATGTAATGAAAAACTTTCAGGAAAAGAAAAGTGTCAAACTTTAAGAAGTTCACGAGACAGAATGCTAAAAATCCTCGAATTGCAACAATATTTTTTTTTTTTAGACAAATATATGTGTAACCGATTTTTTTTTTTTTTTTCCCCTCACTCTGCCTCGAACTTAAGTGGAGACTTTGGAAAGAAATATTCCGTACCCCTACATGCACATCCAAATATAGTGTTCAGACATACAGTATGTCATGATTCATGTGTGTATATAATTAATGTTTTAGAGATTGTAATATATCTTCTATTATCATTGGATAGTGGAAACAATAAAGTCTCACATTAGAAAAGCACAAGTAAGTATAATGGTATAAATTGAAACAAGTGACGTGTAAGGATTATTAGTGTATAGTGGAGACTATGCTACAACTGTGCACCACCACACACATGCGCGAGGGCTAGGGCGATTGGGCGTTTTGGGCATTTTTTCATATTAAATATTAACTATTGATTTGATCGAGTACGATCTAACAGTCAGATTTAAATGATTTCATATTTAATTTAAATCGTTAATTGAATTATTACAATTTAACTTTCATATATAAATTCTGATGACCAACAGATATGTCTGTTGAAACAGATACGTTTTTTAAACAAAAATACACATTTTTAATTTTAAAAGGTATGTCTGTTGTATCTGTTACAACTCTTCATAAACAGACATATCAAAGGTATAAAACTCCAGTTTTTGATATCATATTCATATATTGTTCTGGAGTTTAATAAGATTACTACTTATTAAATTCATGGGTTTGTTGTATCTTGAAGGTAATTGGTCACAACACCCGATAGTAAACTATTCGTAGTGGGGGTAAATAAAACCTTAAGGAAAGTAATTCATACGCCTTAAATCCTTTGATTTTCTCTATTTCTGTTTTGTTTTTTTACACCAAAACAGTTTTTCCACCACCCACTAGTATCAACAATTAATATATAAACACACAATATATATATATATATATATATATCGATACAGCTCGCATGTATAGTGGCCATCAAAGTAGCGTGTACCCATGAAGTCGAAGTGCTGTTTGACGATGGCCAGCTTACAAGCACAAACATGAAGGAATGAAAGTAATACTATAAAATAAAGACGACTCCACGTGCTTAAACCACTAGGGAACGCCACAGGAAGCTACTGATAAAATGGTCCTTCAGCTTCCTCAAAGTTGGACAATGTTTTTATTTATATACATACACATATATATGTTAAAATATATATATAAAAATATATATATTTTTATGTTTCTGATCAATATGTATTAGAAGAATCTCTCAAAGACGTGGGATTTGCGAAAGATGCGGCGACCCTTTTGCTTCTTTTTCATCTTCTCCTTCATTTACCCCTCTGCCAGCTAACAATCCCAATACATTTCACTAAATTAATTACTTATTTTATATATTCAATTCAATCTCTAGTTCATAGACATCTATAATTTCGAATTTATTATACTTTTTTTTCTATTTATTTTATTTATTTATTTATTAATGGTTTCCCATGACAATTAAGACTTTCTAAACTAGTATATACTACTGATCATACACGTATTTCAATCAGGCCCATCCCTAAAAAAATAATTATAAAATACACCCCCTCTAGTTAATTACAATATTGGACCTCTACAAATAGGGTTGAGCTAGCTCACTTTCATTTGCCCTTAAAGAGTAGTACTACTTGAAAACCTCAAAATTTCTTTTTTCTTTTTTTCTTTTTTTAAAACGAGTTTCTCTTTCTCAATGGCACTAGCCAACGAAAGATCAATCCCTCATGAACCCTGCATGATGATGAGCTCTACCGTTCTCTCGCCGCAGATCCCCTACTCCGCCGAGGACTTTCACAAACCGCCTTTCGAAGAAAAGGGCGGCACGATTAATCTGCAGCCTCAACAGGAACCTCAATCAGTGATAAACTTCAGCAGTTTCTTGACTAGTAGTGACCAGTCTTTGCTTAGCTTTGAGCAAAAGGAGGAATTCTACGACGGTAACTCGGATCAGAGCTATGAGTGGCCGCATAATAATTTTAATCCCAGGTTCAGCACCGGTTTCAATTGCTTCCAAACAGCTTCTGACTATGGCTCAATAAGTAATTGCTCTTCCAAGGTAAATCAGCCATCAGCAGATGGATCATACGCGTGGTTGTACTCCGAATCGACTGTGACGACCGATAACTTTGAGGAATCTGGAACACAAGAATCCGCCGGCATCAATAAGCGTCCTCATACGGTATAATATTTCTTTTATTTGTTGACTTAAATTGTACCGAAATTGCCTAAATTAGGGTTCGATTAAGAAAATTTGTTATAATTTGCAGGGAGAGAGTACGCAAGCTGCAAAGAAGCAATGCACTAGTAATGCCACTAATAAGAAGCCTAAAGTACAGAAGCCAATCACTTCCCCCAAGGACCCGCAAAGTATTGCGGCAAAGGTGATTGCTTCAGTCTTTAGTGATCAAATCATGCATAAAATGTTTAATTTGTACTAGATTAAGTAAAAATTAGAGAAATAGAATTTGTTATAACGAAATAAAAATGTTGGTACTCTTTCAGAATCGGCGAGAGAGGATAAGCGAGCGGCTTAAGATACTTCAAGAATTGGTTCCGAATGGCTCAAAGGTGAGTGATATTTTGTTGCCATGATACGTTACTGTGACAGTCTCTACATATCTTAATGATCTTCTAAATTAAGTTTTCTTTTCTTTTTAATCTTTCAGCACTCCAATTTTGCTTACTAGTGCTTTCACCTTATGCAGGTTGACTTGGTAACCATGTTAGAGAAAGCCATTAGTTATGTCAAGTTTCTTCAGTTGCAAGTTAAGGTGTATATTTCTTCTACCTAAAGCTCACTCACAATTTTTTTTTTTTAATAAACCTCAATTTGATGTCTAATTTTCGTTTAATTATTTCCGATCGGGGTTTAGGTGTTGGCAACCGATGAGTTTTGGCCGGTTCAAGGGGGAAAAGCTCCGGATATTTCTCAAGTGAGGGAAGCTATTGACGCCATTCTCTCATCATCTCAAAGAGACAGAAGTTCAAGCTCCCAGTGACACCCTTTGGGAAAAAGTAATAAGATGACGGCATCTTAATTAATTACCCTTATGTCGTGGAAAGTTAATTAAATTAGTGATGTTTGAGTAAAAAAAAATTTCTTAATTAACATTTCTGATCTGCTAAATTTGGTTTAGTGATTAATTATGAAAATCTTGTAATTGAGTTGTGTATTAATTTTCTTGTAATTGAAGCTGATCAGACTGCAACCAAGTCCCAGCTTCCAGCTTTGATTGAAAATCATTTATTGTTCTCTCTCTTATTTAGAAAGATAATGGTCCAATTATAAGCTAGATTCCATGATAATATGCTCTCAAACGTTTTGACAAAATCTTATGACAAATAATGAAAATTGATATATTTTTTAAAAATTTTAAGTGATGAATATGAATTTTGTTAATTAGTGATTGGTATATATATTTATATATTCTTTACTTGCAACATAAGACCAGTTGGAAACTTAATTAAATTAACAACAAATTGAAATCATCCAGAACTGCAACATCAGCCAAATTTTCATGGATAAGCATGTTTAGTAGAGCTTCCCGAAAACTGTTTTTTGGCTTTTGTGTTTAAAAGTGACACTAGTTTCTAGAAGTGTTTGGAATATTAGTTAGAAAACGTTCTAATAAAAGCTACAAATAAATAGTAATTGTAATCTTTCAAATGGATTGAAGTTTCTCAAATATAAATATTTCAGGTTTCAAAATCTATCCTACATGCTTAAGCTCTCATGTTTCCCCAGTATTAATACGAGTGTAAAAATTAATCTTCATCTGTAAGAAGCGTATAATTCAATTTTCTTTTTCTCTTTTAAGAAAAATTTTATTAAAAATAGAAGGAAAAAAGAACACAACGTTAATAAAGAAGCAACGAAAGAGACGTCATGCAAATTTTCTTATTTTAAAACCTTTTCCCTTTCAAGTACTAAATTTGTAAGATATGTCTTTTGGTTATTTACTTATTAATTTAATTAATTATTTCTCGAAATATCTAGCTTTATAATTATTATTATTATTTTTTTTTTACCAAGAAGATGAAAAAAACTATTTTAATTTCTTTCTAAGTAATCATACGATTATTGAGTTTAACGTGCAACCCAAAGCTTCGATCCTCCAAGAGTCTAAATCGGCAATATCGGCTGTGATATTTTGATCAGTTGAGAGTAATTGTACAGATCGAAATTTCTTAAGAGAAAACATCAGTAAAATAAATAAAAAAAAGTTGAAAGAACTGCAAACAATTCACAAACCAAAAAGAGAGAGCTATATCTTGGATATCTTGATCAGCAATATAAGCTATTTTCAAAATTTATTAAATGGAAATTAAATTTTAGTCAACTCACATTCCCAAAAAAAAAAAAAAAGGACTCCTTTCTTAAAAACCATTATTAAGAGTCTTGTACTTCCACCCAAAACAATCCAGAAATATATTGCGCACCACTATTAATAGAATGTGAACCTTAGTCATGAGTATCATATCACAAGACTAATTATATTTACTAATAAGTAGTGTTTAACATCATCGATATTTTTTAATATTATTTAAAATAATTATGGGCCAAATTAATAAATATATATTTCTATTTTTCTTTGGTTTGCCAGGTGTTGCCGGGATCAAGGAGAAGCAGCCGGTGCAACCATAAGAGGAGTTTTTAATTCATATTTGTTAGTTTTTAATGCTTTTTTTTTTTTAATAATGCATATTTGTTAGTAAGATAATCATAAACTCTTATCCGGAAAATGAAGCTTAATAATCCCCATATTTAGTATTTAATTTAGTATTCGTAGAACTTTAGTATGACCACATAAAAATATGCATATATATACTAATCGATTATTTACTAGAAGATTAGGAAATACAATTTTTTTTCAAATTAAATAATGAATATCCGGTCCGCTTGCTAGTTATAAATTAATTACTGATCATGTAGTTATTTTTATTTTTTTGAATATTAATTACTCATGTAGTTGACCTTAGCTTTACACTGTCTCTTTCTTATCATTACTATGTGGGTCGATGAATTTTGTATATAATTTGAAGAGATCTAGCTAGCTAGCATATTTTGCCTCTTGAAATTCCTCCCCAATTTCCTATACATTATTCAAAGATGCATCATTTTCTACTAATAACTAATTAATAAGTCATATTGGCAATTTTTTTTAATTTTTTATTTATAAGAAAGTAACATGGGCAATAAATTCTTGGTAGATATAGACGTGAACCTGAAATCCACATATGGATCCAAGCAATATGCATGCACTTTCTTGTGTTTATAAATGTGTGTATATGCATGGCTACTATTTCTTTTCAATTATAATTATAATAATAGTTATCATCATCATCATCATCTATGTCTTTGAACTTTAAGATCATTCTCATATTTCACCTTCAACTTTATAAACTTTCAGTTTATCTTTTGAATTTTGAATTAGTCTCACTTAACTTCTTTTACTAGAATTCTGGTTAAAAATCGACAGAAAGATAAGGAATTAGTCTTATTAAACCCTTTATATTAGGATTCATATATGTTAAAGATAAATTTTTAAAAATAAAAAAAAAAAAAGCACACATGACCACACTTATTCCATTCTTTTTGTTTGTTTTTAACGAAAAATCGTATAGAAAAGATTCAGGGGATAAAGTGAGAGTTTTTAAAGTTTATGAAAAAAAAATGAAAATGATTCTAAAATTTAAAAATCATGGATGTTAGAATATAAGTATGGAAGAGGTAGCATATCATGTACATATGGTTATTCATTGAATTTTGTAATTGGAGATTTGTATTATTCCCATAATTGAGGAATTCAAATTCTATGTCAAATTTTAGTGCTTTTTATCATGTTCAAACAATGAGTCCAGATCTGTTATTCTATGTTCTTGTCTCGATGGTTGTCTCCTTAATAATGCTTTTATAATTCATCAATTTGTTTAAGAATTTTTAGTATTTAGCTTTTTTTTCTGTATCTAAATATTTAAATTCAACTGGTATGGTTTAATATTATTGTGGAAACAGTCAATAAAATAGGAAATTAGAAACAAGAGATCTTGATCGATTCTCCAACAATATATACATACTCATGTAGTGTAAAACTAGTTTCAATAAAAATAAATAAATAAATAAAATGTTTACAATTAAGACCATATATATCAAGATCTCTTACAGGTACATCTCTAAGAGAGAGGGGGAGGGGACCATTGGGCACGTGTGGCTTTAAATAAGAATCACATGGAAAATAGCCTTCTCACATGCTCAATCCCATAAAAAACGCTGATAAACATTCCCAAAGAGATCGAAGCTGCAAATTAATTGTACCCAAACAAGTATGACTTGCAACCTCTTATAAATAAAAATTTCACTTGATTAGCCCAAAAACAAAAAAAAACAAAAAAGATTATTAATTTTTTAGACGAATACAGTCTGCTGCCACATCATTTTTAATAAGTTGCCAACCTAATATTCCCAATAAATCAATAAATTGAGATCATCCACATTAGTTAGACCTTTCGAAGGGTATAGTAATAAATAATTGGAAAGAGATTCTTCCAAGTTTCAAATCCCAAGGATGCAAGGTAAACAGGTTATATTTATCCACATAAAAAGAGAGAGATTAAATTAAATTGGAGATATAAATATATACGGCTGGATTACTGTTGTATATTACTTTGCAATAACAATAGTTTCATTGGATATATTTCACGTTCAGATATCTCATTTAATTATTCTATTCAAATAAAATATGTATTTAAATTATTTACATTTAAATATATTGATAAAAGAGTGTGTGTAATGTGATTGGTCTAGAAAAATGGAATGGGTAAATAATACTAAAATGAGAAGGTGTATTGTTCAAATGGAGTTGTATTACATTTGAAACCTGTTTACTGTTCAAATGAAGGTGAATTGTTCAAAGGTAAATAACACAATATTTATAAAAACTAAATGCGTATTATATTGTATTGAAATTGAATGTGTGATCTAAATGAAGTATAAATAATTAAACTTTACTCCGAATACTAAACTTTACTCCGAATACTAAAAGTGAATTTTGGGAATTAACTTCCTGCTAATTATACTACATCATTTCTTAAAAAAAAAAAAAAAAAAAAAAAAAAGCAAACAATAACCCTGATTTAACTTTAGCTTTTTATGGTTTTAAGTATAATAACAATACACCATGGGTGTAGAAATGAAGAGTTGACAACAGTTGGATTCCATTGCATGCATAACATATATATATATATATATATATATATGAGTAAGTTGGAATTCCATTCCATGCAAGCAGGAATTAATTCAGAGACAGGATAAGGGCTTTCTGTTAACTTGTTGACAAGGCATACAAGCAATCAAATTCTCTTGTTCCCTCATTGATAAACCCGTTTCCTATAGTTTATTTCCAATGATTGAAGACTTGTCTTTCTGACTATTGCATGTGTCCTACTATCTCTCTCTCTCTCTCTCTCTCTCTCTCTCTCTCTCTCTATATATATATATATATATAAGATCTAGTATTATCCTTGTGTATATGTATAATCAATTGGGATTTCTCATCTCGAACTTCACATACATTTGATAAACATTTCTTATAACTTGTTGTGCTGTACGGCCGCAAATTTGACTGCATGTACACGTCCCACTTGCCATTGTTTATATACACATATGCATACATGGATATGCATATATATATATATATATGTGTGTGTGTGTGTGTGTGTGCGTGTGTGTGTTGTTTTAGTTACAAACTGATTAAAATCTAGATATCATATTTTTATTTGATTTCATGTTTTTTTTATTAATAAAAAATCAAGGTCTAAATGTGCTAAAATCAAGGTAAAGTAAAGGCAATGAAACACGGAAATATTTGGCCATATTGATGGAGATCTTAACAATCCTAGCTAGTATATATAGGTGTAAAGATAGAAATTAGAATCGATAGTTATTTGGAATTGTTCGCCAAGTCTATTTAGTTTTCCCAAAAGGTCAGTTTTTTTTTTTTTTTTTAAGGCTTCGGAAACCTAAAATATTACATGTTCTTAATATCTCATCAAAATCCAAGTATTTTCTTATGTCACCAAAATACTATGTCATGCAAAGGTCTATAAAGTACTAAGTTCTTCGTTACAAAATACTAGGATGTTAAAACAAGGATTTTAAAATAATAATAAATCGTGTATTTTTAGGATTAATCCTCAAAATAAAGACATCAAAACAAGCTCTCGAGATGGCTATAAAAAGAGTACTAAAATAATAATCAGTGAAGCGTAAGCTTAATCCAACGAAAGATTTTTAATTTAATTTTTTTTGGAAAACCTTTGTGGGACATTTTAAGATATTATCCATCACGTAAAAATGATTTAAAAACAATTTAGGAGTCGTTCGTGGTGACAATTAGAGTTGGAGTTTTCGAATTGTGCTTTTGGTTAAAAATGAACCTTTGAAGTTAAAAAGAGTACAAACTTGAAATGCATTTGGAAAACAAAAATGGCAATATAGTTATATCGTTTCATTTTCAAAATCATTCTATATAATTTTTTTATAAAAACTCAACTTGAAATAAAAAAAAAAAAAGTTTTAAAGTTTGACTTTTTTGAAAATGAAAAAGAAATATTTGCAAATGTGAACAATGAAATTGGTTTATTTAAAAAAAAAAAAAAAAAAAAGATTAACAAAACTTTTGGAAAATTTTATCCAGAGTTGTTGCTCCAAACGAGCCCTTAAATTTAAAAAAGAAAAAGAAAAAGAAAAAAAAAAGGTTTGCTATCCTCAAACTTACGTCCTTACTAATTAGACGCCAAATAAAGCTATATTTTAGCATTTCCACAGTTGAAAATTATTAAAACAAATTTAGCAGTAGTATTGTACCCTTTAAAATATTATTAAAACAAATCTCTCTATTCATACAGGAAATGTGGGATTTTTTTTTATTGAGAAAATTATCTAAAAAATTACTTTTTTTTATCTATTGACCAACATGACGTAAATTCTCCATTATTGACTCCCAACATGACACAAATTTTAGTTAATTTTAGTTTAACTTTGTGTCATATTTGGTTTAGTGTTTTTTTTTTTGGTTATATATTGATGTAGTGATCTTTAAATTTATGTCATTCAGGTGCTTTCCCCCTTTATATATCATCATATGTGTGTAAATTCACTGAAATTCACCTTGTTTGTTCTTACAGGAAATGTGGGATTTTTGTTCTTTCTATAACTGAATTAGGGATGTGCAAGCGTGGGTTTAGTGGATGGCAGCTGGGTGGTGGGTGGGTTGGAAGAGTAGGTTGGGCGGGTTAGTGGGGGGTGGAGGTGTGTGGTGTAGCGGGTGGGTAAAGAATTTTGAAAATAATTTTGTAATTTTTTTATTCTCCTTTATTTTTTTTCGATTGTTTTTTTTTTTTAACCAAAACAAGCTTTGAACTTCAATTCAATTGTCGAACCTGCTATAATGCTAAGTTTGGAGAGACGGAAAAAAAAAAGAATAAGATCGATTCTAATTGCAAAAACAATATCTAAATAACGGCGACGACAATAACAACAACAACAACAACAACAACAACAATAATAATAAGAATAATAATAATAAAATCCAAAAACAATTACACTAGTAGTAACTTTGTCAAATAATCTTATGCTCTTATTAAAAGAAAACATATTTATTATTAATTAAAAAAATGGCAGGTGGGCTGGTTGAACCCGCAAGATAAAAAGTGAAACCCGTACCCGCCCATAAATGATGGCGGGGTGGCTAGAAAACCATCCAAAACAAACAGATGATGAGGTAGACCCGTTTAAAAGTGCAGGCCGGGACGAGACCGGATGGTTTGGGAGGGTTTGTGGGTTTCATGGACAGCCCTAGGCCATGAATGGTTTGGTATACACAGTGGAGAGGCTGGCCATCCTGAACGCTGGGTGGTCCAGTTTGGGAAATTTTGGAAAATTGCACACATCTTGGGCTCACTTCTAGAAACTCCTAGCCCTACATTACCTAAGTTACATCATCAAAATAGCCCAGAGAAGAGGGTCGGACCAGCTTAATTATGTCAAATCAAGCGCAAGTGCTACAGCTTAACAATGGTTTGCTGCTCCGACATCAGTGATCGGAGAGTAATCTAGTAGATTACCTTTGTAACCTGCCATATTATTTTCTATTGTAACGTCTTCAATTCCAATAACTTAAGGTCACATTTACTTATCAGGAATTCTAAAAATAGAAAATTATTTATATAAAAAAAGGAATTAAATTACATGAAATTAAATTCCAGAATTAAATCGAAGTGTTTACTATTCTATCAAGGAATCTATTTACTTGAAGAACTAAATTCCTAATATGCTGCTTACTTTCTAAAAAAGTAGAATGGTTGGGAATATAATTATTGTAGTTATGGAATTATCCTTAAATGAAAGAAAATAATTGAATAAGAATAAGAATATATTTGGTATAGAGTTAATTACTTCCTATTTTTTAAGGGAAGGAATTTAATTTCCTAGACAATAGGTGGGAGACAAGTTTCACCTAATCAAATAAATTAATTTCCCATTTTTAGGTGAGACCCCGCATCATTTAATTTCTAAATATAAAAGTAAACATTGGAATTTAAAATCAAGAATTTAATTCATTTTTCTCAAATTAGATTACTCATTAGTAAACACATCCTTAGAGTATTCTGACTGTAAAGTAGCTATGATAAGTATTCTATCAAATTACTTCAATAATAGAATACCTATCGTAATCTAACAAATTAATTATCTAAATCCATATTATAAAATAAAATAAAAAAAACATTAGACTACAAAGAGAAAAAAAAACATATATGACGACGGCCTCATATCATGACTGCCATAGTGGAGAAATAGGGCGAGAGAAGAGAGAGAGAGATGGAAGCGTATATGACGACGGCCTCATTGTAGATCATGATAACCATAGTAGAAAAAGAAAGAAAGTGGGAGAAAGGAGAGAGAGGGACGGAAACAAGGGAAAGATAGAGCTTAAAAGACAAAGATAGGGTTCTTTTTTAACGTTGTCGTCATGTGCTGAGCTTATTATATGTGTTTCGGAATTCTTTTTTAATTATTTGTGTTGGACTTTCTAATTTTTTTGTTGACTTATATGCAAGAATGTCATAAATTTGATACCTTCTTATATTTATTCCCACCGTAACATTAAAATTGATAATTTTATCATTTTATAATATTAAAATTATCAATTTTAATATTAGAGTAACTAATATTATAAGGAGATACTCAAAACATGACTCTACACCTAATTTTGTTCGCACATAATAAAACAATAAAACTGTGAAAACAACTACTTAATTAGATGTCAAAAAACCTGAAACTATTATAACTAGAGTAATAATCCAGAGATGTGTTTTTAAGGGATAATCTTATAAATCATCCTAATAAAATTATTACTAGCTCATTTCGTAACAACTTAAGCTTTTGGTTTGATCGATAAACTAGCACTTTTGTATCCTGACTTTGAATTATAGACA
Source organism: Ficus erecta (assembly GCA_008635985.1). Classification (NCBI taxonomy): domain Eukaryota; kingdom Viridiplantae; phylum Streptophyta; class Magnoliopsida; order Rosales; family Moraceae; genus Ficus; species Ficus erecta. The sequence continues at coordinate 748,909 of BKCH01000040.1, forward strand.
AAAATGCAAGAAACACATTGAAATTTTCAACTCGAGCTTTGGAGCTCGACCATTGTAGCATACCACAAATTAAAAGATTAGGGGTCAGTATATAAATGATTAATGAATTACGATAAGTTTCTCCGTGTATTAGAAGCGATGATATTGTTCACTTGAATTTTTTTTTTTTTAATAAGAAAGAAATTTTCACTTGAAAGGTTAAACTTTACAAATAATTCCTTTCAATTTAGGGAGCACAGTAATTGTTATAATGTGCTCCCTAAATTTTGAAATGCATCGTTTTTTTTTTTTTTTAATAATAGAAATGTCTCATTTCACTCCTTAAAAATAATCGTAGGACATATATTAAGGCCACATAAATTCTTCGTCGTTTATAAACTTTAAGTCTAAAGGTATTTCTAGTTTCAAATAGCAAAAAATCATAAAATAAAATAAAAATGAACTCATCCACATTATTCCTGCAGATTCCCACCAAATACCTTTAAATATTGCCCTAATTAATTCAATTAATGGCTTTAATTTATCATGTGCGCTACTAAATTTGGGACGTACACTATGGGTTTGTTGGCATACCCATTCAACTTAAATTAAATTGTATTTTTTCATCTCAATTTTTATCTTTTTTTTTAAGTCAACAAAAATTATAATTAATTTTTAAAAATCAACCAACTCAAACTTAAATATTTCAACTCAAACCATTTTATTAAACGGACTAATATATATTTATATAGATATAAATTCCATCTTAATTAATTAATCGCTCTCTCTTTTCCATACTCATATTTTATTTCCAGAAGTACCACTGCACAATGATAGCATCTCAGATCCAACCCCAACATTTATATGCATAGCATTGCCCACCTCAGTACTTTAGGCATCATTTCCAGCCTCAAAAGTACTCTACCGTAAGGATTACAATTAATAATGAAGAGTGTAAAAAAAAAAAAAAAAAGAAACGAATAGATGACTGTTTTTTTTTTTTTTTTTTTTTGCTGCAAAAATTATGATAGAAACTATATTGATTATTGGATTTATTTTTTAATGTTCTAATACGTGAATGCTCATATTGAATATTTACAATGCGACGATTAAAATTATTTTAAATCATATATAAGATTGTTGAAAAGTTTATCAAATTAACTAAGATAGCAGTAACTCGATTGGCAGTTGGCAATTGGCAATCAATCAAAATTATACTTTTATTATAGGTGCTGTTATTTTATAGTTGAATTAACATCTTTCTTTTTTTTTTATTGGTTAAAAAAAATGAGTTAGATGACTTTTGTTTATTGTGGTTAACTATTGATGTTTTTTATTTATCGGTTAGGGTTAAAAAAAATTAAATTAAAGTTAATTGATTTTTTAAAAATTAATTATAATTTTTATTAATTAAAAAAAAGATGAAAAATTTAAGTTAAAATTAAAATATTAAAGGGATGTTACATGTCTTAATTAGTGGTTGCACAAGTCAACTCGAGGATGTAACTCTTAATTAAGAGCTTATTTATGAGGAAGGCACTTTCATGTCTGCCCGAAATATTACTTTTCGCCAACTATTTTATTATGGATAAAGATGTATTTATATATTTTTTTTATTTAAACAAAAATGCAACAAACCCACACCAGCAAAGCAATCCATACTCTCCAGCCTGCAAATAATTAAACTAAAAAACTCAAAAAGAAACAAAAAGGAAAAAAGGAAAAAAGAAAAAGAAGCACCATAGTTTTTGTAATTTTTTGCTTTAGTTAAAGACGAGCCTTGTTGGAAAATCACTTGAAGCCCAAGAAAGGTAGCAATTATGAATTTTAAGTTTACTACTTTTACGTGATATATATATATATATATAGTTTTCATTTGATAAATTAGTCAGAGATATAAATTTTAAGTTAAAATTTATTGATTTTTTAAAAATTAATTATAAATTTTTTTAAAAATAAAAATAAAAATAAAAAATTATAATTTAATTAAAATTAAATTTAAACGTCATACAAGTACTTTACTTCGTTAGTCTTATTTTGCTTGCAAAACTTATACTCTACGAACTTCCACGTGGTGAAAAACCATTGAGAAGAACCTAACAAAACTCGGTAGGCTGGTCCAATCATAAGGGATTTCTATGTTTTATATATATGTGTACATTTTCTACAGGTAATTATCGTTGATAAAGTTCTCCATAATTATTATAGTTTAGTCTTGTCGCTTTTTTTTATCAGACACGTGGACCCTTGCTTTTCACACGATGTGGTTCACCAAGAATTTTGGGAAGTTTGCATTCAAAATTTTCTGATAATTGAGGTAGGGTTGTACAAACAATATATAATCGAAACCGAATGAATGCCAAGTTTGAGTTTGGCAGACTAGGATAAATATGTCATCAAGATTTTGATTTACAAATAATATTGACGGAAATGATGATGTTAATAAAAATATTGATTCTAACAAAAATATCAATATTAGCGGTTATTTCTGAAAAATTTAAGAATCAAATACAAGCACCACAACACATTATCAAAAAGCAGTAAGTAGAAAGTGTCACCCAAAAAAAAAAAAAAAATAGCATCATAGAAAAGTAAAGGTGACATTTGTAAGCTGAAATACAATTATATATGTCGCGGTTTTTTTTTTTTTAATATGTTAGTGGTAACATAACTTCAAAGCAACTTTTTTTGACCAAAAGAAATTATTGCCAGTCTACTAGAAACTAATATCTTTATTTTAAAATAATGCATATTGATTATTTTTATCACAACTTTGAACTTCTGCCTACTTATTAAAAAAAACTTTGAACTTAATACCAATTGTACCTGAGCAAGAAAAGAAAAGGAGGATTAGCCCAGAGAGAGAGAGAGAGAGAGGGAGAGAGGGGAGAGAGAACTATGTGGAATTGTTTTCTCTTAAATTAAAAGTGGTGTCTATATATATATGTATATATATATATATATATTTCTTTTAGAATCATAAATAACAAGTATTAAACATTACAGGGACGTGATGATGACAAGATGTACGTATCCCTAAATATACAACACGAAATCTGCAAGATTCCTGCTTATGAATTGTAGTTGTCAGTAGTCTTTTTCTTAAATTTAATTAAAATAAAACAAAAATCATTCCCACGAAGATGGACATAGCATAACTGTGAGTTATTTACATTTTTACTCCTTGTATTTTGCTCTTTTTCAAAAAAAAAAAAAATCATGTAACTTTTAAAGTTTTGTATTTCTACATCATTAGATTATGTTTGATATATTAATTTATAATCTTTTTTAGTCAAACACATCGATCCAAAAATACTCAAAAATATGCCTAAAAACAAAAAAACTAAGCATATGTTGATTCACAAGTTCAAACTCAAGTTTTCAAGCTCAAGTTTTATTTTTTTCCTCAAAGTCTTTGTCTTTTTCCCAAAAAAGTTTTTTGTCTTTTCTGAAAAGTCAACAAAATTTACTATTTAAACTTCAAAAACTCAACTGAAACTCACGAACCAAACGAACCCTAAAATTGTTATATACCATCCTTTTTTTTATTTTTGGGTACCATGCATTTTGGGAGTTGAGACGTTGAAGGAGGAGGCACTTGGTGAAGTGGTGTTAAAAGTCTTATCTTTGAAGATGTTGAAGCCCTACCTCAGTCATGAGCTTGGTCCATCTCTTAAAAAAAAATCAATAAAATAAGGAAACACAGAAAACAATTGTCGAAATAACATTTCAAAAACAAGAAAAATGTTCATGAAAACGTGTTTTCATGAATCCAACTTTCGTTTACCAATATTATGAATCATTTTCAAAAGATGAAATAAAACGAGCAAGATTTAATAATGATTTTCTGATGAGTTTCCTATTCGGTCGTTTTGTAAATTCAACTAATGTAACTTTTTATTTAGATTTATAAAATTATCAATTGATTTATATGTAATTTTACGTAAATTAATATGCATCCTCGTACTATTTAGAGATATTAATGCAAGTGACATATAACATAAAAAAATGTTATAATATAGTCCATTTAGATCATAAATTGCATTTGAATTTTCATTCGAGCTAAATGTTTGCATTCAAATATAGGATTTGAATTGTGTATTCCACTTAAACATCTGTTTGGATAGTTTTTTTTTTTCTTTAAGATAAAATTTTGAATGGTGTGAATGTATAAAAACGAGTGTTATATAGATTTTCTAAAAAGTGAAAGCTTAGATTTGGATTAGAGTTGGAATTGTTTTGAAACAGTGAAACATTCAAATGAATTCATTCCAACATTTGATCAATCAAATTCTTATTGCTTTTGATAACAATAATAATTATTACAAAAGTTCATCCAAACAAAACATTAGAAACAAATGATTGTTAAATTAACCTAGAGGTCTTAAAAACGAGACAAGTCAAAAGCTCTACGTCGATCTACCATGCTAATATAATATGGGGAGAAGCAAGAAAGCATTCGTCGATCAGAATCGATGCTCAGGCTACCATGTACAACCTCCACCGATTGCAAAATGTAAATGATTTTAGGAAAAATTAGATAAGTAGGCAATTTTTTAAACACTCATTTAAATAAAATGACCGATTTTTTATTTAATTTAGCAAAATGATCATTGATCGGTGTTTGATCACAATCAATCAATGAAAATACATATTCACATTGACCGACCATTTTTTAAAAAACAATCATTTTCTTAATCTTATGGAACTTCAATCATTTATTAAAAAGCTTCTTAAAAAAAAAATTTAGTTACCCACAAATCCATGATTTTCATTTGGTAATGTTATTCAATTAGAAGAAAAAAACAAACTAAAAGCAAAACCACAAGGGTTTAAAAAAAAATAAATAAAAGAGAGGCAAATAAAAAAGAGGGTAAGTATGTGGTAGAATCTCATTTATATACCCTATCGATAGAGCTCATTTTTAAATCGTTACGATATAATCGAACGGCTGAGATGTTGTTTATGCATGATAACTATAATGCACATTACCTCATAGTATTATATACTAGAAAAATAAAAATTAAAAAATCAAAGAAAAAAAAACTGACCAGTGACCGTGCATCGACAGACCCCCCCACGCTAGCGATGAGCGGCCCCCCCGCTCTGATGCTGACAAAGACCTTTTCCCTCCCTTTGACACCAGTGACGAGCGTCCCCCTCCCCAATACTGACAAAGACCCCCTCCCTCCCCCAACCAGATATGCGCCCCCACAGACGCCGACAAAGACAACCCCCCTCCCGCGAACCAGTTCTGCGCCCCCCTCCCTAACACTGGTGACGAACTAGTCCCCCTGCATCCCCTGTTGATCAGATCCAGCCACCATGCAACCCAGGCCCCCCCCTCCCGCGATGATGAGGCCCGCGAGCTCGACGATCCCAGGTGATGACCTGCGACTGACCTTGCGACACCCCGGACAATGACAAGCCCCCACCCCGCTGATGTCGAGCCACCGGTGAGGAGCTCTGCCCCCCGCCCCAAACCTTTCATCGTTGAAGGTTTGGTTTTTTTTAATTTCTTTTTTTAATTATTATTTGTTTAATTTATTAATTAGTCTATACTACTATAAATTAATATACATGATAATTATAATACACAAATAATATTTTTATTATTTAATCATATTTAAATGATTTAAAAATAAGCTCTATTAACATGACATAAAAAAGATATATAATGAGACTTAACTTATCTTAAAAAAGAAAAAAAAGAAGAAAGGATTAAAGATGAAAAGATAAGAAAAAGAAAGAAACGGCCACAACACAAACAAACACATATTAAGTCACACGTCCCCCACCTCAGTCCCTTTCTTTCCTCCCTAATTTATTTGTTGCTTCAAGCCAACCCCACCTCGCCACACCCCCCTTCTCTCTCTCCTCTCTCTCTCTCTCCTCTCTCTCTCTCTCCTCTCTGTTTTCTCTCTCTCTTATAATCCCCACGCCCAGATTTTTCCCCTCTCTCTCTCCTCTCTCTGTTTTTCTCTCTCTTATAATCCCACGCCCAGATTTGTCCTCTCTCTCTCTAACACAACCAAACCCGCCTACTCTTCTTTCTTCTTCTTCTGCTTCTTCTGAGCTGTGGTGATTCCAATTCCATGGAGCACTGCAGCTCTTCTTCTTCTTCGCCGTCGTCGTCGTCGTCGGAGAGCCCAGCCTTGGCCGCTGCGGCTGCCACCGACACAAATTCTTTGGCCGAAACGACGTCGTCGCCGGCATCGGTCTCGGCTGTTCGGCGGGCCCTACTCCTCGTACAATCCGACGACCTGGATTCGAAGCTGGAGGGCGCCAGAGAAATCCGACGCCTCACCAAGACCTCTCAGAGATGCCGTCGGTTGCTATCCGACTCGGTCGCTCCACTCACCTCCATGCTCCGAGTCCGTGACTCGCCCGAGGCCAACGAGTCCGCCCTCCTCGCTCTCCTCAATCTCGCCGTTAGGGACGAAATGTATTCTGCTCTCTCTCTCTCTCTCTCTTAATTTTGTGTTTCTGAGATAAATCTTTTTTTTTTTCCTCGTTCGTTGCTGATTTTGAGTGATACGTCAAGTTTCCTGAAAAGTTTTTCTTGGAGTTTGTGGATGACTTTTTTTTTCGAAATCCGAGAATTGTTTTTGTTAATTTTTTTTTAGTATTTCTTCTTGGATTTCTCAATTTTGAGGAGAATTAAAGTTAATTAATTAATTAATTAATTAAACTAGCTCCATGTAGTGCTCGCAGATTCTCTTCTTTATTCTCCGACTTTCTTTCCTTTTATTTTCTTCTTTTTTATTTGATTGGCTGACGAGAAAAATTATTCGGAGACTCGAAAGAAAAATTAAAAGGAAATTTGAAAGTTTTACTATTACTGATTATCAGTAAAGGCGAGATTTTGATTTTCTCTTTAAATTTTCCACCAACCGAAAAAAAAGGGTTCACAAGATGAAATTTTGGACAATAATTATGTTCTTTATTTTGAGCAGATTGTTTTCATTTTTGGGTCTAGTAAATCTGCGATTACAAGTTTAGAACCGGTTTATAAAGATATGTTTGCCTGCTGAGAAAAATATCAAAATTTAGGTATTTATAAAAAAAAAAAAAAAAAAAAAAAAAAGAAGAAGAAGAAGAAGAAGAAGAGAGAAAAAAGTTGAAACGAGTCATGAAATTGACCCTCTATTAAGAAAGTCAGGTCTTTGATTTCCTCTTTGGTGACGCATAAAACGTATTTTTTGTCTATAGTATGAAATGAAATAATTACCCAAGAATGAAACTTTTCTCTTTTTATTTTTATTTTTTAGAGGACTTAACTAGAAAGAAATTTGTGTGTTGATGGAAGGATTCTGAACTAAGATTTTGACATGTTCCTTAGTTCACATGTTACTCTATCTGTTATCCTTTTTATTACTTTTGCCCCTTTTTTGTTTTCTTGGTTTCTTTAATCGTGTTTTTGAAGGAAAGTATTCTGACTCGGGAAGAGGTCTAGGCGTTGCCTTCCAAAGGAAGAATTGTTCTAATTACTTGGTTCTTTTTGCCTTTTAGCTTGTGGGAATGGCTATCTTTTAGGTTGGTTTATTTTGTAACCAGTCAAGTTTACTATGACGTGGTTGCGTGGTTTTAGGCTTAGCCTAACTGTAAATCTCTATACCAGTTTTTTTTTTTTTTTTTTTTTTTTAAAGAAACCAGACAATTTTGATTATTATGAATTTATAATTTAAGGCTTAGATAATTGGAATCCTGTTTCCTTTTTCTTTACCAGCGTGACTTTATGAGAGATTTATTTATTTATTTACTTTTGCTTGGAAGGAAAGAATTAATTAGTATCAGGGAGCTGTGTCATTGTCTAGTGCTAAATGTAACAAATGTGATTTGTGGAAAATTTTCCTGAAAATACTTGTTAGGGTTGGTATCTTGGTGGTCCATTGGGTTTTATGGGCTCCATAGTTGGGGGAAAACTCTCCTCCAATCACTTAAACCCCACATCTTTAGCGCACGAGGATTCAATTCCAAGTTTCTAGTTTGGTCAGGAAACATCTTATATTGGTTTTGTTTTTCTTGTTCATTTGAGTTGTTTTTGTTTTTGGTTTTTTTTTTTTAACCTATGTGCTTTTGCTTCTTACAGATTTTAACAGTGTTGGGCCTTGTCTGCTTGGAAGATTTGAATGGTATTTCTTTAACCTCTGATTTTCTTTCTGTTAATTTTTTCAGGAACAAGGCCAAGATTGTGGAATCTGGGGCTTTAAAACCGATCATTAGTTTCCTTACATCCGAGAATTCGAATCTACAAGAGTATGCAACTGCTTCTTTACTTACTCTATCTGCTTCCGCCAACAACAAGCCAATCATAGGTGCTTCCAGTGCTATTCCTCTCCTTGTTGAAACCCTTAGACATGGGAGCTCACAAGCCAAGATTGATGCTGTAATGGCTCTCTCGAATCTCTCGACGTATCCCCAAAACCTTAGCATCATTCTTGAAATGAAACCGATTGCTTCTATTGTTGATTTGTTGATAAGCTGCAAGAAATCTTCAAAGACAGCAGAAAAGTGCTGTGCTCTGATAGAATCCTTGGTGGGGTTTGATGAGGGCAGAACTGCCTTGACATCTGAAGATGGCGGTGTGCTTGCAGTAGTTGAAGTGCTGGAAAATGGCTCCCTCCAGAGCCGGGAACATGCTGTCGGTACGCTACTAACAATGTGTCAGAGCGACCGTTGCAGGTACCGAGAACCAATCCTTAAAGAAGGCGTAATCCCGGGACTTCTTGAGCTAACCGTGCAAGGAACACCAAAGTCTCAGACAAAAGCACAGACACTTTTGCAGTTGCTGAGGGACTCTCCATACCCGAGATCTGAGCTGCAGCCAGACACGCTAGAAAACATCGTCTGCAACATTATCTCACAGATTGATGGAGAGGAGCAATCTAGTAAAGCGAAGAAGATGCTTGCGGACATGGTGCAAGTTAGCATGGAGCAGAGCTTGAGACATCTGCAGCAAAGGGCTCTGGTATGCACACCATCTGATCTGCCAATCAGTAGTAGTTGTACTTCTGAAGTTTCTTCGAAGTGACTGTTTTGCTTTAGTAGCCTGTCTTCCCTTACATGTTGTTTTGTGAGATAAAAGTGGTTCATAGTAGAATCCAAAAAAAAAAAAAAAAAAAAAAAAAACCCCGAAAACTTATAGTGAAAGAAATGCCAGTCCAGGCCTGTGTGGTGGTGTCGAGTGACTGGTAAGTGTCAATAAAACTGGAACTTGTAGGAGGTGGAATACATTGTATTAGTTGGTTTGTAAAGAAACTGTTGTATCTAAATGTGAAAATCAAATCAGGGTTAGTTATCCCTCCTTTCATAGATGGTTTGTTTCTATGTGTCATTTTCAACGAAATTGTATAAAGCAATAGAAAGCGTATCGGCTACAAGAGTATCTTAAATGTGATAGTCCGAGACTACCAAGGGCCCGTCTCTGATCGATGGTGGAGAAGTTTGTAGTTGCTGGTATTCTGTTTCTCTACGAAGACTCGAGTTTAAGAATCGCTTCGTTTGACAGGTAAAACACAGAAGCTTCCACATTTGAGGCATTTAGTACTATTTGATAGGGATAAGAAGAAAATGTGAAAGAGAATTTATGGAGCAATTGATTTTCTGTGAACCTCAAGTCTACTTATTCGATGTTCAGTTAACCAAACCAGGCTAGTTTGACCATGACTAAGAAGAGAATTGAACTTCAAGTTCATAATGAAACTATCTTTTATTCATGTTCTTATCCTAATCCCTATTGGTCAGTTGTTGGGGTTTCCCCTAATCTGCCAAAATATTGACAATCAATTACTTCTTTTTCTTTTTCACGCGTTCTTTTCTGTCAAATGCCACAAAATGCACGGTAAGATTTACCGATTGTCAATATATTTGCTCGATTTTTTGGATTATCCCCGTGGTTTACGAACAATTTTCCCAGTAAAATTTTGACCGATCAAATGGTTGTTTTCGTTTTTCCTAGAGAAGTTGGGAAGTGGATGAGACCCTTTGGTTGTCCCTTAATTAAAATCAATTCCCAACAACAAGATTGGTTGTATTTGCTGATTTGATGTTTGCCTACATTAGGGGATTCAAAAGTCTCATGTCGTCGGCTGAGGAATCGTTTTGTTTGGTACGTTTTGATTTTGTCAAACTGAGAAATGATCAGGTTTTTAGAATCTATTTATTTTCTAAAAATGCAGAAAACAAGTTTGGTGGCTGGCCCCTCGTCTTGTTGTAGGCGTAGGTTTTTGGCTGCCCGCACTACGGAAAATGCCAAAGCGTTGAAAATAAATGGTTTCCTCCATTTTGTCATTCATTGTAACTTATTACCAACAGTTTTTCTCTCCTTTTTCTCTCTCTCTTATTATTATTTATTTTTTTCCTTTTCCTTTTTTTTTTTTTTTTGTTTTTGTTTTTGGAAGGGGGAAATGACTTTTTCGGGCAACATGTCAGCATTTGAAAATTCAAGTTACGAAGTTGTAAGAAAAGATAGAGAGAGGACAAAAAAAAAAAAAAAAAAAAAAGAAGATCTAGATAAGTCATCGTGTAATTCGTAAATTATTTAACTCTCACTCACACACGGGTCCAGGACAATGAACATTTTTTTGGTAGAACAGAACAATGAACTTACTGCTCGTTGGGCTGGCCACTACGGGCCTATTCGTCTTGAATTGCAATCTAATACATGCCCTTAAAATTAGTAATTGTACTCGGCTAATGAGGTTTTACTAGCAAGATTTTTAACGAGGTTTGCCATATATTCTTATTTTTTAAAAAATGTAATTTCAGTTTTATCTTTTGACGTCTGAATCTGTGTTGCTCGTTTTCTACTTGCATTTACCTTTGAGCTGCTTTTCCTTTTGTGGATAATTTATATTATGTTGGATTGGAGTTATTATTATTGTTTTTTTTCCTTCTTTTTAATAAAATGTTAAAAATGTAATTTCAGTTTTATCTTTTGGCGTCTGAATCTGTGTTGCTCGTTTTCCACTTGCATTTACCTTTGAGCTGCTTTTCCTTTTGTGGATAATTTATATTATGTTGGATTGGAGTTATTATTATTGTTTTTTTTTTCCTTCTTTTTAATAAAATGTTAAAAATGTAATTTCAGTTTTATCTTTTGGCGTCTGAATCTGTGTTGCTCGTTTTCCACTTGCATTTACCTTTGAGCTGCTTTTCCTTTTGTGGATAATTTATATTATGTTGGATTGGAGTTATTATTATTGTTTTTTTCCTTCTTTTTAATAAAATATTAGAGATAGATAAATGATGAGGGTGCTAAGGAGATGCCAACCTAGTTGGAATGTTCCGATGCATCTACTGATTTTTTATTCCAGTAACTTTACGGAAAAAAGAGAAAATTATGAAAACAACTTCTTATTAGACTTGCTAATAATGTTTAGAACATTTTGACTTGATGATTTTGAATCTTAATTTGTCATTTCTTAATGATCATGAGTTAGATTATTGTCACGCGAAAAGGTGAATAAATAGGAAATCATCATAGGAAAAAAAAAACTTATTTTTTCTTTCTTAGCCTTTGTTTGGTAGAGTAAAAAAGGAAAAGGAAGGAAATTAAATGAGGGATTTTGAAAAGGAAAATAGAATTTTGGTTGTTTGGTAAAGAGGAAATTAAGAATGAAAGGAAATTGAAAATTCATGCCCCCACCACTTTTTAATCCATCCAACTTTAGGAAGAAAAGTGGATGGAAAATATTTAACAAAGCAAATATGGATAAAAGAACTCTTTTGACCTTAATCTATTATCATCTCTTAACTTGTATAAGGTTGTTGTTATAAAAATGCATTTGATTAGACATTTTCCTTCTTGTTTTCTTTCTCTTCTATCAAACAACACGAAGAAAAACATCTCTCATTTCCATCCCTTAGAGATTTTACTCTTCATTTTTTTCTATTTTCTATCCTTCTTATCAAACATAGCAAAAAATAAAAAAAAAAATATTTATGGCAAAATAATTTACATTAATAACAAAAATGAAAAATGGGAGGTCTATTCATACCCCTTTAATTTACTTTCTCACACCATTTCTTTAACCACACACCAGTTAAAGTATAAATTTTAAATATTACTTGTAACACCTCCCTATTATACCAAAAATGTCCCTAACAGCTAAATTATAATTTTTATCCTTTTTTTCACCCACCAACAAATAACCTTTTCTAAACAATCTTCTTCTTCTTCTTCTTTTTTCGTTTGTCTTCCCCTTTTTCTAAGCGCTTCTTCTTCTTCCCAACAAATTAATGATCAAACTTCTTCTTCTCTCTTTCTTCTTTTTTCCCAGAACAGATTAACAAAATAAAACCCATTCTTCTTATGATTCTCCTTCTTTTTTAAAGAAACCTAATCACTCAATAAAATCAAACTTCTTTCCACCGTTTTCCCCAAACCCAACAATATTTATACTCTTTCTTTCGATATATGAATACCATGTGTAATCACTACAGAAATATAGTATTCATCTACAAGCTGCAGCCATGGTTCTGCAAATAATGGCGTGATAATTGAAAAAGAAAATTACTTATAGTTTGTTTTCGTCATAAACCCTAGTTTATTCCTTTTTATTCATAATTAATTATGGTATAGTATTTAATAAGAATTATATTTAACATAGGACATCATTATCTTATAAATTAAGTAAGGTGTGTAAGAAGTTTAATTTTATTTAAGGTGTGAGAAAAATAAATAGAGGGATGACAATAGATGTCACCTGAAAATATTAGATCAGGGAATAAAGGTAGTAATGCCAGCGCAAGAAAACAATATTTACTTGCGAAAATCAATTTTCAAAAAGGCTGAAGACAATTTTTTTTTTTTTTCCTCGACCTTTTTTTTCCGCTCGACTAGATAAATTAGACGAATAATGTTTACTATGTTAAGAATTTGAAATTCATACAAGCTGATATCGTCTAACTAAAGATTAGGAAATAAAATATTTTTTCTCCAATCCAACTTCATATTTCCAAGTCTACCCCCAAAACAAGAAAAAGAAAAGAAAAAAAAACTTTATTTTATTTTATTTTTTTTGAAATGAGAGAAAAAACTTAAAACAATATGTAGTAAATTTGAAAGAAAAAAATATATATATATATATTATCGGCAAGCATATCCAAAACTATCTTCTTTTTTTTTTTAATTCAAAAATTACCCAGCACTATCTTTAAAAATCCCATTAACCACTTGAATCTAAAAATCAGCTAACTAACTTTTAAAAAAAATTAAAATTTAAAATAAACAAATAAATATCAGTTAACTCTCCACTCTACCAGGTGTACACCTCTTCATAATTTTTCTGATAAAACTCTTCCTTTGCATTTCTCAACAATGGCGACGAAATCTAATCACACAATGGAACAAGATCAAGAACTCTCAACGCTTGAGGAAGGGGCCACCCACACAGTATCAAAATCCGCCCGTGTCGCTGGTTTTTGTTCATCAGCTTCCGCAGTAACCATTGTACAAAAGGTACTCAAGCTCTTATTTGACACCCCGATTTAAACTCACTTTTCATTTTTTTTTTCCACAATATTTTCTCTCCCAAAATTGAACAACAGTGATAATCAACTTACATAAAACTACTCAAATTCTACATGCAGATAACATCATATGTTTTATTATCATTTTTTTTTTGTTGTTGCTTGAATTTTAGATCATAGCAGAGATGATCGGCACATACTTTGTGGTATTCGCGGGGTGTGGTGCAGTAGCTGTGAACAAAATCTATGGTTCGGTCACATTTCCGGGAATATGTGTGACATGGGGTCTAATTGTCACGGTTATGATCTATTCCGTCGGTCATATTTCCGGTGCACACTTTAACCCCGCCGTCACCGTCACTTTAGCCATTTTCCGTCGATTTCCATACCGGCAGGTGAGCCCTTTTCTAAAGATTACGTGACACATCAATATTATTAGTGCACATTAAAATCAAAAGCAATATTTTATAATGTTATTTTTTAAAATATTGATGTTTCCGTGTTTGCATATAATGTAGGCTCCTTTATACGTTGGAGCCCAAATTTTGGGATCAATTCTTGCTAGTGGCTCTCTAGCTCTACTGCTTGACATAACTCCTGAAGCATATTTTGGAACTCTTCCAGTTGGATCTAACTCCCAGTCCTTGTTTGCCGAAATTATTATTTCGTTTCTCTTAATGTTCGTTGTCTCTGCAGTTGCCACAGACAATAGAGCGGTATATATGCACTCCTGAACCCAGCGTCGCTTTAATGTTGTCTACGTTATGAAATTGAAACAAGTTTTTCAAATTTATCATATATGTTCGTAGTTTTCAAAAGTAAAGATATTGATTGAGAAATAATTAGAACTACAAATTCAGAATTAAGCATTGACACATGTAATTAAAATGTGTACATAGGTTAACGTTACCGGTTTCTTTCTTTTCAATTTAATAATGCATTCTATACTTTTAGTTTATGAAATTAATTACAATTTCTTTTGTTTGGCAGAACGGGTGAACTAGGAGGGATTGCAGTTGGAATGACCATACTACTAAACGTCTTTGTTGCCGGGTATATAACTTCCACTTTGATAACAATGACTGGTTTTTAAATTATGCCATAACTTAAAAAAGGAATTTTAATAGCAGATCTTAAGAACTAATGCTCGAATAATATCGTTTAAATCGAGTATAATAGATTCAGAAGCTCGGTTTGTGCATAGTTGCAGGTTTAGCCGATGTGTAATTCCCGTGGCCACCTTGAACAGTTAGGTCTTAGAATTTAAAACCCAACACTAGGTTTTTGGTGTACGTAATATTAGCTTCCGCTTTGATATTTGCTTTTCAAACTTTTTTCTACAATATCTTCTCTCATATAAACTAGAATTTACTGTTTAAATTTTGGGTTTGAACTTATAATTCAAACGGGAGCTTTTTGTTTTGAATGTACATCATGCATACTATGCATGCCTGCCTTGCAAGTAATACGCTACACATTAATTAACGGTAAATTTTAGGAATTGTCTCCCGTCTGATAGAACGGTTATCTGGCGATACAATCCGTGCAGGAAACCAGTACAATCTGAAGAAGTAAGCGGAACAATCCGCTAAAGAGAAAGAGATAAATAGAGAGAGAAAGGGAGAACTTTCCTGTTTGATAATCCGACAGTGTCACACGGGAAAGTTCTCGGATATATTTTAATCATGATAGTAATTTCAGTATAATTTGTTTATGACCATGCATTTGACTGTACTTTTATGTTTTGTATTAATGAAAATCCAAAATTTGGTAAGTAAATTTTACTGTTTAATGATAAATTGGCAATGAAGAAAAGTAAATCGAAAACAATTTGCAGGCCAATATCAGGGGCATCGATGAATCCAGCGAGGAGCATAGGGCCAGCAGTGGTGAATCATGTTTACAAAGCATTGTGGGTGTACATAGTGGGACCCATCATTGGGACCCTTGCGGGAGGATTTGCCTATAACTTGCTTCGATTCACAGACAAGCCACTTGGGGATTTGACTGGAACTTGTTCCTTCCTCAAGGCTAATGTTGGTAATTCAAATTAGTTTTGCATTTTTACCCGACTTATTAAAAAGAAAAATAAATGAATTGTAATTTGTGAACGGTTCTCTAGCCTATTTTTAGATTGTTACAATATTTTCTTTTTGATTATTGGTGAATGGAATTTTTTTAATTTATTCAACGTACTAATTAACCGGTGATTATTAGATTGTTATGATGAAATATTACACCTGAAATCTCTTTTATGCTTTTACCTCCTTGAATATTTATATCTACACGGCCGCCTCCGTACGAGGCATGACTCTCAACAGTAACCCCCGGCGTGATTCTCCCTTTAGGTGAAAACTGTGGATGACGACACTCTCCCCTCTCTTATGGAACTTGTTTTTCTTTTCTAGATCTAATTTTATTTTTAAGTTTTCTTTATTCTTGATTTAAAAAAAAAAAAAAAAAGTTTAAGTCTTTGTTTGACATC
This sequence comes from Ficus erecta, assembly GCA_008635985.1. NCBI lineage: Eukaryota > Viridiplantae > Streptophyta > Magnoliopsida > Rosales > Moraceae > Ficus > Ficus erecta. The sequence continues at coordinate 764,849 of BKCH01000040.1, forward strand.
TAGGTTTTAACTCCAACTAAACTGTTTTTTTTCATCTCAATTTTTATTTTTTTTCTGAAAAGTTAACAAAATTTATGACTAATTTTTATAAAGTCAATCAATTCAAACTTAAAAATTTCATCTCATCTCAAACTCAACCTAAACACCAAATGAACAAGGTATTGTGGCTAATTTGTAAATTTTTGTATAGTTAGTCAATGAATCCACGTCAGTGGAGACTTTTCTTATGCGACTCATAAAATGGAGAGACGTTTTTTTCCTTTTCAAAAACACGAGGAAAATATCCTGTGGATTCTATGTTTGTGATATTTCGTTCTTTAACTATCCATTATATCATGCCTCCAAAATACCGGGTTGTTAATTCATTAAATAATTTCATCTATAGATAAATTAAAGGACATGATAAATGAATGTTAGACCAATATTCACTTAAGATTGAGATCAATATTCAAAAATTGACCATCAAGTAATGGAATGCAAGTTTTTATTTTCTTTATTGATAAAAGGATATACTAAAGAGCTAATACTATTGAGGATTAACTCAATTTTATATAAAATATGTAGGTGTCACTATTTTGTATATATCACGACAATGATGTAGATAATGACGAAGTTAGAATTTTTTATTAGGAAGGACTAATAATTGTATAATAGATATTCAGAAGTTATTATGATTTAGTTTTCATTTTTTAGAGAAGATACAATTAATTTTTTTTAATAATAGACTACTTTTACAAAAAGAAAAGTTTAGGGGGCTTTTGCCCCTCTGGTTCATCATTCCATGCGTCCATGGATGCACATAGGATCATTATACCAATTTAGAAAGAACAATGCTACAAACATCAACACTATCCTAATTTTAGAATATAAATCAATGTGACATATGAGTTATTTTTTTAATTGATAGGTATTTAAAGAATTAAGATTTCAATTGATTATATTTATTAATAAAATATACTAATTTATCATTACATGAATTGACATTGTAAAATTAATCATGCATTTGGAATACATGTTTTAGAGGTAATTTTTGTTGTGTTAGCATCCTCATCTATTCCGAATCAATACTATGAAGGGTCATCTTTATATATAAATATATATATATATATATATTAGTTTAAAAAGCATGTATGATGCATATTATTGGACATATTTGAAAAAAAAAATCTAAAAATAAATAAATAAAAAGTAGATAAAAGATCAACAAAATACCTAAAATGAAAATATAAAAAAAAATGTTTTGAAGACAATGTTTTAATGAAAAGTATTTTTTTTAAAATCAATGTGATTTATTTATATCGAAATGTCTAAAAGAAATTACAAGAAAATACAAAAATTAACAAAATATGCAAAATATAAAATTAAACTTAAAATTTAAAAAATAAATACATTGAGATAATTATATTTATATTTTATGAAATTTTAGATATATAATGACTTTTTTTCTTACTTTTTAATAAATAGATCATATAAATACTATATCTATTTTATTTAGTGACAGTACAAGAGCATTCAAACAATGTCAAAAGAAAGAAAGAAAGAAAATAAAAAAAAACAAAACAAAACAAAAAGAGAGAACTTTTAAAATGGTAAGAATGTGGTAAACCCCTTTTATATACTTTACCGGTAGAGTTCATTTTTAAACCGTAAAGATGTAAACAAGCGGTTGAGTTATTGTTTGTACATGATAGTTAGAATGCACATTACCTCATAATAGTATATACTAAAAAATTAAAAATAATTTATAAAAAATAAATTAAAAAAAAATCAAAACACCCTTTGATGGTGACCTAGTCCCCCCCGGCGCCGGCGACCCCCCGCCCACGACACCGATGAAGCCCCACCACCCCCATGCCAGATTTGCTCCCCACGATGCCGGTGATCTGGTCCCTAAACCCTGGTGACCCAGTCCCCCCCCCCCCCTCCGAAAATCCGACAAAGCCTCGTCCCCCTCCCTCCGGCAAGCTGCCCCCCAGATCCGGTCCCTTTGCAACTCGCCCCCCCCCCCCCACCCTCGACGTTAACCTTCCTGCTTCAAGCCGCCCCTAAGATCCGGTCTCTTTGCAACTCAGCCCCCTGCCCAGCAACCTTCTCTAGTCCTTCTGCAACTCAAGCCCTCGACTGGCGACTTTCGCACCGCCCTCCCGAGGCGTGCTACCCAACCACCCTTCCCTGGACGACAAGCCCTTTCTTCCCTCATTCCCAACCTTGGCGACAGAAACCTCCCCCCCCCCCCCCCCCCCCCCTCCCCTCCCTCTTAACCATCCACCAGTGAAAGTAAAATTTTTAAAATTTTTTAATTCCTTAGTCAAATACTACTGTAAGGTAAATATATGATAATTACCGTATACAAGCAATATTTCAGCCATTTGATTACATCTGAACGGTCTAAAAATGTGGTCTACCGATAAGGTATATAAAAAGAGCTCTACCACAGATTCTACCCTTTTAAAATTTTTAAAATTTCGAAGAGATATTTTGTTTTCGAGAAAGATTGTGGTAAAATCTTTCTTAAAGTAACTATAAATGGTGACTAATTGTAGGGTAGAAAAAGGTAGTGTGGTGAAGTGGACGATCATAAAGTAAGGTGCACCGACTCTTAATATAGACATGTCTATACATAGTATTTTATTTTTATTTCAGATATATACCTTCCTTCATCCTCCTCCTTTTTATTACAACTTTTTTCCCCAATAATTAAAAAACCCACGACTACAATTAGATCTACTAAATCGTTTGAGTGAAGTCATCTTTCTTTTCAACAATTGAAAAACCCAGGCAATTTTTTTCTAACACTATACAGGAAAAAATCAAATACTAGCATAAGAAATGCTATGCTATTCGCCTTTAACTCTTCGTTCACAAATTACATGTCCATAGAAAACTCAGGAAAAATAATTAAAAATAAAGAAGAATTCGCATTCGTTGTTGTTTTTATTTTCCCTTTGGGTGGTCATTCATATTTCTTGCTTTCCAAATTCTATCTCACATTACTTCTTTCATAAGTTTTTCTTTTCTTGAAAGTGGGTTTCTTGCAAATACAATCCACGATGCAAGAGAATTTTGTAAAGAACTAGTTTGGAAAAAAAGTTGATGTTTTTTATTTTTCTGTGCATTGGGACTCTTAGCGTTTAAGAAATTGTTAAAGATTCTTTGATTTGATGAAAAAAGGTTGGACAAAAGTACATTGATCCTTCAATATCTGAAATTTAGGCTTGATTTTCTTTTGAATTTAAGCTTTTTTTTTTTTTTTTTTTTAAGGGAAATTGACGAGACTCTACAATACTGATGAGACTCCACAATACTATGAGAGGCTTCATATTGTAATTATCCTACACAAATAATTTCTATACCAATAAATTATATCTAGACGGTCTAAAAAAAAATCTTGTTTGTAATTATTCTAAAAGAGACTTTACCTAGAATTCGGTTTTCTTTCTTTGGATTTTACCCTTCTCTCTCCCACTCTGTATCTTTCTTTTTCTTCTCTCTCACTTCATAGGTCCCACCAATACGTTCCCCTTCTCTCTCTCTCTCCCCCCCCTGCCTCCGTGTGTCAGCGACACAAGGCAAAAAAAAAATAAATAAAAATCAAAAATAAAAATCAAAAATCAAAACTCTCTTTCCCCCCTCTCCCTCTCCCTCCGTGCGTCAGCAATACAAAGTGCAAAATGCACGTTTCGTCCAAAAAATTGTATAGACTAGTTTTTTTTTCTCCCTTCCATATATTGTATGGTTTAGGTCTTGTTTGACAAAAAATTTAGTTTAAATTAAACTATATTTTTTTTATCATATTTTTTATCTTTTTTCCCAAAAAGTTGTTTGTCTTTTCTAAAAATTCAAAAAAATTTACTATTTAAACTTACAAATCTTAACTCAAACTTACACACCAAGCACCCCCTTAGTTTTTAAGCACGCGTGGATTTAAAGTGTTAAATTTTTTTTTAAAAAATATTTATATACAAATATATATTTTTAAATAATAGATGCTAAACTTTTGAATAAATTAATATCTTTTCTCGTATTATTTGTTGTATCTTAAAGAGATTAACAAAATCAAGTAAATAATGATTAAAAGGGAATATAACAATTTGAGGAATTTAAAGAATTTTTTTTTGTTGACATATTTGAAAAAAGTTATTTTACATAGGAAAATTAAAAAAGTGAAAAGTATTTTAATGAGTCAATTATAAATATGTAAAATTTTGAGGAGAAAAAGTAAAAACAAAAATGAAGTAGGCAACTCAAAAAAAAAAAAAAAAAAGAAAAGAAAAGAAAAGAAAAGAAAAGAAAAGAAAAAAAAAAGGACACAAAAAGACAAAATAGAAAGACTAAATTTTTGAATAGTGTAAAAAATGTAACTCTTTTTTATAATAGGGTTATAATGTAAAAAATATAACTCTCCTTCATAATACAGTTATAGATATGTATAGTCTATTTGTCTATTTATTATTTTTTACTCTCTTTATATTTTATAATTTATTCTTTATTTACAAAAATTTACCAAAACTATATAATATAATTATAGTAGTGTGATCTTTAATTTGGCGGCCCGTATTTGTAATTTTACTTAATAATGTGCGCAACAGATCATAAAATGTATAATTTTTATAGTTACTACTTAATCTTAATCTTAATAATTTTAATAAAAGAGTTAAATGTTTCTCATTTTTTTTTGACACATGTCATTCTTCTTCTTCTTCTTTTTTTTTAAAAAAAAAAAATTATTTTTCATTTCTTTCCCTCTAATTTTTCTTGCTTTCTTTTTTAATTTCTTAAAAATTTTCTCCTTTACTTGATTCAAAAATTTTTTCGCAAATAACTACTTATTTATTTGTTTTTTTTTTTCATGATCATCTCAGATTCTTAATTATTATTTTTGTTTTCATAATATTTGATGCATATATATTTTATTCTTTTTACTCTTTAAAATTATTGTTCACGTTTGTCCATGTGCCAATCTCTTTTTGTTTTTTGTTTTTTTTTTTGGCTTTCTTTCATTGTTTTTAATTCTTTGTCGATAATGAACTAAAATTTTGTAAATGTATCCTTTCTCAAACATTTTCTTGACCATCTCAAATGTTATTTTCTCATAACACCGTCCAATTAACTTCTATGTGACTTGTTAACTTATCTCTAATTTGTAACTACTTTTATATTTTCTCTTCAATGTTCTCTGAACAACTATTTTATCATATTATCTTATAATTAATTTTTTATTTAATAAAATTGATTAAGCACGTAGTTCATCATAAAATTTTAAATAAATAACACATATGCATTATAACATAGGTCAATTAATAATTAGATTTTTGTGTATTGGTGCACCCTAAACTTATTAAAAAGTTACAATTTACACCATATATTTTTAATTTTGACAATTTACACCTTAAACTTACAAATCTATGACAATTTGCACTCCACTGATAAAAAAAAGTTGATTTTTTAAATGAAAATTGATATTTTACTTGCACATAGATTGTTAATTAAGAGGATTAAAGGGATAAAAATGATAAAAAAAATTATTTATGTCATGAATTAACAACCCATGTATAAATCACATATCAATTTCCTTCAAAAGATTGATATTATTATTAATGTGATGTAAATTGGTACATATTTAAAAGTTCATGGTGTAAATTATCAAAATTAAAAATTTAGAATACAAATTATAACTCTATCATAAGTTTAGAGCGTATTAATATAAAAAAACCTAATAATTATATGAAAGTTCTTTTTTATTTTTGTATAAAAAAACTAATAATTAAGTATCTATTTGAATTATTAGTTAGAGTTAAAAATTTTTAAATTGAAGTTAATTGATGTTTTAAAAATTAATTATTATTTTTTTTAATTTTTTAAAAAATTAAAAATTTAATTAAAAAATAATAATTTAATTAAAATTAAATTAATATGTCGTAATATGGAAAAACAAAAGAGGTGTGAGAAAAAGAACATTATCTATTCATATATAAGAAATCTCAAAATGAGCATATTCACCCGTTTCGTCCAAAACGCACGAAACTTGCGTTTTAAGGAGAGAGAGAGAGTGAGAGAGAGAATTTTTGGGGGTTTTGCTTTCTTTTTGACACACTAAAGGGTGGGGAGAGAAACAGAGGGAGAGAGAGAGAGAGTACCATTGGGGGGAGTTTGGCTCACCCACTTAAACTTAAGGTTTTAAACTAAAATTTGTCTTTTTCTGAAAAAGTTTTTTGTCTTTTCTAAAAAGTCAACAAAATTACTTTTCAAACTTAAAAATCCCAACTCAAACTATTCCACCAATTTTGTTTTTTTTTTTTGTTCACTGACAAACGGGAGAGGAGAGAGAGAGACAGAGAGAGAGAGAAGGGTGGACATTTTAGTCCTTCAACTTTATTTTTTTCTCTTTTAGCCTAATTTGTTTTTATTTTTTCATTTGAATCCTTTTTTTAATATAAGTCCATTTTTGACATTTTTCTCTTTTAGTCTTTTTATTTTTTTAATCTTTTTTTCATGCCTTTTTTTTAATTTTGTTTTTCGTACTTTATTGATTTTCTTTTTTTTGGGAAGGTCTGTGGTAGAGACTCTTCCCATAGAGTCATTTTATAAGCCATTGATCTTGAATCAATTGGTCTATATTTGAGGGTGCACAATATGAACGGTAGGTACACCCATATTGTAATAAATTAAGTGAAAAAGAGAGAGAAAAAAAAAGAGAGACAGAGGGGAAGAGAGAGAAAGGGGAAGAGAGAGAGAGAGGGGGTGGGGGGGGTGGGTCTACCCTGACGCCGGCAACCCAGCCCTCTGAAAGGCCGGCGACCCAACCCCGACGCAGGACAGCCCCCCCCCCCTGAGGCCATCCCCCAACCACCGGACCTTCAGGCAATGGCCGCCCCCCACCCAGCCGCGGGCACCCAGCAACCCTCCCTCCCCTCCCCCGCCGGCACCCCGGCCTCAGCCCCACCCACCCCAGAGGTCCACCTCCCCCGACCTCCCCCCGCTACATGGCGACACTTTTCTCGGCCTCTTTCCCCGACGGGGACCCCCCCACCCTACTCTCTCTCTTCTCCCCTCTCTCTCTTCCCGACCCGCGCCCCGCCCCCCCCACCAGCCCGGCCGCTCCCCACCCCAGCCTGCGGCCCCGGCAAACCCCCCCCCGCCCTGTCCCCCGCCGGCCACCCCTAGGCCTCAGCCACCTCCCTGAGCGCACCCCCACCCAGAGGTCCCCCTCCCCCGACCTCCCCGACCCACCCCCCCGGTTGTCTCTCGGTGTCTCGTCTCACGACGGTGACCCCCCACCCCCTCTCTCTCTGCTCCCTCTCTCTCTCTCGGCCCACGCCCCCCCCGGGCACCCAGGCCTCAGCCCCCCCGGCGCCCCCCCCTCCCCCCACCCCCCGGCTCCTCTCGGCGTCCCCCCCGACGAGGACCCCCCCCTCTCTTTTTTCTTCTCTTTTTCACTTAATTTATTACAGTATGGGTGTGCCTACCGTTCATGTTGTGCACCCCCAAATATAGACCAACTGATTCAAGATCAATGGCTTATAAAATGACTCTATGGGTAGAGACCCTCAAAGGGTCTTTATCACAGACCTTCCCATTTTTTTTTTTACTTAAATATATTTTTAGTTTAAATAAATTTTTTTAACTATATCTAATCACGTGCTATGCACGTGTTTTTTTAAATAGTATTATAGTAAAAGACAAAAGTCAAGAGTATAATACCAGTACTTCTCACGACAACTGTAAACAATTAGAAAACCACTGGGACTAAGCTACCTATAAACTTCAAAAAAGGTCAAAAAGACACACCTTTCATTTCCCCTATTCATCGAAGCACAACACAAGCACCAAAAAACCTAGAAAATCCTCACTTTCCCGAGAAAATCATCTCTCACTCTGTCGCGAGCGAGTGAGCGAGTTCGATGGCGGATCAGCTGGAGAGGCTGGATTCGGAGGCCGCGGGGATGGAATCCGCCGGGAAGGACGAGCTGTGCATGGACATCGATCCTCCCTTCCGCGAGAACGTCGCCACCGCCGAGGATTGGCGGAAAGCACTCCACGAGGTCGTCCCCGCCGTCGTCGTCCTCCGCACCACCGCCTGCCGAGCTTTCGACACCGAGTCCGCCGCCGCCGGCTACGCCACCGGCTTCGTCGTCGACAAGCGCCGAGGAATCATCCTCACCAATCGCCACGTCGTAAAGCCTGGTAATTCGATTTTTTTTCTTTTGACGTTGAATTTGCCTCATTGGAGACGAATTTTTGGATGTTTGTCAATGTCTTTAGTATTTGAAACTAGAATGTAATAAAGAGAATGTGTATGTATGTGTGTGTGTGTATGTGTATATATTATGTGTATGTATGTACGTGTAATGTGTGTATAGCTTGAGAACTACTGAGTAATTGAAGGTTGCAGCTTGAGCGTTTCCTAGTAAAATGCGTGCCTATTAAGAATTGAATTTTGTACTTGGGAATGGAAAAAATCAGATTCTTATTCTAATATGGGTAATGCAAGGCATTAAAGCTTATAATTAGATATTCCCCGTCTTTTTTGTGGTTTTGTAGGTCCTGTAGTGGCAGAGGCTATGTTTGTAAATCGCGAAGAAATTCCAGTTTATCCTATATACAGGGATCCAGTGAGTCCACTTTTTCTTGCTTTACTTGCGGACTTTTTAAAATTCTTTCTTTGTTTCCTTTCATTTGTTGTTTATTTATGTTTAACTTTTTAACTAATAATTATTGTAAAATTCTCTTAATTTCCATTACCAAGACCTCGAAGAAGCCTTTTTGGCTTTAAGGCTAAATTGAACATAAGGAGAAGTAAAGTTTTTCTTTTTGGCAAAATGATTCCTGCTAGTCACCAATACCATTTGAGACACCTTGCAGTCATCGATTTGATGCATAAGTGAGAAGTATTAATATGTCTAATGTCCGAACTCTGAAGTATTTAATCCAAAAGGAATAGAAAAACTAAAAGTAGGAGAGAACTATTTACTAGGCTTATTGAGTTATAAGTAACAAAAAAAGTTGTGCTCTTTTAGTTCTAAATACGCCATTCTAACATTCAGGGCCCGTTTGGGGTAACATCTGGAGATGGTGTTTTAGAAGTTGAGTTCGAAATGTGTGTTTGGAGTGAAAACTTCTGAAAAAGTTATGTAAAACTATTGCAAAAATTTGAATATGTTCAGAAAAAAAAATGCAAAATGTATCTTGTCTTGTTTGTCTCGTCGTTACGGGCATTTTGACATAAAAATCATCTCATTCTGATTTGAAATGAGAAAGTTACGGACTTTTAAAGTTTCCAATGGAAGAGAGAGAGTTAAATGTAGAGTTGGAAATTTGAAATCCATATGGCAAAATGGCATTTGGAGATGGTACCCCAAACATGTTCTTATAGTTTTAGAGGAATTCTGGTAAAGTTTTTTAGTCTTGAAATTTTCACGTTTGGCTGAATCAAGAGAGGGATTCTTCAGGGAATGTTGGCGAATTCTTATTTTCTTCCTTTTCCGAGTTAAGGCCTTAGCTTTTATATGTTTTTCTAGTATCATAATATTCCATACTATTTTTGTCCATATGGTTATTGTCTTCTTTATCCATTTTGTGCTGCAAACCTGTTCGTGCATGTGTGCAAGATTCTGTATTTCCGTTTGTTGTTTCTCAAGTAGGATTACTTAGACCAAGCCTCATTAATATCTGTAGAAAAATAACCAGATAAGGTAAATACTATCTGCAGTCTGCACATTTTATATTTGAAAATATGTGAATCTTCTTAACTTTATGTGCACTTTTTCTTAGGTTCATGATTTTGGTTTCTTCCGTTATGATCCTGCGGCAATACAATTTCTTAACTATGAAGAGATTCCTCTTGCCCCTGAGGCTGCTTGTGTTGGACTGGAAATCAGAGTTGTTGGTAATGATAGTGGTGAGAAGGTATACATAATATGGATACAAGTACGCATGTACTGATACTGTTTTACATTAAAACTTTTGTTATTGTTAAATAATTTGTCTATATACTAGTTAATAAGTAAAGAAAGAGGGCTAATTCCTATAACTTATTTTTCTATTTACTTCATTTACGTTATTCTGCAGTTCTATGAACTGCTTAAGACTTTATTTTTAGCCATCTAGTTATCCGGGCTTGTAATTTGTTTTCCAATTCCAGTTAGCTGCTCTTGTCTGTTAGTCTCCAGTACTTAAAAAAAAAAGAAAAGAAGAAAACTTCCTTATACTGATAAATGAATCAAGTAAAAAGGATAAGAGATTAGATATCCTCTAAAACAATGAAAACAAAATCAAGAAGAAATTACATCTAAAAAAACAAGAAAACACTAGATAATTCATGCATGCATACATAGATTCATGTGTGTCTATATATATATGTGTGTATACAAGTCTGTGTATGTTTTGATAATCAGTCTTTAGCTAATTCATTTATGCTTTTCAGGTGTCTATCTTGGCTGGTACTCTTGCTCGTTTGGACAGAGATGCTCCTCATTACAAAAAGTATGTATTTACGTCATCGAAGTTGACATTTGTGTATATTCCTTTCACAAATTATGTCGTATATTAGACTTATGATGATTTTTGCCATTTATTTTCATATATAACTATGAGGCCTAGTGATGATTAGTAAAAATGTCACTTAACTGCTTCCTAAGAGCAGCGTGTCTACCTATTTCACCATAGCGGCTTGTTCTAAATTATAATAACCTATTTTTATTTGATTGTCGAGATTGAAGTAGTCAATTCAATATAAATTATATATATTTAGATTAAAATAAAAATTGTTAAATAAAAACTCTGTGAAGATACGTTGTTAGGTGCTCCGTTTTATTTTCCCATTGAGGCCTACGACGTTACATTCCATTTAGGATTAGGAATAGGCGTAATCCGACCTTCTTTTTACATACCTCTCGTTATTTGGGACATAGTATTGATTTTCTTTGTATCCTGAAAAAAAAATTTGGTGATTGGAGTGCTTGGAAGTAGCATGACCCTTTTACACAGGGCATGTACCGGCTACAATATTAAAAGACAAAGTCTGGTCTAGATTTTTTAGTCTGGGAAAATCTAGAAGTGAGAGAAGTAGATTAGGTTGAAGTGATTGCTTCATCCGTTCACCATCATCATCCTTAGAGAGGTCTCCAGCCCTGAAGCTCTCCTTTTGTTCTATTCATGAAAAGAATGTCAATTTAGACCATAAGCTGATTATCCAAATATGTAATTTTTCTCTTGAACATGTCTATTTCAATCCAGTAAAGCTGTTAGGTTTGACCTTTATTTAATCAAACAAAAATCAATTAGAGATATGTCTATCAGCTTAAGCTTTTGGGGAATGATAAATTAATCTGATAGCTTGTCCTTGGATGTGTGTTACACTTTGGACTTTATTGTTCAATAAAATTTCCGTCTCGAGTCCAAAAGATAATAGTATCACTGTGGTTGTGTTATTTGACTTTCTAATTTGTCACGTAGAAGACCTTACATAGAATTGGCTCCCCCATTCGCATTCTCTCTATCTTAAATTTGCAATTGTGTTTCTCCTTTTTATAATTCACACATTTTCCAAGCCACCTTGAAGCGGGAACTATAAAATAGAAACTTACGATGGCCCAGTACTTGTTAGCTTAAAAAGCTTTGTAAGAATATGTTAAACTAACACAATGAAATCATATGATGTTTAATATGCTTGATAAAATTGAAAAATTTACACCCCTTTTTCCTTTTGGGCTCAAATTGACGAACGGTGCTATGTTTGGAAAAACTAACAGTTAATTAGTTGTTTTTGTTGTCATCAGCTTCTTCTTCTTTTTTTTTTTTTTTTTTTTTTTTTGAGGGAATTGTCATCAGCTTCTTGGTATAAAGACTTCTCTATAATTTATAGTAATGGCATTCTGTTCTTCTTTGCACATGTACGCTGACCCAGCCTCCACACACACACACACGTGCTGTAACATGCATTATTAGTTTATTCTGTTCTTCTGACACTTTGTTCCACTACTATAACGTTAATGATGACAGTGTTATCATTTGATGTAGGGATGGCTACAATGACTTCAATACGTTCTATTTGCAAGTAAGTGCCTTTTCTACTAGCGTTAAGAGTGGTGTTAACATATTTTTTCTAATTCTATTAGTGTGTGATTTTTCGCTATGCTTTATCTTTAGTTCAGGCCTTTTCTAGTAGTTTCTATGTATGGGCTATTGTGATATATCCTTTTTGGCTGTTAATTATGATGGGGTTTATTTATTTCTTTGTTTATTGTTTTTGGGGGGGAAGGGGCTGGAAATTGGAAATAAAAGATAGGAAAAAGGAGAAAATAGGTAAATTCCGAAACCCTTTTTTTCCAACCTGAACGCATTAGATGCAACCTATGTGTGTGTTTTTGTTGTTCTCTCTTCTTAATGAAGTTTCCATTTCTGATATAACAAAAGTAAAGTGCGTAATACTGTCGACTGTGTTTATATTATTATGCCTGTTGATAATCAGCTATGGAACAAATTTTTATTTTAAATTTTCGTTTAATTACTAGCCATTTTTGATGGTAGGCTGCATCTGGGACCAAAGGCGGTTCAAGTGGTTCCCCTGTGATTGATTGTCTAGGGAGAGCAGTGGCTTTGAATGCTGGTAGCAAGTCGTCGAGTGCGTCGGCATTCTTTTTACCATTAGAAAGAGTGCGTAGAGTTTTATTTATCGCTTGCTCGACCTTTTTGTCTTTCTTTTGGTTGGGAAAGCTACATTCAGTTTTGAGTACTGAGAACGAGTGCAATTAACTTGCAGGTTGTAAGAGCGTTGGAATTTCTACAGAAAGGCAGAGATTTTTCTTGTAATAAATGGGAGGCCGTTTCCATACCTCGTGGTACGCTTCAGGTTAGTTGTTCTCATTGTTCTTTAGAGATCATAAAAGAAACTTTTTCTGACGTTAAAAAAAAAATCTGACAAGTAGTATGGCATGTGCATCTCATGAGTTTTAATCTTGGTTTTTGTATTTAGACTTTTAGTTTTATGATGTGGCATTTTTATAACAGATGAATTGGCATTTTTTATAATATGTGTCATAGGTGACATTTCAACATAAAGGATTTGATGAGACACGCCGACTTGGTCTTCAAAGTGAAACTGAACAGGTCTCTCTCTCTTTTCATTGTCTTGTCTTAAAGTTTCTTTCATTAGTTTTGGTAATTGTCATTACAACTTTGGTTCCTTGATAACTTTTTCTCTTTGGTTTGCTTAGATGGTACGACAGGCCTCACCTTCCAGTGAAACTGGAATGCTTGTTGTTGATTCTGTTGTGAGTATTGTTCTCCGTAGAAGTCTCTATTTATACTAATGTAGTTTCTTTATTATTTTACATATTTCTACTACTTGTGATTGAGCACTTTGTTTCAGGTGCCTGGTGGTCCAGCTCATAACTGTTTGGAGCCTGGTGATGTTCTTGTCCGCATGAATGGGGAAGTATGTTATGCTCCTTGATCATGGAATTAGCCATTGTTTTCCATTTGTTTGGATAGCTTAAGGATATAGATCGCTTTTGTCGTTGGTATTATAGTTTTTTATATGTCTTTTTATTCTCTTATATGATCGTTCCTGTGAGAAATTTTCTTGTACATTCAGTTTCTCCAATGACTCGTCAATTGTATTCATTGTTGACGATTAATTGTAGACATTAAATGTCTGAATATAAGAATGCCTTTCTTTTTCTTTTTCTTTTCTTTTTCTTTAGTTATTTCTTCTGTGGTCTGATTTAAGCATATATTTAAGCATTGAACAAAATTGTAAACTTATTGTGATGATCTTGGTTGTCAAGTGTACATAGAATGATACGTGTACAAATATATTTACCGAGTCCTTACTAGGACTTTTATCCTATTCCAAGCTTGTATTCATTTCATTTCAACCCTTATAGGACCTGATAGTGCCAAGGATATGACTCCCCAAAATGTGGAAGCTATTTGATTTTAGGAGTTATTTAACCTTATGGTAGAAGCTATTGTTCTTTATCAATGAAATCATATGTGGAGTATTTTGAAGCGAATCATGTGATTTTCCTATTGCTGTGTCCAGTTGGGGATTCTCTCCTGGACTTCTTCTATGGTTCCGTGTCCAGTTAAAATGTATTGGACTAGTATGTCTTCGTAAAAATTCCTACTTTTATGCTGCCTTATACCGTATTTAAGGATTTGTTGTACTTTGAACGTGTTGTTGACATCTTACTTTGGATGTTATATTTGACCTCTTGGAATCCTAATGCAGGTAATTACCCAATTCCTGAAAATGGAGAGTTTACTTGATGACAGTGTAAACCAAAAGGTTGAATTACAAGTTGAACGGGGTGGTACATTGCTGACTGTAAATTTAACGGTGAGAGTTTCTCTTGCTTATTATTTTTTACTTTAATCTTAATTTTATATTTTGGGCTTCCATTCAACTTCTTGCTTTGTGATTTTTCACTCTTTGGAAAGAGTATGCTGACATGCAGTTTAAGGGATGGCCACCAGTTTCTTCACTCTGACTTGTTAAAGCAGGGCCACCTTTCCCTTCTTTAGAAAGTCTACATGTTTACTACAGTTTCGGGCATTGTTTTAGTGGGCTTTCTTTTTTTTTTTTTTCCTTGTCAAATAAGTGCATCACTGAATATTTTTTTTTTGTTTCTGCTTCAGGTGCAGGATCTACACTCAATAACCCCTGATTACTTCTTAGAAGTAAGTGGTGCGGTTATACACCCGCTTTCGTATCAACAGGTTGGTTGGATTTTGAAGTTTTCCTGATATTGAGAGAGAGAGAGAGAGGAAAAAAAAAAAAACTTTTTTTCCGCTTTCAGATATCATCCGAGTCCTTAATTTGCTAGTTGTAAAGTCAATAAGTAGGATGATTTAATTCTGCTTGTTTTGTTTTTGCACCCCGTGTTTTGTTTATGTAGTTGTTTTAAAGCCGCATGAAGATGACTAGAATTATTTAGGTCCTTCCTGCTTATATTTTATTTCTATGTTCTGCTTTAGTTATAGCCATGTTTTCATGGGTTTTATGTAATTCTTCAGGTGTTTGGTTGATATTGGTCTTCTGTTTCTTCTTTACTGCATTGAGTTATCTGGTATTGGTCCAGTCCTGATATTTTTTGCAATGTGGTCAAATGCATTGGTAGAAGAGTTCCTAAAGTTTTTCAATAATATGCCACTATTTGTAACAATTCATTTGAAAGAAATTAGGCTTTCCACCTTTCTTCTAATCATGAAAATTGAAATGGTGTTCATTTTTAGGAATTTTAACTGTTGTTTGGTCGAAGTTAAAACAAAATCGTGTAAAAGTTTAATTTGATTTTTTTTTTTTTTTTGAAAGTTGGAAGTTTTCTTCATTGACTCGTAGCATGGTTGGTGTTCGCTGTGGGCCCTGTTAGGACAGTTTTCTATTGGTTGATAGTTATGTTCTCAATTATGATGTGAAAGTATTCATGCATTTTCTTTTTTCCTTATGCAGGCTAGAAATTTCCGTTTCCATTGTGGCCTTGTATACGTTACAGAACCGGGGTACGTTATATTTGCATTCTGCGCTGAATAATATTACAATTATTTGAAAAAAAAAAAAACCCTTTCATTGATAATATAATCAATTACAAGACAGCCTAGTGGCTTTATTTGGCCGACTTCTTTCAATAATTTAGAGCAAGATTTAATTTGATACTTTATCTTGATTAGTGAATTTCTATATGAAGCAGAACGTAATGATGTCTATTGTATTTTCTTTGTACAAACAAATGCTGTCTGGAGTTGATAAATTACCCTGAGCCTGCTTACTTATTTTGTAAACATGAGCCGGAGAGAGAGAGAAGGGGGGGGGGGGGGGGTGGGGGGGGAGGTAGCAGCCAAAGAGGAATGTTGAGAAATCTGTTTAAGTTTGAAGTGAACTTCAGAAAATGTGCTGTGGATGGACTACAAGCACCGACTTCCTTGCTCCTGCTGATGTTTTACTTTTCTTTTGGTAATAGAATGTAAAATAACTTTAGATTTGGGTAACCATAGTATAAGGACTATATCAAAATTGAGGTAGTACCTTTGATCTGCTGGGTCAAGGAAGTTCAGGAATGATGCAATTAACCATATAAAGATTGATGCATTCAGACTGAGATGACTCGGTCTTTTACTATTAGACCTTTGGTCTAGCTGTGGAGCCCTCTCAAGCACCATTACAATGGCCTATAAGTTCTCTTTAATAGTTTACATGTATCAACTCAAGTTTATAAAGAGATCTTTCGACTCTTCCGTGGATACTTCTTTTTTTTGGGGTAAGAAAAAAAAAAAAAAACATAATAATGACGAAAATAAATAAATACTTGTAAACGAGGACAATTCTGCTGATACTTCTATCCACCTAAACTTCACCTGTGCCAACTGCAAAGTTCTAATGCCAATATTTTTACCAAGTGCAACTTGGCAAACTATATCTTTGGGGATTTTATTTGCAGAATGTCCACAGACTAATAATTTTATAGATTGAAATTGGAAAATGACATGTAGAATGGGCTTTTTTTTTTTTTTTTAATCCTCCCTCTACGTTTTAAATGCTCTAAGCTCTCTTGGTGAACTTCAGCTTTTATTTTAAACTGTTGCAGATACATGCTCTTTAGAGCCGGAGTCCCGCGGCATGCCGTCATTAAGAAATTTGCCGCTAAGGAAATATCACGACTAGAGGAGCTAATCTCAGTTCTATCCAAGCTATCTAGGGGTGCTCGGGTGCCATTGGAGTATGTCAGCTATACGGATCGTCACCGTAGGAAGGTCTGTAATAGTAATTTTGTTGGATCTTTTAATCTTCCATTCATAATTAGCACTAGGGAAGTGGGAATTGTTTTACATAACACAATATTGGTGTGTTTGAATTTTGGATTATCTACTGAAAAAATTGTGTTAAAGCTGCTGTAGACTTGGTTCTTTCCGAACAAAACTGTTTTTCCCAATACATATTACATCTTTGTGTCCTCTGCCCACGTATGGCAAATTGATCATCTGTTTACTCTTCTGATGGATGCAGTCAGTCCTTGTGACAGTTGATCGACATGAATGGTATGCTCCTCCACTGATCTATACTCGTGATGATAGTACTGGCCTGTGGAGTTCTAAGCCTGCTTTTGAACCCATCTCTATTCTATCATCATCTGCCATCAAGGACCTAGGAGTTCTACCAGGTGAAGCAGTAGAACTGAGCAGCAAGGCGACTTGTATGGGACACACGCATTGCGATAGCCTGGAATTGACTGATGGCCATGGTGTTACTAGCATGGAAACAAGTTGTGAAAATGTCTCAGATGAAGCACATTCTCGGGATGAAGTTGATGTTGAAGTGAAGAAGCGACGTGTAAAAGATGATTTGTCTACTGATGGAAACCTTGTTTCTGACTATACCTTGCACGGAACAACAGAAGCTAAATTGGATGATTCAGTTACTTTAGAAAATGCTGTAACGATGGACTACCAAAGTGCCCCTGCTGTGGCAGCTAATGCTTCATTGGCCGAACGAATGATAGAGCCCACTTTGGTAATGTTTGAGGTAATCTCGTAGACACTTCCTTCTATGTTTTTTGGTGTTTGATCTTTATCTAACTTCAGCATAATTTTTCTTCTTGAAGAATTGATTTACTATTTCTGCATCAAGTTTATTGGTTAATTGATTATATCTTGTATTGTTCTTTAACATAGTGGTTTTTGGTCCTTGAACTATAGGCTAATTCCAATTTAGTCTCTGAAATTTAAACATCCTAGAACTAATCCTCAAACTATCAATTTGTTCCATAATAGTCCTTCGGTCAAAAACACTGTTAAAAAATGGACTACAGTTACCACGTGATCAAAAGTGCTTTTAATCAGGGTTAATTTTGTCAATTTCATGTCCAAAACCTTTTGTTAAATTTGGATTTCAATTTTGGAAGCTGTAATTTCTCAAAACGCATGCCGTCTTGGACACGTGATCTTCACCATATTGATAGTGTTTTGAACGGGAGGACTATTTTCTGAATAATTATATTTCGAAGACTGATTGTGGGATGCTTAAAAACTCAGGGACTAAAATCAGATTGGACTTGTAGTTCAGGGACCAAACTGAATTAATCCTTAACATATATTTCATATAAGAACCAGTCTGGTTAATCTTAACCGTGTGATCTTGTAAATTTGCAGGTTTACGTTCCACCTTCATGTATGCTCGACGGTGTCCATTCACAACATTTTTTTGGGACTGGTGTAGTAATCTACCATTCGGAAAACATGGGATTGGTTGCAGTGGACAAGAATACAGTTGCAATATCTGCATCTGATGTGATGTTGTCATTTGCGGCTTTTCCTATTGAAATTCCGGGAGAGGTAAATCTTTTAATATTGACACAAGAGCCATGACTTCCTATTTCCTGTTGTGCCCCCTCCTATACCTTTTTTGTCTTTCTTAATTGATAATTACTACAAGTTTGGTTTCTTTACCAGAAAAAGAACTAACTCAGCGTGGTTTTATATTTCCTTTCCCTGGCTAAAAGTTGCCTATTATAATTGTAGGTAGTTTTTCTCCATCCAGTTCATAACTATGCGCTTATTTCGTATGACCCCTCTGCTCTTGGACCTGTTGGTGCCTCAGCTGTCCGTGCTGCTGAATTACTTCCTGGTTTGTTTTTTCTCTTCGAAGTACTTCATTTTCTTTAACGGATGACTAGTTTGTGAGATTTATTGTTCCCTATTGGCTCCACATTTTTTTTAGTAGTAGTAGTATGTTCCTTCATCCACATTGTGTCTAAATGCATTGGTTAGTTTGCAAATAAAATCTGCTCGCTAGAAACACTAGTTTTTATCTTTTATTCTCTCTCTCTCTCTCTCTCTCTCTCCCTGCTGTTTTAAATGTGCCTAAATTTTCCCTCAGAAGCTGATCTCAATGGCCTGCTGACAGATCACCTTGTAAATAACGTTAAATTAGTATCAAGTGCTAGGTAGCATTCCAGGGGGAAACCAAAGGTGTCCTTGTACCTGAAAGAAATTGTTTTGCATTTTAAATATTTGGCGTGCACATAGATTCATGTGTAGGAGCTATATATATATATATATATATATATATATTTCTAATCTTCATATGAAGTGTCTTTCAGCTTTTGCTTTCTACTTATTCTATGTTTGTTGTGCGGTATAAATGACCTCTTGAAGAGTGAAATAGTTTCCTATCAATTGTAATGGTTTTACGTTTTGTTTAGTTATTTACTTTTTGGTTGAACTGTGAGACAGAGCCTGCATTGCGCCGTGGAGACTCGGTATATCTTGTGGGTTTGAGTAGGAGCCTGCAAGCAACATCCAGGAAATCCATTGTGACAAATCCATGTGCCGCATTAAATATAGGCTCAGCTGATTGTCCACGATATAGAGCAACCAATATGGAAGTCATTGAACTTGATACTGGTAATTGGAGTTTCATATAGTCTAAACATTTGGAATGAAATGCCACCGTTTATTTGACACACCTTGGTTTATCTTGTTCCACTTTCAGATTTTGGTAGTTCATTTTCGGGTGTTCTAACTGATGAGAATGGAAAGGTCCAGGCTTTATGGGGGAGCTTTTCAACTCAGGTCTCCTCTTTTTAACTTTAATCATGTCATCTTTTCATCATAAAAAGAAGGGTGCCAAATCATGAATTATGTGTATCGGTCTTTCCCATGAAAATTTGTATATTATCATAAGATAGGTTTATATGTGGCTTTTTCGTTTAAGAGCTGAGATTTGTTTATGTACTTATATTTTATCTACGAATAATTCCTCTAAAGATGATAATGTTAATTATGTAAAAAATAGAACATTCACAACACTTATGTTTCATTCTAGATTTTTCTCCTTTTTTTTTTTTTTTTTTTGCTGCTGTGGGTGATTGGGTTAAATTTCCTTTGTCCGAAAGAATCACTTTCAGATAAGTCCTTCTTCCTCAAATTTGTTGGTACTGCTGTTTTTCTTTCTAAATACAGAATCTAGATTCTCTCATTTAAGAGTCGAGACTTTGAGACAGACCCATTTCTCAGTCATTGCAGGGGATTCCCTCCCACCCACCACCCCCGTCCTCTCTTTTCTGCCATGATGCCAAATGCCATTGTGTTTTTCTCTTGCTAATTTGGTAGGATCTACCACATTAGTGTACTTTCAACAGTATTCTCTTTGGGTCTGCACCTACTCTTCCTTTTGGAATTCCCAATTTCCACGCAGCACGTAAAATAACGTGTCTGATTCTCCATTCTTTACTGATGCAGAAAAGAAAACGCCCAAGGAAAAATATGGTGAGTTCACAACCCCAAGGTGTCACTTTTACACCTGTCACACCCAAGCTGTGCAGATTCTTCTCTCCTTTTAGTGGGAGATTTCCGTCTTTCATGCTCTCTGTTTTGGTTTTTTCTGTTGTTTCTTCTCTCTCTCTCTTTTTGGGGCGTGGTGGGGTTTCTGAATATTTTTTTGCTGAATTTCTTCGGCTGGATGTTACTTGTTCTGCTATTTCTTGGAATCAGCAATTAGTTTTCTGCATGTCACACCACACCAGATTGCAAAACACACCTATTTTCATATTTCAGTTGACACCTGTCTTGATCACCATCCATTATGATTTGAATGTGCAATTAGTTTTGGGAAAAAAATAACAATCTTGGGTGATGCATTATTAATTTGTTCCCATGATCATACTCACATTTGCAGCTGAAATTTGGTTGCAACACTTCTGAAGATCATCAGTTTGTCCGCGGCATCCCAGTTTATACCATCAGTCAAGTTCTTGACCAAATTGTATCCGGTGCAAATGGGCCTCCTCTTCTCATAAATGGTGTCAAAAGGCCAATGCCGCTTGTAAGAATTTTAGAGGTTGAACTGTATCCTACATTGCTTTCAAAGGCAAGGAGTTTTGGATTGAGCGATGATTGGGTTCAGGTTTGCTCCCATCGCCTTATTTCTTTCTTTCTACATCTTTCATACGTTTGAAATTCACTCTAATATTTCACTTTAAAAGATCTCTAGGGACTATCTAGACTTTTTATTCTGCTTGGTTAGAATGACCTGAACTACTACCGCCGAGACTGCACACTATTCCAATTGTTATGGCACAATCCTTGAGACCATCTTAAAACCTTTCAACAAAATATAATATTTTAGAGCCTCTCCCCAAGATTCTCTCTCTCTAGAATTTGTCAAATTATGTTGGCTGTTGGGAATAGTTTGCTTAAGTTATTTTATTGTTGTTGTTTTATTATTATTACGTAACAAGAACACTTCCTTTCCTTGATAATGCTAGCCTTTAGGTGTTATAGATTTCATATAGTGCTCTTATGAACTTAATTTCCACTTGATAGATTAGTTGTTCGCTTGTCTCTCATATTTTCTGTAGTAAATCTTGGTTAGCGAGGCTGTGTTGATAGATAGTAACCCAAATAGGTCTTGATATTTCATTTCGTTTGAGTATTTTATTGAGCAAAATATACTCAAGAGTAATTGTATGATAGCTGTAAAGTCAATTGACAAGTAATGCTCACTATTAAGTTTTACTTCACTTTTGTAATTTAAACTTGGTAAACTCATTTCATAGGCTCTAGTCAAGAAAGATCCAATCCGGCGACAAGTTTTGCGTGTGAAAGGATGTTTGGCTGGATCAGAAGCTGAAAACCTATTAGAACAAGGAGACATGGTGTTGGCAATCAATAAAGAGCCAGTTACATGCTTCCGGGACATTGAAAAGGCTTGTCATGCATTGGACATATCTGAAAACAATGAGGGAAGACTAAACATGACCATTTTCAGACAGGTGAAGAAATATGGATTTGAACTTTCTAAGTTGTTTTGGTTGTTTATGAGTTTACTTTTTGGGAGAACAAGCTGGGTCTTTTGGAGGACATACCGCATAATTCCATAAATAATCTATTATGTGGAACAATACAGGGCATTGATACTTTTTCACATTACAGGGCACTGAAACTTTTTTTTTTTTTTGGCTACTACAAGTTGTAGCAATCTATTTCTCATACCTTGATCTGCATGATCTCTCAGGGACGTGAAATCGATCTTCTTGTGGGAACAGATGTTAGGAATGGAAGTGGCACCACCCGAGCAATAAACTGGTGTGGGTGTGTTGTTCAGGATCCTCATCCAGCAGTGCGTGCACTTGGATTTCTTCCAGAGGAAGGTCATGGTGTGTATGTTGCAAGGTACGACTTTTTGTCTTCAGTCATGAACAGTCTAGAGACAATGGATAAAGCTTCCCATTTAGACGTTGGCTTATTATCAAGTTTTATTGGAATGAAATAATATCACTTTTGTTTGGATTGTGTACCTTAAGACTTGTTAATTTCTGTTGGTACTGGGTCTAGCTTGTTTGTACTGGGTATGCCTGACCCATAGCTTTTTTGCCTGCCTTACTCTGTAAAGATCTTGTTTGTCAATTCATATTACATCTTTTTGCATTTTTTCTGTTCTTTTCACTTTATTTAAAGTGTGGATATTTTGTAAGTTACCCTATGAAGTTCAATTTATTTAATGTGGTGATGACGAAGTAAAGAAATTACCAGGTGGTGTCATGGTAGTCCAGTGCATAGATATGGTCTATACGCTCTTCAATGGATTGTCGAAGTTAATGGGAAGCCAACTCCAAATTTGGATGCGTTTGTGAATGTGACAAAGGTACACGCTACTTCTCCTGTATTTTTTGTGTCCATGTAGGAGTCTGACAAACTTTTTTCCCGAAGATTTGGTGATCCTGTATGTTTTCTATTTAAAAAATGCATTCACACATGGGCAATTGCATATTTATTTGTTTTTGGAACATATAAAGCGAGATGTGACTTGTGAGCTGGCATTAATACCATAATTTAGTTCGATATGAGGAAACTGCAATGAAAAACAACTAAATAGCCGTCAAGTTCTTGTGAGACTCCAGTTTTCTACTTCCTGTAAAGTTAAAAACTCGTGTATAAGAACAAGTAGAATTATGATTTGGGAAAGTCCAACCCCATGTAAAAACCCCTTCCCTAAACGAGAAGTGTTTGCAAAGATGGGTGGAGATTTAGTCATTCTCATACCTGTCCGCCTTAAGGAGCCTAAACCAGCCTCTTCAGCCAACCTAATGTAGTTTAAATAATAATGACCAGAGACAACGTTTAAGACAAATTTGCTGGAAATAAATTGAAATACCAGACAGATCGGTTTTGCATCAAAACTTTGGGCCATTTCGATTCCACGAGTTTGGAGGATAGGCTGCTCCCAATGACCTCGTGTTATTCCAGGAATCCAGTCCCAGAATCCAAGTATTAGTCACAACGCATGTCGTGTTTTTGTCTTTAATGGAATTTGGCTAACCCTTAAAAAAAAAAAAAAAAAAAAAGAATTTGGCTTTATTGTTGCATGTTTCTTATTTATCCACCTTAGTACATTCATCATGGATCCAGAAATGCTAATATTTTCTTGTCATGATCTTCAAATTGAATCAGGGATTAGAACATGGAGAGTTCGTCCGCATTAGGACAGTGCACCTCAACGGAAAGCCTAGAGTACTAAGTCTGAAGCAGGACTTGCATTACTGGCCTACGTGGGAGTTGAGATTTGACGCAGAGACTGCAACCTGGCGTCGAACAACGATCAAGGCCTTAGAAGCTAAAAGTTAAAAGGGCAGAATTTGTTTTGGAAGCGGCATTATATACGAACTCATAAAGTACCCTTGTTAGTGCTATTATATTCATTTCTATCTTGCAGGTTCGGGGTAATGAAATGGTGTATACAGGACGAAAATTTACCTGGGTATGAAAATTGACTCAAGTAAAATTTTTTGGTATTTGGAAAATCAGATGCTGCATGTTGACATTCCCAGCGGTTAGCAAGCGGCTATCTTCGTATCAAATCGGATTACCGCCCGAGGGCTCGTTATATTGTGGAAGAATATCTATAGATGCCAAATTTTAGATGTAAAATACCTGCAGCCTTTTTCGCTAAGATCAGAACATAGTTCAAAATTTCAAATAAAGCTCCTCTTCATTGTACCCTCTGAAGTTTCTATGCCTTCACTGCAAGTGGCGGTTGTACCTGTACTTTTATTTATTACCATGAGAGCCTTTTTATTTGGCCCCTGGAATCCTCTGACAATGCTGTTTTGATTGAAAGTTGTGCTCATGGTATATTTATGGCCACTTTGGATGAGGTATTGAAATAACTATTATTATAATCAAATGTAAATATGCGCAATCAAAAACTATGTGAATGAAACTATTTGAATGTTTTATTATTTCATAACAATTTAATTTAAATTTAAATTTAAGGGCCCATTTAGAGTTAGATGTCGATTTTAAAATTCCTAACTCTACAACAATTCCTCTCTTTCATTTCTAAAAAATTTAAATTTTTAAAAGTTCATAATTTTTTTCACATTTCAGATCGAAATGAGATAATATTTGTGTCAATATGTTCGGAATGAGGAGACGAACAAGACTATTTATTTTACACGTATTTTTTTCGATCACATTTCAAATTTTTGAACTATTTTTATATCATAAAATTTTTTCAAAAGCTCTCTCTAAACACGCATTTCTAAGTCAACATTCAAAACACCATTTTCAGATGTCCTTTTAAATGAGTTTATTTTTTTTTTAATTTAGAAATCCGTACTAATTTTTCTCTCACTTTATATATTCAAATGTTAAGTTTACCAAAAATTATCCAGACACATTTTATATGAATATACAATTTGAGTAGTACATTTGAATTCACATATCTACAAGGATCATTAATAAGAAATGGGAAAATAAGTGGAATTGCAATTATAACCAAGATTTTACCAATATGGCTACTCCTACACCAATAATTGTGGCAGTAGGATAGTTTGGTACGGAATATTAAACAAGAGAAGAGGGGGGGGGGGGGGGGGGGGGGGGGGGGGGGTCTCCAATCAGTGATGCACTGAGCAACAAGTATGTTGGGCAGAGCTTCATTTAAAGTCTCCTTCTTGTGGTAGCAAGCAAAGCACTGATTCTTCACTGACAGCTAGAAAGTGCAAAAATGTTGTTGACATATAAATGTTGCACACACACACACACACACACAAATCCACTGGCATTTACATATGGGACACGCTGCAGATTCTGGAAGAAAATTATTGGTCAGTGGTCTAATATTCAGAGGAAGAATATCGTTAGAAAACAGGTAAATTTATAAACAAATGCGAAAGAAAAGAAAATATAATTTCTTAAATTTGCAAGCACAACGAATGAGTTAATTTATTATAGTGACGAGCATTTTATGTGATTTAAAGATGCATGAGTTAAAGAAAAATTCCCAAGTATATTTTTTCCCAAAGAATAACAACGAAAAATTGAAATTATAGGTCATTTTTAAAAATATTTACAGTAAATAGCACGTCTTGAAATATTTTAGATAAATAATATATTAATGATAAATAATTTGTTTACGAAAATATTTATAATGTAATTTTGTTGTAAACATGTTTTGTAAGTAAATTATTTATTATAAATATGCTATTCACCTAAAATCTTTTAAAACATATTATTTATCATAAATATAAAATTTTAAGAAATTACATTTGACTCTTTCTCCCTAAAAAAAGATTGCTTGGAATGGCTAATCCCTTATAAGATAGTAAGGAGGGAAAATAAAAGGATGAGTGATGTACAAGAGGCCTCTTTATTTTAAGTCGGTATACCCACCTCGTGGTAGCACACATTAATAAAGGTAGAAACTAGGGACATTAGTGGCTACAAAAAAAAAAAAAAAAAAAAAAAAGGGTAAAGAACAAGCTAGCGTATGATGGCAGCAAAAGTATCATCTAATCAATGGATAGAAAATTTCAAAGGTAAAGTTTTATTTTTTCACTTAAAGTTAGTTTCACGGACAATTTTGAAAGGACAATTAAACTTGAAAGGACAATTTTGCGCCAGTTCCAAGCTAAATAATTGTCACTACTTAATTTTATGCCATTTTGTAGTATAATTAGGAACTTATTGAAGTATTTAGCAAAAAATAAATAGGTACTTATTAAAGTTTTAGGGTTCAACCAAAAAAAATTCAACTATCTGACATATTCAAGGTTGATGACATCGATTCTCTTGCTTTACTTATTTATTTATAATAAATTTAAAATGATTCAAATTCTAAATCTTATAATGAAGTTAAAGTATAAAATAACCGTTAAAACATACTTGCAATGGCATGTGATTTGCGTGGCGAGCGTGAACATGTAAAAAGATATTATTAGGATGCTGGTTAAAGTACTCAAACCAACCAAATCGGTGACGAGCTTGGACGCTTTAAGTGTAAAAAGACAAAAGACAGTTTTTGTCGCCTTGAGTTGGATGTAGACTTCATGCAACTTAATAATTACAACCAATCCTAAGCTGCCCAGTTCATGCATCATGAATTGGTCTTCCTCAACATATCACTCCAAATAAAGTTGATTGAATCAGGACTCCAAATCCTGCCGACCGCAATGGCTGATGATTGAAACCCTATCACAATTGATTTAGCCTTCCTTGATCGAACAACCCAAAATTCAGTCATTGCGATCTTTCATATTGGTGAAGACTCTCTAGTTTATGGCCACTTCTCTATGGTACCGGTTGTTGCTCGAAGACATTGAACCAAAATTTGTTTGTTTGCATCAAGTTTTTAGGGGCTCGTCCAAGACTATTACTCGAACTATATATTATTCAACAGAAAATAAGAGCTTTGTTTCAGCTCATTAGGATAGAGGTAGGCAGCCTGATAGCAATTTTGGTGTATTACGCGTGTGAAATGGGATCCATCCTATCACGTACAATCATTATTTACAAATTATTAAAAATTATATAAATTTCAGTATCGGTCTTAGACCTACAACTTATTGTAAAAGTTAGTGTCTTATAGGACATTCATAATTTATGCAACAATGACTTTGTAAACATGCAACATTATAGTTTGAGATAAATGAATTTTTAAGGTAACTTTTTTCCAGTCATTGTTATAAAATAAATGTCTAATTATTATTACATCTCATATTTTTACATGTTAAACGCTTAATATCAGTTTAGCATATGCTATTACAAATATGGTACTTAATGAAGTGCTGAACGCCTGAACCTTTTTTTTTTTTTTTTAAAAGTATAAAACTGAACTTGAATAGGGTAACAATTGGACCACAGTTTTCAGAGTAAAGTAATTTATACTTCTCTACACCGCTGCGCTAGCAGTGCCTGCAAAGAGATACACACACACACACACTCATAATCTCACATAAGATTTATTCAATAACCCCTTCACTATGATTTCACAGTTGCAACAATAAACGAAAACGTAAGTACTGACTCCAGCTCCAGCAACAAAGTACAAAGAATATAATTAGCCAGATATATCAGAGCTAAATCTACAGCACCGAAATATATCCAACAAGCCATGTCGCATATAACCATATATATATATATATATATATAGTAAACATACATACACATTTATATAGATATAGTAGCTAACCAAGAACCCATAGCATAAGAACGAGAAACCCAGCAAAGAAAAGAAAATTGAATAGCACCATGTTTCTTGAAGAACCGGAGTAAAAGTAATGCCAGTTATTACTTGGAAAGATGTTGGCTTGGTAGGGTTGTTCCGGTAAACTCGTGACGTAGACAAACCTCGGAGGAGGCGGCGGCATCACCACGGGGGTGCAATACGGTGTATTTGGAGGCGGTGGGGGTGGGGGTGGCGGTGGCGGTGGCGGTAGCTGTTGACCGCAGGGGTTCACGCAAGGGCATGTTCCACACTTTATTCCTGTATTGTACTCATCAGCCTCTTTAGCATCATGAGAAACTACTAGTTTTTGCTCAGCCTTTTCAGCGTCAGAAATTGTACTAGTAGTGGTAGAATTTTCAGAAGACGAAACTGCAATGAAGAAAGTAAGAAGAAAAATAAGGAATAGTACTGTATTGGGGATCCGGCTTTGAGGCAACGACATTGATTTTTCTGCTTTTCCTAATGAATAATTGGGGGTTTTGTTTTCTATGAGTTTGAGAATGACAAGGGAAGCCCGTTTAGAGAGAGAGAGAGGAAATAATGGAAGTTTAAAGACTATTTGAAGCAATATGTGAGGTTTGGAGTAACATTGTGTGCATGGAATTAGAGTACAAAGTGAGAATCTACTCGGATTAGCTTAACGGATGATAAGGGGTTCAGAGTTTTAGATATCAATTTAAAATCTGTTTGATATTTTTATTTCAAATTAATAAATAGATGTCTATAAGTCTCAGAAAAATAATATAAATATACATATATATGTGTATACATACATACATACATACATATATAGATGTGGGGGAGGTTAGACATGGGGTTAGGTAAAATTAGTTAATTCGGGGAAGGCATAGATGAAAGCGAGTAGGCTAGAAGTATAATAGCATGCGATATGGGCCTCTTTATATCGAAAGGCTTACTATTACAAAATGGCTTTGATAGGGAATTGCATGTGACTGTTGTTATTGTGGGGGGACCTCATGTTCTTTCCTATGACCATTTCTTGTTCGTCTCAATATTTTTTTTTTTTGAGGGGTTTCAAGTGTCATGCATATTCAACCCTTCAAGTACGTTTTACACCCTCACCATTTTCATTTTTTTCTGTCTTTAACCATTAAATTTGACTCTTTAAGTGCGGGTCAAGAAATTTAATTTGAACCAAGAAATATTATATATATAATATATATTCTCTCTCTCTGTATATATACACCAAATTATCATATTCATAAGAACCTTTTTCTTTTGGAGCATGATCATGTCACAGCTTTCCCTGTACGCGCATGGTAGATTAGTGGTAAACCGAATATATATTTGTTCTCTCCAAGTGGTTGTTGCGCTTTTTCCTTATCTTTTGATCTTGTATACCTTTTGTTATGTTATTCGAGTTTGTGAGAATATTCGTGCTATAGCTTTTTTTTAACAGAAAAAAAAAAAAGATTAATTGTATATGTAGCCTTGCTTATGTACTTTCTGCTTATATATATATATATCTATATAATAATAATAATATTATTATTATTAATTTCTAGCTGGTCTCTTTCATCATCAATAGGCTAACTCCTCTAATTTTTGTCATCAAAAGGGGATAGAGAAAGATGATAGGAGAAACATCTATTGTAACCTGTTTATGTCAAGATTTTGAAGTTTAGAACAATTAAGTGCTTTAAAGTGCATTAAACAAAAATGATAGAACATCAAACATCGAATCACTTCACCTTCTAATCAAAGACTACAACGTAAGACGGACTCGCATTCTCTGTCCCTTTTTTCTACCTGCTTAACATTCCATGTTTTCTTCATTTAAGTTACAAAACACAAACCAATTACTTCTTTTTTGTCTCTCCCATTCTCCCATTCTAGTGCTCTTGCGTTTTTAAATGACGTGTTTAATATTGGTTAGAGGAGACAGGAAAAGGGGACGGAAGATTCATATCCGATGTAGACATTGCCGTTTGATTTAAATGAAAAAAAAATACTAATTAGAAAGGTGTAATATTTTTAGATCTCATAATTATCTTATTTATCTTCTTTTTTTTTTTTTTTTTTTTTTTACTTTTGAGATTTAAACTCTATTTTTCTTATAATAAAATCTGTTATACAATTACTATTATATTATACCTGTAATCACAAACTTATCATTCTCTTTTAGTCCTAAAGTCGGCTACCTCAAGGTAATATATTTTATACGATCGCTTTTGTGTCGCTCCACTAAGAGAATGCCACCTTGCCCCTTTTGCATAAAGTTTACTGCTGGCATTATTCTTCCACTTTGGGTTTCCAATAATTGTACCAAATCATCACACAATCTTTTATTAATTTTTCGCTTAAATAAATGCTTAAAGAGCGGCCGAAACTAAAAGGTTAATTAAACACTTAATGGCAAGTGAATAATTAACTCAAGTTTAAACGGTTCATCTATATATATATATATATATATATATATAATCAGTGCTTTTGGAATGGATCCTTTATAAGATTCTAGCCTTGTGTTCACATATTATATCACCCTTCTCAGACACCAAAGAAACCGACTAGTGAGGGAATCATATGCCCTCGAAAAGATTGAAAATATTGCATATATATATACACACATACATACCCAGATTTACTTTATCTCGAACTTTCCCAGTTCCGTCTGATCATTATTCTAATTCAGTGAAAGCCTTACATTTGTTGTTTTATTTTATTTTATTTATTGTTGTTATATTTTATTTACATTGAAAATGTCAATATTCAAAATGATTTCTGAAAAAGAGCACCAATTCAGTGAAAGACTTACATGTGTCTACTCCTTTTTTATAATGCAACCACCTGTACACAAAAATGACACGTAGCACCGTACTCATCATCCCCGTCCAATCTATAAACTCAGCACCTGTTATCACCCACTTTGAGTACAGCAACAACAACAAAAGCAGTAAAACTCTGATCAAAATCTACAACAGAACTTGTATTAGTACTTGAAATTACTTGAAAGAAAGAAAGAAAGAAAGTAGGAGGTAGCTTAGCTAAGGGAAAAAATGGCAAGGGGGATACCGATGTGCGTGCAGTGCGGGACGGCGAGCAACCCGTGCAGGTGCAAGGTGGTGGGTCCCACGCTGGGGTTCTTGGCGTTCGCCGTCGCCGCCGTCGTGGAGTGGCCGGTGGGAGCCCTCGTCTACTGCTTCAAGCACATGAAGGGCCGCCGTATCATGGCTCATCCCGCCACCGTCGTCTACCCGACTGTCAGCAATGCCATTCCCATCTGAATCTCATGTTTGGCACTGTTCTGACCAACCTTACTAAAAATGGCCTTTTTTTTTTTTTAAAATGTATTTTGTGTGTTTGTTAGTACGCCTATATAATAAAATAACAAAGGGTTTCTGATCATTTTCTGTTTTTATTTATATGTTGGCGTTTTCATCAACAATTAGCTATATTAACAAGAAAAGGGAACTACTGATGAAAGATCAGTCCTAACAAAAGGAACTAATATGAAACGGGGAATATATATATATATATATATATGAAACATCCGAAACAAAATCAACAAGAAAAGGCAGAATTGGCAAGAAAAGTGAGTAACGCCTTCCCTAGCTAACCACAACATGCAAAATTCCAAACGCTTGATGGAAAAAAGCACCGTGGCAAAGAGGATCAAAAAACTAGTGATCCATTCAGGAAAGAGTAGCTAAGAAACAAATCTTGAAATTGGTATCGCGAACATGAAACAAGAGGGACATGGTCAGCCGTTGGATGGCGACGGAGGGAAGGCCGTCGAAGGCCAAACATATGTAGACAATTGTAAGCTAGGAAACACTATAGCTAGCAACACCATGATTGTGACTCTCCAAAATTCTAACACACACCTTGTAAGTGTCCTTGTAACAACACCTTTGTTGATCTTGGGTTTATTTTAGATTTAATCCTCGAAAAATATATGCGTTGTCCCAAGTTGCCCCATGTAATTCAAAATGGAATAAACACATCTCTGAACTTATTATTAGTTATAACTTCGAGACTTTGTTCATTGAAATGCTTTTTTTTTTTTTTTTTTTTGACGATTTTTATCATGTGTTGGTCATTAGTAGGTAAAACATTTTTCTAACGGTTTTAATCACGTGTGGGTCTCTTCACGGCACACATTTTTAAAATCATTAGAAAAAACATACCTTTCAAATGAAAAGAGTATCAAGTACTAGTAATTTCTAAAAAGATTAAGGGCCTTTTCTATTTAAGAGGATAAAGTGAAACAACTTATATTCTTTAGCGTCTAAATTAAAAGTAACCCGTTAATCAATTTTTGAGCTATCCATTTGTAATTAGACATAAATCCAAAACTGTAAGAATCCTGCCACAAGTCCAAAGGTGTGGTTTTTTTTTTTTTGTTTTTTTGTTTTGGGGACATTCTTGAGAATCTCTCGTCTAATTTTCTCCTCTAACCGCACACGAGTTCCACCTAATAAAATTATTATTAGACTCTCGTTCAACTAAAATATTTGGCAATAAAATATGTCTGTAAGGATGAACAAGGGGACCCTTGCTTGCACTTTTTTAAATATATTCCAAATAATTGCTTCTAGTTATCGTGCGATTTTGCTTAGAAGCCTCTCCAAATTTCTTTCTTCGTATTCAAAGCAAGCAAAGTGACGCCCCATATACATCTCACTGTAGACCTTTGAACGACCAAAAGGTCGTCCCAAATACTATATTCTCCCACAATCAAATGTACAGTCAATATTGGTCAATGTAACTGGTTTAAAAAAAAAAAAAGTGTAACCCACTAGGTAATTTATAGCCATTAGCCAGTCGTAGCTCGCCAAGTGAGCACCTTTTTTTATTTAGATGGTTTTAAACCAAAAACGCTAAAAGCACATCGCTAACTTTGTTTGTCAAATAATAGGAAATTATTACATAATGACTATAAAAGGGATCTACGTAATTTTATAGCAATTGTCTAATTTCTTTAATATTTAAATATTAGATATTTATTCATGTACTTGGTGGGACAAGAACATTAGCCGTTCATAGGGGTTTAAAGATTTTAACTTTTTAGTACTTGTAAAAAAAAAAAATAAGAATAATAGAAAAATCTGCCTTTTTCAAATATAAATCAAGAAAAGCTTAAATCTCCATGTGTTCTTTAACTTTTTGGTGTCTTTCTTCTTCTCTGTTTCTTCCTCATAGCCTGTTTAGAAGACAATTTTTACAGCCATGGCTAGGCCAATATTTCTTAGCTTTATTCCCATGCAAAGTCTTCAATTTTCATGGAAACCCAATTCGTTTCTCTACACACTAATTGCAACTATGTCCATATTGTCTCTTGTAACCTTTTTCTGTTCTTTTTATAAGACCAAGAAATCACATAGGAAAATCAAGGAAGAGATTATCATAACAAACGGCGGTTCGAGAATGAATGGTGCTAGTATCAGCACCAGAGCTCTTTTAATGGTGAAGATGATGTCTTGGAGGAAGTTGCAGGCTGATGGAGAAGATCCTGCTGATCATGATGATCAAACCAGTAGTGAGGAAGAAGTTTGGAGGAAGACGATCATTAGAGGTGAACGGTGTCGTCCGCTAGATTTTTCGGGGAAAATTGTGTATGATTCTCAGGGAAACCTTCTAGAGGAATCTCCTGATCATTGAAATCTTATTTCTTTAGTAAGTTTCACATGTTTGAATCATGATTATTAACCTTTTTTGCGTGCCAAGGTCATTACCAATAAGGCTCGAGACGTTTGAGATTTTTTTTTTTTTTTTTTTTTTTTTTTTCATGTTTCATTGGGTTTGCATAAATGATCGTAAAAAAAAGAAAGGAAGTTTGTGCATATTTGATGTTGAGTGGATTTTAATTTGTAAAAAGCAAATATACTTTGCAAAAAGTTTTCATTGCAAATTTTGTCAAATACTGAACAGTTTTTTTTTTGTTACAAAAGTATCGGTGCCTTTTGTCATGTTTTTTTGGGAGCATCATTTGCTGCTATTTTTTTTTTCCATGCAAGGGGGATTATTTAGATTCAATTCATATGCCTTTTTATTTTTATCTCCTTTCACGTTCCTCAATTAATACCATGACATGTGAATTAAAATATCATTTCAATTTAAATTAAACTTCAATATGCTTTGTCAATTAAAAAATATATATGAATTTATTCACATATAATCATATTATTTAAAGGACAAAAAAAAAAAAAAAAAAAACATTTGAGCGAATGAGGGTGGTTTGGGAAAACAACCAGCTTTGATGGTACCTCATGTGTACTTAATATCGAATTAGTGATTGGTACATCATAACTAGAATAATACCAAATAATTTCCTGCTGCATTAGAAAATATACATACATATATATAAATATAAATATATATATACATATAATAACATCCAGGTACCTTCTCGTACTTCTCTAAGAATTTTTTTTTTTTTTTTAGTAAACATAAGAAAAAGAAATGTAAATAGAGTTTACACCGTGGTGTTATTTCTTAGATCATCTGACCCTTTCGATAGAATGCAATACAGGATGCAATTTTCCCTTGAAAATAAATGGAATTTTTAGGTTTTAAAGCGACTTTTTCAAGATTTAATCATTTACTATATGTACAGTTAATATTGGATTTTAATAAGTAAATCAATTGATGTGCCACGCCTTGCAGTTTCTCATATTCCAATCAAGCCGATAGATGTGCCACGCACTGCAATTTCCTAATGGGGGTACAATACAAAACGAGTAATCTCGCCCGTGATTTTTTTTTTTTGGGCGATATATAGACTTTACAGACACACATTTTATTTCTTAGAAAAAAAAAAAATTCAGATTTTAAACATGTGAGTTAAGATCTCGAATCTCTATTTTCCACCCACATGATACACAATTATACATTACAAGGAGAGCACTTCCTCAAATTTCTTAAAAAGCAAATGGCTCATGTATACTTAAATATTCCACAGTTTTATAATTAAAAAAAAAAAAAAAAAACTAATGATGTTCTGATCATGTCGCTACTGGAAATGTGTTGTTTACCGACAAAACCTCCATATCGGGAAGGCATAGGGACGAATGGATAATACATTTATGTGTCATGGTATTATAAAAGCATCGAAAAACCCTATGATAACAAGATATAAAAACATCTTATTAATAATACACAGTTTTAAATCATTTAATTACGTTATGATCATAACAAAACAAAAGTACGTAGATTTAACAGAATTTAACAAAATTTTGATGGTTTGGAGCTGCATAATATCTTAGGATATACATTTCTTATATGATGGTAAAGGAACTCTCTAACAAGACCCACAAGGGTAGATGAGATGACAAAAGGGTGGAAAGTCTTTGCTAGGCATCTCCTCTTCATCCATTAGAGTCCCACTTCCACTACCTTCCCCTCGGTCTTGCTTCAGCTTCGACTGTTGAAACTTGATTTGGTAATGGCATGGTAGATTTTTGATGGACGACTGAGAGAAACTAGTATAAAAGACCTTTCTCTATCATACCTAAGGAAATGTTTCTGCCTATGAGACGGCCACCCCCGGATCCTTTTATTTACTTAAAAAAAAAAAAGAACTCTCTAACATAACAAATATACAGTGAGATGATAAATTAGACCAAAAAAGAGATGGTCGAATATATTATATATATTTAGTGAGCTGAATATTTGATGTAGTTAATACATCTCTAATTATCAGCATCTAATACAGGAAAGTTTTGTCCACGAGCAGACACTAGGATGAATAATTATATACATAAAAAGGGACACCAAAAAGGAAAAATCCCTGGTGTTTTTTTTTTTTGGCCTGACCGTACGTTGTAGACTTGCTTTGATAATTAAGAGGCCGCTACAGCTAATCGAATTTCTCCCTCTTCGATTGGAAGGAAACTCACCCGCTTCTGCAAAATTAGTACCAAACCAGCAAATTTATCAGACCAGATCAGATCAGATCAAATAGAATAATAAAAATGCCACATTATATATTAGATATTGGAATGAAAAGCGTGCAATGCATTATAGCGTTTTTCCCACAAGAAATGATTAGTAGAGAGTTCAGGACACTTGTTTTTGTAATTTTGGCCCGAAAATATATAAAAAAATTAAATGAGACCTTATGAAAAGCAACATTTTCATTGGAAACGGAGAACGAACATCTGGCTTCAAGGAGATAAAGCACATCTTAACTGGATTGTCATCTAGATTTTGCTCACATGTTTTCTTCTTTCTATCATTTTCTGTGTGTCCCAATATTAACATACTAATTAATTTACATAACGTTTTCTTAATGTGACATGAGTATTTTAATTGATGTGATATGATATCAGACAAGTTGTACTTTTTTATTATAATTTTAATAAGATAGTAAAAACAAGTCAGTTAAGGAGCCTAATGTGGAATAAAATAAAGAATGATCATTACTTCACTTAGGCAGGAAAAATAATGGATAATAATGCCCTTCCAAAGACAAAGAAGGTTAGTTAATCGCTTCTTACTTATCCCCCTAACTCTTCACCAAGCATCGGAAACGTCCAAAAAGAGGAGGCCCTCTTGATATAATAAAAGAAAAGGACATAAACGGAGATATAAATAAGGAGACATAACACCTCTAGCTCCTATTCTAAGCCAAAGGACAAGGTTTACAGACATATTTCATCTTGAACAAAGCCCCAAGAAGTTATACCTAACATATTAGTAGCCCTGTTGATCCTTATTAAACTCGTACATATGTTTTTGGGAATTTTCTACGAATCATAAATGATGTGTCTTTGAATATACCGAATCCCCCCTAAGAGTTTTTGGTCATTTCAGAAGCAACTTCCCTTGGAATTCAACGCCAGCTGACAAATTGAGTTAGCCCAATAGGGGAATATTATTCCTATATATATATATATATATATATTTAGGAAATTAATATAAACTCTGAGGCAAGTTATCCGAATAAACTTTCTGGATCCTTTGAATAATTCATTCAATTATCTATATAAATACGTGTAGACCCGCTCGTATTAAGTCTTAAAATCAACGACTAAACGAAGGGAAAGAGAACGATTCTTAGCCACCACTCCATTCAATAGACGTACCCCACCCCCATGCTTTTATCCCAAGAAGATATTTGAAGCAAGAAAGTCAACGAAAATAAACGTATGTGCACTCATTCTCGCTTATGTCAAACTTTAGAAAACCCTCAGTTCGACCCTTAAATTTAAATTAATTCAACTTAATTACATCCGTTAGAATTTATATTAAAAACAACTGAAAAAGAAGGAATTAAGTGTGGTTATATAATCTTTTTTTTTTTTTTTTAAAGAAATTCTAATATAAATGAGACTAATTCTCCTCTTTTTTTTCTTAGGATTTTAACGAGAATCATTATAGGAGTTAAATGAGACTTAATTTAAAAATTTGAAGAAGTCAAGTGACAAAGTTCAGAATGTAAAATGAGAATAACCCTAAAATTCAAGATGCATAAGTGAGCTTGATTAAAAAATAAATAGATAAAAAAAAAAAGAACGAAAAAGGGTCCTCAATATTGTAAAAGACTACATACTTTCCCCTCCAAAATAAATATATAATGAAATAAAGACAGGCGATATTAGAATTAAAAGAGAAAGAGAGAGAGAGGGAGAGAGGGAGAGAAGTTTGGGCAATTTAAGTTAGGAGAAGAATGGACTAAGTTGATCCTGTCTTGGTCAACAATGAAACTGAATGCTTTGGCCAAGTCTCTTACTTCTAGACAACAACTACCAGAAACTAGGCGTTTTCCCCCGGAAGCAGATGACGAAAACTGGATTATTTTATTTTATTTTATTTTATTTTAATTAATGTCAAACACACTCTGCTAACTGCTAAAAACTGAGAATTTCCAATCCATAACCTGAAAATTGACTCAACCAACGTTCCTGCATGGAACGATTTTTAATTCGTTTTGTGTTCTCCTCAAAACTTCTATTGATATTTTATTTTTTGTCATTTCAATCGTCTACAAATACCCGGTGAATTATTCAAATCCAGTTGTTTAAGAAGCAAAAACAAAAAGACAGTTGTTTACTTAGTCTACCGCTAAATGTATACCCGACCTCGGATCCACACACTACCAAATTCATACAAAAAAAGCAAAGCAAAACAAAACAAGACAAAACGATTCGAGGCTAAGACATAAACATTCTATTAAGTATTAACCTTTCGGAACCACCACGGAACAGAGCAAGTGGGCAACTCTTCCAAAAAAATAAGTGAAAATTTCTAGTTGGGTGACAAAAACATACCCCATAAGTATTGCATTAAAAAAAAAAAAAAAAAAAAAAAAAAAAGTCCCCATCCCTGCCCTTCCCTTCTACGCCTACTCAATAAGGTTAGGAACATTGTCAATTCTTCCATTTCTTTTATGTTATTTATATGGTTGGGAAAAGGGTAATCATGACGTTCCTTTTCTTTCTTTCTTTCTTTCTTTTTTTTCCCTAGAGTTCCAAAATGGTTTGATTTGTCAACTTGTAACTGTCCAAGGTTGCTAGTGGTACTACTAAATTCTAGTGGATCTGACATTCATGAACGGTTCAAATAGCACCTTTTATATATACATATATATATATATATGTGTGTGTGTGTATATATATTTTCATATGAGCCCGTACTATATTCTTGTTTCCATGGGTTGTTGGGGAAGTAGATGTGTGACAAGAAATGCAAAGCACTTCATAAAGTGTCACTTACCGAGGTCTTCTTTGGCTGACATAAAGTTCGTTTATTTTCAACTTTATTTGGTGCCATTTTAAAAACCAACCCCCTCCCACCATTTGATATATCAGGTAAAAAATGACCAAACATTTCTGACTTCTAAATCTTTAATTTTATAAATGCTCATATTTGGTTTTTTTTTTTTTTTTTTCCTTTTTGGGTGGGGGGTTGGTGGTGGGAATTATAATAAAATGATTAGTGGATTCATAAGCTCTAGGATTATTTTTATTTATAAGTTTTGCAAGAACGAGGTTCTAAGTCAAAATTGTGTGTTACTAAAGTTCCGTGATTGTCGCTATAGATGGAGCAAGTTAGAGATGATTACTACCTAATAAAACAGGATTCACTTGGACTTGCTCTCCATGCAAACTAAGTTTTAGAGGACGAGTTTTAGGCGATAGCTTTCATTAGTAGTTAGATAACACAGAGAAAGGAAAATGTATTAATGTAAATACTTTTTACTTGGAGTTATTTGTTTGAGTCAAAGAAGGCAGCTAAAATTTTTCTACATGTGCCCCATCCTCGTCACCAAAAAACACTTTAGCCGCTTCTTAACATATATATATATATATTAGTTAATATTGATAACTTACTAGAACAAAGAACAACGTATATCAAATCATTAATCTAATTTCTTACGATACATACGAGTAATTAAGTATTCAATGAAACTTGTTTCTTAATAAATACAGTTGTACTCAGGGAGACATGTATCAAAATAATAATAATAATAGAGAATACTAGAATAATCATGTTAGAGATAACGTATAACAATTGTCACATTCCCTGGCGAGACAAATAATAATCACTAAAAATTATAGAAAAATAATAATTTTTTAATGTTTCATGCACAACACCATTCAATACAGCTGATTTTCAACAAATAGATAAATAAACAAAAACAATGATAAACCAACATATCACTTGACTATGGTGTTATTATCAATCATTTTCTTTCCTTTTTTTTTTTTTTTTTTTCAATTGAAGATGCACATATTTGAACTTTACATATTACAAAAGACTCATGTATTTGAAATTATATAGTTAGATTACATCTGTAACCACATCATCAATGCTTTTCTAAGTAGTAAAAAAAAAAAAAATTTCTCAATCCTCATGAAACTAATGATTATTTGTGTAAGATCACACAACAATTAAAAAGGCTGTATTTGAACGAGACTTATTTACGTGAATGTCCCCTAAACTTTTTGAATTTGGCAATTTAGTTCATAAACTTTTTTTCTTAACAATTAACCTTTTGAATTTATAATTTTTGATAATTTAGTCCTTTTTGCTTAAATTTTAAAAAAATTTAAACTTTTTTTTATACATGACTTGCACATTTGGTCCAAGAAGAGTATTGTTTATCATTTTTGTTTAATTTCGATACAATTTCCTTTGAAAATTTAAACCTTAATTAAATTATACTCAAATTTAAAGTTAAACTTTTAAAAGAAATTTGTATTGAAATTAAACAGAATCAATATTGTCCATTTTGAGCCATAATGTGTAAGTATTATGCAAAAATTCTCTTAGGGGGTGTTTGGTTGATAAGTCCAAACTAACATTTTCAAATTTTTTTTTGTCTTTTTTCCAAAAAGTTTTTGTCTTTTTCCCAAAAAGTTTTTTGTCTTTTCTGAAAAGTCAACATAATTTACTATTTAAACTTAAAAATCTCAACTTGAACTTGTGCACCAAACAAGCCCTTAATTTTAATGAATTTACGTAAAAAAGAACTGAATTGTCAAAAATTAAAAGTTTAAAGGACTAATTATCAGGAAAACAAAAAGACTAAATTATTAAATTCAAAAACTTCAGGCGACATTCATGTAAATAAGCCTTTGAACGATATTAGAAGCAAAACGTTGAGTAAATTCATCTATTGCGTAGAAAATGGGAATTTAGGTTATTTTCCAAGACATTGACAAACGAACATATCACGTGAAAACGGGAACGAATCAAACAACAAAAAAAACAATAATAATAAAAGAGATCACATCAAACGAGAATGAATCAAAATAAAAAATGAAAAAAAAAAGTCACTATATCTTTAATTAAACGCAAAAAAAAAAAAAAAAAAGCGTACCTCACGAGCCTTGTGATTCTCCGTGATACTAGCTCGACCTGGCTTCCACTCCTCACGGCGGAGCAACCCACCGTCTCTAACCGCCACGTCACCATCTCCGCCGTCGCCGCCATTATTTCCCATATAAAGACCAATAATCTTATCGGCCACCTCCACCTCATCTCTACTCTCCTCCACCAGCTTCTCAACTTGGGCCCTGGGCAGCCTCATCTTCACCCTCACCGGGCCCGGCCCACAAGAGCCCAGGCCCGAACCCGACGACGACGAAGGCCTGACCAGCGTCAGGTCCGACACCGACCTCCGTGACAGCATCAGGCACTCGAGCCGGTCCTTGGCCGACATGTTTATCCCCGACCGGACCCTCCGAGCTGCTCGGAACTCGTCGCGGTCTTCCTCGGAAGTCGCGAACTTAGGAATCTCGACGAGGAAATATGTCTTGCCGGGCTTGAGATGCTGCTGCGGCTCCAACGGCTTGGCTCTGATCCCGAAATGCTTGACGGCTTCGGAATCAAGCAACACGTGTCCCGGGTGGTCCTTGGTCACGTCCAGAGCTGTTATCGGGATCTTCACCTTGAAGATCTCGCCGTTGATTTTCATCACCTTTACTCTCTTCCGGCCTCCTCCTAAACTGTTTCCCATTTGATCTCCCTCTCAAAACTTTTTGTTTTTGGGGGTTTTTTTTTTTTTTGGTTATCTGTTAAGAGCTATATTGGCTTTTTTTGGTTTTTTTTGGTTGGACATGAAAGTGATGATTCGAGATGGTTTTTATTGTTGTTGAGGAGGTGGAATAATTAAATGGGATAATTAAACTTTGTATTCATAACTCATGATATAAGGTGTGAAATGGAGGAAATACTCTTTAGATTCCTTATTATTAAGGGATTTTGTGAATCTAAGTGGGAACGTCAAGTTGAATTTTGGACAATGAACTTGGCTTGGTCGGTAAAAGTTAAATCATTATGTTTCAGCTTAATTTGGGGCCTAGCGTGTTTAAATAAATAAATAAACATATATAGGTATTTATATAATTAATGGTTCACATGAATGTATAAATAAACCAATGTTGGATTTAAGTCGTTTTAAAAAATTAATTATAAATTTTACTAATTTTTAAAAAAAAATAAAAATTAAGATAAAAAAATATATTTTAATTGAAGTTAAACTTAAATGTCAATAAAGTCTAAATGAGAACTTAAAGTTGAATTTTTGACAATAAACTTGGCTTGGTGGGTAAAAGTTAAATCATTATGTTTCAGCATAATTTGGGGCCTAGCGTGTATTAATAAATAAATAAACATATATAGTTATTTATATAATTAATGGTTTACATGAATGTATAAATGAAACAATGATGGATTCGAGTCCCTCACATTACGTTGATCAGGTATATAGGTAATTTATTTAAGAACAATGATATACATTATAAAAAGTTTTATCATGAATATTATGAATATTGTCAAGTGTCAAAATTTTGTAGATTTTATAAAACTGAAATAATTATTTTATCCCCTTTTTTAACTCCTAATAAGTTACTTTTTAGTTTCATGATGTATCATGAAAACTTTTCTTTCATTATGTGAATCATTTTCCTTTATTTAATTTATGATGAATCAATATATCACGTAGGGGGCATCCACTCCCTTATATTGTCTGGGTATGTTAACCTATATTCCTATAACCCTCTTTTTATTAATGATGATGATGAT
This sequence comes from Ficus erecta, assembly GCA_008635985.1. Classification (NCBI taxonomy): domain Eukaryota; kingdom Viridiplantae; phylum Streptophyta; class Magnoliopsida; order Rosales; family Moraceae; genus Ficus; species Ficus erecta. The sequence continues at coordinate 806,847 of BKCH01000040.1, forward strand.
GATAATGATAAGGATCTCAATTTGATTAATAATTTTTGAGTATTAACTTATGTGTCATGTAAGTTATTGCTTTTTTATTGATAAATTTTCAAAATTATATATTAATAAAAATATGATATCTTACTACTATGTCAAGCTCTATTCCTATTAAATACTTGTAGTTTCAGTATAACTTAACGATAATATTACACTTAACTCTATTTAAAAGTGTAGAGTTCAAACTCCCATCAAAATTCCCTTTTTTTTTTTTTTTTTTTTGATATTTAGAAGTTATTATTGGAATTGATGTTTTTAACCCTACACTTTTTTGAACAAAATTGAATCTCTTGACTTTTTTTTTTTTTTTTTTGTTCATTTTATTGGTAGTTTGAGAACTTTTATAGATGATAATATGAAGGCTAATGGCAATAGCATCAATCCTTCTTTTTTGAATCACAAATATATATTGTATTTATATATGCGTGTGTGTGTGTGTGTGTGTTTTTTTTTTTTTTTTTTTTGACGATGATAAAGATATGTACTGTGTGAGTGTGTGTGTATTTTATTATTATTTTTTTTTGGGGGGTGTATGTACTTTAGGACCAATGTCTATGTAATCCAATCAGCAGGGAAGTTTGTGGTTATCTTTTTCAGTTATTGTATATTGCATTCATAATTTCATATATCTTTCGTTTTCTAGCTTAAAGAGACGACCACCTCTCAGAAAGCGGGCTACATTATTATATCTTTTCGGACAAAGGTTCGTTTTGAGAATATGGATAAGAGAGAAAGTTGAAGAGATTGCTGTAATTTGCTCACAACATCACTTATGTCATATACGCCTCTCGATTGTCTCTTGTACATCTCTTTTGACTTGCACAAAATATGACCAGGTTCACGTTGCTCAAATATATAATGTCAAAATGACATAATTAGAGTCGTGTAAATTCTCATTTTGACTACTCTATTTATTCAGGCCTCCAAACAAGTAAAGTTAAAGTCCGTGACCGTCTTAATCAGATTTTTTTTTTTTTTTTTCACTAAGAAATTCTTTTAATAACACTTGTACTTTTATTTTATAAAAAAATATTAAAAACACCAGCTCTAATATTATCTTTTAAGTATTAATTTATATAATATATGAGTTATTATTATTTTATTGGTAAGTACTTAAAATATTATCACATTAACTGATTACATTTACCAATGATAGTATGGCACATAAATTGATATTCGAATTGATATACCCATAGCACTACTTTTATTTTTATAGATTGTGTTGTTTTAGTTATTAAATTGACTTTTTAATAATTTATTTTGTAAGTGTTTATATTCAAAATTTACAACACAACATACATAACTACTTTGAATGATATTTTAAATTATTAAAAAATTAGTCTAGCAATTAAAATATTAATATCTATTGAAAATTGATACGACAAAAATACAATTTTTATTGTATGTTTTTCCTGATTATTATAACTATTGAGGTGAGGTATAAATGCTTGGATGTATATCGTCATATTCTTATGTTAGTTACTGGATTTTAAACCTCTCACAGATTTAAATTAACTACACAAGATATAAATCATAGAAGTCACGAAAAGCGTTTATTCACTCTTGTGGACTTTTGAAAGTCTTGTTTCTCGAACCAGGAAAAGGTTACGTGGTAAATAATGCTTAATTTTATTTGATCACATTGTATAAAAGGGAGAATGCTTAGTATAGTTAATTTTAGTCACATTGATCACGCATTGTATATTAGAAAAATAAAAAAAGAAGAGAATATTTTAGTCTTAATTCAAATCATGAGACTCTGCAGTGATGAGATGTGACAGTCATCAGTCCCTATAAGGAAATGGTAAGCTGTATAGTCCCACATCGCTTAGGGATTGATCTATGTGATGGTTCATAAGTAAAAGACCACCTCTTAATGGTATGAGATCTTTTGGGATGAGCCCAAGAGCAAAACCGTGAGGCACGAGGTTCAAAGCGAACAATATCATACTAAAGGGAAGCAGTTACAAATGGTATCAGATCCCATACCCAACTGGAAGTGTGGCTAACAAAGACGTTGGGCCCCAAAAGAATAGGTGACTGTGACAGTTATTAGTCTCTAGAAGGAAATGGGGAATGCACATCGCTTGTGGATGGATATTTGTGATGGTTCATAAATAAGAGAGCGCCTCTTAATGGTATAAGATCTTTTGGGGTGAGTCCAAGCGTAAAACTGTGAGGGCACGAGCCCTAAAGTTAACAATATCATACCAAATGGGCCTACATGTCGTTACATGAGAACTACCTTTTGGAATTATAAACCAATATTTCATGTTGTTAATATCCCTATATAAAAATTACATGAATTAGGGTGGGATGGTTGTTTTCCGACACCAATGTTAAATCATGACGGGCAATCACTCTCTTGTAATTTTGATTTTGCTCTTCCTTCCTCATCAACGTTGTTGTTTAGTCGCTTCCTGTATAGGATCTTCATTGTCCATCCACTCTCGTACAAATCTTTCTCCGTTCAGCCATATTTGCGTAGATCTTGCCTCTAGCCGTTGCTCAAGTAGGTTCATCATCATCTGCTTAGAACACAACACAACTTTGAGCATCCACGAAGAGAGAAATTAAAGAAAGGAAACGTGTTGTTTTTGGTCAATCAATGATTTTCTTTTGGTAAATCAATGATTTATTTTGACCAGGTAAATCAATTATTTGTTTTGGTAAATCAACTCCTCAGGCATGATCATGATCTCACTCCGTTGCCTCCTCTTTGATCCTCCATAGGTTGAACGATGCTTCAATCTTCATTATTAAGGGGCGAGTTGCATTTACATAGGAGGACAAATAATAATCAGGAACGAAAAGACTATTGTTGGCATTGGTGCTTACGAAGTAAACTTTGAAATCCTATTTAGAAACAAAGTTTTTCAGACTATTATTTATCATCATACTTGGTTATATATTATTGTGTTTATGAGTATTTCAAAAGACATATAGTATAAATAATTTGTCAATACAGTCGATAGATAAATTTGGACATTGAATATGATAAGTTTGTGATGTTATCTACTTTCGTTAAGAATGAGACAATCTTTCATTTGTATCATTATAATGGTGATAACAAAATAGAGACGCTTTCGTATCTGTAATACACTGAACTGAATCGTATTAAAATTCATTTTTTATTTTTTATTTTTTTTAAATCCGTGAAAATAATGAAAATAATTAAATTCTATTACATACTGTTACATATTTATGGATTGACTAATTCCAAGCTAGTGATTAATGGATCACATCTATTTACTATATATATCTTTTTATCCGTTATATGTTATAAGATTAATCTATTAATACAAAAAACTAAAGATTTTGAAGACACGGTATTATGGATAGATGGGGTAACTCATAGAAATGGATCCACAACTTTATGAGAAAAAGTAATACTATTCTTAATTAGAAACCTTAAGGTCTCGTTATTCGTGAGGTTGACAAACTTGAATAACTATTTGTTGTTTATGATCTTCTGAAATTAGTATAGTATTATTGTCAACTAGTTAAGAATATATATAATAGGACACAATTATCTTCAATATTAGAAAAATAGACAGGAAAAGATCGTTTTAATTTTTGGAAAAATGTTTGATGTTCGACGATGAATTTTTGAAAACCGTAGTTAAAAGTGCCACTCAATAAAAGTTTTTCCAGAAAAACACTTTTCTAGTGCATTTAAAACCAGTTTTCTGGGGGGGGAAAAAAAAAAACCATTGTCTAATGATGCGTCATTATTTAGTCGTAATGAGCCCCTAAATACGAACTGATTAAACACGAAAGTAATTAAGCAATCCACTAGAATATTACTATATTCATGCAACAAATATATATATATATATATATATATAGAGAGAGAGAGAGAGAGACAATTTCTTAATTATTCAATTAAAGTAGAAATTACACAGATACAGCTACAAACACACATTCTTCTCCATGCATCACCATTGAGACGAACTTGGATTTCTAGCTAGAGTAAGTTGATAAATAAGTATGACTACAAACAGTTATTAGCGCAATATAATACTCCCTTTCCTTTCTCCAATATATATGTAATTGTAGCTAAATTATGAGTTCACTTTTTTTTTTTTTTTTTTTTTTTGTGATACTTGAGGAAAGGGGTTGGATAATCATTTTTCAGGCAAATTAATTAGTATAGGAAAAACGTTTCCCAACTAATAGGTGGCATGTCCATTAGCCATTAGCCCGAGATATAGTTCATTCCTTTTCGATTATACATATTTTTGTATGTGAGTGTAAATATATATATATATATATATAAGCTAATAATCCAATTAATTAATTATCTAAAAAAGAATAAGAGTAGGAACCGAGTTAGCTTCACAATCCCTAATTATTTTCATCTCCGTTGCCATGGGAGACTCATTTTGTAACGCAATCTCTTCCTGCACAACTTTAAGTACTCCATCAGGAGAAGGAAACGCAATTGTGAGCTCAAGATTCAAGTCAGAAGATCCAGCTGAGTTTTCATCTTCAGGACAACTTGCCGCATCCGAATTTGCAGGCCTCCCGTTACGATCATCTTTATGTGCGGATTTCAATGGCGTCTTGCATGCATGGTTTGCTGATCCGGTCGACTTTGGAACAGGCGGAGCAGAAGAAACCGGCTGACGTTGATTATTTGTTTGAGGATTAATAAGAGGTTGAGCAGCTTGACCAATATTAGGGTTTTGGTTTGGCCTATGATTATTTGGGTCAATTCCCATTTTAATTAGCTTCTTTCGGATACGAGAGTTCCAATAGTTCTTCACCTCGTTATCTGTCCTCCCTGGCAACCTTCCAGCTATTAGTGACCACCTACAAACTCACAGATCACGTACACATTTCAATAACCCTTCTTAATTATCAGAAAAATTAAATAAATATTTTTTTTGGCATTAAATATAAATCAAATTATTTCTCATCATTAATGGAAAATACCAACTTACACACGATATATGAGTTATTATTTTTTAATTGGTATGTATTTTGACTAAGCGATACATCAATTACAATTTTAAATAATGCATCTATTAATAAAAATATGACAAATCACCGCCATATAAGTTGGTATACAAAAATTAAAATTAAAACTAGTGTCCCTAAGAGTATCTTTAGATGCACATATACATATATTCAATTTTTATTTGTTGATTTTAAAGAAGTTTTAATATTGTTTAGTATTTGTAATAAGTGGTAATATTCCAAAGGACAAAATATGCATGTAATATTCCATGACATTAATCCTAGTTTTCAAATGAAGGCTAAAAAGTACATAGATGTACTGAAAATCTCATGAGTATTACTGCTTAATAAAATCGTTTTCTTTTTGGCCTTTCAATTAGAGGAATAAATAGTAAATTTATAACCCTTGTACATCTACATCTACGTCGTTTTCCAGTACTATATTTTATAACGACACATAGGACTATTTCATTATTTTTACAGCAAATACAATAAATTAGAACCATAAATAAACAATCCGTCCTAAACATGTCAAATTAAGCCTAAGGGTATATATACATTTAAAATAGGAAGTTTTATTGCATGTCAAATCAAGAATTATGAAACGACGTGTGTTTTTAATTAAAAGTATAACTATATATATATACCGATTGCCGAGGAGAGCATGCAGCTTGATGATGAGATCCTCCTCATCTTGTCCAAAGTTGCCGCGCTTGATGTCTGGCCTAAGATAGTTAATCCATCTCAGCCTGCAACTTTTCCCACATCGGTCCAAACCTATATATATATATATATATATATACACACACATATATATATCAATTAGTAAACACATGGAGTTATAAACACTTATATTTGTCTCTCGAGAGGGTTAAAAACACTTCTTAATTTTTTAACTTCCGTTAAGTGTTAACTTAAAAAGAGTAAAAGGTTTAGAGGAATAGCGATATATATCTATACATTTATATTCTGAAATTAAAAGTTACAGTTTAGATAAGAAAATAATACTTGAGGTAAAGGTTAATACGTACAGTAGAATAATAAAATTGCAAAGGCAAAGAAAAATTATTAATCATATAAACCTGCAGCCTTTGGTAAAGAATGCCAGCAGCCTTCTCCATGAGTTTTGATATAATCAATCAGCTTTTTATCTTCCTGCTTGGACCAAGCTCCTTTGTTTATACCCTCTTTATCACAGCAAGGTTTTCTCATTTTCTTTTCCTTTTTTTTTTTAATTAAAAAAAAAATCTACGCTTCTTTTCTAGTCGACGACTGCTTCTTGGGAATCGGGGATATCTGTAGATTAAAAAAGATCAAACGAAATGAAATGTAGAAGGATGAGAGAAAGTTAGGGCTTAATTTGGGTAAGGGAAGAAGATAGGGGGGTGTTAAGGAGTAGATATACTTGTGTGGTGGGGGTGATAGGTGAGGACTGAAGGCCGAGAAGTAGGAAAAAGTGTTGACTTTGACCGGTGGTTTTTGGGCATTTGGGAGTAGGTGGGTCTCTGTAAGCACTCATCAATTAGAAGGTCATAATACTTGCGTTTTTAAGATTATTAGTTTTCTAGTTGGTTTACCGTTAAGTAAACGTCACTTTCACCGGTCACATATATTATAATTGATTTAATTCAGTCTTCCATTTTTCTTCTTAATTTTATTGTCGGTTTCTTGTTTTGGAATCCTTATTAATCTGATCAAGGAAATTATATGGTTTTTTTTTTCCAGAAAGCGCCCTGAAGAACTTGGCCATACCAACCAGTTATAACAATTCCATATCGGCACCATCTACATCCTTTTTTTTTTTTTTTAAAGCGTGTATATATATATTTATAGATATGTGAACATAAAAACAAGATCTAGCAAAGACATAATTAATTAGTGCGAGTTTGAAAATGTTTTATAGAATGGAATTTATTAACCTTCTCTTCTTCTCCAGATCCATGGCATGTTGAAGTTCTCCAGATTGAGAAAGTTTCAGTTTTTAAGGAAGTTTATAAAACAAGTTCTTTTTCATTGCAATTATTTTAAAGTTATTAATAATCTGCTATAAAAATAATGTTTGTATAATATATTTTAAATATTGGTTATTAGTTTTCTGAACTCAAAATGATCTGCATATTTCCTGTAATGCCTTTTGTACTGCTGTACTGATGAAAAGATTCCTACGCATAGAGCGATCTTACAACACACACACACACACACACACACACACACACATATATATATATATATATTAATATCTTGCATTTAAACATCTTAGATTAGGACTAGATACGTCGCAAAGAAAATGAAAGTGATGCCATGTCGTGAGAAACTTCAATTCAAAAGTGTACTGGATAACGTATGTTAATGACTTTTTCTTTTTTGAAGTACGGACACGTAAAAAAAGAAAATGTTGACCTAAATATGATGTATATAAGGCCATTAATCATGATCATAATATTGGCCAATGTTATAATATATAGCATTAATAGTGTGGGAAATTCCAATTAACTGTGTAAATATGTAAATAACACTCTGTAATTCCAATTAACCAAAAGCATGTAATTATCATGCGCCTTGCATTCTTGTCTGTACATTTCCATTTTTCCTTTTAACTGGTAGACCTCGTGTTTCCTCTCTTGCCAACCAAACAGCTAACTAGCTTGCCCTAATAGTAGAAAATTCAAAATCATGTCCATCTCGCTTCTACACACACACACACACACTAGTCTAAAGAGTTAGATGCATTTGAAAAATTTTATCTACATATAGAAAATTTAAAATAAAAATTTTAGAAATAGCACAAGAAAAAAAGAACCTAAAAGAAAAAAAAAAAAAAAAAAAAGAGAGAGAGAGAGAGGCAAAAAGATAAAATGACTAAAATGGAAAAAATTGACTAATACAGAAAAGGATTAAATTGTTAAAAAATTAAAAAAATAAAAAGAAAATCAAAGGACTAAAAAGTAAATACAAAACATATTCATCCAATACAAAAAGAACTAAATTGTAAAAAAAAATTAGACCAAAAAAAATCAAAGGACTAAAAAAAGGACTAAATTGTAAAAAAAAAATACAAAAAATAAAAACGAAGGACTAAAAAGCAAATACAAAACGAAAATGCTTTGCATGGTAACATGTTTTGCCATTTCTAATATATGTGTAGATATGTATTTGTGTGTGTGTGTGTGTTTATATATATATATATATATAAGATAATTTTTTTCTAGCTAACGGGTTGGTGCAAGGTATGCCAATGTATAAATTTGAAAACGAGTGAAAGGATGCATGCATATGCTCCCCATGTGCCTCCCCGTCGCAAGCAAGGCCCACACGGCACCACGTTTCGTGTGCCCTAAGCCACGATTAACTCCCCAGTTTACCCTCCGTCGCAAGTAACCCCCCGTGCGCGTAAAGTGCGGGAATTGTTCTTGTTTCTTTTGGGGTAGAGAAGGTTAGAACATGAAGGGAAGCTTAAAGTTAAATAAATAGGTTTTGTGCGATTAGATCGGACGGATATTTTTCACCTGTCCCGGTGGGGATTAAAACCACTGCTATAGTAGATTAAAAAACTTGATAATTAAGAAAATTTCCTCAAGTTAATGAAATGCTAATTAGGGTAGATTATGAACAATAATATTAACATTGTTCAAACATAAAAATATGGTAAAGGCTGAAAATTTGTTTGAATATTCTAAGAACTGTTTTCTTTCTCATGTATGAACTGTTTTCAAGCCTCAAAACTTAAGATTGAAAAGACTGAATACCGAGAGAAATTAAAAAGTCTTGACTCATTAAAAACTAGAAATCAAAATCTATTAATTACTTCGGAGTCTTTAAAGTCAACAAATTATTAATCAAAACCAATAGGAAATTTAAAGTTTAAAACAAATATGAAGAATTATAACCAAACAACTTAAAACATAAAACTATAATAATCAATTAATCTCCAATTGCGCAGCTCTAACCAAAATTAAAACATTGTATAATTAAGCACAAATACAATTTTTTTTTTTATATAAATATAATTGGCGTCAGTTTACTGGAATTATATCACTGTACATGTTATTCATGCACCAAGCACACAATCATAAGCTAGTAAAAGTGTAAATCCTGTTTAAAAATGTCATTTGTTAAAAATTTGCTTCTTCAGTTAGTTTGATTGAAAAAATTGCCACCGCGGGTATATGGAATGAGGTAGTTAAATAGAAAATGTGAAACGACATATGTAACCTGATAATAAGTTTTATATAGTAATAAAAGTGAGAGTAGTAAATTCTAATTTGAGTTTGAAAACAATTACTAAAGAAAATTAATTATTAATCTAAAAGTTAAAAGCATTAAAATCTTTAATATTATATAAAAAAAAAAATGGTCTTCTTGTCAGTGATGGCCGGGGACGACTGGGGAATCTGCAAAGGGGGAGTTGTTGCAATGGAGACGAATTCCTACAAAAATTCAGTATAGAAATATGTCAATAACGTGATTACATCACAAGATATAGAGTTCGAATTTTCATCATATATTACTATATAGATATATATATATATATATATGTCAGCCAAAAAATTCAGATAACAAAAATTCCCAAGGAGTACCTCAGAAGATCCTAAAAATTGTAGGGGCCGATGTTTTTTGTAAGCGGATAACATAGTTACCCAAAAAAAAAAAAAAAAAAAGTGGATAAGAACGCTGCAAACGGACTGGTGGATGAAGTGAACTCTGATTCTTTGTGACATACCGTCCTTCGGATAAACAGTAACCACCTGGAAGCTTGTGAGGAAAGTTCAACAACCAATAAAATGATTGGGACCCAGATGAAATGGACACTAAAAAATTTAATCAAAATTCTACATGGCAACAGCGACCAGTATATCTAATCTTAAACATTAACCGGATGTTTAGCCGGTACTAGGTTCTGCTCCACCTGTTCATATCTGCCTTCTAAACACCAACCAAAACATAGAAAAAAAGAATCCGCTGATTGTTTCATAAATCCTTCTGCTAAAATTTCATAGAGAATCTAGTTTTACTGTCCCTGCGACCAGATAATCCTTTCTAACTAATATTGTTTGAGATTTTTATTTTTTATATTTATTTTTTTAATTTTTATGAGACTAGTTGAATAGCATGAAGCACGCGTCCGGAAGAGATAAACAAAGTAAAAGCAAAAAAAAAAAAAATTGTCATGTGACAGGTATAAGGACGAAAGGTAGTGTTTGAAATGTCATTTGTCCTTTTATTGAACAAGAACTGTATGAAATCAAACCATTTATCCAAACATCACATAAGAAACTAAGAATGACATATATCTTAGTAGGAAAAATAGCATATAGATGTAAAATAATTTCTGGAGTCAAATTTCAATGACGGATCACATTTTATGTTAACGTGCGTTAGAGCCTTTGTCAAAGTTAAAAGTTGTTTAGACCCTTCAAATTCAAAGTCAAGACTCTCTCCTTTCTATCTAATTTTCAGATTCTACTTAAACGGACATAATTTTCAGTAATCTAGTCGTATTTGAGCCTAAGATTGTTTTTCTTTTAGACTGGTTGGTGGTGGAGCACCTACCATCTAACAGTCATGCCTCAGAGACTGCATATCATCACGCGATCTGCTAACCTCTTTGACGACGAATGAAGCAAGCAAACAGTCCCTGCAACTTTCAAAGTCAGGATTAACCAAATTTATCACAATTCACGGACGAAAATTGAAATATCCACAATCAAATTGCATTGAAACCATATGCTTACGCGATCATTACGAGATCTGCTTACCTCTTTGCCAACGAACGATTCAAGCAAACAGTCCCTGCAATATTCAAGGTCAGGGTTAACAAATTCTATCATGATTCACGAATGTAAAATGAAATATTGTTGACGGTTAAAAATCGCCTAACAAATCCCGATGTGGAGTGAATCCCGAGAACTATCACGGCAGCAAATAATCACGGAACAATGAAAGTAAATTAATGTATAAAGTAGAGAACACAGAGATTTATACAGGTTCACCTTCGGAAGAATGGCTGTCTTCTTTGGTCTTTGGGGGTTTCACAATTCTTTTGAGAATTACATATAACCGTAATCTATAGAATGTGAATTAAAATTTCCGGATGCCGTTTTACATATATTTATAGCCTTTTAAGAGATAACCCTTTAGTATTTCAGATAAAAATATTTCATATTTGAATTTAACCGTAGAGTTTAATATAACATATCTCAGATTCGATATGCTGATCTTGGACAACAACTGATATTGACTTGAGATTAAGATACTTGAAACCGTATATGTCATTCTACCCGGTGCTGATATCATCGGAGTGAATTTGTCCACAACGGAGTGTCGAAATAACCGGGATTCCAACTGCCTATCAACAACTATACGCATCCAATTGACAAGAGGATTCACAAGCAAGGGAGCAAAAAAATAATTAAACAAAATAAAATGAAGTCAAAAGAAAAAATAGACCTCACTGACACCCTGAAATTTCAAGTTGCAGTTTATCTCCTTTACTTGACCAACAGTTGTTCAGAGCAAACAAGTCTAAACTATAACGGCTTCAACTTGGGAAATCTTAACACGATTTTACATGTCAAGGAATGGATTTAAGAACAGTTTTCTTCACTACTCCAAGCTTAAATGTTAAATTGTTTCTATCAGAATTGATTAAGGTGCTAAATATAAATCTGTTACTGATGGCCTGATGAATCTAAGGGCATATTCTTGCAGTTTCGGTATATACCCAATTACGTACCAACAGCCTAGTTTCTTTGAAGTGTTGTTCCCTAGAACCTCTCCATTTACAATTTGGAAACTTGATTACCTGTTTAGGATTTATCGGAGAATTTGGTGGGATACTAAGATAAGACTAGATACCATAATGACAAAGAAATAGAAAAGATGACCATTATTAGCATCCCGATGATGGCAAACTTCATGTTGCTATCAATTTTCCAACGAAACAAACAAAAAGTACTATAGGTTAGGAAATTGCGGAGAGGTTTAGTCGATAACATCTGTATATCAATCAACATATACAGGACAGTAACTGAAACTTAACAACCGGACCAGTCAATATAGCTTAAACTTGCCCTTGAATCTAATTCTGTAACAGCTCTAATCTACGGGACAAGGCTAAGAGTATTCAATCAATTGTGTCATACCCGATTACGTACCAACACTTAAACACCAAAATCAAAGAAGTTTTGGTAAGTGAGAGGAAAACTTTTTTGGTTTCAGGACTTGGTTTACATACTTTCTAGGTAAATTTTCGTTCCCAAGAGGCCAAAGATTAATCTGACAATCTCAACCTCGACAGACGAAAGGCCCGTAAAAATCTTAACTTCGAATATCCAAATCTTACCAAACAACCAATACACGCTGCCAGAAGTCAACCGAAAGCATCTGAAGAACTGTGTTATTTGATACCAAACTATAACAAGTGTGTTATTTGATGGTTTGTTTCATACTGAAGAACGACTAACATGATAAGGATTAAATGATGATGACTGAAAATAACGTGTTTCCATACCTGATATTCCATCACAAATAGCATTTACCATCTTCATGGTTGATGGGGGCTGCTTGTGATAATGAACACAGTAACAATGTTCCTGAAAGTATAGAAAAGAAGCAGAGATAACAAGAATACAAGCTGTCGTTCAACTGGATCTCCAAAAACCATCCTAAAATAAAAAGCAAACACTGCTAAGTTTTTCCACTTAAAAGTTTTTGTCTCTTTGAATTTCGTTTTCTTCTTTAGACTTTAATTTCGTACTATAACACTCTTGTAATTTTATCATTCAGGTTAGCTTCATTTTCATGTAAAACGACTATGATAAGGAAACAATAACAGGCTATGAAGCATAACAACAACAAAGAATCTAATAAGTCATGAAACTATTAACTGTGTCAAGCATTCTGGTTAAACCAATTAAACAGAGAGGCAAAATGAACAAAGAAAAATAAGCGTCAGAATTGAGAAGAACAATTCATTCTAATTGATCAAAGGAATCCACAATCACATAATTACAGAATGAGAATACTGACCCTGCAAGTGTTGGTGTCAAAACTCATTCTCGAATTACCATTTCACAAACTATAGATAACATAAATGTTAAATAACAAATCAACTAATTAACACTTTGAAATGATGAGGAAGTTAAGATTACAGTCTATATGAACTCGGACGGGGAATTGGCGTCAGGCTTTCCGTTGTCTCCCAATCCCCCCGGATGCTGTAAACTCTGCAATACTTGAGGTGGCAAACCGCCTAGGCCGGTTCCCAACCCGTCATTTGCCGACCCGAAAAACTGGCAAACAAGCCTAGCCATCATCCCAAGGATCTGCATTTGGTTCTGGCACGCCTCGGCGTGCATTTGCATCATCTGCTTCTCGTGCTCAATCTGCAAACCCACCATTCTCTCCCTCCATTCCATCTCCTCCTCCTCCCTCTTCTCCTCCACTATCATTCTCCGCCGCCGCTCCTCCGCGAATTCCCGCTCCAATCTCAGCCTCCTCTCGAATTCCCTCCTCGCCCACCTCAAATGCCTCTCTTCCAACTCGAATTCCCTGCTATCCAACCACTCTTCCCTCTCAACCCGCCTCTTCTCCTTCCTCACCTCACCCTCTTTCCTCTTCTCCTCCTCCACTTTCTCTCTCCTGAACTCCCTCTCTCTCCTCCTCTCCTCCCTCTTCACCATCACATCCCTAAGCTCCAGAACCCTCGCTCCGGCCAACCCCAACCTCCTCGTCACCCCCAAATTCTTCATCTTCTCCTTCTTCTTCTTGAGCTTCCCCGTCTTTCCAAACCCTAAATCACCAGCCTCGGCATCACTTTCCTTGATTTCCTCTCCAATGTCATCACCGCCGGCATCTTGATCAGTACCAATGCCACCACCATCGTCATCTTCCTCCTCCAATTCCTCTTCTCCTTCGTCTTCATCTTCATCTTCTTCGTCTTCTTCCTCAGAATCCTCGCAATCAATCTCGAACCCTAAGTCCCCACAGTCGCCGAAAACGTCGACGGCTTCCGACGAGCGCTTCCCCTTGGAGTCCAACTCGACGTCGCCGAAGACCTCCTTGTACTTGAGGAAATTCTCCCAGTGGTTCTCGCCGTCATTCCAGTTGAAGTCGTCGTCGGAGATTCTGATCTTCTGCTTGACGCCGAGGTACTGGTGGCGCATGTTCTGGACCTTGATGGAGACGTCGCGCCAGGACCAGCGGAAGGGGAAGGCGAGGGGATCGGAGACGTGGTGGACGGCGTTGACGTGGTCGGCGATGGGCTTGAACTTCTTCTCCCGAGTCTTGAGCTTAGCCAGACCACCGAAGTTCTGGAGCTCCGAGTACTTGCTCAGCAACGTCTGCTCTTCCTGCTCCGACCATTTCTTCCGCTTCATTGCCAACCAAACACAGACTGCGGGACTGTGTGAGCCTTCTAATTTAACTTCCAGCTTCGTTTTTTAATTTTTTTTTTAATTTATTTATTCGTGCATTCTAAACTTATCTTCGTACAATTGCAATTTGTATATTGAATTTTTAATTATCTTGAATTTATAAATTTTTAACAATTTATATTTCATTCAAAGTTAGTTTTTTTAAGAAAATTATACATGATTTATACATGAATAGTTAACTAATAATATAAATGATCATTTTTATCTGTTTTAACTTAAATTTATTTAGATCAAGATCTTTAATTAAATTTTATTAAACTATAAAACTTTTAATTAACTTTATTTTAAATATAAGTTTGGATTAATATTTATTAAAAAGGAACTTTTATACTCTTAGTTAACAACTTATACGTAATTCAAGTGTCAATTTTCATTAAATAAAAACAATGTTATAAGCAATGAGGGGTAAATTGTTACAAATTTATAAATTCAGAATGCAACTTGTCAAAATTAAAAATTTATGTGTAAATTGCAACTGCACGACAAGTTGTGTACTAGATGCAAAAAAAAAAAAAAAAAAAAAGAAGCGTACACACATAGATAATTTGTTCATTTAATATGTACATTCTCTCACTTTAGTCACTAAACTTATGATTTTAATCGATTAATATCTGAACTTTTAACTTTTAGCAATTTTTGGTTTTTGAGATCGAAATTTATGAAATATTTTTTAAATTTAGTATATATAATCATATTTCAACTCCACGTTAATCTGAAAATTTACAAAAATAATGACATTAAGTATAAAACTTTCATCCTTTAAAATTTGTAGTTATTATGTAATAGGTATGCGATTATCTATAATAAATTTTAGAAATCAATCATTAGTGTGAGGGATCAAAACTACAAGAAAACAAAAATTGAAGGACTAATTTACTAAAATAAAAATTCAATAATTAAAAATTTATAATTTATGATCTGAGTGGATTAATTACCAAAACAAAAAACAAAAAACAAAAAATAAAATCTTAATCGATTTCCCACCCCACCCAACCCAACCCAAGCCCAAATAATTGAAATTGAAATTGATTGACCCCTTTTTAATGTTTATGTGTCAAATAATAATAAGATAATTCATCTGATTTACTAAATTTCCGTTTGGATCACCAGTTGAAATTAAATTTTTAAGTTGGAGTTTGTTGACTTTTTAAAAAATAATTATAATTTTTGTTGACTTTTTAAAAAAGATAAAAAATCAATAAAAAAAGTATAATTTAATTGGAGACAAAATAAAACACCAAACAATCCCTAAATAATTTTTGTTTTTAAATTTTTTTTAATAGATACATATATAATTTAGTCAAATTAGGAAAGCAATAGTTTTGTAAAATATGATAAGATTGTTATCGATAAGTATTGATTGACTAAAAGCATTAATTTTGACCATTGATTGTTTTAATAATAAAAAAAGTTTGAGAATATTTTTGTAAAATATAAATGTTTTAAATTGTCTATGCACTAGTATTTATGCGGATACGAGATCTAATATGATTAATAGTAGCCCTGAAAATTATTCACTGTTTGATTTGTGACATTTAATTTTGTATAGGTTACACTATCTTTAATTTTTTAACTATTAGGGACATTATCCTATATCGATATCTTAAAAAAAAACATAATGGAAATTAAAAATGTTTAGACCACTTGAGTTTTAATAAGATTAAAATCGAAATTAAATATTTCGAAAAGTGAAACTATACATCCAAAATAACTCTATGACATTATATATATTTGATTAAAATACAATTTGTACTATGTATCTTTGATTAAAACACAATTTGCTTTCAAAATATCTATTATCGTTGTATAGTTTTCTTTCAAAAAAAAATTTTCAATTATGACTTTATTTTAAAATAGAACTCATATGATTAGAGCATATTCAATTATTATATATTTTTTTGTTGTAAATTATTAACATAGTACCGTTGACATAACACTAGAACAATTCAAAAGAGTGACATATAAAAATAAAAATCTGGGGCAACACGAGACAAAGTGTTTAATTCCATGGCCATTAATAAAATTAACTTTAAATGAGGGATTGATAGTTAAAAATTATTTTTTAAAGAAGTTTTTTTAATAAATGACAGAAGTTTTTAAAAATTAATTAAACGACTTTTTTTAAAAATGATTAATCAAGTTTTTTAAATGATCAATCAATGATTTATCATATAATAATCAATCAGTGATTGATCTGTTTAACCATAAGATAAATCACTAAATTTCATAATCAGTCACTGATTAACCATTAGTATTGACTAAATCTAAAAAATAACATATAATCATTTTCCTAAATAAAAAAAAATTGAAACATCTACTAAATTAGATAATTTTTTTAAAAAATATCATCTAACATAAAAAAATTGAAACATCTATGAAATTAGATAATTAAAAAAAAAAACCAGACTTAATTTTCCTTAATAAAATAGGGAAAAACTGTGGTAGAGTCTTTTCCAGAGTAACTACCGGTAGAGTTCTTTTTGAACTGTTAGATTTAATCGAATGGTTGAAATGTTATTGGTGTATCATATACCTTACCTCGTCGTATTACCTTTCCCACCCAAGTCTTCTACGTCGCCGGCGACCTTCCCGTCGCCAGTGTTCGCCCTGACGCCGACAACCCAGCCTAGGCCTCCCTACCACCCGCCCCAGCCCCGGTTGCCCCCCACTCAGCCCCGGCCCCCGGCAACCCCCCCAGCCATCCCCTGCCTGGCCCCCGGCCCCAACCCCCCCCGGCACTCAACCCCACATAAGGTCCCCCCTCAGCCTCCCCCGACCACCCCCCCCCCCCCCCCCCCGCCTGCGGCGCCCCTCGGCCCCCCTCCCCCCGACGGGGACCCCCCACCCCCTCTCTCTTCCCCTTTCTGTCTCTTCTCCTCTCTCTCTCTCTTCCCCCTTTCTCTCTCTTCTCTTCTCAGCCCCTGCCCCCCCCCGACGCGAGAAGAGAGAGAGGGGGATAAGGGTCCCCGTCGGGGGTGGGGTTGAGGTGGGGGGCCGGGGGCCTGGAGAGAGGGGAAGAGAGAGAGAGGGGGTGGCGGGGTCCGGTCGGGGGGGCAGGGGGAGGGGCCCTAGGGTGGGGTCCAGGGGGAGGGGGGGACCTGTGGTGGGGGGGCGCCAGGCGGGCTGGGGGTCAGGGGGCCGTCGGGGGGGGGGGGGGGGGGGGCTGGGGGGGCCGGGGCGTGGGGGCTGAGGCTAGGTGGAGGGTGGCTTGGGGGGGCGGGGGTGGGTTGCTGGCGTCCGTCGCCGGTGGCGGGAAGGTCACCGACAACGGAGAAGACTTGGGGTGGGATCTGTAATATGAGATTAGGTATATAATAAGTATGGTACACCAATAATATTTCAACCGTTCGATTAAATTTAACGATTAAAAAAAAACTCTATCGATAATTATTCTGGCAAAGACTCTAGCACATCCTCTCCCAATAAAATAACTTTAATTGGAAAATAAAAGTCTTCCATTCCTATATTTTAATTAAAAAAATAATACTAAAGAAAAAAAACCGACGTTTATATTCGTATCTCGCTGTCCGTCGTCCTTTAACCTTCCGCTCTATGAGTCTTCAGTTTCAGCCTGTACACGGTTTTTTCGGTAACTCCCAACGAAATCTCCGCTTCGGAAATTTCCCAGAACCCCACATTTTCCGGTAAAGTTTTGGAAAAAAGTTTTCTCTGTCTATTCGATTTCATTTCACTTTCACTTCGACTTACTTTGTTTCAATCTGTCTGTTGATTGGGAATTGAGGTCGAGAAGTTCGATAATTTCGGGAATGGTGCCTCCGATTCTTTCGTTAGCTCTGCCTTCGGAGACCGGTCGAGTTCTCAGTATTCAGTCGCATACAGTTCAGGTATTGGGAAACTTTCGCGATTACTTTCGGTTTGGCTAGTGAGAAATCATAAAAAAAATTAAAAGAGAAAAGGATTTGATTGAAATCGAAGCTTACTGAATTTGATTAAGATAGTGATGATTTCTTATTTTTATTTTTATTTTTTAGTTTTGTTTATTGATGTTTGAGAGAAGAACAATGCAATAAAAGGAAAACAAACAAACAAGCAGAAGGGAAAAAGGGTTTTTCTGATCTGTTTGGGAAGTTTCAGTGTGGCTACGACCGATTTTATTTCGAAAGTTGCCTTTTTTTTTTTCCCCTTTCTCCAATGATTGTCTGATGCTGCATGTATCTCAAAGGAGCAGAAAGAAACCCAGTTATTGGTACATAAAAAAATGTAGTTCAGTAATGAGTTCATGGTAAATCTTGATTAAGGAAACAGATAAATTGATCATGTATTACCTGGTATGTCCCGCCAGTATCTTTCAGATTTTATGCCATAATTGGCAGAATATTATTTCACATTTGACAGGATTTCCTAGTCCAGTGAATCCGGAAAAGGGTTGCTTTATGCGTATGAGTGTTTGTCTTCGGATATACTAACTTATTTTTGGAGGTTATTTCAAATCATATGAAATACTGATAACTGTATATCCCCATTTTGTCGCGTTCTGATTTATCATATTTGACGGGATTTCCTAGTCCGGTCGATCCGGAAAAGGGTTGCGTTATGCCATGTATAAGTGTTTGTATTTGGATATACCGAGTAACCTATTTTGGAGGTTATTTGAAATCATATGAAATGCAGACAACCGTATATTCCCATATTGTCGCGTTCTGATTTTTAATATTTGACAGGATTTCCTAGTCCAGTCAATCCGGAAAAGGGTTGCATTATGCCATGTGTAAGTGTTTGTATTCGGAAATACCGAGTAACTTATTTTGGAGGATATTTGAAATCACATGAAATGCTAACAACCTTATATTTCCATACTGTCATGTTCTGACTTTTGGCTTCCTTAACATATTGGGATGTGCATTACATTTTTTTTCTTTCTGCATGTTGGTGAAATTACTAATGTGTTTGTCTCATGTCGTGGCATTGTCAAATTAAACTCACTGTAAGAGTAAATTTGTGTGCCGGGAGACATGTAGACAGAAAACTTCTTAAACTCCTTGATTTGGTCTAATTTCACTCCAACGTTTTTCCCCCCCGGATATGCAGTACGCCGGTATTTTCTTCTTAAGGTGCAAGTAAAAGCTCTATACTAAAGGAATTGATCAATTATTGTCAGTAAAATTTGGTGGTAATTGCTAACTTTTACCTTTTACTCTTGACATTTAACTCTTTTATCTTCTGTCACTGTAGCTGGAAAAGTGTACCAGAATTAGTGAAGGCAGTCATGTAGCATGTTATCTCTAATCTACAACAGCTCGATGCTATTATACATGCAGATGAATGCGAATTTGCATCATTATTTCTCTAAGCTTATACCTTATGAAGTTGTTTTTTGTTATCACTGTAGGGATATGTTGGAAACAAATCTGCTGTCTTCCCTCTCCAATTATTAGGCTATGATGTTGATCCAATCAATTCGGTGCAGTTCTCGAATCACACAGGCAAGCTGATTCTATTACTTCATTCAAACAGTCTCAAACTCTGAGGCCTGATGTACGGTGCGATGCCAATTGTCAATAAGTTCAGGCATGGTGTCCTTGTTTGTTGAATGGGAGATCATGATTTAATGAGTCCGAAAACCTTGCAGGATACCCAACTTTTAAGGGTCAAGTTTTAAACGGAGAAGAACTATGGGAACTAATAGAAGGCCTTGAAATGAATGATTTGTTATACTATACTCATTTGTTGACAGGTATTTATCAGCTTTTGCGTTGATGGCTTGATTTATCAAAATTTGTTCACTGTCATATTTCTTAACAGATACATGTGGCACTCTCGAATGAAAGAGAACTTCATTTGGGATAATATTAACAGAACTTTGAGAAGCTGAAATTCTCATCTTGATTTGTGTGCAAAAAGTCCTTTCAGTATGATGTAATAGTAGTTATTGTAGTGTTGACCAGGGTTCGTAAAAGTGTGATCGCAGTAGATCTATACCTGTTTAAACAACCATATTCAACTGTACCAATAGATGACCAGCATCCTTCCTTTTATCTCTCTACGTTCCTACACTTTTCCTCATCCATTGAGAATAAGCTCCTTTTAGTTTTTACCAGATTGGCCCATTTAATTATGTCGTGCATATTGGACATGGGAAAAAAGTACTTTCCATTGCCACTTTTTTTAACACACTTTATCTTGGTATCTTCAAATCTGTTTAGTTGGAATTGTGGATTACAGGAACAAAAATGTCGAACATGTTTTGAGATGACACTAGAATATCTTCAATATATTTACAGAACATTCCAATATCCTTAGTGTTATCAACTGATTTTTTTTTTCTTTTTTAATTCTTGCTAAATAATACCTTGCAGGTTATATCGGTTCAGTTTCATTTTTAAACACTGTATTGGATGTTGTCAAGAAGCTACGCTCTGTGAACCCAAACCTCACATACGGTACATAGTTTAATTTATGTGTAACAATTCTATTCTTCTTACTGTATTTGTTGGCCCATACACTATAGCATTTCTATTAATTCTTCATGTGACTCTGCTTTTTCTGTTGACCAAAACGTATTCTAGAGTTGGGGCAGTGGAAAAACATAACACCAACCATATAGAAGGGTGATTTTCATACTATTTTTTGCTCTTATTGAATCTGATGCCCACAATCAAGCCCAATAGTGAACACCCTATACCAAAGGAAACCTTCACCTTGAGAATTGTCCGTGAAACTTAATTGGTATTGTGGTTGTAAGATTGCCACTTAAAATCTTATAGTTTTCTAAGGCAACGTTAAAAATGAGCCTATGACCTCAACAGAAGATTGTTTGAAAAGTAAACTTGTAGATATATGGAGAAGGATGTGCATTCGTTTGAAATTAATACATCTGGGGGTAACAATTAAGTCTGTTGGTCCTAATAGAGTTTCCGCTTGAGGATTACAGTTGAAGTATAGATATTGTGATTCTTGAACGTAATTGTTCCTGTACATTCTTGTGAAGTTTTTGCCTTTCTGTCCAGTTTGTGATCCAGTGATGGGTGATGAAGGAAAGCTCTATGTTCCTTTAGACCTGGTATCTGTATATCGTGAGAAGGTAAGTGTCCACTTGCCATGCATATTGTTATGCTTATAGTTAATTTGTATTTCTTATTTTTAAAAAAAAAATTATATTACCTGCTTGTGCATTTATATGTCTGAGTTATTTAGATTTTTTGGCTGATAAGAACTAAGAGTAAATTTAAGTTTCATGTCATTATCTGCTACTGTGCTTGTCTTTGGATCAGATTTGTCGTACAAGTAAACCTTTAATCTGTATTTTGACTCCTTAATGGGGCTGCTTATTGCTGCAAATTTTGGATTGTACTTTCGATGTTTGGCTCAAATCAACTTGAAAAAGGATTTTTAGCAAGCCATTAATCTTTATTTTTGGTCAGTTATATGCCAGCCTCTTGATGTGAAAACAGTTATGGTTGCCGTTTGATGAGATTCTCTGTAATTAGGTTGTTCCAGTGGCGTCAATGTTGACTCCTAACCAGTTCGAAGCAGAATTATTAACGGGGTACAGGTAGTGTCTGATACCATATCCATACAAAAATGTGTTTTAGGCAAGAAAGTTTTGAGTGAAGTGTCCAAGGATAGAGTCTAATAAGTGTCATTTTTTCCAGCATAGACTCTGAAAGCAAGGGCCGGGAAGCTTGTAACATTCTTCATGCTGCTGGACCTTCAAAGGTTTGTTATCTACTTTTGCAAGTCACTTGCAGGAGTGAAATACCCGCAGCTTCTGCCACAATATCTTCTTTTTTATTAAGTTCTGTTGTGTTTTCATTCTGTCGTAAAAACTTAAAAAATTCTGTCACGAGGTTTCTACTCCTAGGGAATTGAACATATTCATTCAAGGTGAGAACTTAGAAATCCTATGGAATTAAGTCGAAGAAAATCTTACATCAAAATTAACCTAACGGGGTAACCATGCTGGAAAAGAAGAAAGATAATTAAATTTTGTGAATGGTTCTCAGTGCTTCAATTTAATTAAAAATTACAAATTATAGCAATGAGCTCTGTTTGATGTGCATCGCTTTGCTAGTTCGTTTCTTGACTGAAGGTTACTTCAACCATTTCCACAGGGAAAGACACTTGCTAATTGTTGGGCTTATCATTTTTTAGGCTATTCCTCATAAAGGAATGCCAGTTCGAAGATAACTTTTTCTACACTGGTTTCGTTGTTCAACAGTCCATGGTCAATACTATTCCCCAACCTCACTTTCAAGTTGATTACCCGAGATGTTATACATATTATGACGTGGGAATAGAAAGGTCAAGGTTCCCTAAATAAGATGTGTTGTTGGGGTATGGTTGAAATTTGAGATATTCTAGATGAACTCCTGGATGAAAGAAATCAAACATGATGTATTGTGAGTTGAATTTTTGTTTCCAGTGGGTCCAGCTATACGCAACACAAAATTATGTTAAATTGTTGTGGCCATGGTTGACTTTCAGTCTAGACTCTAGTTTTTTTGGCTTTTGACTTTTTAGTAGGATTGATGTCATCTTGGATTGATTGACTTAATTATTTATTAGATCTTCTTTTGATTGGGCCTCCATAAATTATACAATGGGTGGGTCATATAAGGTAACGTATGAATCAAAACTAATACGATAAGGGTATGTAATGGTGTAATATTTGCCCTGGTGCCCTTTTGTTCCATCTTAGGAATATTGGGAAACTTAAAGAGTATCATGAGAGATGGTAAATTCACTGAAATGACACTCACAATCAGGGGTGAAAATGACACTTTAGCTTGAATCATTTTTCAGAAACTAAAGACCAAAATTGAAGAAGACATTTATCATGCAAATATAGGTGTCAAATACTTTTCATGTACTTCATTTATGGAAAAAATTGTGCATGCACTTCTTTATCATTGACGTTTTGTCTTTTTCTTGCTTGCAGAATTTCAGAATATGATGTGCAAAATTTTCATTATTTTCAGGTTGTAATTACAAGCATTAATATAAATGGAAATCTCCTCCTCATTGGCAGTCATGAAAAGGAAGAGGTTTGTTTTTCTTTACTTCAGTTGGAGAGGGTAAATTTGACTGAAACTTGAGTAACTTTAGAGCTCAAACTACTTTTTCACTTGCTCTACTACTGCCGGATTGAGAAAAGAACTGGCGGGCGCTAGATTCTGACTTGGAACTTTTCTTCAACAGAGTAATCTAAAGAGTAAATTAACTTGTATTTCTAAGTTCTACCACGACATATTAAATCTGGTAATATGTTTCAACAGGGTAAACCTGGTGTTTGAAATAGAAACATTGACTTCAAACTTTCATTCAAAGATGTTTCATCAATTCTCTAACCATTTAAAGCTATTGATACGATTTTTTTTTTTTTTTAAGTTATAATTTACGATTATATTAGTGTTATAATATAAAACCATGTTTTAGTTAGTCGGAATAACTGACGAGAGAGAAAAACTTCTACAGAAATGACAGAATGGAAAAATATTAAAATAGTATGGCTTTGGACAATTAAATGGCCTTTTTGCCTCCCCTTTTATTGGCAGTTGCCTGATGTGTGACGATGATTAGAAGGTCAACTTTTTGTTGGTTTTCTTATTACTGGTCATCTAGCATTTTCCAAAAAAAAAAAAAAAAAGGCTCTGTTTGAAATCGAATGAATCTTTACCTTTCCACGTCCTGGTTTCATTTTAAAGTTGTCATTTTTATAGAAGACTTAAATCTGACAGGGCAAGGCAGCTGAGCAGTTCAAGATTATGATCCCAAAAATTCCTGCTTATTTTACGGTATGGAAAATATCCTTGTGAATCCTTTCATATGCAAAGCTTAATTTTATTCTTATAAGGGAAGGAAAAGGTGATGAGAATATTTATCTTTTTCATTGCCAGTCTAGAAAGCTTTAGAATGAGCTGATACAGGAAAGATAATTCCTACTAATTCCTTGTTTAAGAGTGATGATATCGCAACCAGTGATTAAGAGGGAGTTTGACAGCGTATATGCAGGAAAATATTTGGACAATACTACTGCAAAATGTTATACTTTATCTAAAGATATGACTCAGAAGATGAATGGACAATTCTCATTTTGTTTGGTCTTGCTTTCATTATTTTTATCAATTAGTTATAACATAATTTATTCTCTAATCGAATTCAGTGTGCTTTCATAATTATAATTCCAGAATTCATATCTTATGATCAGGTTTACGCTCTTGGTGTGCGTAACATTTAAATCTGATCATTGTTGCTGGTTTTGTGGAAAAGAAAAGACATGAATTATTATACAAAAGGAATAGATTGATTAAACGGAAATTGAGACAGTAGTGTCTAGGACTTCAAATTATTCTATTCATTTGTATATTTGTTGCAAAATTATACAAAAGTTATTTGCCTTTTAAGATGCTCTTGGCTGAAAAATTTATCTGATGCTTGCAGGGAACGGGAGATCTTACGACTGCCCTCCTACTTGGTTGGAGCAATGTAATGGCTCAAAATATTTTTCATGGCTTATGTTATTTCTCTTGCCAATGGTGTTTTCTTTCTCCTAACAACTGTTTTGGTGCCACTCAGAAATATCCTGACAACCTCGAGAAGGCGGCAGAGCTTGCAGTCTCGAGCTTACAGGTATGCTCTTCAACGTCATTATAAAATAGACTACGCCAACCAATCTAATCTACCGTCTTTCTTCTGAACTGGGGGAAAAAAGAAAAACCAAATGGTTCTGTTCGGTTTCAGTCAAGTATTTCATAGAAAGAATTAGACCAAGCGGAATATACTTCCTATGTATGTTTCTGCTGAACCTATATATGCATTATTCAAAGACTTGACTTAGTTTTCGTTTGAAGTGCATAAATGATTTGTTTGAAATCACATTAAAGTGGATTTGTTTACATATCTTAAGTTCAGTGGTTTTAACTTTATTTTTTGTAATAAATTTCTTGCGATCTTTATTCAAATTAAATTGAAATGATGTCTAAATCAATTGTTGTCTTAAACTGAAAGCAAAACTGATCCAAATTGATTGTTTTCAGTATAAATCGGTTTGGTTCCAATCACTTATCTGGTTTGACTTGGTTCAGTTCAAATACTTGCAGGCACTTCTGCAGAGGACAGTGAGTGACTACAAAAGAGCCGGCCACGATCCCCAGTCAAGCAGTTTGGAGATTCGGTTGATTCAGAGCCAGGATGACATTCGCAATCCTCAAGTTAATTTCAAAGCTGATAGATACAACTGACTATCAAAAAATATAAAGATGACCATGTTTTCATTCGACACTTTCGCCGATAGTATTCAGCTCAAGGACTTTCCCTCTGATAAAATGAATTTGTTTCGTCATATTTATTGCTTGGAGGGCTCAGCTCTAAAGAAAAGAAATAAGTTGTTAATTTTATCTCATGTTCTTGTAGTACTGCTGCATTGCAGGATTGAATAAAAACAAATTTGGTACACGGGAATGACGAATAGGTAACCATCCTAAAGACTATTCTGAAAACTAAAATGCACACATGTTTGGCATTATAAAAAAAAAAAAAAATGGATATGCAAATAGCAAAGAAAGCACAAGTGAATTGAATCTGGTTCGTTGATTGTAATAGGTAGAATGTGTGCCTAATTTGTGAGTCTCATTCTCTATTATGAGCGGTGTTAAACATCATCGGAACTCTTTAGCATTGTTTGTTATAAGAGGATTACTTATCTGATTAGTTTTAAAACAGACACTTGGGACATAAAAAGATATGATTTCCAAGATAAGTACACGTAGGTGTGATTAGACTATGAACTAAAGTTGTACTTAAGAGGCTCGTAAATTTTATTGTAAGTAGGGAAAAGCAATTATTGAATGTAAATTCAGCAGGCACTACATGCGGGCAACAAATAAGGCTGCAAAGTCGTGGAGAGCTTTCGTTTTGTCATGGATCAAGCACTAGATTTTTCAAACAAAACAAAGAAAAAGCACTAGAATTGTACGAAGTAGTTCTCTTTTTTGAAGCATGATTCTCGCCATAACTTAAAAACATCTACAGAAAATATGGTAGTGCACGACTGTGACGCATTATCCATAGAGTCCATTCATACTAATAAATTTATCAATTGAAGTTCATTTTTTTTACCATTATAAAATCGGAAAAATATTCGAAACTGATATTGTTTAATAGTATTTCCTTTGTGATTGGAACTTGAGAAGTACATAATTAACCATACTTTTCATACTGTAAGGACCCAAATGATCTTTAAAATGGCTAACAAAAATGTTACTTGTATTTCAAGGGTTTGGCTCCATAAAACCGGAGACAACCTAAAAATAATCCTTGATCGTACAACACAATACTTCATCATCATATAATATTTACCATATGAAATATTCTAATCAAAATTTATTTCATTTTATTCCTTGTAAAATTTATAGCTCTTTTTACTCCATTATGTTGATTACAAAATAGCAACAAACTCATCGTCATCATCATCATTTTTTTAATGAGAAAATTATCCAAATAACTACCTTTTTTTTCTATTGACCAATGACACAAATTCTCTCATCTTCATCAACATGACACAAACTTTAATTTACTTTAGTTTAATTTTATGTCATATTGGTCTAATGTTGCTTTTTTGTGTCAAATTAGTGTAATGATCTTCATATTTGTGTCATTCAAGTACTTTCCCCTTTATTAATTTGACTATTCAAGTAAAAGTTATTGGACTTAATGGCTTTTTTTTTTTTTTTTAAATGCGAAAGTATAATGGGATAATATATATATATATCATAAGGATATGTTAATTATTCTTCATAGTAGAGGAACTGAAATAATCACATGTATATAATCAAATAGAAGTAAAAATAATTGTATGTCAGCTTAATCTATCGAGAAGATCCAAACACACACACACAAATTTGATCTTAAAAAGGCAGAGAAAAAAATCATCACAATTAGACTTGATCACAATTTAAATTTAAGATTGGAATTTGAGAAAACATATTGAAATTGTTCACATTTAAAACTTATTTCACGAACATTTCCACAAAATTTTTGTAATATGAATTACAAGAACGGATTTAAAAAAAAAATTATATTAGATGTTTGGTAAAAAGTTTCAATTTAAAACTTCAATACTTCAAATTAATGACAACTTTTTATTAATATTAATGGATACTGTTTATGAACAACTTTGACTTATAGTTCAAACTCTTCAACAAAAAATATATATATATATATATTTTATGTAATTATTTTTTTTTAGTAAAAAAATATACCTCACCATTTGATATGGCGGCCTACAACCCTGCATGGCTGTTAACTTCACTGTAACACGAGAATACTATGAATTTATGGCACCCATTTACCTGTTATCGTCTAATTTCTCCCTTTAATCCGAATTAATTTCTCATCCCAGAATGAAAACCGAAAGCCTCAAACACTTCCTTTCATTTTTCTTCTTTATACCTTTAATTAAGTTGAAATATAATTAATTTTGTGCAATTATGTTCCATTACACTTCGTAGCCATTATTCACCTTTTCTTTTCTCTAAACACGACACTAACCATATATTTTTAGAGATGTAAAAATTCATTATTATCAATATATATGTATATATATATATTTTGAAGAGAGCATATGTGTATGAAAGGAGATATAACTTAATGCGGGAATTTTACTATTTTTAACAGTCACAACCCATCACATTCGGTTAATTGGAAGGAAAAAAAATGAAAATTGGGAAAAAAAAAATTATGTTGTTTGACAACTTTGGTTGAGAATAAAGATAAATTTTATTTGGATCTATGATAACAAAGGTATTAACTGTTTCACTACAATAATATCTAGAAAAAATTTTAATACAACAAGTACTCGTAACTTCTTAGATTTGAGAATATCAAATTTCGTAATGCAAGCAAGTGTGAGTTATATGTATATGTATACGTATATAGAAGAGCTCTAAGTAAAACATAGTTAAAAAAAAAAAAAAAAAAAAACAGAGAAGAAACGTTTTTTTGATTGACAGAAGAAGAAATGGAGAAAGGGAGAAGAGGCATAACGCGGCCCGGGGGGGGGGGGGGGGGGGGGGGGGGGGGGGGGGGGGGTGGGTTGGGGGTGGTGGGTGTTGTGGGTGGGGTGGTGGTGGTGGAAGAGTTCACGATTCCTGCAAAAATGAGTTCTAGCCACGTAGCTTTACTTACATAGAGGAGAGTAAATAATTTTTTTTTAAGTGTACTGCAACTGCAAGAAAGTTGTAGGATCAGTAGAAGAAAAGAAGAATGCTATTAATTACTAACATTATAAAAAACATGCTATTTTTTACTATAAAAAAAATGCTATTTTCTTTCTTACCATACATAAAATATGCTATTGATTCCATTTTCCTTAAAAGTTTTTGATGAAATAACAATGTAAGGACCGTTTTCATAACAATACAAAAGTTCGAGATATTGTAATGTATAAAATAAGAAATCAGGGAATAACTATAGACTGAGAGTATAATTTAGGATTCATTTGTGAAAATAACCAAAAAAAAAAAAAAAAAAGATTAAGATTAAACCATCTCTTCGTCCGAGTGATAAAATTTATGAGACCCAAAGTTATAATTTACGTTTGTATTGTTGCAGTGATATTGTTGCTGAATTTGCCTCCTTTGATATCGCTTTCCATGGTATTTATTGTTTTAGGTTTCATTATTATTATTATTATTATTATTTTTCAAAAAATGTAACCAATCGTTCTGAAATAAAATTTACTTTTGCACTTTAGTAGGTGCGAAATTATAATTGGGATTCACTATCTATTTTTAACATCAATTATACTCTCACCTATTAAAAAAAAATGCGCTCATGTTAAAATAACATGAGCGATTCCGTTAATTTTTTCTAACTGCAAGAATTTGTATTCAAACTAAACAAGCATACAAACATCAATAGCAATAATACATATGCTCCTGTAATTTATGAGACAAAACCCTTAATTCAGATCGGTTTCATTTATAAAGTCTGATGAAATTCAGGGAGAATCATGTACATTGAGACCTAATTATGGAAAGTACATTGGCACATAAATAATCAAGCACACATTAGACTCTTTTTAACAAATTCTCATAATTAATGAAAACTTCCTATTGATCTAGAGCCAGTATCCTGTAGTAATAAAACCACCCCAGCTGTGCATAGACACATTTTAGAGGAACCAAAAAATTGATAATTGTTTAAGTTCCAAATTTTTTTTAAAAAAAAAAGTAAAAAAAAAAGGGGTTACTTCCTCCAAAATCTATGAGTTCCGTACATGAGGAACGCAATTAGGTTTTTCTTTCTGTCTTCTTTGTATTCTTCTTCAAATTTAATCCACTGAAAATGGTTCTAAATGGTGCCTAGCTCTTGGATTTATTTCCAAAAGAATCTCACGATAGAAAAATCCTTCTAATAGGGTTCAACTATGATCTGTTTAATCTTTAAATAACTGTTAACTTATTATATAAATATATATATATATATATATATTCAAATTTTCAGACGATTTTGATGCGATTGACAGTCTGAACAGCTATGCAATAGTGGTAATTTTTATTTTAAATTTCTGGAAATTAGTGACACGTTTTTTTAGACCCCATGAGGTAAGTCTCATTAATTTTCTCGGTTATCTTCGATTCTTTGATACTTATTGCACTTGTATCATGTCCTCTTTATTTATTGTTGAATTTGTTAATGGGGTCTATTGTTACCGTCCGGTCTGTTTTCACATCCTAATTTAATGAATTATTTTATTCCTTAATTATCCATAATTAAATTACTTTTAAGTACAAAAAGTGATCAAAGATATGCTTTACACACACCTCATTAAAATAATAAAAAATAATATTAAAATATCCTTTTTTTTTTATAATATAATTTAAAATGCTCATTCCTAATCGATGACAAATAGAAGAAGAATGGTCTACAATGAAAAGGATTTTTTTATTTTTTTCCTCTCAACTTTCGTATAACTTTTACTTTTCATTATCTTGTTGATGATAAATTTACATTTTTGTATGAGAAGCAAGAATAATTTATATCGTTAAATTGACAGTTTTTTTTTTTTTTGGGTTTACTTTTCTTTCGTTTATTGCTCTCTATTGCACCCTTTTTTTTTTTTTTTTTTTGTTGGGAAAAAACACAATAGACTAAAGGGATTGGATTAAAGGCGCTTGTTCTACAAACGACGGAGGGAAAATACAATCCATGGGATGTATATGTTTTTTTGACGTTTGCATATTATTCCATGGTCGTTTTTTTTTTTTTTTTTTTTAACAGATTACAGTAATGAATAGTTAATAGTATATATTTTCCTGCTTATAATTCCAAATTTGAGGAAAAACTACAATAAAACTCATTTTATATACCATATCGATAGAGCTTTTTTATACATCATTTGATATAATTTCAATGGCTAAGATATTGTTGTGCATGGTACTTATAATGCATCTTAGCTCATAGGATTATAGTCTAACAAATAAAAAAAAATTCAAAGAAAAGAAAAAAATAAAAAAAAAAAAACCCTAACCCTTAGATTACATGCCTTCGACACCCGCCCCCTGACGCTGGCGACGCCTGCCCCTTGACGCCGACGAAGCCTTGCCGCCCCCTCCCCCCTCCCCCAGCGACCAGATCTACGCCGGTGACCCAATCCTCCCCCCCCCCCCCCCTAGGGACTAGATCTGCCCCCCATGACACCGATGAAGCCCCACTGCCCTCCCCCATGCTAGATCCTAGGACCATATTGTGCCCCCCTCCCCCCGACCACGATTTGTACGTAGCCCCCTCAACATCGACGAATCCCCGCCCCCATGCTAGATGTAGAAACTGGCGATCCCCCCCCCCCAACCGTCGTGCCCCTGGTTAGTTTTTTTTTTTTTTAATAAGTTTTTTTAGTTTATATTAATATGAGATAATGTCTATTATAACTATCATACACAAGTAATATATCAGCTGTTTGATTACATCTTAACGATTTAAAAATAAAATCTATCGATATGATATATAAAAGGGACTCTACCAATCTATCATAATATTACTCGTCTTTTTATATGTTCTTCTTTTTATAATTTTAGATTTAATATTTTTTGGACCTTTTTTTTTTTTTATTTTTTTGTTGATTAATGCTAATAGGCTCCGTAAACATCAACTCCTCATGGAGCTCCGCATGAGGTGGAAAGGTTCTACAGGACCGGAGCACGAGGGGTCCATAAGAAGTGGGTCCCACTTATAAAGCAACTTTTGAAAAATGGAAACATCAAGCTGCCACATCATGCGAGCCTCTCTAGGGAGCTAAAAAAAAAAAGCAGCTGAATAGCAGCGCTCTTTTTATTTTTTATTTTTTTTAATTGGTGAGTGATTTAAGTGGGTGTGTGAGAAAAGTATACAAAGGGGTATTAAATAGACCCATTAATTTTTAATACTTTATTAAAATAAGATCCTATAGAGGTATACTACGATTTTAGAGTGCTAGATCTTACCAAAATGATGCAACCATTAAAATTAAAAAATTCTTATAAAAAAATTAAAAGAAAAATGAATAGTCAAGGAAATTTAATAAGAATTTAAACGTTCAAAATTGCACGGCACCTTAAACTTTATTTTTTTAAATCTATCACATTCATAATTCTACTTATTTTATTGAAGAAATTTACTTAGCATTCGGAGGAAACTTCTTCGAAGTTGTCTCTTACATTTTTTATTTCTATGCATTGACGTATAAGTCTTCGCTCGGCTTCTTCCAAGCAATTGTTGAAACATACCTAATATATATTTTATAT
Source organism: Ficus erecta (assembly GCA_008635985.1). NCBI lineage: Eukaryota > Viridiplantae > Streptophyta > Magnoliopsida > Rosales > Moraceae > Ficus > Ficus erecta. Next base: position 839,023 of record BKCH01000040.1, read on the forward strand.
AGTATATATTCACCTGATATATATGGGTGTTTAATACTCAACTTAATTTTTATTATTATTGTTATTAAAATTATTATTGGCAAAAGAATACTTAACGACCACCTTATTTGAAACATACCTAATATGTACATAAAATATTCAACTTACTATTATTATTATTTTTTTTTTCAAAAATACCTCTTTTCTCTGTGTGTATTAATTGATTATGTTTTTATTTGTTTTTATTTTTCAAATCGTCGGCATTGACTTGTAAGTCATAGCGTAGCTTCTTAGCAATGGTTGCGGTATTTTTCACACACACACATATATATATATATGATATGATTTCAATTATTATTATTATTATTTTGTTTTGTAATCATGAATGGTTACAGACAAAACTCTTAAAAAAAGTGACCATTAAAAACTTTTCCATATATATATAGATACTTGCTTTAACTTCTATTTTCAGAGAGGATGCGCGAGGGTATTTTCTATATATTGTTCTAGTTAATTTACTCTCTTAAGAGTCACAACAAGACCTCAAGTTCTAGATATATCGCATGATGAAGATAACGGAGGTTTTCGATGGTAGTCAGGTATGGAAATAATTATAAATTCTAGTCTTGATGTTTGAGGGCGATTAGCTTCTTCTTTCACATTAGTATTTTTGAGCTTCTAATTAATTTCTAATTTATGTCATGGCAGAACACTCTTGCTGGCACTGATGTGGATTCTTCTTCCACAGTTATTTCCGCTTACAACCATGACGTTTTTATTAGCTACAGAGGTGACGATGCTCGTAACTGTTTTTCCTGTCATCTTGCTTCTGCTCTAGAGTTGGAGAAAATTAAAATCTTCAGAGATGATAGGGACATGACGCCAGGAGATGAAATTTGGCCGACAATAAGGAAAGCAATAGAGATATCAAAGCTTTTCGTGATCCTTTTTTCAGAGAACTATGCATCTTCCTCTTGGTGCTTGAATGAACTTGTCTACATACTCGAATGCCGACAAAACTACAAGCAAATTGTTCTACCAGTTTTCTATAACATAGATCCATCAAATGTCCGACATCAAGAGGGGAGTTACAAAGCTGCATTTGAAAAACATGCCAAGGATCCTAAAAATAAGAGCATGGTGCCAAAGTGGAGGGATGCCTTGACAAAAGCTGCCAATATAGCTGGACGTAGCTCAAGCACCACCAAGTATGTTTGATTTATTTTCTCTACTAATTATTATTATTTTTTTGGCTAAGTAGTTTATATTATCTACCTAAACTGATTACACTATGAGAAAAACATATTTCTACTACCCGTGATTATATTTTTTTTTACTTACTGTTGCTTTTCTTCATTCGATTGTGAAAAAAATTTGACTATCTGGCTGTGTATATCAATTATTATCCATAAAACTACACTATAAGAAATATTGTATTGGAAATCAGTCAAACTAAGGTCAATTATTGCTCACTATAATTTAATCCTTTCCAATTAGTTGCTGTTAAATTTAACTGAAATGTGCACGACCTCCACATATGACTTAGAGGGTAATAAAGGAATTTTAAAAGGGAGTAAAAATTTTATTAAAAAAATGGTTAAAATATCAACCTCATTAAAAATTAAAAAATTAAAATCTCAAGGATCTCAGCATTGAAACCCACCTGGTCCTTTTCCATTAACCTCAAAATCTCAATATTAAACACTCTCAAGATCCTTCCTTTCAGTATTCCACAAAACAAGTGCATTAATTATAATTACATACATTGAGTTTAACCTCTGTAGAGCGGACCGGAATCTTCTATCCTTTTTGTTTGTCCCCATTCGTGTACTTCAAATGGTATTTAATGAGCCAAAAAAGCTTCATCTAATCCAACCCACTTTCTTCTCTCTCATTCCTTCACTTGCCCATTTCCTCTTTAGGGTCATCTTTTCCCCTACTATATATTGAGAAAATTATCCAAATAGTTACATTTTTGTTTTTTCATTTATTGACCAACATGATATGAATTAAGGTTAAAAGATAAGAAACTATGCTATTTATTAACAAGGATAATAAATCATGTTATTTATTAATACTAGTGGTCAAAATTATGCTATTTGGTATAAGTTCTCGTTAAAGTATGGTTGTTACTACACGCATATATATACAAATATATATATATATATGATACCTATATGTTTCATGTTTTGTTTTTTGTTTTTTGTATCTTTGTTTGTTTGTTTGTTTGTTTTTTCAAGCATATTATATAATATGTATCTCATTAGTTCTCTCATGAATTCCTTTGCCCTTACGTTGTCATTAATTTGTAATAACTACTTTTCCTTCATACCTGTTAGGCCGGACACCAAATTGCTTGAGATCCTTGTCAAAGATATTTTAAGCAGATTAAATCATGCCTCAGACGACGTTCAGAAAATAGGCATTTGGGATGGTATCGGAAAGACAATTCTTCACTTCCTCCTCCGATGGTATAAGAGGGTCTTCGGAGCAAGTTATGGTGGATTAAACATAAACAATAAGAGCAAATATAGAATCGGGAATTCATCTGTCAAGGCATCTACAACAGGGAGATCATCTTCTAGAATGTCTGAAAGCGAGAGTTCCATACCCAGGAGCTCTAGAAATGAGAGCACCAGTGGAAGTCCAATTACTAGAAGATCTAGAAGTAAGAGCAGATCTGCAACTGGGAGATCCTCATCGAGAATGTCTGAAAGCAAGAGTTCAATACCCAGGAGCTCTAGAAATGAAAGCAGCAGTAGAAGTCCAATTACTAGAAGATCTAGAAGTAAGAGCAGATCTGCAACTGGTAGATCACCTTCGAGAATGTATGAAAGCAAGAGCTCAATACACCAGAGCTCTAGAAATGAGAGTAGCAGTAGAAGTCCAATTACTAGAAGATCTAGAAGCAAGAGCAGATCTGCAACTAGGAGCTCGTCTATAAGAATGTATGAAAGCAAGAGTTCCATACCCATGAGCTCTAGAAATGAGAGCAGCAGTAGAAGTCCAATTACTAGAAGATCTAGAAGCAAGAGCAGATCTGCAACTGGGAGATCCTCTTCAAGAATGTCTAAAAGCAAGAGTTCAATTCCCATGAGCTCTAGAAATGAGAGCAGCAGTAGAAGTCCAATTACTAGAAGATCCAGAAGTAAGAGCAGATCTGCAACTGGGAGATCCTCTTCGAGAATGTCTGAAAGCGAGAGTTCCATACCCAGGAGCTCTAGAAATGAGAGCACCAGTGGAAGTCCAATTACTAGAAGATCTAGAAGTAAGAGCAGATCTGCAACTGGGAGATCCTCATCGAGAATGTCTGAAAGCAAGAGTTCAATACCCAGTAGCTCTAGAAATGAAAGCAGCAGTAGAAGTCCAATTACTAGAAGATCTAGAAGTAAGAGCAGATCTGCAACTAGGAGATCACCTTCGAGAATGTATGAAAGCAAGAGCTCAATACACCAGAGCTCTAGAAATGAGAGTAGCAGTAGAAGTCCAATTACTAGAAGATCTAGAAGCAAGAGCAGATCTGCAACTGGGAGCTCGTCTATAAGAATGTATGAAAGCAAGAGTTCCATACCCATGAGCTCTAGAAATGAGAGCAGCAGTAGAAGTCCAATTACTAGAAGATCTAGAAATAAGAGCAGATCTGCAACTGGGAGATCCTCTTCAAGAATGTCTAAAAGCAAGAGTTCAATTCCCATGAGCTCTAGAAATGAGAGCAGCAGTAAAAGTCCAATTACTAGAAGATCCAGAAGTAAGAGCAGATCTGCAACTGGGAGATCCTCTTCGAGAATGTCTGAAAGCAAGAGTTCAATACCCAGGAGCTCTAGAAATGAGAGTACCAGCGGAAGTCCAATTACTAGAAGATCTAGAAGTAAGAGCAGATATGCAACTGGGAGATCCTCTTCGAGAATGTCTGAAAGCAAGAGTTCAATACCTAGGAGCTCTAGAAATGAAAGCAGCAGTAGAAGTCCAATTACTATAAGATCAAGAAGTAAGAGCAGATCTGCAACTGGGATATCGTCTTCGAGAATGTCTGAAAGCAAGAGCTCAATACACCAGAGCTCTAGAAATGAGAGTAGCAGTAGAAGTCCAATTACTAGAAGATCTAGAAACAAGAGCAGATCTGCAACTGGGAGATCGCCTTCAGGAATGTCCGAAGGCAAGAGTTCCATACCCATGAGCTCTAGAAATGAGAGCAGCAGTAGAAGTCCAATTACTAGAAGATCAAGAAGTAAGAGTAGATCTGCAACTGGGAGATTGTCTTCGAGAATGTTTGACAGCAAGAGCTCAATACACCTGAGCTTTCTAGAGAGCAGCAGTATAAGTCCAATTACTAGAAGATCTAGAAGTAAGAGCAGATCTGCAACTGGGAGATCGTCTTCGAGAATGCCTGAAAGCAGGAGCTCCATACCCATGAGCTTTCTAGAGAACTGCAATAGAAGTCCAATTACTAGAAGATCTAGAAGTAGGAACAGATCTGCAACTGGGAGATCATCTTCGAGAATGTCTGAAAGCAAGAGCTCAATACCCATGAACTCTAGAAACGAGAGCAGCGGTAGAAGTCCAATTACTAGAAGATCTAGAAGTAGGAACAGATCTGCAACTGGGAGATCGTCTTCGAGAATGCCTGAAAGCAAGAGCTCAATACCCACGAGCTCTAGAAATGAGAGCAGTGGTAGAAGTCCAATTAGTAGAAGATCTAGAAGTAGGAATAGATCTGCAACTGGGAGATCGTCTTCGAGAATGTCTGAAAGCAAGAGCTCAATACCCATGAGCTCTAGAAACGAGAGCAGCGGTAGAAGTCCAATTACTAGAAGATCTAGAAGTAGGAACAGATCTGCAACTGGGAGATCGTCTTCAAGAATGCCTGAAAGCAAGAGCTCAATAACCACGAGCTCTAGAAATGAGAGCAGTGGCAGAAGTCCAATTAGTAGAAGATCTAGAAGTAGGAACAGATCTGCAACTGGGAGATCGGATTCGAGAATGCCTGAAAGCAAGAGCTCAATACCCATGAGCTCTAGAGATGAGAGCAGTAACAGAAGTCCAATTACTAGAAGATTTAGAAGTAGGAGCAGATCTGCAACTGGGAGATCGTCTTCGAGAATGCATGAAAGCAAGAGCTCAATACACCTGAGCTTTCTCGAAAGCAGCAGTAGAAGTCCAATTACTAAAAGATCTAGAAGTAAGAGCAGATCTGCAACTGGGAGATCGTCTTCGAGAATGTCTGAAAGCAAGAGCTCAGTACACCCAAGCTTTCTAGAGAGCAGCAGTAGAAGCCCAATTACTAGAAGATCTAGAAGTAAGAGCAGATATGGAACTAGGAAATCTTCTTTGAGAATGTCTGAAAGCAAGAGTTCAATTCCTAGGAGCTCTAGAAATGAGAACAGCAGTACTAGAAGTCCAATGACTAGAAGATCTAGAAACAAGAGCAGATTTGCTACTGGGAGATCGTCTTCGAGAATGTCTGAAAGTAAGAGTTCAATACACCAGAGCCCTAGAAATGAGAGCAGCAGTAGAAGTCTAATTACTAGACAATCTAGAAGTAAGTGCTGATCTACAACTGGGAAATCATCTTTGAGAATGTCTGAAAGCAAGAGTTCAATACCCAAGAGTTCTAGAAATGAAAGCAGCAGTAGAAGTCCAACTGAGATATCGTCTTCAAGATCGTCTTCAGTTCTACGTCCAATCCTTTGCGCAGGTTTCCTTGGCATTAGAGGTGAGAGTTTAAAAAAAAAAAAAGATTTACAAAATATATTCTCTAATCGGATTCAGTATGCTTTCATTATTATAATTCAGATTCGTGTCTCATAATCAGGTTTACGCTCTTATTGGTGTGCATAACAATTAAATCCAGTCATTGTCGCTGGTTTTGTGGAAAAGAAAAGACATGAATTAGTATACTAAAGGAATAGAATAGATTACTAAAGGAATTCATTGTCCAGGACAGTGTCATTTGAAAAATACGACAGTGGGATTTTCTTCACTGACACAAAATGTTTGTAACCACTTGGCTAATAAACTGAAATTAAGACAATAGGGTCTTGGACTTCAAAAATATTCTATTTATTTGTATATTTATTGCAAAATTAATACAATAGTTATTCGCTTTTTAAGATCTCTTGACCGACAAATTTATCTGATGCTTGCGGGGAACGGGAGATCATACGACTGCCCTCCTGCTTAGTTGGAGCAATGTAAAAATATGGCTCTAAATTTTTTTCATAGCTTATGTTATTTCTCTTGCCAACGGTAGTTTCTTTCTCCTAACAACTGTTTTGGTGCCACTCAGAAATACCCTGACAACCTTGACAAGGCAGCAGAGCTTGCAGTCTCGAGCTTACAGGTATGCTCTTCGAAGTCATGATAAAATAGACTACTCCAACCAATCTTATCTATTGTCATTCTTCTGAACTGGGGGAAAAAAGAAAAACCAAATGGTTCTGTTCTGTTTCAGTCAAGAATTTTATAGAAAGAATTACATCAAACGGACTATACTTCGTATGTATGTTTCTGCTGAACCTTGATATGCATTCTTCAAAGACTTGACTTAGTTTTCGTTTGAAATGCATAAATGATTTGTTTGAAATCATATTCAAGTGGATTTGCTTACATATCTCAAGTTCAGTGGTTTTAACTTTATTTTTTGTAATAAACTAGCAATCTTTATTCAAATTAAATTGAAATGTTGTCTAAATCAATTGTTGCCTTAAACCGAAAGCAACACTGATCCAAATTGATTGTTTTCAGTATAAATCGGTTTGGTTCCAATCACTTATCTGGTTTGACTTGGTTCGGTTCAAATACTTGCAGGCACTTCTGCAGAGGACAGTGAGTGACTACAAAAGAGCCGGCCACGATCCCCAGTCAAGCAGTTTGGAGATTCGGTTGATTCAGAGCCAAGATGACATTCGTAATCCTCAAGTTACTTTCAAAGCTGAAAGATACAACTGAATGTTTTCATTCAATGCGTTCGCCTATAGAATTTAGCTGAAGTTCTTTCCCTCCCGCTAAAATGTATTTGTTTTGTCATATTTATTGCTTGGAGGGCTCTGCTCTAAAGAAAAGAAATAAGCTGTTAATTTTATCTCATGTTCTTTTAGTACTGCTGCTTTGCAGAATTGTATAAAAACAAATTTGCTACATCGGAACGACGAATAGGTTACCATCTTAAAGACAATTCTGAAAACTAAAATGCACACATGTTTGGCATAAAAAGCATGGACATAAATAGCAAAGAAAACCACAGATGAACTGAATCTGGTTCGCCGAATTGATTGCGCATTTCGGCATCTCTGTTCTCTGACCTCTTGTTATCCTTTTTTTTTTTTCCCCTCCTCCTTAATTTTGCTTTTAATGTTTTCAGCTGAACCATTCTGGTTTGTTATTTTTATTTTATATATACGAGCCTGAGATTGCTAGCTCAAGTTATGATCCTTAAAAACTTGATGAAAATTCGTCTACAAGTTAGAAAATTGTAGCTCACACGAAGGTCAACCTCATTGATTGATCGGTGGGCAAATTCGTCTACACGAAGGTCCACACTGGATCCATTATGTTCCTCTCCATGTTTTTCCCCCCTTTTTTGTTCTTCCTGATGAATCAACGACGAGGGATTCGAACTCCACCCCTTTGATAAAATCAAGTGAAATTACCTTTACGAGTTAAAATAAGTTTTTAAATAGTGCTGGAAATAGGAATTCACATCTATAATATAGTAATAGATAGATAATGAATAATAGATAAGGAGAAACCATTGTGGTAGCTGCGGGGCTACCATGATGGTTTCAAGGGTATCACGACGGTTTCACTAGGGAACCGTCGTGGTAGGTTCCTTTACCACGACGGTTTTTCAAAAAAAATAAAACCGTCGTGATATGTTCTTTAATGTTAACTTTTAAGCCCCTTTTTCTCCATTACATGACGGTAAAAAAAACCGTCGTGGAATCTAAAAAGATACTATAATTCTGGATTCTACAACGGTTAGAAAACCGTCGTGTAATTGTTACCATGACGGTTAAAACCCGTGGTGGAATCTATATTTTGTAGTAGTGATAATGATTTCTTTGCTTTTGTCAAAACTTTGATACGAGAGAAAAATATTATGACATATAAGTTAAATACCATAATTAATAAAGATTGTATTTAGTTTATGAGTTTTTTTCTCTATTATTATGTGGTATTAAACATCATTAATATTTTTTAACATTGTTTTTTATGAGATGATTACTTATCTGATTAGTTGAAAAACAAGACAAAACGGAGTAAAGAAAAATTGATTATTTCCACATAGCACATATAAAAGTTGATTGTCCAAGATAAGTACACGTAGGTGTGATTAAACTATGGACAAAAGTTGCATCTAAAGGCTCGTTAATTTTATTGTAAGTTGGAGAAAAAGCAATTATTGAATGTAAATTCAGCAAGCACTACATGTGGGCAACAAATAAGGCTGCAAAGTCATGGAGAGCTTTCGTTTTATTGTGGATCAAGCACTAGATTTTTCAACCAAAAATAAAAAATAAAAACAAAAAACAAAAAACAAAAAACAAAAAACAAAGAAAAAGCACTAGATTTATGCTTCAAAATTTATTGCCAACCCAAAGTCGAAGGTGTGAATAATAAAACTATGAATTGTACCAAGTAGTTCTATTTTTTGAGTGTGACTGATTAGCATGATTCTTGCCATAACTTGAACATCTACAAATATAGAGAAGATGTGATATTACGCAGCTGTGACGCATTATTCATAGATTCCATTCATATTAATAAATTTCTCTATTGCAGTTCATTCTTCTGCCATTGTAAACTCTGAAAATATTCAAAACTGATACTGTTTACTAGTATTTCCTTCGTGATTGGAACTTGGGAAGTACATAATTAACCACACTTTGTATGTTGTAAGGACCAGAATAATCTTTAAAAGGGCTAATAAAAATGTTACTTGTATTTCAAGGGTCTGGCTCCATAAAACCGGAGACATCCTAAAAGTAATCCTTGGTCGTCCAACTCATTACTTCATCGTTATATCTCGGATTATACAATATACATATAGTACGTTACAGCTGCGCACTATTACATCTTCTCCCACAAATATATGGGCATTAATGTTAAAATATAAATATATATATATATATATATATTTGTCGTTGAATTTCATATCAAATCTCACTCAACCCAATCTCATCTTGATATTCCTTCCATCACTCGATTGTTCCAACAAAAAAAAAAAAAAAGGAGAAAACTTTACCTGAATTGTGGTTGCCTAGTAGTTGGATTATTAAAGTGATTTGTAAATGCTTTTAAAGCCATATCAGATATTTTTACATAAAGTTGGAAGGAAAAGTGGACAGAATATACTAAAGTATAGAAAATGAACCCCATATCATTCCCTTCATGAATCTCTTAGTCATGTCCTAAAAGCCATTAAAATGTTCACTTTACCCTTACTTAGGGTATGTTTGGTAGGAGAAAGAAAATAAAAGGGTGGGGCAGTGGTAAATCACTTAGCTAAGAGAAATCAAGAATGAAGGAGAGATCCTTTCTATATTATGTTATTAGGTATGAAATCTCTTATATAATATTTTCAATTTGGGAGAAATCAAAATTGAGGAGTTTGGACGAATTTGGAGTCCTTTTTCTAATCCCTTCCTTCCTTCTTTCTCTCCCATCAAATAATCATAAATGTTAAAATTCTTTTACTAATCTCTTCACTCATTTCTTCGTTTCACTTTTTTCTCTTATCAAACACACTGTAAATTGCACAAGGGCAACAAGTGATCTTTTTAGTCCAAATTTTACACATATATAATGGAAGCACTAACTTTACTACATCAAAATAGACCGGGGTCATTTAGGACGTTTTAAACATGTTGAGTCCAAAATGGGATTTAGAATAAAGTTTGGTGACAAATATATATATACATACACATATATGTTATATTTGCAGGCCACCTCGTACGAGTCATAAAGGGGTTTATATTTTTTATTTTTTATTTTTGAAAGTGAGTATATGAGTCATTAAGTTGGTGCTTAGCATGCGATGCTGATGGAGCAGTGGCGCTTCTATACAATAAAATATGGAGAACAAATACAGATCAGTATTTTATTCATCCAAAAAAAAAAAAAAAAAGGAGAGATCAGTAATATGTGACTGTGCAACTATGAAATAATTATTTTCTTTGTGGTATTCTCTTCGCAATATTAGGAAAAAAAATATATTTTAAAGACTGCCAACCTTTTATTGTAGAATTTTGTGTTACATCAAAACAGTTTTTAAATCTAGGATTGAATTTTTAATGATCTAATTTAAGAGTGTTTTAACTTTAAAAATTTAATGCGCACAATACAAAATTAGTCACAGTTATAAATTAGTCTATTAAAAAATTAGTGGACTAATTAAAATATGAAGTCTGCTTAATCAGATGACGGTATTACACTGTTATCATCCTCAACTTATCACTACTAAAGTTACAATTTTAGACACTGTTTGTACTCCTTTCATTGAGAAAATTATTTTTAAAACGTTAGACTAATTTTAACGGCTATGTTAAGAACACGTCGCCCACTCCTATAAAAAGAGTCCTTTTATGTTAAGGTCTCATATATATAATCCATATATCTAACTGATCTAATTAAAATAAAATTAATATAAAAAATATATGTTAAATAAATAGTTTTTGATACAAATTTAACGATTAAAATATAATACTTCAGGTTCTTCTATAGCAATCTTAAATATTGATATAGAAGAAATAGGTGCATCCAAAACGAATACGAAAAAATTATGATATAAATTGTATTTTAGGGGAAAAAAGAAAAGTAAAAAACAACAAAGAATTAGAGTGAACTTATTATAAGAAACCATTATCCAAAAAATGACACTTGTGTCTAATATTATAATGAAGTACTAGTCACAAAACCCACTTCATGTAATGGTTTTACTCAACCCACTTGAGGATATTTAAAGGGATAATTCTGTGTATAAATGACCATCATGAGCCTTCAATCTCTTCACCACCTTCTAGTATTATATGTAAGTTTCTATCTTCAATATTGAATTTATAGTTTCTTACAAACTTGAATTAGTAGAAAACGTAGGCATGGAAAAGCTTGACAGAGACAAAGATGCCAGCAGAAAGCCTTTATGGGTTCTTCAAGAACAATATGCCCCGCTTTGTTCATATGTTCCCCAGAAACATTCAGAGCGTTCAAATACAAGGAGGTGGCGACGTCAGAGCTGGCTGCGTCATGTTTTGGAAATATGACCTCGGAATCACAGGTACTCATCAGCAGAAAACCCGACACTACCACAAGTGTCGGATCTGTCCGATACATGTAACAATAGAAGTCAACATATATATAAATATATATATATATGACGTCAAACACTAGCATCGTTAACATATAATATGGCCTGTTCATTAAAAATTTTAATTCCTATATGTAACACTAACACGTAAAGTTAAATGGTCATTTAATCCTACATAAAGTTACATTAGTAAAGTGTTTAAGATGATAATCATTCTTTACAACAAGAAATTTATTCATCACATATCAATATTATACCTGTTCAAATTAATTGTTGTTCAAAAACAAAAATCATGTTATTTTTACGTGTCACTATTATGGACGATCAAAGACAAATCCTATATCCAATTTCACGTCCGCAGGGGCTCCGATGACAGCAAGAGTAAAAGTGGAAGAAATAGACGATCAGAACAAGTCAATCACCATGAGTGTCCTTGAAGGGGACGTTTTGAAGATGTACAAGAGTTTCAAGGCAAAAATAAGCTTCATTGAAGGGGAATATGGTACGAGCAAGGTAATAAACTGGTCCCTCGGTTATGAGAAACTCAACGACAATGCTCCTGATCCTGATCACTACGTCAACTTTGCGGTTAAGTTGTCCAAAGGAATGGATACTTATCTTCGCAGCGCTTAATTAATATATATTTTATTACAGAAAAATTAATATAATTAGTTAAGTTTAGCCTGCGATTAGTAGTAGTCATAACATGTTGTCATGTGTTTTGTTATGGCTGCATAAAATGTTATGTGTGCTAGCCAGTTTGTAATTTACAATATTGAGAAAAGAATAATGGTTGTATTAAGCTTTATGCTATGTAAGTAGAATCACCAGAAGTGTACGTAAGTGATGAAAATTTTATTAATATGGGGCGTGCGTGTTTGTAAGTTTTATTAAAGTTTGGTATTTGCTTATCTTCTCTGTTGGTAACAATAAGGATTATTAATTTGCCCTTCATTTTCTCATTCATTTTTTCGAGGATTGAAACCATATATATATATATATATATATATATATTTTGCTGAAAGAGGTTGAAACCATATAAGTACATATATTTTAGATTTATAATGAAAAAATAGGGAGAGAATAAAAAAAAGTTGATTGATCAAAATTAACTCATGTGGGATATATGTATTTATAAACGGTGAGGGATCAGACAAACTGGTAAAGTCACCTAATATGTATACATATGTTATATAATTTTCAATATTTTGGGATTTTTTTAAAAAAAAATTACGTTAATAGAGAGTTCCAAAATTAAGCCAATAGGATATCCCTCCCCCATTGATGAAGTCGATCCTTAAAGATATTTCAATTCCACAAAATTTTACTTTAAAAAAAAATCCCCAAAATTTCTTGGTTTTTGATCCTTTCCCTTCTTCTGTTTTTTTTTTTTTTTTTTTAATCTCTTATTGATATAAACTAGAAATTAAAGTTACAAGCGGTACATTCTTCTGTATAATAGTATTCATAAGTTATTTTTGTGTTCTTTTTTCTTTTATTGTTTTGGTCTATGGATTGATCTTTTCGCACGCAAATCATAGTATGTTTTCTAAGCCGATAGAGCAAGTACTAGGACTCAATTTCAAGCAGTATGAAATTCATAGTCATCCATAATTGAAAAACATTTATACGCAATTCGATTGCTATATTGACAAATTCATTTAATCAAGATTAACTTATTGCATGAATATAAAATTATATATGTATATGTCGAAGTGCTCTCACACATCCGGATTGCATATGCATATATATATCTAGCTATGTGCAAATCAACAAAACAAATCAAGTTAAATGAGCTAATTAAATAAAAGTAAAATAGAATTCATTTGCATTAAACTACTTAAAATAAGTTTCCAATTCAAGAGAAAAATTGGAAAAGAAAAAAGAAAAAAGAAAAAAGAAAAAAGAAAATTACAGGCCATCATTTAAGTGAATCACCAAACTAGCTAACCACTCAACTTATAACACTTTCCACTAAATGGCTGAAAACCATTTTCTTTCTCTTTCACCTTCTCTACTTTTTTATCCTCTTTTACCTTGCAACACTCTCCTAAATTATTCACCACCTTAGACGAGCCAAACACAAGCTTCCCATTTTTACTACTTCCACCACTAGTAGTAGTAGAACTCACTTCTTTTGTAGACTCACTTTCACTCTTTTCACCACTAGAACTACTAATCACTTCTTTTTTATTAGACTCACCATTATTTGATGATAATTTTCCATTCAACCTTCTCCCCACTCCCACAAATGCCCTAAACTTAGTTTCTTCTCCGACGTCGCCCGCCTTCATCATCTCTGCCACCGCCATTGCCTTCGCCTTCTCCTCCTCCTTCTCGGGCTCTTTATAATCCAAGGCAGGAGCAAAATCCACCTCGCAATCGACATCGATAATATTCACAGCCTTTGTATCCGGCTTGGTCTCCAGCACATCGATACAAAACTTCTTCCCATTGTAATGAAGGACAATGGTATCGCCAACCGTCAAACAAGAGAACTGCCTTAGGGTTTTCTCCAACACGGCCTTTGGATTAGAGAGCTCCATAAAAGCCGTCTCGTGGGGTCTCAATTTGACAAACGTTCCCTTGTCGAGAGACACGCTTTTTAGGTTGATCAAGTCTTCTTCCTTAAGGTTCATTTTCGACATGATCCATTCGGGCAATAGAACCTCACCTTCGTCGGAGGTGAAGTCTATGACTCCGCAGTGAGAGACTTTGTCCGTTTCCTTTGGATTTGTGAGTTCGAACATTATCGGAAATTCGATTTCCAGGGACGACAGGAGGTCCAAGGCCGACAGCGGCATTACAATCTTGTTTCCGTATTCGAGATGATCATGTTCGCCGGTGATCGTGATCGGGTAACACCGATACCAGAAAATATGTTCCATCCTAGAGGATCTTGGATTTTTTTTTTTTCTTCTCTCTAAATAATGAGGATTTTGATTTAGGCTCGTGGTATATATTTGTATGCATAAGCAGTTGGAGCTATACTAGGAGTACTTCTTTCGCTTTCATATAACGAGTCTGATTTTAAGACTCGTGGTATACATAAGCAGTTATATATAGTAATAATAGGGTTTCGTTTCCTAGAAGAAGTCTGATATTTCTCGTTTTTTTATTTTATTCTTTTTTTTTTTAAACTCCTATTATGTTTAGGAATTGGAAATATGTTTCATGATTCTTTCTTTAATCTTAAAGAGCCCGAGAATTTATTTTTCCAGATAAGATAGCAGCAAATGTGAAGACATTTTGTCCATTCCTGCTTGACTTCTTTCCTGATGCTGCCTAAACTGGATCAATAGAATATCATACATGCGCCATTATCATGCCTCACGTTCTAGTTCTAAACGCAAGGAACTGAATTAGTATAAGAAAAGAATAGAAAAGAACTGGACATGGTACGTAGATCCGCTCATCCTAGCTTCAAATCCTAGCTTGAGTTGCCACGGGAACCTTAGCGCCGCGTGTGTGTTGTGGGAAGGTCCTCCAAGAAAGAGGTATGCTTCATGATTAATCTCTATCTTTCTTTCTTTCTTTCTTTCTTTAATGTTAAAGAGCCCGAGAATTCTAAATAATATTTGATTTTAATTACTCTACTTGTTTTGGGAAAATTTTGTGCAAAAATAATACTAGTATTTGACTTTTTAAAATATAATAAACAAAACTTCCATTGAGATTTTCATGTTTGAATGTCAAAATAAATACATGTAATATTATTCTTTTGAGGTAATTTATATTATATATATTATTAGCAAGCTCCTTTTGTGACAGTTTTTCCGTAGAAAAAAAAAATCGTATCAACGATATAGAATTTTCTCGTGTTGATATCTTGGATCAATGCTTCGGCAAGCATAAAATTATAAGGGAGCTTTGCGTGAATTAAAAAAGAAATAGAGAGGTTCCTCTGCTTATCCGAATTACAAAATAAAACTTGAAAAAAAAAAAAAAAAAAAAAAGTGAAACTTCTAGTTCATATTGTGTTTTTTATTTTTTATTTTTTCAATTGAACACTAAATAATTTTGAGGTTATTGAAACATCATAGATTGTATTTTGGATCATTGCACATTTAAATTTTCAATTCAATCCCTTTTTTTTTTTCCTCTCTGGATCAAAGGTGGATTTTAACTACAAAAAATACTACACGTTCCTCCCAACAAAGTTGTGTACTCCAAATATATGAAATATTACTTTCAGCTATCCATAAAATTATACCTCCAGAATTTTTTATTAAGAAAATAATCTCATTCATTAACAAATCAAAACACATAATAAATGAATGTCAGTTCACTAATATGATTAAGGTCTATCTATTTTTGACCTCAGTTAATAGAATATAATTCTTTTTAGGGATTTATAGTTAAATAGTCTTTTTTTTTTATTTCAAAAATTTTTTTTAATAAATAGTTGAAGTTTTTAAAAATTAGTTAAAAAGCCTTTTTTTTTTCTAAAATGATTAATCAATTTTCTTAAATAATCAATCACTGATTGACTGTGTAATAGTCAATCAGTGATTGACTTACGGTCAATCAGTGATTGACTATAATGTTAATCACTAAAACCATTATTCAATCGTTGATTGACCATCAGTCAATCACTGATTGACCAAGTCTGAAAAATAACAAACGGCCCCTAAATAAAAAAAAATTGGGTCATCCGTTAGATTAGGTGATTGAAAAAATGCTACTCAGCCTAATTTTCTTTCTTTTTAACCAATGGATTTAGGGAAAAAAAAAAAAAGGATAAATAAATTGAATGGAAGTCTATTTGAATGAATTTTTAAATATACGGATAACTCTACTTTAAAAAAATACAAAAATCCAAAAGTAAGATTGTTACAGTCCATATGAAATTGTGTACTTATCAATTTACTGTTTTAAAAAATTATATCTTATGTGTTAGGCTCTTCGTACGCACAATTAAAGGACAATGAGTCCTAGTAATATCATAATAAGAATGTAATATATATATATATATATATATATATATATTAAGCATAATTACATTTTCAATCTTTTTTTTTTCTTCGTAATATTTTCTCTCTTTGTCAGACAGTACTTGATAGTTTTGATGGACCATTCTAGAACCCAAAGGCAATGAGCTTCTTTGATGTTCAAGATCAAGAATAGGAGCTGATTTCTTGTTTGTTTTTAAACTTTCTTGGACCAAAGGTTTATTAACATATATATAAATAGTGTGAGAGAATAACTGATAAAGGCACGTGATAAATATACCTTATTCTTGATATTTGAAAAAGGAAGGGAAAAAAAAAAAAAAAAAAAAAAGGAAGAAAACCTTAGAGAGAGGACCAAGATAAAAGCCAATAGGATCTTCCCCAATTAGAGAAGTCGATGTTAAAGATATTTCAAAATTAAACTTGAAAATAAAAGTTGCACGGTACATTGTTCTAACAATTTACGGAGTAATTTATGTTTTGTTTTTGTTATAGTTTTTGTTTATCGATCTTATCGCAAATAAAATTATATTTTGCTTTCTAACCCAATGGGCCAAGTACTAGCTAGTAATCAATTTCAAACAGTATATTACCTTCATAGTCGCTCGTAAATTAAAACATTTATCAACAATTCCACTCTAATATTATTGGAAATTAAATTCAACTTATCATAATTAATTAATCCATGAATATAGATTGGACCAATATCGAATATATATTTATGTATGCGAAGTGCTCTCTCGCACATCCGGACTGCATATGCATAAGCCTAAGTGCAAACCAACAAAACTAATCAAGTAAAATTATCTAATTAAAGTAAATAAAATATTATTAATTAACATTCAACGAATTAAAATAAGTTTACAATTCAACAAAAAAAAATACATAAAAAAGATTCAAAGTTCCATCGGGACCATTTAAGTGAATCACCAACTAACCACTCAACTTATAACTCTTTCCGGTAAATGGCTGAAAACCAATTTCTTCCTTTCTCACCTTCTTTACTTTTTCATCCTCTTTTAATTTACACTCTCCTAAATTCGTCACCAACTTAGACGAGCCAGACACAACCTTCACTGCTTTTCTCTTTCTACAACTAGTACTAATACTCACTTCTTTTGTATTAGACTCACTTTTACTTGATTTTCCATCCAACCTTCTCCCCACTCCCGTAAATGCCCTAAACTTAGGTTTTTCTCTTTCTTCTCCGACACCCGCCCTCATCTTCTTTGCCACCGCCATTGTCGCCGGCTTCTCCTTCTCCTTCTCCGGCTCTTTATAATCCAAGGCAGGAGCAAAATCCACCTCGCAATCGCTATTGCTAACGCTTACCTCTTTTGTATCCGGTTTTGTCTCCAATGCATCGATACAAGACTTCTTCTTGTTAATGGCAACATTATCGCCAACCGTCAAAGAAGAGAACTGCCTAATAGTGTTCTCCAACACATTCATACATAACTTCTTCTCATTGCAATCAAGGAAAAAGGTTACGCCAACCGTCAAACGAGAGAACTGCCTTATAAGGGTTTCCTCCGACACGGCATTGGGATCGGAGAGCTCCATAAAAGCCGTCTCGTTTCCCTTGTCGAGAGACATGTTTTTTAGGCTGATCAAGTCCCCTTCCTCAAGAATTTTGATTTAGTTCTTAGCGATCAAGATTAAGGCTTGTGGTAGGTATTTATATGATACATGAGCAGTTTTAGCTATACTAGGAATACTCGTTTCACTTACATATATATAAGGAGTCTGATTTTAAGGCTAGCATTAAGCAGTTGTAATCGGGTTTCGTTTCCTATAAGAAGTCAGATTTCTCTTTTCTATTTTCTTATATATATATATATATATATATATATTTAAGGGAACTCCTATTATGTTTAGAAATTAGGAGTATGCTTCATGATTAATCTGTATCTTTCTTTCTTTTTTTTTTTTTTTTTGGTTAAAGAGCCGGATAATTCTAAATATTATTTTAGGCTCTAAATCACACAAAGTATATACATATATGATATATCTAAGAATTTTGATTTTTTTTAAATATAATAATTATGATTTAAATTAGTCTGCTTGTTTTAAGGAAATTTTGTGCAAAAAGAATACCAATACTTGAACTTTTTAAAATATAACAAACACTTCCATTTAGATTTCATGTTTGAATACTTAAAAAGAAAAGGAAAGAAAAAAGATTTTCAGTTTTGAATTTCAAAAAAAAAGAATATAATATATGTATTTTTTTGAGGTAAAATAAATTATATATTAGTAGCTAGCTCCTCTTGCGATAATTTTTCATAAAAAAATAATTAAAAAAAGTTCGTATCAATGGCATAGAATTTCTCGTGTTGATATCTTGGATCAATAATGCTTCGGCAAGCATAAAAATTATAAGGGAGCTTTACGTGACCAAAACATCGTTCTCGCGTCAAGTCACTATGAAATATACAATGGTGAAGGTTGTACTATACCATTAGTAGTTTTCTGATGCACAAAAAAAAAAAAAAAAAAACCATTAGAATTTTATTATATTAAGTATTTTTTTAGAATTTAATGATTAAGAAAAATATTGACGACAAATGATGTTTTAGTACCTAAAAAAATTAAAGAATGATGATCAAAAAATAAAAATTAAAAATTAAAAGTTTTAGCTTGCGTTTAGTTTGCTGGTTGGAGATGAAATTTTTAAATTAAAATTTGTTGACTTTTCAAAACTAGTTGTAATTTTTTTTTTTTTTACTTTCAGAAAAAGACAAAAACTGACATGAAAAAGTACCCTTATGTTTGTTTGACATGTCCAATTTCTGAAAATGGAAAATTTTTGAAAAAAATGTTTGTCTGAACTTTTTCAATCATTATCTCATTTTGAAAAAGAAAAACTATCTTATTTTCAAACTTACTTTCTACAATATCCTTTTCGAAAAAAGAGAATGAATCTTTTTGAAATCTTCTTATAATACACCCAACACCATTTTTTCTCATTTCAAATAACTTTTTGTTTTCAAAAAGAAAATTTTTTACATATCCAAAAAATACTATCTTAGTCTCAAAAAAAAAAAAAAACTTTCCAAGAAAATTTTCCTTCTAAAAAAATGGACATGTAATCCAACCCAAACCTGTAGGATGAATGTGTACTGAAGTAGAGAAACATTGGGCCATTTTGGGCCGGTAGGCTTGGTTTATTTGAAGCAAATCTTCTACAATCCTCAAAAATGGAAGAGGTGGGATTTACTCTTCTATCAGTGGAGGAAGAGAGGTAGGAAATTGTCGAAGTTGAAGGCACTTACTGAATTAGTTTTGTTAGTTGGAGCAATTTGACTCACTTGCACTGTAAACAGACATGGAAAATTCATGCCCTACTTTCATTTTGAAAGCTATTTAAGTAAAGGAGAGGTGGGCGATTTGGTAAGCATCTGACTAACGCCGTGGTAAACCATGTGGAGAAGTTAATCCGGAGAAAAAATATATATAATTTCCTATAATGGATATTAGTATGTTGTTCTAATTAGAATACAACGAGTTTAATACCCGTGCGTTGCACGGGGAATGAAGAAAAAAATAAATAAATAAACAGAGTATTATATAATAAAAACAGTTAGTTAAGATAAATATTATAATTATAATAAGTATAATTCTTATCAAAATCTCTCCCAATAGTGAAAATACAAAATCAAAATGATAATAGTACTAACAATAATAAAAACGAAAACAAAAGCAAAAAAATAAAAAAAAATAAAAAATTTATGTAGTCATACTCATTTAAAGAAAACAAAATTAAAACAAAAATAAATAAAAAAAAAGAACAAAAATCTTTAGATTCAAAAGAACCGGAAAAAACTAACCCTAACAAAAAAAAAATTATAACAAAATAAAATATAAATCCCATTTTCTCCTTTTTCTTTTTTTTTTACTGTTTTTAAAAAAAACCAAAAAAACAAAAAATAAACAAATTTTTATCACGTTATATACATGCAAAAAAAAAAAAAAGGATTTTTTAAATATAAAACTAAACAAACAAAAAAGACCAAAAAAAAAAATACATGCAGAATCCTTTAAAAAAAGGGTCTTTAAAAAATAAAACAAAATAAACAAAAAAGATTAAAAAAAAAACCCAGAAAAAAAAAATCTGAAATAAAGATAAAAAATTTAAAGTAAAAAATCGTTTAAAAATTAAAAAAAAGGCATAGTGAGCAAAAACACAATACAACAATAGATCGGAATCTAATGTCTAAAATTTAGCGTCCAAAAAAAAAAGGCAAAAACAATATTAAGGAAAAAAAACAAACTCTAAATATGGATAAAACTGACAACATACTGTAAGGAAAAAAAAAAAAAAAAGCAATTAAAAAAGAGGAGTAAAACCGGAATAACACTGTGGCAAAGGAAAAAAGCAACTACAAACGAAGGGTAAAATCGTCCATTAATAATTTTAAAAGAACAAAGTTGTCCCAACATTGTATCAAATAGTAAAAGTAACTAAAAACCAAGGGCAAAATTGTCAATTGACCTAAAAAAATAAAGGGTAAAACCGATATAAGACTGTAGTGGAGGAAAAAATAGGTAGTGATGAAGGGTAAAAAAGTCATTTTACTATAGAAAAAGCTAAAAATGCTGTACATTTACTGTTTATTACTGTTCATTCACTGTTTATTGACTGTAGCAAGTTACTGTATAGTAATGTGCAGTACTGTAGCTAATGAAGCAAAATCAGAGAGAAAAAAATTGAAAATCATTGTTCATCACTGTAAAAAAAACAGTGAAATGTGAGCAAAGTCGTCCATTCACTGTAGAACCAGTAACCGGCAAGCAAGCAATCAGGGACAAAACTGTCTTCACAGCATGTCGAGGGAAAAATCGCCCATTTACTGTGAGATCACAACAGGCAGGCACAAGCAGAAGGGCAAAAAAACAATTTCACTGTGCATTACAATTTGTTACTGTAGCAGTAAGGGAAAAGCGAAAAAAAAAAAAAAAAAAAAAAAAAAAAAGACAAAAGACAAAAAAAACACTGTAGAACACTGTTCAAAGAACAGTAAACTACCCTTTCCTTTTAGTATTAAAAAACACTGTAAAACACTGTTCAAAGAACAATAAAATACCCTTTCCTTTTAATATAATAGTATAATGTGGCGTTAGCTTAATTTGAGTAAGTGAAATTTATTTGGTTTAAATTGAGGATAATTACCATGTAGCACACATACATACGCACACACGTGTGTCAGCTAAAAATCCATAAAGCGAAGATGGTACAAAATTTTTAGTGGTTGATTAATGAAAATTTGCTTATCGATAAGTGAAAGACCGATATGTCAATGATAAAAAATTAATAATTGTTTTACTTTTGGACCGTCATAAAAAAAAAAAAAAAAAAAAAAAAAAAAAAAAAACCCCTATGATTATTGACCACTTTGACAAACTAATGGCAATAGCCGAACAAATTAATGGCAACAGCCGAAATTTGCCAAACCCGAGAGCAAAAATACAGCAAATTTTTGTATATGATTTAGGTATGTTTACTTTGAAAATCGGTCATTCTCAAGGTCAATCAAATGTGCAAACTGCAATTTCCTTTTGGCATGAATGAGAGAAAAGAAAAATCAACTTCTCACACCAAAAAAATATTGTACATTCCATATGAAAGCAACAAACTACTAAAATTGTCTGCAAAAACAAAAAGACAAGAGACTTATTTCCATACTATAAGTTCACTTACTAGTACAAAATACAAATTATAAAACTGGATTGGAAGAACGAGAACCAAAAGATGTAGAGTTGGGATACATTATCCGAACAAAATGGTCATCGCTCTCGTACTCTTTTCCCTATACACTAATTTGATATTAGAAACAGAAACTCGTCTCCGTTGTATTTAAGGTTTTCAGATACCCCTTGAGCCAGGAATGTCGATCCACTCCAATTGGAGCTCAATTTCACCACTCTCAACGTTTCTGAGTCGGAGACAAAGGTTCTGGACCAACTTGCCATCAGTCCAAGTAATGGTGCTCTCTTCAGCAAGGCAGTTTTGTCTACTTGGATGCACTTTTGTGATTATTGTTCCATTTGGTAGCCCTGCCAATCGCATCTTCAGTGCCTCTAGGAATGGTCCGATCTCAAACTCTGCGTCCCCCATTTTGTCGTCTAGCGAAAATGTGTCATGGTCATACACCAACTGTAACAACAGTACCATTCGTTCGGTTAAGTTTTATCAGCAAAAAGGGCGAAAAACGACGAAAATCTAATAAGGAGACGCGTTCCCTAATTTTTTATTTTTTATTTTTTTTTAACAAAATCATAAAAAACAAAAAAGCACATTTTTTTTTACCAAAAAAAAAAATTATGCCTTAATTTTGTCACTTGAAAATAACGCCTTAATTTATTTTTATCATGCCATAATTTTTTTTAAAATCGTAAAAAAAAAAAAAAAAAAAAGCACAGTTTTTTTACAAAAAAAAAAAAAAAAAAAATCATGCCCTAAATTTTGATTTTGTAAAAATCGTAAAAACAAAAAAAAAAAAAAAAAAAAAAAAAGAATAGCTTTTTGACCAAAAAAAAAATACATGGCCTAATTTTGACACAAAATTCATGCCCTAATTTGTTTTTACAAAATCATAAAATACAATAAAAGCACATTTGTTTTTACAAATAAAAAAATCATGCCATAATTTTGACACGAAAATAATGCCTAATTTTTTTTACAAAATCGTAAAATACAATAAAAGCATATTTTTTGAACAAAAAAAATAATATCCTAATTATGAAACGAAAATCATATCTTTTTTTTTTTTTTTTTTTTTGCAAAATCTTTAAAAAAAAACACACATTTTTTTGACAAAAAATAAATAAATAAATCATTGACACGAAAATCATGTCATAATTTTTTTAAAATAATCATTCTATACGGTCAGATTTTCATTAAGTTCTATTAAATTGTTATGTCATTTTTACTTTAATACGATGGAGTATGGATGAGGGCTTACAAGTTTGATCGGAAGTGTTGGATCTGCAATTGACAGTGTTAACTCCTCATTCCACTCAGGATTCAAACTTTTGTTTACCACACGCGTCTTCAATTTCTGCATTAGACATTTACATGCGGGGAAAAAGATCATCAGCAAATAATGATAATTATTTATACAAATATCATCATCAAATTTGTGAAATAAGGAAGTATGAAAAGTTAGCAGAAAGAAAATAAAAAACAAATTAAAACTATTTATTTACTTTGGAAAAAAAAAACTAAATGAAAGATAACAATTTATCCGAAGAAAGAAGAAAAATTCAAGAAGACAACACAGTAACGTAATTCAACAATAAGAGAGAGAGAGAGTACATAACGTTTGATCTAAACAATTAAAAGGGTTGATTCTAACAGTCAAGATTTTATTTCCTTTTATTTTTTATTTTTTATTTTTTTAACTGCTTTGCACAAACTAATACGATCCGTTAAGATTCAGGAGAAATTGAAAGTTTTTACCCCGAGTCAGTAACGAACAGACTGAAAAACAGAGCTTGAAGAAGAAGTCAAAGCACCAAGCAATCAAAATCCCAGAAACCCAACACCAAAAAACATCAAAATCCCAGAAACCCAGAAGCAAAAATGGATCAAAAAATAAATAAATAAAAATTTACCTGCTTTCCCATTCTGATGACAACGTAAGGATCACTGCTAACAACATCTTTAATGGCAAGGTTGACCCCTTTGTATACACGAATTTACGGAGTAATTTATGTTTTGTTCTTGTTATGGTTTTGGTTTATCGATCTTATCGCAAATAAAATTATATTTTGCTTTCTAACCCAATGGGCCAAGTACTAGCTAGTAATCAATTTCAAACAGTATATTACCTTCATAGTCGCTCGTAAATTAAAACATTTATCAACAATTCCACTCTAATATTATTGGAAATTAAATTCAACTTATCATAATTAATTAATCCATGAATATAGATTGGACCAATATCGAATATATATTTATGTATGCGAAGTGCTCTCTCGCACATCCGGACTGCATATACACAAGCCCAAGTGCAAGCCAACAAAACTAATCAAGTAAAATTATCTAATTAAAGTAAATAAAATATTATTAATTAACATTCAACGAATTAAAATAAGTTTACAATTCAACAAAAAAAAAAATTACATAAGAAAGATTCAAAGTTCCATCGGGACCATTTAAGTGAATCACCAACTAACCACTCAACTTATAACTCTTTCCGGTAAATGGCTGAAAACCAATTTCTTCCTTTTTCACCTTCTTTACTTTTTCATCCTCTTTTAAATTACCCTCTCCTAAATTCGTCACCAACTTAGACGAGCCAAACACAACCTTCACTGCTTTTCTCTTTCTACAACTAGTACTAATACTCACTTCTTTTGTATTAGACTCACTTTTACTTGATTTTCCATCCAACCTTCTCCCCACTCCCGTAAATGCCCTAAACTTAGGTTTTTCTTTTTCTTCTCCGACATCCGCCCTCATCTTCTTTGCCACCGCCATTGTCGCCGGCTTCTCCTTCTCCTTCTCCGGCTCTTTATAATCCAAGGCAGGAGCAAAATCCAC
Source organism: Ficus erecta (assembly GCA_008635985.1). NCBI lineage: Eukaryota > Viridiplantae > Streptophyta > Magnoliopsida > Rosales > Moraceae > Ficus > Ficus erecta. The sequence continues at coordinate 863,807 of BKCH01000040.1, forward strand.
CTCGCAATCGCTATTGATAACGCTTACCTCTTTTGTATCCGGTTTTGTCTCCAATGCATCGATACAAGACTTCTTCTTGTTAATGGCAACATTATCGCCAACCTTCAAAGAAGAGAACTGCCTAATAGTGTTCTCCAACACATTCATACATAACTTCTTCTCATTGCAATCAAGGAAAAAGGTAACGCCAACCGTCAAACGAGAGAACTGCCTTATAAGGGTTTCCTCCGGCACGGCATTGGGATCGGAGAGCTCCATAAAAGCCGTCTCGTTTCCCTTGTCGAGAGACATGTTTTTTAGGCTGATCGAGTCCCCTTCCTCAAGAATTTTGATTTAGTTCTTAGCGGTGAGGATTAAGGCTTGTGGTAGGTATTTATATGATACATGAGCAGTTTTAGCTATACTAGGTTAAGCAGTTGTAATCGGGTTTCGTTTCCTATAAGAAGTCAGATTTCTCTTTTCTATTTTCATATATATATATATTAGGGAACTCCTATTATGTTTAGAAATTAGGAGTATGTTTCATGATTAATCTGTATCTTTCTTTATTTTTCTTTTTCTTTTTCTTTTTTTTTTTTGGTTAAAGAGGCGGATAATTCTAAATATTATTTTAGGCTCTAAGCCTCCGTTTGGTAAGTTAGTTGGAGATGAAATTTTTAAGTTAGAGTAGGTTGACTTTTTAAAAATTAGTTATAATTTTTGTTGACTTTTCAGAAAAAAACAAAAACTGATATGAAAATTTTGAGTTGGAATATGAGTTTCAAACGGAGGCTAAATCACACAAAGTATATACATATATGATATATCTAAGAATTTTGATTTTTTTGAATATAATAATTATGATTTAAATTAGTCTGCTTGTTTTAAGAAAATTTTGTGCAAAAAGAATACCAATACTTGAACTTTTTAAAATATAACAAACACTTCCATTTAGATTTCATGTTTGAATACTTAAAAAGAAAAGAAAAGAAAAAAGATTTTCAGTTTTGAATTTCAAAAAATAATATTATATGTATTTTTTTAAGGTAAAATAAATAATATAGTAGTAACAGCTCCTCTTGCGATAATTTTTCATAAAAAAAATTTTAAAAAAAATAAAAAAAGTTCGTATCAATGGCATATAATTTCTCGTGTTAATATCTCGGATCAATAATGCTTCGGCAAGCATAAAATTTATAAGGGAGCTTTACGTAACCAAGACATCATTCTCGCCTCAAGTCGCTATAAAATATACAACAGTGAAGGTTGTACTAATACCATTAGTAGTTTTCTGAAGCAAAAAATAAATAAAAAAAAAACATTAGTATTTTATTATGTTAAGTATTTTTTTAGAATTTAATGATTAAGAAAATATTGAAGACAAAGGGTGTGTTACCTAAAAAAATTAAAGAATGATGATCAGAAAATAAAAAATAAAAAATAAAAGTTTTAATTTACGTTTAGTTTGTTTCCATTGGAGATGAAATTTGTAAATTGAAATTTATTTTTTCAAAAACTAGTTGTAATTTTTGTTAACTTTTCAGAAAAAAAAAAAAAAAACAAAAACAAAAAATGACATGAAAAAGTACCCCTATGTTTGGATGACATGTCCAATTTCTGAAACTGGAAAATTTTTGTAAAAAAAAGTGTTTGTCTCAACTTTTTCAATCATTATTTCATTTTAAAAAAGAAAAACTATCTTATTTTCAAACTTATTTTATACGGTACCCTTATAGAAAAAAGAGAATAAATCTTTTTAAAATATTCTTACAATACACCATTCCTAATACCATTTTTTCTCATTCTAAACAAATTTTTATTTTCAAAAAGAATATATTTTTTTTATATATCCAAAAAACACTATCTTATATTCAAAAGAAAAAACTTTCCAATTTGAAGCAAGAAAATTTTCATTTTTAAGAAATGGAATTGTGATCCAAACCGGTAGAATGAATGTGTACTGAAGTGGAGAAATATTGGGCCATTTTGGGCCCATAGGCTTGGTTTATTTGAAGCAAATCTTCTACAATCCTCAAAATGGAAGAGGTGGGATTTACTCTTCTTTCAATGGAGGAAGAGAGGTAGGAAATTGCTGAAGTTGAAGGCACATACTGAATTAATTTTGTTAGTTGGAGCAATTTGAGTCACTTGCAATGTAAACAGACATGGAAAATTCATGCCCTACTTTTTCATTTTGAAAGCTATTTAAAGAAAGGAGAAGTGGGTGATTTGGTAAGCATCTGAGTAACGCCGTGGTAAACCATGTGGAGAAGTTAATCCGGAGAAAAAATATATATAATTTCCTGTAATGGATATTAGTATGTTGTTCTAATTAGAATACAATGTGGCGTTAGCTTAATTTGAGTAAGTGAAATTTATTTGGTTTAAATTGAGGATAATTACCATGTAGCACACATACATACGCACACCCGTGTGTTAGCTAAAAATTCATAAAGCGAAGATGGCACAAAATTTAGTGGTTGATTAATGAAAATTTGCGTATCGATAAGTGAAAGACCGATCTGTCAATGATAAAAAATTAATATATTGTTTTACTTTTGGACCGCCATAAAACCTAGAAAGAAAAAAAAAATGGCCTATGATTATCGACCACTTTGACAAACTAATGGCAATGGCCGAACAAATTAATGGCAATAGCCCAAATTCGCCAAACCCGAGAGCAAAAATACAGCAAATTTTTGTATATGATTTAGGTAGGTTTACTTTGAAAAATCGGTCATTCTCAAGGTCAATCAAATGTGTAAACTGCAATTTTCTTATGGCATGAATGAGAGAAAAGAAAAATCAACTTCTCACACCAAGAAAATATTGTACATTCCATATGAAAGCAACAAACTACTAAAATTGTCTGCAAAAACAAAAAGACAAAAGACTTGTTTCCATACTACTAGTTTACTTACTAGTACAAAATACAAATCATGAACTGGAGTGGAAGAACGAGAACCAAAAGGTGTAGAGTTGGGATACATTATCCGAACAAAATGGTCATCGCTCTCGTACTCTTTTCCCTGTACACTAATTTGATATTAGAAACAGAAACTCGTCTCCGTTGTATTTAAGTTTTTCAGATACCCCTTGAGCCAGGAATGTCAATCCACTCCAATTGGAGCTCAATTTCACCACTCTCAACGTTTCTGAGTCGGAGACAAAGGTTCTGGACCAACTTGCCATCAGTCCAAGTAATGGTGCTCTCTTCAGCAAGGCAGTTTTGTCTACTTGGATGCACTTTTGTGATTATTGTTCCATTTGGTAGCCCTGCCAATCGCATCTTCAGTGCCTCTAGGAATGGTCCGATCTCAAACTCTGCGTCCCCCATTTTGTCGTCTAGCGAAAATGTGTCATGGTCATACACCAACTGTAACAACAATACCATTCGTTCGGTTAAGTTTTATCAGCAAAAAGGGCGAAAAACGACGAAAATCTAATAAGGAGACGCGTTCCCTTTTTTTTTTTTAACAAAATCATAAAAAATAAAAAAAAACACATTTTTTTTTACAAAAAAAAAAATTATGCCTTAATTTTGACACTTGAAAAAAGAATAGCTTTTTGACAAAAAAAAAAATTTACACGCCCTAATTTTGACACAAAATTCATGCCCTAATTTGTTTTTACAAAATCGTAAAATACAATAAAACCACATTTTTTTACAAATAAAAAATCATGCCGTAATCTTAACACGAAAGTAATGCCTAATTTTTTTTTTTTTACAAAATCATAAAATACAAAAAAAGCACATTTTTTCAACCAAAAAAAATAATGTCCTAATTATGACACGAAAATCATATCCTAATTTTTTTTTTTTTAACAAAATCTTAAAAAAAAAAAGCACATTTTTTTTTTGACCAAAAAAAAAAAAAATCATGCCCTAAATTTGACACCAAAATCATGTCATAATTTTTTTAAAAAAAATCATTCTACACGGTCAGATTTTCATTAAATTATGTGAAACTGTCATGTCATTTTTACCATAATACGATGGAGTATGGATGAGGGATTACAAGTTTGATCGGAAGTGTTGGATCTGCAATTGACAGTGTTAACTCCTCATTCCACTCAGGATTCAAACTCTTGTTTACCACACGCGTCTTCAATTTCTGCATTAGACATTTACATGCGGGAAAAAAGATCATCAGCAAATAATGATAATTATTTATACAAATATCATCATCAAATTTGTGAAATAAGGAAGTATGAAAAGTTAGCGGAAAGAAAATAAAAAACAAATTAAAACTATTTGTTTACTTTGGAAAAAAAAAAAAAAAAAAACTAAATGAAAGATAACAATTTATCCAAAGAAAGAAGAAAAATTCAAGAAGACAACACAGTAACGTAATTCAACAATATGTGTGAGAGAAAGAGAGAGAGAGAGAGTACATAACGTTTGATCTACCCAATTAAAAGGGTTGATTCTAACAGTCAAGATTTTATTTCCTTTTAATTTTTAATTTTTATTTTTTTTAACTGCTTTGCACAAACTAATACGATCCGTTAAGATTCAGGAGAAATTGAAAGTTTTTACCCTGAGTCAGTAACGAAACAGACTGAAAAACAGAGCTTGACCAAGAAGTCAAAACACCAAGCAATCAAATCCCAGAAACCCAACACCAAAAAACATCAAAATCCCAGAAACCCAGAAGCAAAAATGGATCGAAAAAAAAAATAAAAAAAAAATTTACCTGCTTTCCCATTCTGATGACAACGTAAGGATCACTGCTAACAACATCTCTAATGGCAAGGTTGACCCCTTTGTATACACGAATTCTAAGAAGGCCCATGAGGTGTTCCATTTTTTTTTTTTTCAAGAAAGAGAGAGTTTTTATTTATTTATTTATTTATTTTAGAGGGAGAGAGAGGAGTGAGAGGAGGGATTGAAAGAAAGAGGAGTTGTTTTCCAGAGATAAGGAGGGACGGGACGGGACGGGACAGGACAGATTGGTGAATGGTGATGGGGAAGCTGAGAGAGAGAAGGCGTCCAAAACTTTGCTGCTGAATTTCTTGCCTCTTTAGTTCATTTTTATATACAGTCCAAGAGCCCAAGTCATTTAATTGATTAAAATAATCCCTAAATTTTTTTAAGACAATGATTTAATCCTTATTTTTTAATTTTGACCAAAAGATTCTAAATTCTTAAACTATTGATAATTGTAATCTTTTCGTTCTAAGTCTGTTAAGTTTCTCATGTAAGAGGTCATGTGACTCATCACATGAGTTTAATTAATCATCAAAAGACAAAAAATATCCCTATCAAAAATAATAACTCACACAGTAATACTAAAAAATAAGAAAAGAAAAGAAAAAAAGCTGATAAATACAAACCTTCAAACTCAAATGCCACGAGGATTGCTGTAGTGCCGACGCCACCTTCACCCTCATCAATATCTGAGTCGAGCGATACATGAAGCTCAAGCATGTCGCTGACACCGTCAATTCCGAGTACAACGATGGCCCCATGTACCGTCGGATGGACACCCAAATTTCTTGGGTATTACATTCACAGTACGACTAAAACCCTCAATTTCCCAAATACCCATTTTTTGTGGTAGAAATTTAATAAAATTGGATAAAAATGACTAAAATGGTCAATATTTAGAGAGTTTAAGAATGTTTAGGCAAAAAAAAAAAAAAAAAAAATCAAACCGTCACCTTTTTAAAAATTAGGATCTATTTCAATCAATTGCTCTTTATTAAAAAGAAAATGACTCGTTAAAAGAAAAAACTCTTTAAATGACCTTTTCTTTTCTTTTCTTTTCTTTTCTTGTTTCTTTAAATGAAGATAGGAAGAAACTTCGGTTAGAAACTAATACCAAATATTGCTCGTCAATTAATATGATGAGTGGTACCGCATGCTTGATCTTTTTCGTTATTATAAATGCTGTTACAAAAAAAAAATAATAATTAAGGATGAGATAATTTATAGTACATACTCCTTTTTATTTTTTAACGAGAAATTCAAACTCTTCAAATTTTGGTAGAGTTTATGGTAAAATTATTACTATACTTGATTATATCTGCAAGCAAGTCAGATATGTATGAACATTGTTAACATGATATATTAGGGTGTGTGGTATATATTTATTATCTAATCTAATAGATAGCCCAACTTTCTTTTAATTTGTTAAATAGCCTAATGTGTATGTTTTGTTTAATCAATTTTCATTTTTTTCCAAACACCTTCCCTCTCTCTTCCAACCTTATTTTTTCTCCCTCTGCTCGTTTCTCTTTTGGCGCTGCTTGTCATTCGTGGAGTTTCGGCAAGGTAGCGATCGCGAGGCTAACGGCGATCACGAGCTAGCTATGCGATAACTGAATCTGCTACTCGTCGTTCGTAGAGTTTCGGTGAGGTCACGATCTCCTCGCCTTCGAGATTCGATTGCAGTCGTAGTCTCATCGCCACCGATAGGATGCCCAGCGATGAGGATGATGACAAGGCAAGTTTAGCAACAGTGACTTCACAAAGTCGGTAAAGGTAGATCAATGGTAAGGAAAAGAGAGAGAGAGGCGGAGGGGAGGGACGAAGGGAGGAAGAGAGAGAGGGAGAATCAAGGAGGTGATTGTCAGGGGTTGGGTCCGAGTGAGGGGGAGAGAGTTGGCTTTTTTTTTTTTTTTTTTTTTTAATTTGGTCAATCAGTGATTGACTACAAAAATTGATGAGTAATATTATGGTTAATTAGTGATTTATTTGTCATTAATCAGTGACTGACTACAAAAATTTACGAGTTATATTATCATATTCAGTGACTTACCGATAATCAATCAATGATTGACTGATTGTCAATTAGTGATTGACCGTGATCAATCAGTGATTTATTATAGTCAATCAGTGATTAATCAATGATTGACCTTTTACAAAATTGATTAATCATTATAAGAAAAAAAATATCTTTTAACTAATTTTTAAAAATTTAGACTTTTAAATAATTTTAAAAACTTTGGCTAGTTTTTTAATTAAAACAATAAAATTTACCTGTAAACCCCATTTCTTTTATTTATTATTTGTCTAATTTATGACAACTTATGATACTATTTTGTTGTGCTTTTCAAAAAAAAAAAAGAAAAGAAAGTTTTGTTACGATAAACTAATATTTTACCAATCAATTTTAGCGTCACAATATTTCTAATAAAAAAAATAAAGATGTCTCGTTAAGATTATTAAAATAGTAATTGCACTTCAACTAATTTTAAAAAATTGTGTTAGTTAATTTGTTTTATTTTATATCACGAAAGAATCAATTATCACTTTTTTATTTGTAAATGAGATGGATGGATCCAACTCTGAATTTCGATGTTAAATTAGAATATAGATTTATCATTAAATTATGCACATATTCAAAACTATAACTATTGAAGATTGGGATTCTGCCAAATTTGGCGACGAATACGTATATTATTTATTTATTTTAATTTATTGTAAATTTCGGACTTTATTGATTGACCCCAGATTGAGACAGCTTGGAGACACGCCTAACGAAGAAACAGCGTCGTTTATGCCGGAGGATTTATTTGACTGGGTCAGTTGGTCCCCCTCCAAACTTTTTCAAGTTTGACTTTTTTAATTACGCCTTCAATTTTGTCTAGCAAATTTTTTCCTTTTTCCTTTTTTTTTTTTTTGCCCCTTTTGCTATGATAATTTTGTCCAGGAAATGCAGCTGATCGAAATCAGTCGGCTCCATAAAAAGGGTAGAGGATAGAATAGAACAGAATTTATAAGGACAAACGTCAAAGAAATTCAGCCAATCAAGGCTCAGATTTCTGAGTACCTAGGCCTAGCCAATGGGCATGCTTTTCAGGTGAAAAACCAAAAACGGTTTTAGGGTTATATATATATATATATGTATGTATATATTTTGCTTGAATTTAAGTCACTAGTTTTTAGTTTTAAAACAAAATTTGTTGTTCAATGATTCATTTACATAAAGTTAAAGTTACATCCTTAGCTATGCGAGCTAATAAGTCTTTTTGACGTGGTTAATTAATAAAAGATTTATTTCATAAATTAGTCGTTTAAGTTACTATCATGGTTTGATTGTAAAAATTTCGCAAACAAACAAAAGCATCAAAACTTTTATATTTAAATTATGATATAAACAAATATATGCAAAAAGATATAACTTCAAGGTAATATATATTCAGTGACGGAGGGCGGTAGGATCCAGGAACGGATATGCCTCCCTTGGATTTTTGAGAATTTTTTAAGGTAATAGTGTTCAAGAAATCTAGAGCATTAGCGATTGGAAGAAAATAATTTGTTTAGCGTCCTTGAAGATTCAAGGGCAACTGAAAAGTTCTACAACATAAACCCACACATACTAATCCGAGAGAGAAAGCTTATCATTTATTTATCTATTTTTTTCAATATATAAAAGCTTCCTTATGTTTTTTTTTTTTTTTTTTATCTTTTATTTTTGATGATGCAAAAGATAAGCTTAATTATAATGGACATCTAGCATTGCTCTTATCATGCATAACTACATATGTTTGATTCAATCCTTTTTTTTTTTTTTTTCTTACTAATGATGTCATGATCCACATCATTACTTGTAATTTGAAACCTATATAAGTATATATATCTCAAAGGTTGCCTATAAATAACTCCAAGGTCAATTATTTTCTTCTAGAAAATAAAATAAAAATCGTTCTAATTAAATAAAGAAAAAAAAATATTATCGGATATAGTTTTTCCCAAGTCCACATCTCTTGCTGGGTGATATAGACAAATCATGAGCCGTCGCTCATTTAAATTTCACTATTCTATAAGAATTTAAAATGACCTTCGAATTCACACTTACAATTATAAATATGTCGTATGAATCAAGGAGCAGTCCGAGCTACATATTTATACTCAATAGTCAAGCTATGTGTAAGTTTCGTTGAAAAAAGGTTGGACCCGTTTGGAGAGGTTTTGGAGATAGAGTTTTGAATTGAAGTTGTGATAAGCTTAAGAATGTATACTTGGTTGAAAAAACTGTTTGGAATAATAAAGTATAAAAACTTAAAATATGTTCGGAAAAAATATCAGTATGATTCTTATTTCGTTTCTCTCGAAATTCTATATAATTTAAAAAAAAATCCATCTTATTTGAACTTGAAATAATAAGTTATGAACTTTTAAAATTTGATTTTATTGTAAATATTTAGAGATATGAATAATGAAAAGTAGTTTTAAATTGGAGAAAAAGACATAAAAAATAAAAATAAAAGCATAATGACCCTATGCATATACTACAAACAAAATTTACTTTATAAGTGTGTATACAAATATATATAAGATAAGTTCCCCTCCTAAAGAAGCCTCTATAATTGGTAGGCGGCCCATTACATAATTTCTTTTGAACTTGAAAATATAGATTCAAACTCAAATTTTACACCTTCTACAAAATCATGAAATTCTCATCACTAGATTATAATATGCATAACCAATAGTTCAATTTCATTCTTTTTAATAATTCGCTATAGGGAAGGAATATCCACTACTTATATTGACATTGATTAGTAATAATTTCAATAATGTAAAATCACAAGTATTATTTGATCATGTTATGTGTAGAATATGGATAGCCACATCATCCAAGTTATTAATCATGAGGAAAAGCATAAAACTAAGGGATACCTCTAGTGTCTCTCGTCGTATTACATAAATAAAAAAAAAATTATTATTATTATTATTTTTTAATAAGATATACCTCACCTCTTATCAAATAATAAATAATATAAAAAATCATCTCATATATGATATAAGACACCGAAGGTGTCCTTAACTTTACTAGTAAGAAAAGCTCGTCCAAATATATAAGTACCATATAATCCTATATAGAATCATCTTTATCACAAAGTCAAATAAAAATAATCATTTGATTAATGGATTCACACTGACACAATTTTTATAGCATATGCACTGGAGATATATATATTTATATATATATATATATATTTATATATATATATATATAAATATATATATATATATATATATATATATGGAAAAAGCAGGTATGCATGATGAGGTATAACTGCGTCTCTTAAGCGACCATTTTCAAGAGGGGTTAAAAAAAAAAGGAAAAAAGAGAGAATCTAATCAATTAACAGAAAGAAGATTACCTTCAAAAAAAGAAAGAAAAAAAAGAAAGAAAAGTGAAAAGTGAAAAGAAAAGAAAGAAAATTTAACAGCAAGAAAAATTACTAAAACCGCAATACGTTGACGTTTTGGTTTCTTTCCATGAAGCTGGTAGTAGCCGTCAGACGGCGCTACACGTGGGCCCCCGGTTATAAAAGGCACTTCAAAAAACAAAATTTTGAGTTTTTTTCACACTCCATATCGACCACTTTTTTACCCACGGCTTATTGAAAATCTTCTTAATTCACTTCTTTTTGGGGTTAAAAAAGGTTTCTTTTTGTAATAAGGAAAAACTAATGAAGTTTTCCCAAGGATTAAGGTTGTTTATTTAATAAAAAAAAAATATTAAGGTTATTTCATTGTCTAGAAGCTTTCAAAACATTTAGATTTCATGGACCTCACGTAGACTTTTTACTACCTGTAACCCTATTTATGTTTTTTTTTTTTTTAAGAAAAAGTCGACTTGATATATCGGTTTTGAAAAATGAACCCAAGCATCTGGATAGTACACCCGAGCAAATTGATGCAATAGAACTAGAAATAGCAAGATTAGTCACGAAATAGGTTATAAAATTTCCTTTGTAAGAGCCAAAATAAATACTATCATTACTTGCTTGATTAAGCAAATCACAAATATTTTCAATGATATTAGTCTCAATTGACCAGATCTTTAATTTAGATTATAAATAGATCGAACTATATTAACTGCATCCGTTTCAATGGATCAAGACTCTCATAAAAAAGGGAACCACGCTCCCTCACGAACTGCCGGACATTCTCGCACATGAGGTGAAAAGCTATACCGAACACACGCCTCCTGTTCATGAAATTCAGAAACCAAACAATGATAAAATAAGTAATAAAGAAGCACGTCGTGACGTGGTGTAGTTATATATATATTAAAAAAATGAGGGCCTGTCAGACGAAAGATTTAATAATGCACGGATAAGGTGTGAAGAACTCCAATTTGGACTCTCAAGAGTCCAGACCAAAGAGTCAACAGATGGAAACTAATTTATTTATTTATTTATTTTTTGGTTGCTTCTTTTTTTTTTTTTTTTTTTTTGTGTGTGTGAATATTTATGTGTTTTTATTGACTCAATGATGGAACCACTTTAGGCTGAGGACTGCCCCGGTTTAACGATTCCCTTAAACTTTCGTCCTAAAACATTTTTTTGTTATAATTTTGTTTTTAATTTGTCCCTCTTAAAATTTCAGAGTTATAATTTATATATATGTATTTAAGGTTTTCATTATCCTTTAAATTTTAATTTTTCTAAACACATATTTCATAAGTTTTTTTAAAAATTTGAATTGCACCTCAATTTTGACTTTTAAATATTCTTACATTTTCAATTAAAATCTCAATTAATAAAGCATAAATTGATTACAACTTATTATTCAAATCATAAATTTACAGACTTTAAACTTTAAAAATTGAATTGACTCGATCACAAGGTTTGGTTTCTGTAAAAGAATAATAAATAAAAAAACCTACAAACATAGAGAAAAAGATAAAAGATAAGTTAAAAAAAGGTACAGATTTAGTTTAAAATTTTAACTTAATTCTTTCATAATGCATCACTGAAAAAAATTTCTGTCTTAGCCACTGTTCACTATGAACAGACTACTTTCTATTAATGTTCTGTTTAGCATTCTCACTATAAATTATGTGAATAGAATTAATTAATTCTTGATGTAACATGAATTGAGATAGTGTGTAAGTATATGAGAAATGAATGCCCATAATTTCATCCGAACAAGTGTACAACAACCAACATAGTCAATGTCCAATGATAGATAGGCCTCCCCTCTTTTTTTATTCTAACTATGGAACTAGACAAAATGTACATGTGAAATTTCTACTATAACAACTATCATAATTCATCATCCATAATGACAATAATTTTGGTTGTACGACATTAAAATTTTCAGGGTTTGATCTATAAAGAGGAGCAATTTTTTTTTTTTTATTGCAGTGCAAATTCAATTTTATCGTAAACACTCATAAATCAGACCGTTGAAATATTAATCTAACTGTTAAGACTACAATTTCTATCATTAGTAAAAAAATGATAGTTCTTATAGTACTAAAAACTCCTATACATATGTAACGATTCAGTTAATTGTGAGAGATGATCAAACAACTATTATCTCGATGTATTATTCTCCCTTTGGTTTATACAAATTTTGGCATAAATTAGTGGTTAACCACCATAATTGATCTTTAATATATTCATTTTTAAACCTCATTTCTCAATAGTCAAAGTCACATTTCTTGACATCAATGTGGGAACTAAAAGCTTAAACGCCTCCTTACCTAAAATCAATTAAGGATCACATTAATGACAAGCCATAAAAATAATATAGAGTCCTTCCTCTATAGAGTCCTCGCTGAAGAAACCGCGAACAATTAGAAAGGGAAAAACTACTCATATTCCCTTTCCCGTTCATTCAAAGTAAACGCGCCCTTAATATCAGTTGAGTAGATAAATAGTACTAGGGGTAAAGATAAGATATATCAATATTAGAAAATTTGATCAAAGATTTTTGGCCGAACCACTATATACATATCCTGGTATATTTCATTTCCATTCCACTTTTCATGAGCTTATTAATGTTCTTGATCCACTGTAATCAAATTTCTATACCGAAACTTTGGTTCCTCTAAGGTTGGCGGATTTTACTGTCAAAATTCACCAAAATATTTCATCGAAGCTAATATAGATGCATTTGCAAAAATTAAAATAAATGAGAAGGAAAATTGAAAACATTTCTTGGAGTAATTGACGTGAGCTTTTACCAGTGATTCAAACTTTGTAATTCTTTTTTTATAAGATGGTTTTAGAAGATAAATTCCAATTAAATTGAGATGAAATTCTATTCATTTTTTTTAAATAAGAATAAAATAAAGTAGTAGAGAGAATGTTGAAAGTTTTCTCACAGTGGTTTGAATATGTCATGTTGTGTTTATCATACCTTCCCTAGTCGTTAATTTGTTTACTTATTTTTGAAAATTCTACAGACAATATTTTGATGTTAAGAAATAAAATAATTTTCTCAAATAAATAAATAAAATGATAAATCCTAAATCCTAAATCCTTGTCCTTGCGATGGGACCAATTATATAGTCTTGGGTCCCCAATAACAGCTACCAAACAAGTGGCCCTTAAATGGAATATGTGATTCACAAACTCACAAGTTTCTTGCTTGTACACACCTAATTAGTTATACAATTGATTCGGATTCCTTGCAATTATTGCTTTTTGCAAAAACTAAAAATTAAAAGAAAAAAAAAAAACAAAAAACAAAAAACAAAGAGGCAAGGCAAACTTGAATACGTCTTTGACAAAGTCTTCTTTAAATTAAAAATATATGTAATAATGTATATATATATACATGAAACTATGTATAAAAATATATCTGGAGCAATGGATATTTAATTTGGTTGACTTTAACATCAAACGAAATAAAAAGGATTTATTTTCATGAAATTAGATATGATTTTTCTTTTAAACTTTTTTGAGCTTTTAGCTGACCAATCAGATGGGTCCTCTCCTTAAGCTGGTCCCTAGTTCATTAAAATTAGAGGAAAGCTCCTTCAAAAAATAAACAAATAAATAAAATAAAATTTAGGGGAAAGCGTTTTACGTGCAATGACGTTTTGCCAGACAATTAGGGGTCCACCTTTTTTTCCCCTGAACTTGGGGTCATCACTTTTTGTACTTAATTATAAGTGCTTGTTGTTTAAGAAGTCATACATGGTAATTTCAAAAAAAAAAAAAAAAAAAGGGGGGGGGAAGCCATTCATGGTATAAATTAATGCTATGTATCTATGTGTAAGCATATAGTAATTATTGGGTTTAGAGAACCATTGCCTTAACCGTCTCATATCATGGCTACTTTTAATAGGACTCTTATTACGAGGACCATACTAATTCGAGGGGGAAAAAAAAAGCATTATCGTTATAATTTTTATTATTATTTTATTCTTTTTTAATATTATAGACCTCAATATTATAGGCAAGGCTTGTAGATCCTTAACTTACCTAATCCCAAGCTAATCATATTTCTAAGGATTTTGTTACGAACCCATTGACTAGAATTCACCATTATAGAACACATTACAAAATTGATCACATTAAATCACTGTACCTCATCTTATTCTCAGCACGGTGGTTTTTAACAACCCACTATATTTAGTACCAATCAATAACGATCCACTTTTTTGACATTGCACACATCTAAAAGGTTTAAAGAGAAAAGGTTTCATTTATATCCAATGAGAACAAGTGACATTCAGATTTACCAATTCTTTGTTCCTTGAATAAGGTCATGATCCCATATATATATATATATATCTCTCTGGTGAATAGAAAACTGATAATTATTATGGTATCTCTTTTTCCTGTTTTTAATCACCTCTATTCACTATTATAAAGTATGGATTCCACGATGGAATTTCTACGACTGTTTTTTAAAAACGGTCGTAGAATGTATGCCAAAAACACGGAGTGAACGTGGATTTTCAAAAACCGTCATGGTATGTATTTTTTTTTGTCAAACTTTTGCTTTTAGAGGTCCATTTCTATTTTTTTTTTTGCCTCATTCCCGCCCATCAACTCCGATACCCTCGTTCTCTCTCTCTCTCTCTCCTTCGCCGCGACTCCTCTGTCACCAGCACGCTGTCCGGCTCCGACGAAGACTCTTGTATTGTCGCTCGACGAAGACGCTTGCTCGCTCCCGCAAGTCCTCCACCGCCAGTCCTTCCTCCACCGCGCCTACCTCGTTGTCGCGCCGCCCGAACCAAGTTGTTCTTGATATCAAAGATGCACATGTAAAACCTTGCTAATCTTATACATATATATACACACACACACACACTTGTTTATCTATTTTTATGTGTGTGCATGTGTGTTTGTGTGTATATATAAACATGCATAGCATAAAAACAATTTCAAATATATTTTTCTGACTTTGTTGAGTAAAGGGGTTGGGAAAAGATTGTGGGGTTTTTTTTTTTTTTTTTTTCGTGCACCATCTATTTGAGGAAATGCCTCACCTGGCCAGTGGACTTTTTTTGTTCTTTCTTTACTTGTTTGTGTTAGGTTCTTGTTATAAATATCGAGTATTTGATGCCCGAATTTTCCATCCATTTATTTAAGAAAGTGACGAATTTTGTTTGTCTGTGTTTGAGATTGGTTTTGCAAAATATGCTTGAATGTGAGAATATGGTTAGAGTTGTATTTGATATTGTTTTTTAGTATAATACAAGTGAGGGGTAAAAATGTCAACACACTGTAGAAAGAACAGTAACCAGGCCCTCCCTTTTAGTATGTAGTAATAATGTCTAGTTTTGGTTTTGCATATTACGTGTTCAACAAAATGCTCAAATATGAGAATATTTGAAGAATTTCAATTGCTAATTGTGAGAGTGATTTGGGTGATTGTTTTCAGGAAAAAAAATGTTGCTTTGTTAGTTGGTGATTGCGAATGTGCCATAAGAATTGTTTTAGGTACAATTTCTTTAAAAAGTGATAGTTTGAAATTGGTTTCTTTAAAAACTAAGAAGATATATATCAACATTACTTTGTTTTTCCTTGTTTGTTATTGATTTGTGGTTGTCATGATAATGTAAAATAAGTATGAACTGAGAATTATGTACATTGAAATTTGAGTATGAGTTAATTTATTGTATGACTTGTTTGCTCTTAACTAACGCACCGAAAGGAAAGTTGTTTCTCATGCCAGATAACAACGGGGGATATTGGATCTTAGCAATTATTGATCCGTGGGATGACTGAGGTCAAAATATCCTATTTATTATATACTCCTTAAAGAAAACACCAATTAAAATTTATAGTCCTATTTCCTTTCCAAAAAACAAAAAACAAAACAACACAACAGAAAACAAAGTCCGTCCTATTCAAAGTCATGCATTTTAAATCTTCAAAGCATTAATTTTTCCCATAGATTGTCTTATAAATCTTGATGACTTGTCAAAGTTTATTTTTATTTTTCCGGTTCATAGTCTTAGGCTTTGTTGAAACTAAAGTGACATCAATGAATCAATTTTAATGATGTTTGCAATGAGGCATTCTTTTTGATGCAGAAATGAAAATGATATGAAGTAATTAGGAAATAATTAATAACACTAGTCTAGAGATAGAGATCATTTGTTCAAATATATGTAAGTAGTAACCATGGTGATGTTGATTCGTTGACCCTTTATCCAAAAGATTTTTCTCATGATTTCAAACTGATATATACAATACTACTTTAATTATTCATAATAATAATAGCTCATTGTAGTGATTTTTCTCATAATTATTCATAATAATAATAGCTCTTGTAAGAATGCATTTATTTGTTACCTTTATAAAATGTGATCAATCCATTTATTTGATTTTTCAATTGTTACCTTGTGGCCTGCAAAGCAACTCTACTCAGATACGAATAAAGATGATCCCGAAGCTAAAAAGAAGTTCCAAAAAGTTTAAAAGGCTTCTGACTTTGTATTTGTTTCTTTGATTTCACAAGAGTGGAATTATAGTTCCGCATTATTGTAAATTCCACAAATAAGGTGAGACTTTGATTTGTTACTACTTTTATTTGAGAGCTCGATAAAAACTTAAATTTTTCAGCCTATATTAGTAAGGCAAAAATCCTCATATGTTCATCAATTGGATAATTAATATGACTTAAATGAAGCACACAGTAGGCCCAGCTTGCATGCTGCAATTGGACTTGGCCTTCCAGAAGAATGTGCTACATTGGTAGGTGAACCTTTACTTCCTCTTGTTAATATATTTCCTTCATTTGCTTGATAGCACTCTTAGATTATCCTTAGTCGGAATTAACAGTTGAAATTCCTTGAGATAAAAATGCTTTGATATTGCAAGTGTGAAGATATCTATTGAACTAACATTAAAATTTCAATGCTAACTTGTGCATGATTTTCAATTTGATCTATATGATATAGGTTCCATTGAATTGTTCTTTTGTTTTCTTTCTAAAGGCTTGAGGTGGGGTTTGGAATTTACAAAGTTTTAAAGTCATTTTCTTATTTGATTGGAACGTCGAAGGATCTATGTACCATTAACATGAATTTGCATGTTTGTATTAGGTTGGTTTTGAAGCTTCTTAGATCAACTACATTAGAAAACACCAAAAAATGTGTTTCTCCGCCCCCCCCCCCCCCCCCCCCCCCCCCCCCCCTTTTTTTTTCTTCTTTTGCTGAAAAGTTTCTTCACTTACTATATCTTTATAAATGTTATTTTTTTCTTACGTAGTAGTTTTTGGCTTTGCAAGTTTAGCATGTAGTTAACATTTATGGGGAGCAAATTTTTTTTTTTTTTAATTAAGGCACATTCCACAATGGTTTTTTCGTGGAAATCGTCGTGGAAAGTACGCATTCCACGATGGTTTTTCATGAAAACCATCGTGGAAAGTACACATTCCACGACGGTTTCAAAAAAAACTATTGTGGAATGTTCTGCGTCAAAAATAAAATTGCTAGATAACAATGGCCTTTCACGACGGTTTTAAAACCATCGTGGTATATCCACTGTGGATTTCACGATAGTTTTCTAACCGTCATGATATCTTTCGATGACGGTTTTTAAAACATTGTGAAATCTTAGTTTTTCTACTGGTGATTATTGTCACCAAATTCAGCTTCCAGATCATATTTTAAAATCAAATGAAATTCAAAACGTTTGGACTTTTATTGTATTTATCAAATTATTCCACGATATATATGCTAGAACTGGACAAGCATACGTGTGTAGTTTATTAAGCATATAATGTGTACAACGTGCATTTACATGCGACCATGTTTCCAGATGCCAAACTGTTGTTTATCACTTTTGTATTCGTTTTGTTTTAAAGATATCAAGCATCAAAGCCCTATAGAAATATATATATATATATATATATATATACAAGGTCAACAACTTTTGTCATACTCTGTGCTCAGGGTACAGCCAAGCCACTTCTTTTGTTATGTATTCTTTCGTTGTGCAGACAAAAATTCTATCAAATAAGTTGATAAAATTATCTTTTTCTAGTCAAAACATAGAAATTATCTGTTTCGGTCTAGAGATATTCCCAAATTTTCCAATCATAGACATGAAAGCTTCAATCACAAACTCTCGGATTAGAAGCATATATTATTTGGTGTCAGGTCGAATCGTGAGCTTATTTAGATTGAACCTAATGAAATTCTAGCACGAATCCTTGATTTGCATCAATCAAGATTAATCTGTTACAAGGATCCCACAACAACTATTCTTTTTCTTCTTCTTCTTCTTCTTTTATTTATTTATTTATTATTATTTTTTTTTATGTTCATGGTGTATGGATATTACTGGAACAATTACAAACTTTTATGGCGCAAAAGCTCTTGACATGTGTAAAACAAGGTTAGAGAGAGATTAAGAAATATCATGCGTGTTTAGTGGCCATTATTAAATGGTGTCTCAAACAAGTATCTTACATTAGGATTTCTGATAAATATGCCATTCCTATTCTATTTAGTTAGAATATTTACATAACATTTGGATAGAAATATTTGAATGAGAATATTTGAACAGAAATATTTGAATTGTCATTTCAACAGACATTTAAATGTTAATATTTAGAACAATACATTTGAATAAAAACATTTAAATTCATGTTTTAATGTAAACATAGATATCCAAATGCTTCATTTCAGATGTGCAAAGTCCAAACACCTATTTAGATGGATCACTAAGTTAGAATGGATCAAGCCGACTGTGGACGCCTATTGGATTGGGCTAAGATCCATAGTCGAATCCCTTGCTTCATAAACAAAATTTGAAAACAGATTCGGTTAATGAAATGAAACTCATAAAATTGTTTGTTAAGTTAACAACAGCCGTCTCAAAGAGTGGTTGCAGATATAGCTTAATGTTAACTCCAAACTTGACTTTATCATACGACGTAGAGTTTGAATCCCCCCACCCCAAGTTAAAAAAAAAAAAAAAAAAAGGTCTCAAAGAAGAACACTTAAAAGTGAAAAGATCTCCACCTTTAAACTTTCAAGTCTAGGTTCATAACCTGGCAAAACACTAGACCAGAACCCATGATTCGTAAATAGACAAAGTGGGGAAAGCAGAACTTTCGCAATAAGAAAAGCCTTTTATAGGATTTATATACAATAGACAATGACAAAAAAATGCTACTACAACAAATGAAAAATTAAAATGAACAACTATTTTACAATTCAAACCCAAGTTTTCAACTCTTCTGATCAAATCCCGATCCACAACTGAAAAAACAAAATATGGAAGCTTATGACCTGTTTGGTTCATAGGTTTTAACAGAAAATTCAAATTTTTATGAGGTCACACTGTAAAAAAAAGTTTAAGTTGTAGGTTCGAATCTATAATCTAAACAGGGGCTTGGTTCTCCCTATTTAGTTCCGAGTCCTATAAACAAAAGATTGTGAACAAAAGAACTCAAAGAACAATCTAATACCGACTAAACAGACATTCGTATGTACGAAGAAGAGAGCTCCAATATCTACTGGTCATCGAGACTAGAGCATCAGCCTGACCGCAGTTGGAGTTCCACTTCACCGCACTCGACATTTCTCAGTCGGAGAATCATATCCTGCACAATTCTTCCACCTGACCAGACTATGCAGCTCTCCTCAGTAAGGCAGTTTTGCTTACTTGGTTGGACTTTGGCAAGGGCGATTCCATCCGGGACGCCCTTCAGATGCATCTTTAAGGCTTTAAGAAACGGAGCAATGTCGATATCTGCATCTCCCATCTTGTCATCGAAACTGAATGTATCCTTGTCATACACACACTGCATTATGTTGGACAAAATTGTCAATGAGAGAGTCTAAACAAAATATGCCTTTGTTCATAATGCCAGCACTGTAACATTTGTATGGTTGCACCCTTTTTTTTTTTTTTTTTTTTTTTTTTAATTTTTTCTAAAATTACAAAGACGCCCGATTAATCAAAATATTTTACTTCAGCACCTCTTTGTCCGAACTTATTTAACTTTTGATGTAAATTTGCCAAAATACACAAACAATCTCAGCTGTTGGTCTTGTTGCATTCCTTTTAGTCCTTGATAATGTCATTTTTGGACCGTTAGTTTGCGAGCTATAATTGTGAGCATACAAATAGTAATTAACCTTTTTTTTTTTCTTGGGGGGGGGGGGGAGATTAACCTTATCTTTATTCATGACTAAATAAAGGTAAAAACATCATTTTAGACCCTAAGTGCAATTGAATTAATTTTCAGTCAGGTGGTGTCTCTGTAATTTTTTTTTTCCCCCCTGAAAACTTAGGGGGTGTTATGTAGAACTCTCCGAAAAGAGAGCGTCTATGCAATTTTGGCAAAACTCAGGGGATTCAGTGCAAAACACCCTTTGCTATATATGTATTAAAAAGCTCAAGATGTATAATAATACTCACAAGATGAATTGGAGCGTTTGAATCAGAAACAGAAAGATTAAAGCTCTCATTCCACTCCGGATTCACATTCGCCTTTTTCACCCGAGTCTTCAGCTTCTGCAACACATAATAAAACAAAATGGATTATAAACAACAATCAAAACCCAGAAACCCCGAAGCCGAAAACAACTCAATAAACTCATTTGACCCAAAAAAAAATAAAGGAAAGAAGAAGAAATATTGAACAAGGAAACAAACCAGATTGCCAAATTTGAGAACAACATAAGGGTCGCTGGTAAGGAGGTCTCTAACAGCCAGGTTGACTCCTCTCTGGATGTTAATCTTCAGAAAAACCATTATTTCTCCCTGTTGAAGCAAACTTATCTCTAGAGAGAGAAAGAGAGAGAGATGTTGATGAATAAATTAAAGCCTGGAATCAACTCAACAATGATTTTATTTATTGCCCCCAACAAAGAACAGAGACTTGTTATTCAAGGTTGACTACTCTAATTACTCACAAAGAAAAATAAAATTCAATCCCGCGTATATAGTCGGAGATAATTTATGATATGAAATGTGTTTTACAGTTAGACAGGGAAGTTATATAGAGGCTGATCAGATAATGGATTTACACAAACATTTGACACGGTCTTCTTAGACATTGTTCTCGATGTAGTTCTTGAAGGAAGCTTCCTCTCTCACTTTGAATTCTCAAGTCTGAATTTTCATTTTCGTCCCTGAAATTAGGTGTGAATTTGATTTTGGTTCCGGATAATTAAAATCGCTTCACAATCTGTACTTGGCCTACAAAATTACCCAGAATCGAGAGTTCATTAAAAATTAGGTCCTGTGACAATGACATTTCAATGTACACATAAAACATAGTAATTTCGATAGTGTTTCGTAGCGTTTTAGAAATTATTTTGTTTTGCGTATGAAAATACAAATGAGAATTTATTGAAAACAATACTGAAATCGTTTTTGAAATTTTTATTTTATTTTATTTTATTTTATGGTCATATAGATATGTTTCTTGATGGAAGCTTCCTCTCTCTTATTTGAATTTTTGTTCTTTGCTTTTTTTTTTTTTTTTTTTTTAAATAATTGACCTAAATAATCCCTAAACTCTTTTAAAGGTGACGGTTTGATCCATGTTCCTTTTTTTTTTGCCAAGATAACCCCTAAACTCCTATTTTTTGACCATTCCAGTCCTTTTCGTCTAGTTCCGTTAAAAAACTTACGGATTGATCACGTAAGAAGCACGTTTTGTGCTTTTTGAAATACCCTTATTCATATAATAACATTCAAAAAAAAAAAAAAGAGGAGAGACCTCTTTCTCTCTCCCTTCCCCCCCCCCCCCCTTCCTCCCTCTCCCATCCCCCCCCCCCCCCATAGACCCGACGTCGGAGGCCGTCTCCCTCCCTCCCTCCCTCCCTCCCTCTCTTCCTCCCTCCCACCTTCCCCACTCCCCCCCCCCCTGGCGCGATATGAGTTTTACCCCCCTCCCCAGTCGTCAATAGGGTTTTGAGAGCGAGAGAGAGATTTTTTTTGGGGGGGGGGAGGAGGAGAGAGAAAATTAGTTTTTTTACGATAATTTATTTTTGTTAAATTAATTATTATTAAATTATTAAAATACCCTCATAAATTAGATCACATGTATTGTATATGACTCATTCCGTTAAAAACTTAACAATTTTAGACGAAAATGACTATAATGGCTAACATTTTAAGAATTCAAGATCTTCTCGGCAAAAAAAAAAAAAAAAAAAAGACCAAACCGTCATATTGAAAAAGTTCAGGGACTATTTAGGTCAATTACCTTTTTTTTTTTTTTTTTTTTTGTAGATTTCATTTTGGTTCCAGAGCTTACGTGTGAATTTGATTTCGATCATGGACAATTAAAAACGCTTCACAATCAGCCCTTGGTCTACAAAATCACCTTGAATTGAGAGTTCTTTAAAAATTGGATTGGAAAAATGCTTGAGACCGTATCATTTCAATGTACAAATAAAGTGTAGCAAATTATGGGGAAAATTGTACAAGAAATTTTTTCAATTGGAAAAAGTTCAATAGGGTCCATTGGGCATGGGCCAATGAATTCTATTTTCAAAAGTACGCAGCATATTGCGACATGCACGTGACTTTAACTTAGCCATTAAGCTTTGCCAACTGTATTTTTTAACTAGTAAGGTTTTTCTTTCACCCTAAGAAATGGGAAATCTTAGGACCTTAATATTTGATATGAGAGCGATACCCTAAGCTATACTTACGATCACTAGCAACTAATAAGAATTAGTACAGCTATATTAGATAGTGCAACAGGTTTTTTTTTTTTTTTTTATTTTTTTTATTTTTTTTTATTTTAAGATTCGAACTCTATATTTTAGAGTCTATCATAAAATTATCGTTAAAGTATATTTACAACAATACGAAACTAATATGTTTTGTGTTATTGTAGTGATAGATCTTACATGCCGTGAAAAATCAAAGTTTTAGTAAATTTGTTAAAAATAAACAAAATTATGAGCGGATGGTAACATTAATTCATAATAATAGTAGTAAAAATAGTATTTCAAATATAAATTTGATAACTATTATTTTCCTTTCTATTACTGTCATGTTAGATTGTTCTACTGATTATAATTACTTTCTAATAATTATAATAGTGTATGTTATAATTACTGACGCGACATTGATATAAAAGAAGACGATCAAAACTAAGGTTACTTGTAAATAAAGTAAATATCAAGGGTCATGATACTGCATTCTATTATTAATATTGACAATTATAGATCTTGGAACGTACTAAGATATTACGTCCTGTATAAGACATTGCTAACGATAGAAATCCTAATGTCAAGATATATATATATATATATATATTTTATTATTATTAATTGGAAATATGAAAGTAGTGCATTAAATCAAGACCAGTACAGTCGAACCGCCATGTCGATGTAGTCAACCAAGGCGTAAAGGCAGCTCGTTCTCATTAATGCTTGATCAAGACAGGATAGAAGCGTGGTGGAGCACACTATATGGCCTCAGAGTTTTGTGATAGCTAACAAAAAGTTGTGTCCTAAAAGGGCCAAATATCTTCCTCTTTTTTTTTTTTTTCTTTTTTTTTTTTTAATGAACTCCAATATGAGAATTTTTTTGATATAGGATGAAAAATACTATATTACTATGTTTTGTTTTGAGCCATCCGAGTTTTACAAGGTTTTATCAGTTTTGTTGACTTTTTTTTTCCTTTTTTGTTTGGACGTGATTTTGATCAGATTTAAAGTTTAAAACACGCACATTACCAACTTTTCTCTTTCTCTCTCTTTTTCTTTCTCTCTCTAATGTGTGGGCACAAGGGTTTCTTAATCGTTTCTCTCTCTTATGGCCGGATTTTGGTGGCAGCCTTTAACTTGTCTCTGGTTTCCCGACCCTAGAGATGAAGGTGTGAATCATATAGTGAGGGTCTTGACAGAGGCAAGCTCGTGGCAGGAGGATGAGAATTGTGGGAACGAGCAAGGTAGGAGTGAGACAGTTGGTGGTAGTGCATGGTTGTCACGTACCAAGGAGATCCTGCAACAGCTCGACTTCGGCAACCCAGTTTCATCCAACGATGTGGTTCATTCTATTTGCAATGACTCTTTCTATGTGATTGGTTTTTTTATTTTACGGTTTGTAGGTTTGTGTGCAATAATGACGATGTTTTCGTCATCTTTTCTATGGATGTTTTATTTTTGTTTGTTATTTCTAATAATGGAGGTGGTTTTTCCACCTTCCGCGTTGGTTGTTTATCCATTAAATATAAGTCTTGACGGTATTTTGATCCCGCTAGAGTTACTTCTATGCGGAGTTTGTAGTGGCCCTTGTGCTACTGAGTCTTGGTTTTTAATTGATCAGGAAATTCCATCAACTGTTGGGGTTTTGTCAAAAAGAGCCTTACAAGTACTCGATTTCAGTGTGCCAAGGTATATATCCGTTATCGGGTCTCAAGCATATATATTTCCCTTTGAACGTCATCAGATTTCACTGGTGGTTCCGTTCTTATTTAAGGGTTTTGTCTCATGCAATACAAAGTTTGTTATGTTTGGTATTTTTTTATCTCCTTGGTAAGAGTAATGAAATTTTCCTTTAAAAAAAAAAAAAAACACGCACTACCAACAAGATAATGCTGCATTAAATCCATTAGTTTCCGCTTAATTCAGCAATGGATATGTAGCATTGTTGTTCTCCAAACTTGTCACCTTTAGCCACTTGTCTCCTAAATATGTCTCCATTCTGTTAACTTTCTATTAAATTGAGGAATTGAATTTGTAAGATTTACATAAGAATTTGTATAATATTTATTTATTTATTTATTTTTTGAAAATAGGACTTTCCATTTTCATATAAGTCGGTATGTGAGCTTTTTGTTATCAACTAAATGGGAAATTATGCCAAATGAAATATATTATTATTATTTTGAAGATTCATTAGATAAACCGTTAAAATTAAAAATTTGATGTATAAGTTGTCAGCAAAAACAAATTTAAAGTGTATAAGTGATAATACTCCTCCGACAATTGGCTCAGAAAAGTATGTTTCGTTGTCTGATTCGAACCACTGTTTTCAATGCTATATCCACTTTCACGCTGCTTTCACAATCTCAAAGAACCTGGAGACAGATTGTCCTGCTGTGAAGTATGGAACATTCGACGCTTCTTCACCAAAAGAAAAAAACAAATGGGGTGGGGGGAACATTCTACGCCACAAAAGTGTACAAACAAAATCTAAAAGAACAAGATTGTTGTTTTTTTTCTTTTTCTTTTTTTAATTGTTTTCAGAAGAAAGTGACGCTTAAATTAAAAGAGAATTTTGCACCATACGTGAATTAAAAACAAAGAAACAAACTAATATTTTCTTTTATTAGAGTAAAAGCATACAAAACAGTAGTACTTAAACCCCTGTGTTCTAACATCCCACATGATAGAGAATAATAAAAACTTCATGATAGTATATTTCTAAATATCTACACCATTTGTATGCTATAATATTCTAAAGAAAGAAACATTTTGAACCATCATAAACTCTAAATAGTTTTTAAACCGATATGATTTTAATGTGATATAATAATTCAAAACTATGTTACCCCGAAAAGCAAACACAAAGTCGAGGAACTTTCGTACTATCTTGTCTACGAACCCTTTGAAGTAGGAACATCAATCCACTGCAACTGAAGCTCAATTTCACCGCACTCCACATTCCTCAATCTGAGAATCATGTCTTGAACAAGTTTCCCATTGGAGAAGACAATTTTGCTCTCTTCAACAAGGCAGTTTTTCCTGGTGGGTTCTACTTTCGAGATTACGGTTCCGTCTGGGAGGCCCCGAGAACGCATCTTCAGGGCATCCATAAATGGGCCAATCTCAAACTCTGCGTCTCCCATTTTGTCATCAAAACTGAAGGTGTCCTTGTCATACACAAACTGCAATAACAAATATCACATGTACAACTGAATAAGAAATTCAAGTCATCCACAAGAAGATGACCAGAAATCGGACAAATGAAAATCTAATTACCAGATTGATTGGAGTATTCGGATCTGAAACCGAAAGGGTTAGAAGTTCATTCCACTCTGGATTCAAATTCTTCTTCATCACACGAGTCTTCACCTTCTGCACAGCTATGGATCATGATCAAACATACAATTCTGATTTAAGTACTTGGTTTTTTTTTTTTTTTTTTTTAACTACAATTTCAGTACTTTATGCATTTCAATTGTAATCCTTAAGACCCTATCAAGTACTTGTTAGGAAATGACTACGTTGGGGCTAGCTAAGTGGGCTGAGAAGAACTTGGGCTCGAAACTAAATTAATAAAGTGAAGGGAAAAAAAAAAAAAAAGTGTATTTGTTACGAATTAGATGCAATTTCTGGAGACAATAAATCAAAAGCCACGTTTTTTTTTGTTTGTTTTTTTGTTGCTTTAATATGTTCTCCTATCAAAATGGCCATCTCCGGTAATCCAGATATGAGACACAATCTTTTTACAAAGAAAAAGAGGGGGAAAAAAGGGCAAAGATTCCTTTTCTCTGGCTGTTTTGAAGTCAACCAAAAAGAAAGGAGGAAAAAAAAAAAAAAAAAAAGGGACCATAACATGTTCACTAAGGACTTCTCCAGAACGTTCTTCTATACAAAACCAAATATCATGATCAAAAATTTGAGTTAAAAAGAATCAGGATTGAAAAACTAAACAATAATCATAAAACCCATGTATATATCTGCACTAAATCGTTAAAAACAAATCCATAAAACCCAGAACCCAAAAAAAAAAAAAAAAGAAAAAAAGCCCAAGAAATTTACCTGTTTGCCCATCTTGACAAGAACATAGGGGTCGCTGCTTCTGGTGTCTCTGATGGCGAGGTTCACTCCCCTTTTAATGTGAATTCTGAGAAGCCCCAACCAGTTCTCCATTAAACTAATACTAAAGCTTCGAAATATTTGTATAAATAAGTCAAAATAAATTACTTAAAAATCATAGAAGTAATGAAATGTGAGACATAACTATGAGGTTTGGTTTTTCTTTTATAGTTGAGATGGTGGACTGGTTGAGCTGCTCAGTAAAGTTTCGATTGCGTAGGTCACCCTTCTGTGCTTTCTACGCGTGTAAAGGCTCAGGTAAGAACATTATTTTTTTATTTTTTTCCTTTTCAGAAAAGGAAATGATGTTTATTTGCTTCTTTTATTTTTTTCTTTTTGTTTGTACATTTTTTCCCCTCTACAAATGTCAATGTTCGGTACCAGTTGCGGACATCACGATGTCAAAAAAAAAAAAAAAAAAAAGTAAATTAGTCACAAAAATCACGCTAAATTTCACTTATATTCCCTTGGTGATTTAACTTAAACTTAAATTTTTTATCTTAATTTTTATCTTTTTCTGAAAAATTAATAAAAATTATAATTAATTTTTAAAAAATCAATTAACTCGAACTTAAAAATTTTAATTTCAACTGTAACACCAAACGAAGGCTTAAAAAAAAAAAGAATTTAACTTTCTTGTTTTATTGTTAAGAAACTTTACATTTTTGTTCAAATCTTTTTACTTTTCTGGGTTTTTTTTTTTTAGGGAATTTGTAAACTTCATTTTGCAGCTGGCTTTTATGAGTGTACATGTTAAATTTTTTTTTTTTAATATTTAGAAGTTAAAACAACAGTTCCATTAAAAAGGTAATTCAACATTTAAACAACTGTATCATAAGTAAAGTTTTGGTTCCTTTCATAAGTTTTATCTTAAAATTCTTTAAAATGAGATTATTTACATCTCTAATCTCTGTTGACAACTCAAACTTTAAAGGTCCATAAATTTCTCATTTTAAATCAAAATGAGATTATTTAAAAAATATATATAAAATGACATGAGAAAAGAAATAAGATCCAAATTTTTTTTTTCAAAACACATTTAAATTTTTTATTTAACTCCAAACTATTAATGTTCAACTAAACAGATAATTCAAACCATCAACCCAATTTCAATAAAAATATTTTTAAAATTCTAATCCAAGCGAACAAATCAAACGGGGGCAGACCTTGGGTGAACGAAGCTTCTTTGCCCTTCCTTAGTTCTAGACTTCTGTTAACCAGTAAGGGTGTTCTATGAACAAGTCCCTGTGAAAACGTCAGGTTTTCTCACATGACTTCTTTTCCCTTCCTTGGGTCTAGACTCCTGTTAACCAGCAAGTGGGTTCTATGAACAAGTCCCTGTCAAAACGTCAGGTTTTTCTCACACGTCGTGTTGGTAAGAGCATTTATTTGGAAGGGAAATAGAAAATTCCTTCCTCCAGAGGTTTATGTGTATTCCAGGAAAAGCCAAGAAAATTGATTGTATTTTGTCAGTAGGATAGAAAATGGAAGAGGGAATATAAGAAACGCGGGGGCCACCAAGTGTGAAGCCAGGTCAAGAACTGGAAAAGTGGAAAGAACCCAACTGTGTGAGTTACACTTTTTGTTTTCCAGGGATAGATTATTACATATTTATAAATTTATAAGGTAAATTATCAAAATTTAAAATTTATGATATAAATTATTGCGTAATAAGTTTAGGAACACCAACGTAAAAAAAACCTAACACAAATAGAGTGATAAAACTGCGCTAGCATCTGCACTTAAATTAACAGTGCCATGGTCAAAACGGATAGCTACAGGGGGAAAAAATAAAAGGCCAAAACTGAGAGAGATGGCAATGTAATTCTTCCATCCTTTTATTGCTACTATATCTGAAAGTATGTACCAATCCCTTCTTCTTCTTCTTTTTTTTTTTTTTTTGGGGTTTCTTTTTTCGTTTTAATGGATCACATTTCCGTTTACATTACGCACTGTTAGGCATAAAACATAGTTTAATCCCAAATTATGTAAGACAATTGTTTTGGAAAAGTTTCTCTGTCTGGTATGACCACCAGTTTTAATGCTTTACCCTGTTTTCTCAATCTCAACAACCTTGGAGACAGGTTGCCTTTGCTGTACTTGTTGGATATACTTTCTTCTTCTGGTTTGAGAACTGTTGGTAACGTTTTTAAAGAATAAAAGAATAGTATATGTATCTATTACAAGAAAGGAATAGAATGACAACCGAGTTTGATGGCCTACAAGATTATCAGTTTTGACTCAATTTAGAATGTATGAGACCACACATTCGCATATCCTTACCGTTAACATATTCAGTGGGATAGTGAGACTGAGGGGATGCCCTACTTGTTGAGAGATAAGGCCTGCCCGCAGGGCCTTTGAGGAGTCACAGCGGGTATTGCCAGCTGTGGCTGCCCCCTTGCCGAACTATTATCTAAAACAAAAATGTTACAAAAGATTACATGGGAGGATGATATATTTTTTTTAGCTAATTATGTAATCCTACAAGCCCTTTGAGCTTGGAACATCAATCCATTGCAACTGAAGTTCAACTTCACCACATTCAACATTCCTGAGCCTGAGGACCATGTCCTGAACAACTTTTCCATTTGACAAGAAAATCTTACTCTCCTCCGCCAGGCAGTTTTGTCTGTTGGCTTCTACTTTTGAGATTATGACTCCATCTGGAAGGCCCTGCAATTGAAAACGCATCTTCAATGCCTTGAGAAATGGGGCAATCTCAAACTCTGCGTCTCCCATTTTGTCATCGAAACTGAAGGTGTCCTTGTCATACACAAACTGCAATAACGATCGCACATTTGAACAGAAACTGGTGTCATTCACAAGGAATTTTTGTTTGAGAAATATGAAAATGGAAGTGTTGCGAAATCACGTTGAGATAAAAGGGTTACCAGCTTGACTGGAGTATTTGGATCGGTCACGGAAAGAGTAAGAAGATCATTCCACTCTGGATCCAGATTCCTCTTCACCACCCGAGTTTTCAACTTCTGCAGCCCATAAAATGAGTTTCAGACAACATTAGTAAAAGAGCAAGCTTTTAAATCCAAAACATAAATAACGAGCAAATATATGCCATGCTTTGCCTTTGTCAGTCTCTGCCTTCAGAGCTCAGATTTTTAGCTATATAAAAGCAAATACCCACTTCATTTCTTGAGGTCCAAACATGAAATAGATGAAAGAAAAAAAAAAAAAAAGAGAGAGAGAGAGAGAGAGAGAGCAAATATTCCATTTCTTTGGCTGATTTTGTTTCACTGCTAAAAAGCAAAATATTTTAGTCATGGAAAGTAAACTAGTCGGGACTTTTCCAGAACATGTTATGTTCAAAGCCAAAAATTTGAGAGTAGAGATCAAAGTTCAAAAACTAAATACCACCACTGAATTCTTTTTTTTTTTTTTTTTTTTCACCAAAAAAACTACGATCTCTCAAACGAAAATCCCATAAAGTCCAGAATCCGAAAACAATTATCCGAGAAAAGAAAAATACCAGATTAAAGAAGAATGATTTACCTGCTTGCCCATCCTGACAACAACATAGGGATCGCTGCTTACGGCGTCTCTAATTGCGAGATTCACTCCTCTTTGGACATGAATTCTAAGAAGACCCAACCATTTCTCCATTTTTAACCAATAACAAATCAAGCTTTGAAAAACTATACCCAAAAAAAAAGTTTTTTAAATTGATACAAATTATAAAGCGACAAATATTTTCTTGATTTTTTTTTTAATCTGAGACTGTGATGAAACCGGTTCAGCGGACAGTAAAGTTTGGTTGTGTTGTGTGGCTCAAGCTCAGTGCTTTTTAGTCTTAATTTATAGACGCGCAAAAACAAAAAAACAAAATTTTAAAGTTCTTTAAACCAACGTTTGTCAAGAAGGAAAGAAAAGAAGAGGGAAAGTAAAATTGAAGGTGAAAGAAAATAAGAAAAAAAATATTCTACCTTTTTTTTTTTGGTATCATAGAAGAAAATAAAAATATATATAATTATTATTTTATTTATTTATATATTTTTTAGGATTTATAGTTAAATGATATTTTTAAATAAGTTTTTTAATAAATAGTAGAAATCAGTTAAAAAGCCTAAATTTTTATAAATTAGTTAAAATATCTTTTTTTTTTCTTAGAATGGTATATTATATAATTAATCATCATGATCAATTATGAATTGATTTATAAATTTTTGTAATCAATTACTGATTGACACATTATCAATCATTGACTGATTGACACATAAGTTACTGAGTGATCACTAATTTTCCGGTTAATTAATGATCAACTCATTGATTTACCATTAAAAATTTCAAAAAAAACAAAATTATAAAACTTTTTCTCTCTTCCCCCATGATAGCCCCCCTTCTCTCTCCCATAGACACTGCAACATCCCTTCCCCCCGTTCTAACCAGCTGCTGACTCCCTCCTCTGGTGCTCATGAGGTCGGCTGGATCTCGAAGGTGCTTCGCAAATTCATCGCCGAAGCTAGATTGCGAGAGGATAGGAGAAATCTGTAGCCATGGAGATAGGTCTCCACGCCTCGCCATCGTTGCGAAGGAGAAAGAAGCCGTCGATTTCGTCGGAATCACAAAAACAACCATATTCTCGCACAAAGAAACCAAAGTTACAGAGAACGGAGCTCGGAGATCTCGTCAATCTCGCCGGCGGAGAACGGAACTAGACAAGAAAATCGGAGCTGGTGGTGGAGGATCGGGCGTCGTTGGAGGAG
Organism: Ficus erecta; assembly: GCA_008635985.1. Taxonomy (NCBI): domain Eukaryota; kingdom Viridiplantae; phylum Streptophyta; class Magnoliopsida; order Rosales; family Moraceae; genus Ficus; species Ficus erecta. The sequence continues at coordinate 895,470 of BKCH01000040.1, forward strand.
GAAGAGAGAGACGGGGAGATGGAGGAGAGAGGGAGAGGGGAAATATTTGGAAAAAAATGAAAATTAATTAAACAAAATGTATACATTATGTCATTTAACTAAATAATCAGAAGTTGAGCTACTTATTAGATTAGGTAATAAATTTATGTTACCCATCCTATTTTTCCTTTCTTTTACTTCAAAAGCAAGAATAAGAAAGTAATTTTAATCATCGTCCACAAAATTTGTGTTTTTCGCCAATTTTTTAAAAGATAAAAGTTTGTAAACCCCACAATAATTTTAATAATTCATATCATTTCATTCCTCTTTTACTTCTTACCAAACAACCAATAACATTTCCATCTACTTTTTTTTTTGTCTCACTTCCTTCCTTTCACTTTTTCACCTTGCCAAACATAGTATAAATGTCAACGTCTTCTTGTTCAATATTGATTACGTAAATTACGACGTGCGTTTTTATCAGGCGACGGCGAGCAAACATAATAAATAAATCATATTAATCATGCTTAGCGAAACCGCACTTACTTTGTCCTGTTTTTTGTTTTTGTCTTTTTTAACTTTTATCGTTTTTTTCCGAAGCTTCGTAGACGTCTTTGTGGACAATATATAACTTTTTTTAGAATTAGAAATTTTGTGAGTACAGAGTTTGGAGGCGCGTAACGCGCTTGGAATTATGTTCAAACTTCAACCTTAGAAGCTTCTGAAGGCTTCAACTCTCCTTTTCATTTTTTCTTTTTTCTTTTTCTCTTTTAATTAATTAATTAATTAATTAATTTTTATTTTTATTTTTATTTTTTGGTAAGAAACCACTCAATTCGTTTGTTGGTGACATTCTGTGGGCGCTTGCCCATCATTCGCCAGCCAAATTCATGTTTGGTACAAATAAAAGGGTTGTAGTTGTTGTAAAAAAAATGTAATACTTAACAGTTAACAATGATTTCATTTACTTTTCAATTTAATGTTGTTATAAACAATTATAGAATGTGCTATAACGATTGCTGATAATTAGTATAATTGTCAGAAAAAAAATTATGTGACACAGACATAAATTCAACATTTTTTTTTTTTCGAGACCGAATGCTTGATGAGCTGCATTTTCCAGCGTGTACAATGACTTGTTATTGAGCTCCTCTAGGGTTTCGTTTTACGCGATGTTGGCCATCATTTGGTGGTGGTGTTGGTTTGGCAATGTTTCTCCGACAATGTCACGAGCCTCTCGTAGCCGATTGCTTTCCCCGACGATTCTTTAATTGGTTTTTCTTTTGCTGGATGCTTTTCATAACGGCTCTTTGGATTTATCATTTGTTTTTGTGTGTTTAGTTAGTTTGTTTTGTTCAATTAACATCTTTTGAGACATGATCTGGTAGTAATCTTTGTTGTATCGCTAGATTTCTTGCTATGCAGTGCGGAAGGTGATCTTAGTGTTATAGATTTGTTGTTCTTGATTGACCAAAAACTTTCATCGATTGTAAAAGGTGCTGCTAATGATTCAGATGCATACTCAAAATTTAGTACTCATGCTCTTAAATACAATCTTCCTTAAAATTAAAAAAAAAAAAAAAAAACTACTAACCATTGCTAACAAAAATAAATAAATACATAAAATGAAATATGAATGAAATTGCCTAGTAATTGATAAACAAAACTTAGATAGAGTAACTTTAAAATATAAGTGTTCAATGTCCAAAGGATGGTGCCAAAATATCATCAAAGAGCAAAAAAGAAAAAGAAATTCTGCGGTCAACACAATTTCTAATACAAAAAGAGCCCTCGGCCACAATGAAGCTTCAAAAAAAGACAAAAGACATATATGACATAAAAGTGAGTGAGTTTTCCACTGCCCGTGATCCACGTGCCTTATCGAAACCGCACGTCGTAATTTACGCAATCAATATTGACTATTGACGTTGACATTACCAGAAAAAGATAAAAACGATTAACGTTAATTAAGTCATAAATATTTCTTGTTTTTAGATCTGGGGTCCTTTTGCGCGTGTATATAAACAAGACAATAAGGCACTGAGATTCAGCCACACAACTAAACTGTACTGTCCGCTCAACCAGTTCTATATATATATATATACACACACACACACATATATATTGTTCTATAACTTGCATCAGTTTTATTATAAGTTTTTTTGGTAAAGTTTGAAAGCTTAATATTGGTTAAAAATGGAGAACTGGTTGGGACTTCTTAGAATTCACGTGCAGAGAGGAGTGAATCTTGCTGTCAGAGACTCCTGTAGCAGTGATCCTTATGTTGTTGTCAGGATGGGCAAGCAGGTAATAAATTAAAACTACCTTAATTTGGGACTTTCATTTCTCAGATTATCGTTTTTGGAGTCCGAGTTTTTTGGTATTTTTGTTCGAGATATTGTTGTTTAAAAATAAAAATAAAAAATAGAGGTGGAAGCTTTGCTTGTGTCTCGTGTATGTCCTGGACTATGGAGTGGTCGTGTTTCTGAGTGTTTCAGTGGTGGTATTTAGGTTTTGAATTTTGATCTCAACTCTCAAGTTTTTGGCTTTGAACATAACGTGTTCTGCAAAAGTCCCGACTAAATTACTTTCCTTGGCTAAAATCTTTTGCTTTTTAGTAGTGAAACAAAATCAGCCAAACAAATGGAATCTTTTCTCCTCTTTTTTTTCCTTCTCTTTTTCCTCTCTTTTCATGTTTTTACCTCAAGAAATGAAGTGGATATTTGCTTTTTATATAGCTAAAAATCCGAGCTCTGTAGGCAGAGACTGACAAAGGCAAAGCATGGCATATAATTGCTCGTTATTTATGTTTTGGATTTAAAAGCTTGCTCTTTTACTAATGTTGTCTGAAACTCATTTTATGGGCTGCAGAAGTTGAAAACTCGGGTGGTGAAGAGGAATGTGGATCCAGAGTGGAATGATCTTCTTACTCTTCCCGTGACTGATCCAAATACTTCAGTCAAGCTGGTAAGCCTTTTATCTCAACGCGATTTCACAACACTTCCATTTTCATATTTCTCAGACAAAAATTCCTTGTGATTGACACCAGTTTCTGTTCAATTATGCGATCGTTATTGCAGTTTGTGTACGACAAGGACACCTTCAGTTTCGATGACAAAATGGGAGACGCAGAGTTTGAGATTGCCCCATTTCTCAAGGCATTGAAGATGCGTTTTCAATTGCAGGGCCTTCCAGATGGAGTCATAATCTCAAAAGTAGAAGCCAACAGACAAAACTGCCTGGCGGAGGAGAGCAAGATTTTCTTGTCAAATGGAAAAGTTGTTCAGGACATGGTCCTCAGGCTCAGGAATGTTGAATGTGGTGAAGTTGAACTTCAGTTGCAATGGATTGATGTTCCAAGCTCAAAGGGCTTGTAGGATTACGTAAGTAGCTAAAAAATATATCATCCTCCCATGTAATCTGTTGTATTCTCAATCGTGTGGGATGTTTTATATATATATATATATAGAGAGAGAGAGAGAGAGGAGAGAGAGTATGTCATTGTATTCATATTTTTTCTAATATTATATATATACCAGATTCTTTTCTTCTTTAAAAACATCACCAACACTTCTCAAACCAGACAGAGAACCTGTCTCGAAGGTCGTTGAGATTGAGAAAACACGTAGAAGATGGTGGTTATACCCAACAAAGAAGCTTTTCCAAAAATGAGTTTTGGGATTAGGTGGAACCTATACTTTATGTCTGACAAATATTGTAATTTATTCTGTGGAATATGCCTAACAATGATTGATATATGCATTAGAGGATGAGGATGTGGTTGACCAGACATAATAAATTTTTTTCATTTATTTATTTGCTTAACCCTGCATCGTTCCTTCCTTTTTAAATTAGTCAACTTGTGGTGACTCCTGTTTGGAAGCATATTTCTTCACATTAACGTCCTACCTTCTTTGCCGTTCTCTGTTCCTCACTGGCGTTAAGGGTGTGACAATAGAAGGCACTCCGATGCTTAAGTCATGCAAATAATCTTCGTAAGAGATGATGAAGAAGAAGAGAGAATAGCAGAATTTTAGTTATTGGGTAAATAAGTCCTTTAAATTCGAGCTAAGTGCTCTATTTATATGCGGTTGTCTCAATCATCAGGATATGTTTTTGACCCTTTATGTTTAAGACATGTCACGGCCTATTAGGGCTTTTGAAATCCCAAGAGATTTCCTCCTTTAGAAAAGACTAAAGGGATTCCCTCCATCTCGCGTGCAGTATAGGACACGTGTTGAATTATCACGGCCTCCACATGGCGGTCACGCTTATAGCATCAGATCATCGGTTGCATTAGAGTGAACGAATCCAGAGTCAAGAAGGATTGAGAAAGATGAAGAAGTCTAATTAGGCATTGGATCTATTAGGGTTTATATTTGGTGTGATATCTGGCAATGAAGCTTTGAGAGATGCAAAGTGTTTCTAGGGACAGAGGAGATAACGATTGGTGGCTTAAACTTTGGGGGTCTCTGGCTCCAAATAAAGATAAAATCCATTATCTGGCGAGCTTTTCAATTATATCTTGCCTTGCTTCGTTGGCCTTCAACAACGCAACATCTCTTGCCTGAATTCTTGTCTGCATTGTTCTGATTCGGTGCAGGACGTTTAGCATGCAGTTTGGGGGCTGCAACTACACGCGAGCAGTTTGGTACTCCTGCAGTAGAAGGCCGGCTCTTAAGATGGTAAAGGCCCGATCCTCACAAGGCTTATGCATAGCTTGAAGCCGCATGTCATCTCGGAGATATTTGCAAATTTCTGTGTAGAGTCACTTCTTGACACCCTTGGGCTGTTTGGATGTCGTGAAATGCATGGATCCATAATGGTTCTAAGCGAAACGTCGCCTACTTGGACGGCACCTCTGGTTGGTAAATTGAAACTTGACTCCGATCGATGCATATATGTTTGCAATGGTACGGCCTTTCATGTGTTGCAACGAAAATTATAGCGTCTTTGCCCCTTTCTTGATTCAGTGTCTTGCTCTAGCCTATGGACTCCCTATCCATCCTATAGTGGTTGATGCTTCCTGTGTGGCCAAATGCTGGTGATTCACTTGCTGACAAAGGAGCTGTGGTTAAGAATGTTCTTGATTTTCTCAGCCTCCGTTTGGTTCAATGTCTCTAACTCAAAATTTTTATATCAGTTTTTGTTTTTTTTCTGAAAAGTCAATGAAAATTATAACTAGTTTTTTAAGAAGCTAATTAACTTTAACTTAAAAATTTCATTTTTAACTAACGAACCAAATGCACTATTAATTTCTGGAACCTTGCATTCGACCTGTTCTACCGTGGCTTGTGAGGACAATGTTATGGCTCAATCATCTTGACTTTTGCGCTTGTCCCTCTTTTCGTTTGGGCCGATTTGGCCCACTAAAATGCAAACATATTCTATCCTTAAAAAAAATTTAAAAAAAAAGATTATAATTAAAACTGAATTTATTACTACAAATAAGTAGGTTGTATAAAATTCCAAGAGGGTGGAAATAATCATTTAATGCACATTTTAATAGCTGAAACTTTTCTGTGTTGAATGTTTTAGGAGCATTTCGCTCTAAATTAAATGCAGTTCAAAGAATGGAATTGTCAAATGAAAAATGGCTATAGACATCAATAGTATTGAATACCATAATCAATAAAGAGTTTATCAATTCATATATGGTCTTGTATACCCAACGTACACTCTTCTTCTTCTTCTTTTACATTTTAATTCCTAATCAATTTAAATTCCTAGTTAATATTAATTTCGCCGCTAACGAAGTTGTCTCAGCCAATCGTGTGATACCAGAACAGTGGACCATCGTACACCTTATCTTTCGCCACTGTAACAACTCCAAAAATCTCATTTTCCCAACCCCCAAAAAAAATAAAAAAATAAAAATCTCCGATCTCAAGAGAAATTGACACAAACCAGCTCTGAAAAACCCAGCACCCCCGACTGAGCATTGCTGTGATTACAGACCCAACACAAAATCTGTTCAATTTCGAGGTACCCAGCAATGTTCTGTTTCACTTTCACTGATAATTCTTGGTTAAAGAATTTGATTATTGTTTGTTAATTTTATTTATTTATTAGTTCATTTTTTTGATACCCATGTTCAGGTTTTTGAGTTCAAATGCATTTTTCGTAAGGTACTTTCTTTACTTACCACATGGGATTCTCTGACTAATTGGTCTTATGCTGTTGAAAGAGCTTAATCAAGAACTAGTTCTATTTGGCAGGAGATTTTCAAAAATATGGAACTGGGTTCAGCAAGGTAGTTCCTTTTCATCTTCATTTAATGCAAAAACAAGCCATTTCTTACCCCCCAAAAAAAAAAAGTTATTATTGCCAACTCAACCTAGTGTGTTTTCATTTTTACTTCTGGTCAGTTTGAGCTGATGTCGAAATTCGAGTTTTGTATTTGTTAAATAGTGATTAAGAGTAGTTTATGGTGGGATTACTGTTAATCTATGTTTAGCCTCTCTGTTTAGATTTACTCCCGTTTGTTAAACGGGAATTCTACCAGAGAGGTTAAGCAAGACTAATTCAACGCGTGAAGTAGCGAAATGGCAGTATTTGAGGATGTGGGTAAACTATGAAGGATTTTCTTTCTTGGTTTCATTATGATATGCTCATACACTGTAAATCGACATTGTTTTGGTTTTTGTTTTGTAAATTTATTCAGATGATTATTCTTCTCTCCTTTGTGATTGGATAGGTGTTGTCTTGTAAAACAATTGCCACGTTTTTCATGGAACACAAGAGCATTTCGTGGGGAAAGTTTTCACCAACTTCCACATAATGTGACTTCGTGGAATTTGATGACGGGCCACCAGAGGTTGATGCAGCTTCCAGCTTCTATTCAGAAGTATCCTGTGAATCAAACATCGTGGAGAGTGCATTGCACGTCTGTCGATTTAGAGGAGACTTCATCCCCGGAGTCAGAAAATAATCCTAGCGCTGAAGAGTCGTCAGAGGAATCACTTGAGGAGCTTCTTTCTAAACCGTTAAGCAGTGACGAGGCATGCACTTTGTCACTCAATTAGTTTTTACTGTTTCAACTTGATCGATTTTCTTTTTCCCTCTCTTATGATTGGATAGGATGTAAAATCATGCTCTTAACGGTTATGACTGACTTACGTTGATACTCTATCTCAGCTGAAAGCTTTGCTGGTTGACACTGAACGAGCAAACCTTCGTAGAAAACTTAGTGAAGCCAATCAACAGAACAGGTTTCTCAAACGGCAGGTATTTAATTTGTGCAGCATGTCCTTAAGTTCAGCTAACTTTTTTTCATTTTTGCATTCTGTGGTAAAATGTAAGTGAGTTTAGTTGGAATAATTCGTTTTTATATTGATCAGATAGAAACGGTATATAGGTTATTAATACTAACCAAAATTTATTTAATTTGCAAGTTGTCTTTTCTTATCCTATGAAGAAACTGTAGAATGAAGGTCCCAGATATAGAGTTTGAAATGGGCGAAAAAAGACTTGAATGTGATCAACAATAAACATAATATGTAAACTAATTCTTCTAAGAAAGGTATAAGGTCATTACCTTTTTGCTTTTAATGGTCCATTTTTGTTTGTATAGTTCTATTCGTTTTAGGTTTATTCTGATTTGAAATTCTTTACTACCATGTATTACCTGATTGCGTAAGAGATGCATCAGGGAGAGAAAATCTAGTTAAAAAGAAATATACAGTTATTTATTGTTAAACTTATACAAGACAAACATTGTGTGGCTGAGTTGTTATCAAGATTCGTAGAAAACTAATCCTATGACTGAAATCTTTTTAATCTTTTATCTTTGCAGTTGCACGTAAAGGAGGAAGCCTTGGTTGACTTTAAAAATGAACTTGCTGATGTGGAACTTGAAATTCAGGTTTGATTACACACAAATTTCTGTCACATAAGTATATTGCTATTCGATGAGTAATTCAAATATCAATGTTGATGTTTCATGCTCGTTTTTCCTTGTCAGTCAATACATAACTTTCTATCATAGCCGTTCTATAATTTGTGAATTATTTTATAAAATTCCCTCTTCTTTCACTCCTAATTCTTGCATATCTCTGGATATTGTTGTCGGACATACGCATCAAAAGTCTGCAATTTCTGACCATCGGGATCCTTCTTGCTTATAGTTTATACAAACTAGTGTTACATGTTTCTTACACGAACTACTTGATTACTTAAAGCAATGGATGTCTAAACTTCAGGTCTATCGTCACACTTTAATTGTGTGAAACTATCTGCCTTCTTATTTTATTAATCAGGAGAAAATTTAATGAAAGGGAAGTTGATGGAAATACAGAATTATGTTGTTAAAATTTCTGGATGAAACATTTTTAGCGGATTGAACAAGTTTTTGAAATTCTGTTTTGGAATATGGTATTGTTGAAAATGGTTGCCTTTAGAGAAAGAATCCAGATGCAAGTAGCTAATGGTTTGACTTTATAGTTTGTAACCCACTGATGGTCTGGGCGGTGGTGCCAATGGTGACTACTGTCACGTATCTACCATATGGAAACCTACTTCTCTGTAAATCTCACTGAAACTATTTTACGTTGTTGTGCTCCATTTATCTGTGTGAATTTGTTTTCATGGTCTTACGATCGGGAGGTTTGATTCTCCATTAAGTTTCAACCGTTTTAGGTACTCTTTTCCATGTTGGCTTCTGTGTTCTTGAGAAAGAACTTGTTTTTGACACTCTAGCAGTGCAAGGCTTTCTTGTGTCTGAAGTCAGTCACTTTTTGGAACGTAATAATGGTTTTTTATGCCAACATATAATTTCATGTATTGTACTTATTTGCAAAGTCCTAGCAAGCATACCGGACATTGAAGAAAACCTCCATTTCCCACCAACTCTTTGACATCCTGCTTTGTTTAGTGTTCATCATTTAGACATCCTTCAAATACATGATTTGACTCCAGTCGAATTTTAATTTGACGTTGGGTGTTTTCCTTGATACTTGTGAAGCATCAAGCATCTAAATTCTTGCTATGCATGTAGTGAACTAGCCATATGCAGCCAGTAAAGAATTTATATTATAAAATTTCAGTTTCTCTAATTCATAATTATCTATTGAACTTTTCAAGGAGTATGGCTTTAGAGGCTAGCTTTTCCAGGAAACACCTAGTAGAATGTTGTTAAAACTTTGCATGTTAATTGTCATGGTTTTTATGAACAGGCATTGGTAAAACTAGCAGAGGAAATAGCTAAATCTGCCATTCCAGAAGGTACAAGAAAGATCAATGGGAAATATATTCAATCTCACCTTCTTTCCCGACTTGAAGGTATAATCCTGCTGTTATAAACTTAGATATTTTTTTTACCGCGGTCCAGTGATCCTGTCAATTCCTATTGTGCTTTCCTCTCATGGTGTTAGTGATCTCAGCTATTTCTCATATCTGACGCTAGAAATGAAACATTAATAATAACGATAACAGAGATTCTTTTTTTTATTGGCGAAATGAGATGGCATCATTGAACTTGGGTTTGTAATTCTTTTAATTTAGCATCTGGTTCTTACGTGTCGGATTTCTGTCATAATTGATGCGCTAGTTCTTGAATTTTTTTTTTTTTTTTTTAGCATTAGTTAACTTTTATGAGCCTTATCTGTACTAACTAGTACTTTCTTTTAAATGTATATTTGAAGCTGTACTTGAGAAATTGAAAGAGCAGATAAAGGATGTTGGAGTTGCACAATCTAAGGAGGTTCCGTTATTCTGGTATGGCGTAGCTGAGGTAAGTTGATATATAGTTTTTCTATTCTCATATTGGTGGATGGTTGTCTGTGGGGTAAATCTGCTATACTCTGCACGGGTTTATAGACATGCATTCAAAGGTTCCCCCACGACACTGGCAACAATCGCTCGAGTTGAAATATGGAGTTTCTCTGTGGTTGCATTTTGAATAAACTTGAATTTGAAGTTAGAATGGTCATAATGGATGCATCGGATATACCAAGGCTGAAGTATGTAAACATAAAAATAGGCGGAAAGCTACTGCAGAATAGAAGACACTAAGCCCGTTTTTACCCTCTTCATGCATCAACCAACTTGCTTTTATATTGATAGGTTAAACTAATGCAGTTTCAGTTACATTCATAAAGCAAAAGGAAAAAACTCTTCGTTGTTTTAGCTTGTATTTTACTCACAAAAAGCTGTTTAGAAACAGGAGTTCATAAACAAATTATTGTCTTATTAAGTAATTTTTTTTAAAAAAAAGGTCTTCCAAAGTATACATCAGTACATGTAGCATATTTTCTATGTCAAACGTAAATTACTTTACTCCACTTATTTTGGATGGCAAAATAGTGATTCTCGAGTTAAGGATCAGAAAATCAAAGACTCAAAATCATATTTATTTGCTCTGGCTATGCCTGATAATGGATCCGTGTATTCTTCTTGAGATTATGAAAAAACATGATATCTATCTACTGCTACATATATTTAACTATTATAATATGATGCTCGATTTTCTTTTTCATTTTTCCGTGCGATGGTTCCGATGAATTCGGGATGAAGTGGTAGGATAAGCTGACATATTGGTGGGGATAGTACCAAGATTATTATCCTTTCATTGAAATAGAGCCTTTTGTATGAAAATCATATAAGGTTTTCAAAAACACTACTTTTGACAGCAGTCTAATTTTTTTTTTTTTTTTTTTTTGGGGTGTCAGAGTGTCCAAGTTATGGGCACTTTCGATGGCTGGAGTCAAGGAGAGTATTTGTCACCAGAATATACAGGTTCTTACACCAAGTTCTCAACAACATTACAGTTGAGACCCGGAAGGTAACTTTAGTTTCGGTTATACATGCGTATGCTCATCCTTGTCCCACTCTTTTTCGTGTTTCATGACCGAAGTCTTTCGATCCGTGAAGGTATGAAATCAAGTTCTTGGTGGACGGAGACTGGCAACTATCCCCGGAATTTCCTACCGTTGGTGAAGGGTTAACGAAGAATAACTTGTTAGTCGTGGAATGAAGTTGTTGTGGTCATGAGTATATAATACTACTTTCACAGTACCCAACTTTTTTAATGAAAATACATACGAGTCTTAAGCTTGTTCTTTTTATATTTTATATTATTTCATTTTTGAACAGGCAATGGGGATTCGAACTCAAGACCATCCTAGACAATCAATATTGGAGGCATGAGTATAGATTTGCTATTAGGTTATGCGTTCAACCATGCTTCCTGTGTGCTTGATTGAGATAGTTGTTGTAGTTTAGTTCATAACATCTTAATCAGATGGCCTTAATGGCTCTCTTCGTTCAGAAGAGCCATCCGCATTGTAAGAGCTACCTCCAGTTGAATCTTGATACCTCACAAACTGATTGGTCTGACCGATAGGACCCATATAAGACCCATCTGGTGTATCTTAATCAGATGGCCTTAATGGCTCTCCACATTATAAGAGCTATCTCGGGTTGAATCTCGATACCTTATAAAATGATTGGTCTGACCGGTAGAACCCATATGAGACCCATCTGGTGCATGTAATCGGAATGAATTCCCTTTGTCTTTTCTTTGGCATGCTTATTAGCGTTCTCAATCTATGCTGCACTAATTGGCATGATTTTCGATATGTTGATGGGACAGCCTAACGACTCTCCACGTACAGAAGAACTGTTTCTAATTAGAAACTGAACAATTCTCTTATTATGTTATTTTATCTTATATTAATTTATTTTTAGGTTAAATTCTAAACTTGAAAGCATGCAATGCAACACTACTATAATAGTCCAAAGATTTTTCTTAGCAAAAGAAGAAGAAGAATAATAATAATAATCCGAAGATTTGGACAACTCTATATTATTTGCAACAAATACTTTGTATTTTCCCATTATAATCTTCTTCTACATCCTGAATTCTAACCACCACAAATTACATTAATTAAAAAAAAAAAAGATACCCCACATATTTTTCCTTTTTCCTTTTTCCTTTTTCCTTTTTGAACCCCTCCCCTTTTCGTGTAAGTTTTGCATTTTACAGTTCATTCAGAATTAGGGTAGTAAAAAAAGAACTGTCAATTTTAGTGCACCAAAAATTGCTGCCACAATTTGTATTGACTAGAGTTTTTACGGTAGGATTTCTTATTTTGTATTATTGATAAAAGTTATCTTTTTTAACACTGTTTGATTATTTTTCAATAGTTTGATTTACAAGTGTTCATATAAAAATTTACAACACACAAACATATAATTACTGAAGTCATAGATGATACCACTAAAAAATTACTAGGATATGTGGATAAATGACCTTCTTTTAAAAGTGTTTTTTTAATAAATGGTCAAAATTCTATGGAATCAAGAAAATAGTTGTTCTTAAAAAAATAATCAATCAATAATCCATTAATTGATCATGTTTAATTAGTGATTGATTAATGTTAATATGTGTTTTTATGATTACAAAAATTAATCATATATGTAAATAAATATTTAAAAAACTGTGTATTTACGTAATTTTTCCTGAAATATCAATCTATTAAAACAACCATTCTTACTAATAGCGTGAAATGGGAGGTCCACCATCAAAATTCAAAACCCATATTAAAATGCAACAGAAAACATGATTGGATGGATTTCTAAGGCGATTACAACGTTGCTTTCATCTTTTTCTTTGTTGATTTAATTAGTATTAATCATTAAATGTCACCCACCTGATTTAAAAACTTGAACCTTAAGTTTATTATAACGTACAAAATGGTGTATTTTATTGAGGGTAGGTGTTATATAAAATATATTATCCCGGCTGTCTTTTTCCTCTTCTAATGAATGAAATTATATAAATAACAATAATATTAACAAAAAAGAAAAAACAAAACAATGTTTGTTTGAGATGCAAAAATTTAAATAAAAAAAAATTATGTGCCGTGTAAGCACAATAATAACTTTAAACAAATGTAAGATAATATTGCATTGTCACCCACTGCATTCCCACGCTTAGAGGATCTTTAAATAATTATTTCCAAATAAGTATAACCAACCAAAAATCTACTATATCTATTTAATTTTTTTTATAAAAAAAAATCATCAGCGTGACTGCTTTGTATTTTGTTTAAAAATGGGAAATTCGCATACAATCGTTATCGGCTTCAACATTTGCATTAATTGATCCATTATGCGTTTTTTATTTTAACAGGTCAATACTAAAACTTAGAAAACTACTTCCCTAAAAAAAACAAAATAACAAAATAACAAAATAACAAAATAAGCTTTAGAAAACTACAAATTTCTCTTGTCTTTTTAAATTGTTCTACTCGACACATATTACGTACAGTTTTTGATACAATTTTGTTATTATTCTCCTCAGCTTCGATACACACACACACACTAGTGGAGGAAAATATAAACTAATATATGAATATAATTTTTTTTATATATGTCATGTCTCGTTTAGAATTACTCTTCTTCTAATGGATTTTCATTCAGCTTTTCTAAAATACTCGTATATATGAGATCAAGGAACGTGCCATGCCTGTTAGTGGAAAAGAACATTTTTAATCTTGTATATTTTCTTTTACAAAAATTTGAAGATAAATAACTAGTTTGGTCTTTGAAAATTTTAAGTATGTGTAATTTTAGTTCATGTTTTTTTTTTTCCCCGTAACTAGAGTGACCTTAAACTATTAAATATATTGCTACAATAATCCTTTTTATTAGTAAACATCACTCTTCGACCAAATTACTAACAGAATCTATCAAAAAGTTTAACGAAAATGACTTTTGAAATAATATTTTAATAGTTTAAGGTCACCCAAGTTAAGGGAAAAAAAAGGGATCAAAGTTGCATGAATTTAAAAGTTTAAAAGCTAAACGAGTAATTTATTCAAAATTTTATTTAAAACTATTAAGTATGCTTAACAATGTTTGGATATAAACAATTATTTTTTTTCTAATTGTTTCTCATTCTGAAAATACATAGATAAATACGTCAATTCAGCTTTTAAATTTTAACATCCATATAATGATAGTTGAACAAAAACCAATAGATTTATATTAAATATAACGACGGTTAAAGGGGAATTTTTTTTTTTTTTTTTTTTTTGAAGAAACAAATGCACCCCTCTTCTCTTTATATCATAGATATGTAGGATTCTACATTATAAAAATTCACAAGTTGAATAGTACCTGTAAAAATAAAAAGGAGGAGCACTAATTCAGTTACCTCTCTAAACTTTTAATAAGAATTACTATTTCAGTATAACGTCCAAAATTTATGTTTTGGTTCTCATAATGAGTTTTAGATTATTATAGTATAATCTAAAGAACAAATTAAAGTGGACAACTAGGGGGGAAATAGTATATTTATATTTAGAAAATAGTGTTTTTAGCGACTTTATAAAAAAAAAAAGTTTATATAAGGACATATTTGAGAAAAAATATTTTAAAGAACAAATTAAAGAAAAAATATATATTTTAATGGGAAACATTACCAAAGTATATTTCTATATATATATAAATAAATAAAAAGACCAAGCAAGTAAGTATGTGTTCGACTCCACAAGCTCTAGCAAAAGAGCTATTGTAGTTTGCTTCAAACACATTAAAAAGAAATGTTAGATTTTAAAATTTGTACACATTTGGAATAAAAAATATATCTCATAAAAATTTGTACACATTTGGGAAAATATATATATATATATATATATCTTAGTGGAGCAATTAGTTAAAAGGTGTTTATTAGAGCCGTATTTGAAAATATATATATATTTTTTTTATTTAAAGAACTGTGTAAAAAAAAATGTTTACGAAGGGGATGTATTTGAAAAAAAAAAAAAAAAAAAGAAACAAATATTTTTGTGAAAACATTTCAAAAAAAAAATCCTTTTTTTTTTTTTTTTTTTTTTTTTGTAAAAACCAAAATAACATAGATAAATAAAAGCAAACAAGCAAGAACTAACAGAAACAGGGCAATTTATACCATGAATTCTACAAGTTGTGACAGTGTGGTCCTCATATTTTTAATTTCAACCAGTCAACCTACGAACTTTTGATTTAGGGCAATTTAAAACGTACGTCTTATGGAACTCATCATTTCTATTTATATTAATCTCACTTCTTTCAAAAGATTTTCCCTTATTAATTGCTCCCATTTGAACAGAATCTTAGATCATACAAGGAGATCTTGGCATTTAAAAAACAAATTTGCATTAATTCATAGGAAGAATTATGTGGAAGCTGGGGTACACAAAACAACTTTTCTAAGAGCGTTTTAAGTTCTGAATTACTATATTTTTAATAAATATAATGTCGAACATATATATATATTTTTTTATCTTGGTATGATTGCAATAAGATAACTGTGTCTTCTGGGTATTTTTGCATGAAAAATACTTGGAGAATCATCACCACGAACAGAAAGTGAGCTCTATTTATAAATCTCATATTTTAGAATTCATCTTTGCAAACCCTATATAAAACAGAGGGTAAAGTTGCGATAAAACCCTTTTTATATACCTTATCGGTAGAACGCCTTTTTAAACCGTTAAGATGTAATCAAATGACTGATATGTTGCTTATGTATGATAGTTATAATGCACCTTACATCATACTAGTATAAACTAAAAAATTTAAAAATAATATATAAAAAATTTAAAAAAAAAACATTATCCATTCCCTCCCACCACCCCCCCCCCCCCCAAATTGCCACGAGCCCAATCCCCCAATCACCCCCCTCTCGACGCCGAACAGCCCCTATACCCCCCTCCCAAAGCCGACAAGCCCAATCCCCCCCCCCCCCCCCGAAGCCAGATTTGGTCGGTGTTTGGGGGGGGCATCGGCATCGGGGGAGGGGGAGGGGGGCCTCTTCGATGTCATCGCGAGTGTCGGGGGGGACAGCTGGTGGACGGTCATAAGACTAGTTTTTTTTTTTTTTTTTTTTTGAATTTCAATTTTTGTTTAGTATAAAATATTATGGGTTAAGGGACATTTTAGTTATCATGCACAGGTAACATCTCAACCATTCGATTATATCATGACTGTTTAAAGTTGAGATATACCGATAAAGTATATAAATGAGATTTTACTACAGACTTATCCTATAATAGAATATTCATCTATATAAACATGATTGGACACTTTTTTAAGAATTATTCATATATATAATTCTCATGATTTACCATACAAAAGTAATGATACTTAACACCCATAGTGCTCAAATAATAATACTAGTACTATTATTATAATAATACTAATAATATTATTATTTTACACTTGAATCAGGGGATCATAATTCTCTCTATATTAAGGTGGATGTAGACCTAGGATGAAATATACACTCTTAATCCTAATTTGGAGGCTCAGATCAGAAAAATCCAATCCAAATCAAATTCAAAACTTTTTTTTTTTTTCATTTTTTTGAAATTTATATCATATATATTTTATCTTTTCTTTTTACTCATAATCTCAGGAATCAGGTGGATTCAAAAATAAACCTTACTAAGTTACAACTTTCAGGTAATTGTTGACTATAAAAAAATTCGTATATACTTATAAACCACTTAAATTCCTCATTCCCTACGTGAGAGGAGTCGTCATGTTGACTTTTTTTTTTTTTTGGTGACTTGCCGACGTGGGTGCTCTTTTTGTAAACGCCCTTGCTTTCCACTTTGCAGTACAAGTTGATTAAAAAAGGGTGCGAGTTTCCATTTAAACTGATATTATACATACTATATATACATATATATATATATATACATGTTCTCTCCTTTCCCCTTTATATTACACACAAACAAACATAGCTCAAATCAAACATTCCTCATATCTCTCTCTCCCTCTCCCTCTCCCTCTCTCTCTCTCTCTCCACGTGTAGTACTCTTTCTCTGTCTATCTCTCACTCTATATATATATTTGATCGGTGGAGAAATATCCTTAAGAAGTTGATTTCTTAGATGCAGTTTCTTCTCCACCATTCTCAGAGGGCTACCTCGCGTACCCCGCACGCGCCGTCCAAACAAGCCTGGTACTACCACTGCCTCGGCCTTGATCCTTAAACAAAAAAATAAAAAATAAAAAATAAAAAAAAAAACCCACCTCGGCCCATCTCTCGTACGTATCAAAAATCAAGAATAATGTCGAAGCATAAGATGAAGAAGAACGGCAGTGCTGCTGACCACAACGGTCAGAAAAACAGGTTCCTGATAACGGTTAACGTGCTTGGAAGCGCAGGTCCGATGAGATTCGTGGTGAACGAGGATGATCACGTGGCGGCGGTCATCGACACCGCCCTCAAATCCTACTCCAGGGAGGGTCGGCTTCCGGTCCTCGGTACGCACGCCAGTGATTTCCTTCTCTACTGCGCCAACGTAGGATCCGATGGTACCCCCTTTTGCCCTAACTTTCCATCATGGTAGAGTATGGAAAATAATAATAATAATATACTTTTATCGGTCCAATATAGTTGCGAGTCGTCCAGTTTTTACCTAAGTTTCATTGCACTGTTACATATTTTTCGTAATTTAATATGTTTCTGATGTGATTTAACTATTCATTACCTTTTTTTTTTCACCCGCCACTCTATACATTTCTTCTTCTTCTTTTTCCTAATAAAAATAAATTTTTTTTAATCTGGTTCAATTATTTCAATGGTGTCAATTAATGGGTTACTGACATTGTTTAAGAAAACGTATATATATATATATATATATAGATTATATATATATATATTAAGTGATGCTGTGGTGATTGGTGGCTTCATTTTTGGAAACGTACAATTTTGGTAATTTGCTGGTAGGGAAAGTTGACTTGTTGGTGTCTAATTAATTAAAAAGAAGTGGCGATGCATAGCATTATTCTAATTAATTCTATTTAAATATCATATTTATGTCTGTTTCTTGAATGTTTGATGTTCTCACCTTCGTCCTTCCCATTCTTGTGCTTCGTTCTTCAATCACTTAATTTCTTGATTCAAGGAAAAATATATATATATATATATATATATATGTTTTGTTTAAAATTAAACTCAATCGTGACAAAATCCCGGTTCTGATTTAGTAACGTTGTTACCATTAAAATAATTAGTGTTACTATTATTCAAAACGATGAACCATTAATTTTATCTACATAAAGGAATAGAATTGTTGGAAATCTTGATTAAAATGTTTTTTATTGTTCTCCACCTAATAAATTTGTTGAATGGAAGTTTTTTTTTTTTTTTTTTTTTTGTGGGGTAGCTTTAAGTCCATTGGCACAGATAGGGAGTCAAGGGGTGAGAAACTTCATGCTGTGCAAGAAGCAGAGGCAGCTGCAGATGACAGACAGGAAGCCATCAGATCTGATTGCTCAGAAGGGAATCAGTTGCTGGAAATCATGGCTCAACAACCCCTTTCGCTTTAAGCTACTTTCCCATTGAGTGTGTGTGTGTGTGTGTGTGTATCTGAATCAGATCTCTTTCTCATGTGAGACACTCAAAAATATGCTTTTCTCACAAGCCCAACTACATTCACATAAAAATGTCTGTTTCTAGTACTAGTTCTATCAGACAGCAGCGTATTATGAAAAGCATCTTGTTCTCCTTGAATAATACTAATATTTATATATATGCCTTCTTAGTTAGAATCTTCTTCTTTTTTTCCTTTCTTTATTTAATTTAATTTTTATATTTATGAAGCTTTGTTTTAGTTTCATTGGTCTTTATGGTTTATTGATTTTGGATATTCTCGTAATGAAGAGGGAGACAAGTTAAGAGTATGGAGTGGAGGGATTAGTACTTGGCGAAGTTTCTTTGCTTTTTTTTCACGGGAGAATAAGAATATGACTTTCTGTGGAAATAGAGGCTCAAATTAAAAGGCCTTACAGCTGTATTATCTGCCGTTTAGGACATATTTAATAGTACAAGGTAAACTATTCCCAAGTAAAAGAGCTTATGAGGTGTGGATAGAGTGTGGCGTATCCGCGTAACATATGATTTTTATCGAGTGGTTGTTTATATATATATGTACCCCTCCGCATGGATGTAGGCCAAGTAAAGCCTGACTTTTATTTTTATTTTTATTGTTAATCTCTTATTACCAATAGAAAGATACGAGTATATATATAGAAAATTGCATGAAGTCCGGTCCCTAAAAATGAAAAATCTAATCCAAATCCCTCAAAATTTACCAATATATGTAGTTATTAAGCCCCTCCTAATAAAAACTTCTTGACTTCATCACTGTCCTGTCCATTACAATGGGACTGACTCGAACTCAAAATCATGTCGAAAAAGAACGCATAATCTTACCACCCCACTAAAATGATCGGTGGCCTAATGAAAACAGCACTGATAAGAAGAGTCCAACCTATTGAGCTATTGAGTTGATACCCGTCCTCTAAGAAGATGGCTTGTTGAATTGGGCCTATTGCTTGCCGAGCGGATAGTGCACAAAATGAGTATGTAATTGCGCCAATTTGCAATGTTGGATGTTACCAATGGTAGCTACCTTGTTTAGTTGGAAAAAACCTAGACGTGAATTGTGAACGTAGGCAAAGCATGTCTAGTGAAGTTAATTCATGAATAACGCCATAGCCAATTCAGCCAATACAAATCTTATCGTACTAGCATGGAACCGATCGCGAATATCTCGGTGTGTTTCGCTCGAGCTTGAATCATAATTGAGGAGAAAACACGCCGCGGGTGAAACCTAAAAAACCATTCAAGAATCCTACAAGGACCTCTCAGCTAGTGTGGTCCAAAAGATCCAGAGCAAGACATATCACAAGATTGTCTTGACATATCACAATTTACTCGCAGATGCTCGCTGCCCGCTTTTATTAGTCCATTAATAGTTCCCGAGGCAGTTTAGAACAATGTGTCTGTGTGAAAAGATTGCCGGTTCAAGATGTAATGTACAATTTTGTGGCCTTAGCTTAAACCTTAATTTTCGGAAAATGAAGCTTGTCTAAAGTGAAACCTAAAAGCTGTTCGAAGAGGGTACGACAATGGACCGTGTAAGCACAGATAAGTACCCTAGACAGATCTACATAGGGTAGTTGAGCTATAACCAATAGCACAAAACACAAGTGTTGCGCAGGATTTAACCCAACACCTTACTGCACGAGCTAACGAGGGTCACATATTGGCACCTCCTGCGTATGTGTTGATGAAGCATACCCTCTCTTTCAAGAGGATTTGCATTGGAATTAATCGATTTGAAAGAAAAAATTAATCAATATTTATATCAAACAAAAGAGATTGGATATCTGAGAAGCATTATCTTGAACTTTATTTGACAAAATTTGTAACTCAAATACGTGTAATCCCATTTGGACCTTTTACTATGTTAGTCTCTGAACTTTTGACTCTATAACTCAACTTACCTTGTTGAGAATCCTACATTATGAATCATCGAGATAAAATGTTTCGCTTCATACAAGCTATCTTATTGACACACCATTCTCATGAAAAATCTTCTCTCTTTAGGTTAGTTGTACCATAAAATATAATGTTGCCTCATCCAAGGCCGCATGATTCACTCATTAAATGCCTAAAAACGTGACCTACCCGTGTAGTGCATAAAAATATAGATTTTCTTTGTATTTTATTAACTTTGTGAAAATTTTTATGATATGACATTTTTTTTTATATTATCGATAGAAACTGTTTTAATTATTACATTAATTTTTTATGCCCATCAAAAAGTTTATAACACACGACATAGAATTACTACAAAGTTTCGAATCGTAGACCACTAATACATGTAATGTATATAACCCTGCCAACATCTAGTTGACACAAAGTAGTGGTCAGTGGTAAAATAATTACATACTTTCCCAATTTAGAGGGAGTGGTTTTGGAGTCTTAATAAGTTGGTATAGATGTTTCATCAAAGCTATAAGCCAATCGTCCTAATCAAAGTAGCCTTTTTTTCTCTTTACAAAGTGGAGAACACAAATATTATTTTATTTACTCACAGTTATGGAAAAGAAAGACTTTTTAAGAGTAGTTGTTGAAAAGACTTGTCGCAATTTCAAAAGTGGAGAAGTGAAAAAGAAGGCTTTTTTTTTTTTTTAATGCTTGGAAGGGCCCCCTATGTTTGTTTGAAGAAACAAAGGCGAAGAAAAAAAAAAACCATAATATTGTTCCTTGGTGGAGGCTTGTCCAACTCAATGAATTTCTTTATCATTAGTCAATTTTGAAGACCCTTATACGGCTAAATTGTTTAATTAATTTATCCTACTTTTATCTCGTTGAAGAAAAGTGACCCTTGAACCAATTAATTTTGGGGTACCTAGTACTCTAATTTGGAAGTAGATTGGATTAGGTTATTTGTATAATGTTACAACGCAATACATGTCTCCAACACTACATGACCAATCATCATAATTGGGTGTGCCATATATAGCTTCTATGTATGTATATATGCATTGCTTATCAAGATCAACCACCACCCACATATCTTAATGTTGACTTTGCCCCCCCTCTTATAATTCAACTTATGATATGAAAGATGCATTGATCCTAAACCCCCTTGAAAGCTTCATTCATCTTTTGATGAATGGTCTTTTCAACCTTCAATCTCTCTATCTCTCTCTCCCTATATTTATGTCTGAAAAAATATATATCTTACTTATAAGGATTGGTTTTCAACATCATATTTATGTAGATTTTATCAATTTTACATTATTTTTCATTTTGTTGTGATTTTAATCAGATCAAACCGTTCATAGACGTAAACTACTGATAGTGATCGTTGAAAACTCCATCTTCTAAGCTAAGTATATTTTATAAAAATGGAACAATTATGTGATAGGATATGAAAACATATATGCTGGTAAGATACAGTTCCGAATCATTACTATTTTAACAAAATTTGATGAAAATATAATTTGTTCTAACGGTATGTAGAATTTATTTATTTATTCATATTCTTCTTGAAAAATCCTCAAAAATTCAAAATTGCATTTGAGATATAATAACAAATACAGTTCATATGTACCATCACATACACTTTCAGAATTATACGATGCCTATTAATTTGCATGTGTGCCTATAAATAACAAATGTACTATTTTCTGGCTGGATCCACGTGCACAATTTAATCAGAAGTAATCTTTTTCTTCTTTTTTTTTTTTTTTTTCTTAACTGATTCAAGCAATATAGAACAAAAGTAGGACTCTATGGCTTGAAACAACAATGACTAAACAATATTGGTGTTCCTAAAACCACAAAAGTTTACACTGTGCTTCATAAGATATAAAACTTTGGAAGTTTTATACACAATCTAGAGTGATTTATGTACCAAATTTAGTACAAATTAAACAACTTAAAATCAAGATCCTACCAACTCGCAAGCTGAGTTTTTTATTAGCCATTTTGTACAAAGAATTTATTGATACCAAGGATCAGCTCATATCTATGTGCAACCACATGCATACACAGTGTTCTTACAAGCTTTGTAAGCTTCCATGAAAAGGCCGGAAGATCGCTTCCAAATAAGGGGATACTAGTGAGATGTCTGTTAATAAATCTCTGATACCCAAGTTAGTAAGCTTAACAAGAAGGCTTGCAGAAGAGTGGAATAATAGTAGGGAAACTGCCCCTACCTTTGATTAGAAGAATAGCGTGGTATCTATATACGCATTGGGAATTGGGTTGGGTACACTCGACCATGTTGTTAGGGCAGGAATGGCAGGTTGTTAACACATCTTAACTAAGTTGATACCTTCTAAGCAATTTATCTTACATCAAATCTCTACTCTAATTTACTAATAAAAGAGTAATACAGAAAATAGACAAGTTTAGAATTAATCTAGCCACAAAGGCAAATAAAAAATAAAATATAGATATATATATATATATATACATAAAATATTACGTGACCGAGAGCATCTAGCTGCTGCTTGAGGTTTTGAAAAATTAAGAGTACATCATTTTCTGGTTTTGGCGACTCCGAGAAGAAACTTTGGTTATGAAATAACAAGAACATGTTGTACAAGACAGAGAAACGTGTGAAAAAAAAAAAAAAAAAAAAAAAAAAAAAAGAACAGTAGTTATTTCAGGAAAAAATCTAGTACTTCCGATTCCTGTATCCAATGAATATCCAAAAGCAAAAAGAGAAAAAGTAAGAATGGAATACGTTACAATGAATATATATATATATATATATATATGCTTGTATATTTTTATCTTTAATTTGTGTCTGATCGTGCATGAGTGTGTGTGTGTGTGTGAGTGTGCAAATTTTATTAGAAGTTTATTAGAGTCTCGCCTATTTAAACAAATTAGTTTGGGCGGCCAAGATTTTCTACTACTACACTTCTCTCCTTGTATTGTATCACCTTTCTTGAGCTGCATATCTGAAAGATACATGATACTCTTTATTCATCTTTTTCAAAGAATATATTTCTCAACCTACTTTTCCTTGTAAATTGCGATCAAAATATACATATTATATATACACACACACATATATATAACACATACACATATCTCCACTAACATGCGGCATATATAATTTCAAATAGCCCCCATCAACCTATCAGTATCAAATCGCTAACAAATTTGGCTAATGGAGATTCTTGGATATAATGGGGGATATTCGGACATAAATTTATTATTGCTTTAATTTTTTTTTAATAATTTAAGCTTTTGGATAAATAGACAAATTAATATGGATATTAGTGCAGGAGGTTCTTTCTTTTAGTCTTGGTCTTTAATATATCTTTTCTTTTTTTTTTTTACTATCAAATTAATTCCGTACGATTTAATCCAGTCAAACGAGGTTTCTTACAATGTGTCAATATATATATATATATATATATATCCCTGAAAAGCTTATACCTACGGTACTCATATACGCAGTAATATATATTATGTCTTCCAATAAATCTCCTCTTTGTTGCTGATAATTTAAGTGTATTTTACACACGCATATATTTCACTACCAATATATATACAAATATATATGCACCAAATTGTGTTCTTGAGATCTTCCAAATCGTCCTTCAACTTGATAAATAACATTTGGTTTCCACCAAGATTTCCACCGAACTACTATGATTTTAGTACTCTAGTTAATAGCTTCCCCATATGCAAACCAAATGCACTGATCATAATCAAGGCTTTATTTGGCATATCCTAACAAATCAACGTATGCTAATGTACTTGTATAAAAATATCATGTAACTATCAAACGAGTGCTAAAGTGAGTAATTAAAATCCGCTCTCTCTCTCATATTATTTTGACAATTCATCTATATCGTGATACTCTTAAATTTAGATGAATTATTAAAATACCATTAGAAAGGCAATTAATATGACAGAAAATTAAGGACAACATTTCTGAATTATAAGATGGGGATGCCTTATATCATGGATTCACTCAACGCCTAATTTATTTTAACAAGGTAGTCTAAATAATTACGCGTGATTGTTTTGATTGGCACGTTGGAACAAAATAACAAAGTAATAGTAAATGGAAATTATGATAATTATTACATGGAAATAGTTGTGTAAAGCGTTATTCAAAATCAATGTAAGCTGACACTCTTAATTCGTAGATTTTGGTGTGAAGTGCAATAAGGATGAGCTAGGAATCGCACTAACCCACGACTTCCAAGCATAAGTTTATCTTACAATTGGCTTGCCCTTAAACGCACATTATCCCTTTCTCATTTAGAAACAAAATGACCTTTAAGAATATCGATAAAGCATATATACATATATATATATATACATATATATATATAGAGAGAGAGAGAGAGAATATATATATACATATATATATATATATAGAGAGAGAGAGAGAGTAGGTATATTGACATACAACTGCATTATAGATAGCCATTATTACATATCTCCAGGGTAACAAGTTAGGCTTGATCTTTCCTAAAGTAGTTTCTTTAGGGATAAGAGTTCACAGTAAGTTGGATAACAATTACCAAGCTGAGAAAGCACAAGCAATCATACATGATTTACAACTTGTATATGTTTTTGTTTTTTTTTTGTTCTTTTTCTTTGCTTTTTTAGAGTTGTGGATAGCATGTAAAGGAAAAAGATTATCAATAATGCCAAGTACAGAACTACTCCAAAAACTATTAGCTAGTGACTCCTCTTTCAGCAATTTAAGCTACAAAATAAATTGCCAACAACAAATTTACATATTGGAAAAAAAAAAAAAAAAATCTGCTCTAGAAGCAGATATTAGTACAAAATTGAAGATACAGTTTCAAAAAATAGAAGTTATATTTGACAGTTACAAGTTATGCGCCAAATCCAATAAGGGGTGAAGTAGGAATGTAGGATTGAGCTTGGTTTCATCAATGTACCTGGGGGTGAACTATTGAAACAATTATCTTTTATAAAATTGTTGTAAGTTCTGTTGCTCACACGCATTCTTTAACAATTGTCCTATCAGTAAGACTGTTTTGAACCGTCATATATGTACTAAAACAAGTCGGTTTTGTGAACTTTTAATTTAACAATTGTCCTAACCAGTAAGACTGTTTTGAACTGTCATATATATAATATAACAAGTCAGTTTTATGAACTTTTTATTCTAATGTTAACGTGACAAGATATTATATTTAGAATCGTACACACTACTGGATGAGTACACTAAATTTATTTTAAAGAATTTAAAAGTCGAATTTCTAGATTAAAAAAAAAGAAAAAGAAAAAGAGTGAAATTACTGGCAGAGTAACCTTTTAGAGCCTCTCGCTTTCAATGTAACGGGGATCAATGCCATTTTAGCCTATAAGTTTCTTGAAATGTGCTCAATTAGCTAGGTTGACAACAATATAAAAGCAAGACTAGTCTTTGACAAATCAGACTTTGAAACACAAATATCCCAATCATATAACCAAGTTACCCTTTTTTTATCTTTTCTTGCTCTAAATATATGCATGTTACCTAAAAGGGGTGGATAAACATCAAAACACTCGTGACAAATAATCTAACTAAAGCAAAAATAAATAAATTGAAGGCAAAATGAGAACCAATTAATAAGAAACGTTTTCCATCTTCATAGAAAAATGATCAAAGTTCCCTAGTGGCCATGATTTCCCAATACAAAGCATCTAATCAAAGAGCCATAAATTGCAGGCTAATATATAATAGACATACATAGGAATAGCTAAACAAACAGAATGTCACAAAAAAGCTATGTCATTGAGCATCAATGCCTAGCCATTTATTACAACCAAAGCAAATTTATTTAAAAACAAAAACAAAAAACAAAAAACAAAAAACAAAAAACAAAAAAACAAAAGGTAAATAAATTAAAATTTAAAAATAAATACAAATTTCATTGATACCATCCATGATCCACCCTTGAAAATGCAAGGGCCCAAAAAAAAAAAAAGTAAATAGAAAAACACTAACTAGATTAAAAAAAAAAAAGAACTGAAGAAAATTACATTTAAGTAAAAAGGAAACTAAAGGGGCGGTAAAAAAAAAAAACCTGACTAGAGGTAGAGGGATAAGAATGAGAAGAAAAAAGCAGTTTTTTTTTTTTTTTTTTTTTTTTTACAGAATTTTGATTGGACCTGTTTCAACTGCTTGCTACTGTCCCACTCTTTCTCTCTCCTCTCTCTCACTTTCTCTCTCATCATTCACAAACCCAAATGGCATCACATTCAGTGATCATCATAGGCAAGCATAGGGTTCTTTCTGTACTGTTCTGGTCATCAGATCAGACGATAACAGACCTATCTTCCGAGTTGGCTCTCGTCTTAACTCAGTTCAACCAAGCTGAGTCGACTCATCCGGACTCGGCGAGTTGCCACGCTGACGTGGCGATGAGTGGCCTCGTGTGCCAGCCTAGCATCAGACACCCGTCGTTTTCCTCCACTCTGTAATCGTCGCCGCCGGCGAAGAGTGCCAGCAGCATGCTAGCCTGCTTGAACGCGTTGGAACCGAGATGGACCCGGTCGAACCCGGCCGATCCGAACCGGTCTCGCCACCGGTCCAGGTTCTCGTGCCTCTCGACCCGGTCCGCCCCCTCGCACGCTACCACGTTGCATATCTGCTTCCCTAGATACACCTCCGACATGATCAGATCATGGCTCGGCGGCGATATCTCCAGCGAATCGAACAGCGTCGAGTAGTAATGCAGAGCCTCCGTGAACCGGTCCAGGAACACCGGTCCGTTGTGGTTCGCTTCCTGTTCCACGATGGTGACGATCTGCGGCCTCATCGCTATGATCGAGGACAGAACCTTCTCGATCGCGCCGGGTCGGGCTAACAAGCGATGAAGCTCGAAGACGGAGTTGACGGCGACGGTCTCGACCTCCGGCGGCCGGAGATCGAGCTTCGAAGGTTCTAGATCCGCCAGGCTATTGGCCACGAATCCGCGAAATTCGAACTCGACTCCGATTGTCTCCGCCAACTGAGCGAGCTTCCAACCGACTTGCTGCAACGCGTCGGTGTTGTCCGATTGCGGAGGTCCGATTCCGGTGAGCCTGAACGCCGGCGGTCCGCCAGGCCTTAATGCTAGGGCTTGTATCAACGCCGGCCATTGCATCCCCTGTTTGAGGCCGAAATCGATGACGTGAACTCGATTCGCCGTCGCGAAGGCCTCGAGGATCGCCTGATTGGCAGTGAAGTGAGCAAATTTGAGGTACGGGCACGTCTCGTAGAAGTGCATCTGGAGAACATCTGCGTAGGAAGAATCCAGAAGCTCCTGAGGGTAGATTCCGTAGATTCGACGCGCCAGGGCTTCGGCGAAGTAGGTCGCGACCTTCCTCATCGCGCCGGCCTGCGACGCTGCGAGCAGTCCGACGTGCTTCACCAGCGTGTCGGCGAGCTTCAGATTGTCCTGCTGCACGGCCTCCGCGCAGGCCATGAGAGTGTGGACGAGTCGGACTCCGGCCTCCTGTGAGTCGACCAGGACGACGGCCCGAGTCGACTCGGAAACATCGGTCTTCAAAGGAGGGGAAGAAGAAGGCTCGATTGAAGCCGTCACCGCCGCCGTAGTCGTCGTCGTTGTCGTCGTCTTCAATCGCTTCGGAGCGTTTTGCTCTTCTTCACTTGGCGGTGGCGGTGGGAAAGCGGCGACGCCGGGGATGGCTCGGAGGTCGTACTCGGAATCGTCATGGAAAACGACATGAGACTGGTTGCCGTTGCTGTTCGGAATCTGGGTATTGGAGAGGAGAGTGTTGTCGTCGATTTCGGGTTTGAGTTCGGAAAGCATAGACTGGACCCAACCGGAGAGATCTGAAGGATTGTAGTGGACCGTGTCGGAGAGCTGCGAGATTCCGTCTTCCTGAGCCGAGCCCAGCACCATCTCCAGCTTCTCTAGCTTCTGGGCCACCTCCGCCATGTCCGACGACCGGACCTTGTAGCCCAAAACAGCCAGAAGCTCGTCCATTCCTGCGGCTTCCTGCTCTTCTTCAGCCCACATCTTTGCTTTCCCGTTCGAGAAACCAGAACATTCACCTTTCGCAGTAGTAGCTCCAATACCACTGTTGTTGCCAGCTCCATAGCCAGCTGAGCTATCTTGGTGATCCCTCTTCATTTTTCTCTGATTCATTTAAAAAATAATAATAATAATAATTATAATTAAAATGAAGAAAACCCACTAGAAAATTTTCGTTCTAATCAAATGGGTATTTCGATTTTAATCTCTCTTTCTTTTTTTATTTTTTATTTTCTCGTCTTGGTTTTTTCGAAAGAACGATGAGGAGAGGGAGTGAAAGGTTCAATGGAGGAGGGGGGAGCAGGAGGGGGTTGCGCAATTGGAAGAGATAAGGAACAAATGGGGGCCATAATAATGGGGATATTTTTTTTTTCCCCAATATTTTTTTATTGAAAAAAAAAAACTATTTTTGGGGATTCTGCGTACCAATATTATTTTTTAAAAAATATAAAATAATTTTGTTAGTGAAATTTTTCGGAATTTGTGTGCGTATAAAAATTAGGCCCGGCTTGTACTTAAAAGCATCAAAAGAGCCGTGGCAGCACCGCCATACCAAAAATATAAATAAATTTATATATTTATTTTATTTTAAATTATAATTTTTTGGACAAAGAGTAGTGAATTTTTATGTGAAGAAATGATAGTGATAATTAGAGTGGTAATGTTAAAGGTGGGAAAACTGGGAAATGGCACCATGGGGCTTCAAAAACCTGTTGGTCGTACACTTCTTTCACTTGAGGTGTCTGGACTCCGGGCCTCCCCTACACCTCACCCCAAAACTCACTGGGGTCCACTTGCATCCCAGATTTGTTCACACCCAACTCCCGACCCATTCTCACTCTTCACTTTACTCCGCGCGTCTTTCACTCTCTCTTTCCTTTCATTTTTTTTCCTTTAAATTTGTCGATTTTTTTTTATTAAAGAATATAATTTTTAAGTTCTAATCGTGTACTTTGGTTCAAAAGCATTTGAAAAATGAGTAAATAGGTGGTAAAATCTCATTTCTATATTTTATCGATAGAATTTATTTTTAAACCGTTAAGATATCAAACGATCGATACATTATTTGTATATAATGGTTATAATACACCTTATTTTATATTAATATAAGCTAAAAATTTAAAAATAATATATAAATAAATAAGAAATGAGTAAAACACTCATTCCCTCCCTGGCCGCCGGTGACGTTCCACGGCCGACGACCCCTCACCGAAGAGCCAGGCCCCCCCCCCCGACGCCGACGGACCCCCCCACTTGACATCGATGAGCCCCCCCCCCCCCCCCCCACCCCACCCCACCCCACCCCCTTACGCTCAAGGCCAAGTGACCCTTCCCTTCCCCCCTGACGCCGACGAGCCCCTCTATCCCCCACGCTTAAGCCCAGGCACCCCCCCCCCCCCTCGAAGCCAAATTTGGTTGGCGTTTGGGGGGGTTGGCATCTGGGGAAGGGGGGCTCCTCGGCGTCTTCGCTGGAGTCAAGGGGGCCACCGGTTGACTGGTTCAGAAACCAGTTTTTTTAGCTTTTATTTTTATTTTTATTATATAATATTATGGGTTAATGTACATTTTAGTTATCATGCATAAGTAACATTTCAACCATTTGATTAAATCGAGACAGTTCTAAGATAGAATATATAAAAAGAATTTTATCACAACTTTATCCTAAAAAAATAATTAGAAACAAGATTTTTTTAACGTTTTTATTTGTGATTTTACTTTCAAAGGGAACTTTTCAGAAGCATTTGATGAGCTATATCTCCAAAATAATTTAAGAAAACACGCCTTCATGCTTGAAGATTTTGACAAAACACAAGCCTTGCTTAATTTTATTTTTCTTTGTGAGAAATGGGCTACTTTTTGTCTTCTGATCTGGTATATTCTATTTGACAAAGTAAAATAAGAATATTTATCTAATCATTATTGTTACTTTTGAACTTCATATTTATCTCTTAATTTACTACTTCCTTACCAATCAGGTTCGTACCCGTTGATTATTATGACAAATAAATATTTTTTTCCCTAAAAAAGAGGAAATCTAGAGGATACAAAGATGATAAAAGTTAACAAAAAAAAAAGAAAAAAGACTAATAACTATACGTTTAACTAGCTCATTAAAAAAAATAATAAAAAAATAATAAAAAAAACCTAGCTCATTAAAATATTACTTCATTTATTTAATTCTAATCTCAAGCAGTCCATCCTAACATAAAATATACTATAAAAATATATAATGTTTAGGAACCACTTCTGCATTTGCATTGAATTTCCTTTCTCATTTATACAAAATTAATTTAATAATAACAGTTCACTGGACTTCCAGAGAATCCTAGACGTATGTGCTTAATTAAGGAATCTTTAACTCAAACTTAACTCACTAATTCTATTTGCTAAGCTTTTTTTTTTTTTAGAATACTATTTGCTAAGCTTTTGACACATTAAAAATCAACACTTTTAGACGACTTGCAAAAAAGATAAATGAATAAATAAATAAGTAATTAGTCTAAATAGTCTCTAAATTCTTACAAAGGTGACGGTTTGATCCCTATTCTTTTTTTTTTTTCCTTAGATGACCCTAAACTCTAATTTTTTAGATGTTGTGGTCTTTTCCTTCAAAATCCGTTAATTTATAATAGAATGAGAGGATATTTTAATAATTTACTAATAAATAATTTAAAAAAAATTAATCTCTCTCTCTCTCTTTCTTCCTCCCTCCCTCCTCGATCTTTCTCTCTCCTCAAGACCAAAACAGCCCCACCTCCCTCCTCGATCTCTCTCTCTCTCTCCTCAAAACTAAAGTAGCCCAAATTTGGGGGCTAGGCAAGCTTGGAGGCGGGGAGAGAAAACCAGATCAGAGTGCTTTGGCGGTGGCAGGGGGGGGGGCTTGACGATGGCGAAGACAGAGGGGGGCAACTCCAATCTGGGTTCCGGTAGGGGGTTGGGGGCTCACGACGAACTGTGGCAGGAGGGGGGCCAAAACGAGAGAGAGATGAGGGGGAGCAAACGGCGGCGGGAGGGGGGTAGGGGAGCCAAACTGAGAGAGAGGGAGGAGGGTGAGCGATAATAGGGTATTTTAATAATTTTATTATAAAAATAATAATTTTAATAAGATTTCATTAAAAATTTAACGGATTTTGACATGAAAGACCATAACGGCCAAAACATAAAATTTTAGAGTTATCTCGGTAAAAAAAAAAGCAAGAATCAAACCGACATTTTTATAAGAATTTAGAGACTATTTAGGCTAATTAATCTAAATAAATTTCAAGTCTACCTGACGAAATATCTACGGCACGTGTGATACACCTGCCATCTGTCGCGTGAGAAGGACAACTCTCTCTCATACACGGCCCACATGAGGGGAGCTCAGCAAAAAAAAAAACCCCACATGAGGGAGGGCATCAAAAGCGAGTCAACTTTAGCTCTCACGCGCTAACGTCATAAGTGCCAACCAACAACCAATGAGAACGAGATTAGTGTCCTTATTCCAATACACGGTTCCCTTTCCGCAGCGCGTTTACGTCACGCTCCGGACTTTAAAATTCCGGTGTAACTGTACCTAGTACACAATGTTTTTAGGGGTGGGGCCCGCAATGAGGAAGGTGATTCAGGCGTCAACATCGATTTCTGGACCATCAAACACCAGCGGGTGGGACCCAAAAACTGAAAACCAGAAACAATAACAATAATAATAAAATGGGAGGATATGTTAACAAATAAAATAAAAAAGAAGAGAAAAATAGGAAAAAGATGCCAACAGTTGGCGCGAGAGTGTTTTTTAACCGCGTTACTTGAAACGGATAATACTGATCGGAAATTTTCGTCCCCTTTGATATTGTTTTCAAAACATTTTAAAAAGAATCTCAAAGTTTATAAGTTGTTTTGAAATAATGTTTGTTTGCACAAAAACATAAAAAAGAAATGAAAACAAACAATTATTTTAATTTTTTATTAAAAATTTTGAAAAAAAAAATATAGTCGTTTTTCTGTTTTCATTCTCCTTTTTTAATATTTACACATTTAATAAATATTTTCAGAAATATATCAAAACATAATTTTACTTTTTCTTGTACTTAAATTAATTTCTCTACAAATATAATCAAATACAATTTCAAAATATATCAAACAATCATTTTCAAACCATTCTTATTTTAATTTCATATTCAAAATAAAATCATTCTCAAAATACTCACTTCACTTTGTTTTCAAAAAAACATATATTATTCATTTATTTGATATTTTAGTCTAACTCTAATAAATTGTATTTTTTTTAAACTGAATTTCTATTTTTTTAAATAATAAAAATTATAATTAATTTTTTAAAATTTAATTAATTATATCTTAAAATATTTAACGAAAAAACACTCGTTAATAACTCTCTAAAAAATAAATTACTTAATTGGGAGAGTTATTAACGAGTGTTTTTTCTTTTTAGAAAAAAAAAATTTTAATTTGAGAAAACATTTTGGTGTGGGGGAGTGGAAAATATGAGTAGGTGACGTTGAAAGCAGGGAGAAGCCGCACTGACACCTCTCGCTCAGATTGGTCCATCGCCATGTGATTTCGCCACGTTTACTTTAGATTCCCTCTCTGTGGGTGGTCCCCACCACCTTTCTCCATCTTCTCTCCTGGGTAATGTACAAGTATTCTCTCTTTCACAAAACGAAATTTAAGCTTACATCTAGTTAAAGTCGGTTAAAAATGAAATCTTTAAATTAGGATTGATTGGTTTTTTAAAAATTAATTATAAATTTTATTAATTTAAAAATAAAAAATAAAAATTAAGATAAAATATATATAATATAACTTAAAAATCAAACGTAGAAGAAAAAAAAAACTTTTTAATACAGAAGTTGTGAATTTTTTTTTTCTTTTTCAACTTCGTAGTGATTTGTTTGGATCAGTCACAAAAGTCCCCCAACTAGTGAGTTAGGCACTTCAACCCTCGTCATCACAATTAGTGATTTGTTATTTGCTCACTATATCACTTTTTATTGTGTAAATTTATGGTATACTTAATATTTTAACTTAGAGTTTCATATAATTTATGTTTTATTAACTATTTTTAGAGTTTCTAAAAGTTTTATTTAAAAATTTAGTGTTTTAGGATGAATTTTCATATTTTACATTAATTTACACTGATATTAAAGTACCAATATTTTCACAAATATCGATATATCTAATAGGGATGTTCACTAAATCCTTCAATCCTTCCGATTCAATCCAATCCATTAAACTGGACTTGATTGGGAGATTAATAAATTGATAATGGATTTGGATTCTCTCAATACGAATGTTATGAATTGGATGTCGGATTGAGAATCTCGATATTCGTAAAATCTTTGAACCCGAACCATCTGTATATATATAATGTTATTGGTGAGTGATGAACACTTTGTATTGAGTTTATAATTAATAGTTGTTTGTCGTAATGGATTGTCATGATACAATTTGGTTTATTATTCAAACTTGAATTTGATTGTGTGATGACGAATTATATTTTATTGAATTATTTTATGCTTTAGTCGATTTATTTTAATTTTATAAGTTACGGTTTGAATCCATGAATCTAATCCATAAAATTTGATATTTATGAACTACATTAGACTAGATTGGGATTGGGGGTTGTGAAAAACATTTAAATAAGGAAATATTTGAGAAAAAAAAATCTAAATAATAAATTAATATAAGAAAGCATCAAGGAAAAGAACACGCATTCAGTTAAAGCAAATAAGGCAAGTGTATTCGAAGGGAGATAGTTTATAGAAAAGGAACCGATTAGTAGAATGGAGAGCTTCTCAATTAGGGTTGACACAAGATTAAAGTTAGGTTAAACTTATTAATATTTTTTTTTCTTTGCTTGTTGATTTTGGTTTTCCTAAAAAAAAAAATAATCTGAAATGTCAGTAAAACAATTGAGTTTATGATTCTTGTTGAAAAAAAAAAACAAAAAACAAAAAACAAGATTCAATCTAGACATAGATTGAAGAAAGAAAAAAAGGTTGATAAAGGCTTCAAGCTAATCTAGCTATCACTTGACATTCGATGCAACTACCGGTATTCGCACCTACCCTTTTTTTTTTTTTTTTGTCAATAGGAAAAATAGGCACCTACTTGTGTGAAAACAATAAGTTTGTTGTCTTAGTGTTTGACGGAAAATTAAAATCTTGTATATAGCTATCTTTATTTAAGAATTTTACATTTATTTGTATTTATTTTTTATTTATGAAATCTCTAGATTTTAGAAGATTTGATAGTCTTGAATAACTTACTTAATTACGTAATTATAATATGTATTGATATGAAACTCTATTTATAGTGCATCACTACTATCTGTCGAAATACGAACGTTAAACCTTTGTTTTTTCTTCCTTCTTTTATTTTTGTCTTCAATATTTTATAACTATTATTCATATGTAAGGAAGTGGCTGCATCAGCTTGTATTTTTTTTATTATTTAAACTTAAAAAAAAACTATTCTAATATTTTAACTTGTAATCTTTTGCACCCTAAATTTATTTGTTGCACTGCATTGTGCATACCCTTTGGTACAACCATAGAGCTATCATCCCACGTAAAAGTCTAGTAGCTCGGCCCTACGTTTGAATTGTCTGCATGCATCTCACAATCTTGTAGTTTCCTTGCCCTTTCTATCTCAAGATCAACATACGGTTCTACACTTCCATCCAAAAACAAATATATATATATATATATATATATCAGTTTAAGGTTATAATATATATTGTTTTTTTTTTTTGTGTAGAATTTAGGTTATAATATTGTATACATTATTGACCTTTGGTTGTCATCATAATGGTCACTAACATCTTATCAAAAACTAAATTCTTCTGTTAAATGAACTAGAGAGAGACTATAGTAATGAATCTTATTACATTTTAATCATAGACTAGCACCTTTTAATAATGATTCAATTCCATACAAAGCTATATCATTTTAAAAATGAAAATTCAATTCTAAAAGGACTCTAAAATAAGACACAAAAACAATCCTTTAAAAGTTAAAAAGAAGGGCAAAAATAAAAAATAAAAAAAAAATCATAAAAGCCGTATGTTGATTTTATAGGCTAGAGCCTGCTAAACTTGTGTTTTATAGACAATATGGATATGTCTCGTTAAAAACCTCTTACATAACCCCTTAAAAAAATTACTAAACAACACAAAGGGAAAAACACTCAAAGCGAAAATGAGTTTAAATTTACTCACAAAATTAGCTAATTTGTAAATCTAGTATATCTGGAAAGACTCTTCATATCTCCAACAATAAAAGAGCGATAGAAATCCGAAGATGAGAACCACAAAAAAATTAAAATCGCTCCTAACTATTTCATTTGTCCTTTTGTTTTCTTGAGCTCATCAACCTCAGAATAAAGTGCAATTATATACATCAATAGTGAAGTCACTCTATTGTGAGTAGGATACATTCCCCACTCAGTTTTTTAGATTTAGATTTTTGTCCCTTAAAATTTTTAAAACTTCAAATTCTAACCCCATATAACAAGAAAAATAGTATTTGCATCCATACTCAAATATTAAAATATGTTGTTGTGCCCTTATTTTACAAGAAAATTTATAATTATGCCTTCATTCAAAAAAAAATTTTTTTGGAAGCCTTCATTTTTGAACAGTGCTTTCATAAAATTTAAAAAAAAAAAAAAATCTGACTTCGTCACTTATGCTACCACCCCACAACCTAGCACCCCACAACCTAGCTGGTTTATCAAATTTTTGACAAGCTTGGTTGTTTTGTTATCTTCAAACTATAATACAAAATTGTAGGGCTAAAGTAACTAAACGTTTAGCAATTTGCACGTAAGATAAAGTTATTGTCTATCACACAACATATCGTCTAAAATAATTTAACAAACAAATTGGTGCATTATAATTTAAAATACTCTGTTCATATTACACATGCAATAATTAAGCAAAACACTAGGTAGATCACAATTTCTTGGCGAAAGAAAAACGTGAAAGTAGATCAAAGTCAGTTGATATATGTACAAGTGTATAATATACATATATATATATATATATATATGAAGATGCTTAAAAAGCTGATCAAAAGCACGTGCATTATGAGATTAATATTAATAAAAAAATAAATAATAAATAAAAAGATATTCAGCTGTAGACCAGACATGGAATCAAAACACGATCAGATTCTAGGATTATGCAACTGCGTTGAAAAAGCCTAATCACACCCCAAATGAGTTAATTAATTAATTAGTAAAGTAACACAAGTAGCTGTACTTTGTCTCCCTTGCTTGGGGCCTTTTATATTAGTAGTGTACAATGTACCCTTGATTTAATAATTAAGAAAAGTTTTCAAACACTCTTTTTTGCACCAAGTTTGGTAAGACATGGAAGAAGAAAAAAAAAAGAGGAAGGATTATGTACATATAAAGCATGTCTGAGTGTGACTAAAGAGATAGATAGTATGATGTCGGGATCTATTAAAAAATAGGTTTTTTTTTTTTTTTTTTTTTTACAGATACTTCATGAATTTTTAGAATTTGATAATTTATTTTGAAGCTTTTTTCTTAACAATCAACTCCCTGAGCTGATAAATTTTGACATTGTCAGTCCTTTTTGCTCGCGTTTGTTAAAATTTGAACTCTTTTTTTTTCTTTCTTTTTTTGCACGTGATAGTCTAAAAAGAGCATTATTGATCAATTTTACTTAATTTTACTTAATATAAATTTATTTGAAAGCTTTATTCTATTTAATTAGAACCTACATTTGAACCTAAAATTTAGAATGAATTTGTATTGAAATTAATAAAAAAGGACAAGCAATGCCTTTCTTAGGCTATTACGTGTAAAAAAAACTTTCAAATTTTAATTGACATGAGCGAAAAGAACTAATGGGACCAAAAATTACAAATTTAGGAGTACAATTTATAAATTAAATTGCTAAATATGAGAAATACAAGGGGTGTACGTACAAAATAACCATAGAATATAGTACGAAGGAAACAAATAAATTTGCTTGTGTCATCGGTCCCTCATCTTATATTAGTAGTGTAGCACTTAATTTCTTTCTTTCTTTTTTTTTTTAAGAGAATTTTACAGCATCACAGTGCTCTTCTTTATATCTTTAGATCTACATTTTTTTCAGTGTAGTTCTACAATTAAAATTGTCAGTTTTTTTTTTTTTTTTTAATTCAAAGCGACTTGGATTAGATCTAATATTGAAAAAAATGCACTACTTGTGGAGCATTCTATCGTGCTCTCTCCCTCTCTCATAGTATACCCTGATAATTCTAAGATAGTACAATCTCATGATATATCATTTATGAATTTCTCTCGAAGTGAGTTTTCTATGTATCCAAACTATCAGGGACTTACATATAAATCCTAAACCTTAGTGTTTTATAGTCCGTTAATTGGTCATGTTTTCTGTATATAATAACTATACATACATAATGGAGAGGAACATAGTGAAATATATAGAACTGAAAAGTCCAAAGAGAGAGATAAACGTAATTGTTGTCACAATTGCTTGCCATTAGACCTTATAACCAATCACAAATTTACACAGTATTAGCTCGTAAATTAATCATGACACGAGGACCCATGCAATTTAGGTATCGGTAAGTGGATGACTTTTATGTGCCCAAAAGAATATCTTTAAAAAAAAACAAGAAAAGAAAAAGAAAAGAAAAGAAAAAAAAAAGAATGTCAAATCCCTCTCAATTCATTCCTTTTTTTTTTTTTTTTTTTTTTTTTTTTTTGTGATAGAATCTATCTCCATTCTTCTTCCTTGCACTTAGGTCTATCAAATAATTTTTAGACACTTACCTATATTTCTTGGATATTTTTCTTTTTGTTATTTATCATTACCATTATAATTGTTGAGTTTTGTTTATTTATTTTTCATATTTGAACTTATGGGTGGGGAGTGGAGGCTCCTCAAAATGCAACCAAACGCAAATGTCCGTAAACACTACAAATTCTTTTTACTTGCGAGCTCAATAAATTTTTTTCCTTTTCTTTTTTGCTGTCACTTTGTTATATTGAATATAGCTACTGTTAGTGATTGTGTATATAATTTAACGTTAATTTTACACATGATTTATCAAAAGATATGTAGTTAGAATTCTCTACCGTTAATTCCAAAAAAAAAAAATTGTCACGATCACATTTCTACATGACATCTATTTTTTGAGAATTTTAAAACCGATGGAAACTTTTCAACCCTTAAAATCATGTGGAAAAGAGATTATACCTAGCGCACTTTATACCCCTCTCCAAATAAAAACTATTAAAACACACAATCTAAAGAGATATTAAGATACAAGCCCTCTATCATAAAGTCAGATAGAATTGTTAATTATTCATAAGATTTAAATCATAAATTTATTGTTTTACAAGATTAGATATTATGAAAAGATTTTTTCAATAACATCGTTTTACTTATTTTGTAAACATCGTTAAATATAAATCAGACGATTGAAGTCAAATTATCTTTGTAATAAAGCACCCAAGTGATAAAATCATTCCATATTATAATTAGGTCTCTCTTAATTTCTTGGTTTTGCCGACATGACTAGCTATAGTTACATCCATTATATGTTTGAACCTAAGCCACACAAAATAATATAAATTTCTTTTATAATACTTGTCAGTCAAAGTCATATAATTGATTTCCTGAATTATGACTTTTTCTTAATTGGCTTTGAGGTCACTGAAGAAAAAGAAAATCGTTAAGTTAGTTTCCTTTCTAGAAAGCCTTTTAGGCGTGTGTTAAGATGCTCAATCTAATCCTCCAATAGCCAGATAAAATTAAAGATGCTGAATCTGTCTCTTTCACTAATCTGGTCATGACAAAGAATTTTGAGGAAATTAGAATCTTCCTCCTTTCTTTTCTACAAATATTTTTCAATTTGTGTGCGGCTTATATTGCTTAGGAGATGCGAATCTAATTAATGTAATAAAGTACTGTAGTATATGATTGGTGGCTCAAGTCACTTACCTAAAAAAGGTCAATTTTTTTTTTTTTAGTAGAAAAAATATCAAATATTTTAGGAAAGAAAGAGGTAAATAAATTTTTTTTTTTCAAAACTTACATCAATAAATAACAGAGTTTAAAATATTTTAGGTAAATATAATATTTACGGTAAATAATTTAGTTAAGAAACATATTTTCCGGAAGTTTACCTGATGAATTCTTTACGTATATGTTTATTTTTTATTATTATTTTAGTTACCTCAAATTTATAAACATGTAAAAATTTCTCTTAATATAGTTATCAAATATGAAATTTATATATTTACAAGCATAATCTAACGATAATACCACATCTTATTTTACTTAAATGTGTAGAGTTCAAAAAAAACTTATAACAAAAAAGGTTAGTAGTAATAATAACGGGTGATTTTTCAGCTAAAATTTTTTGATTATTTATTAAAATTCCCCAAAAAGTCTGTCATTTTCGCAAAATACCCCAAACGAATTTACGTCCAAGAAAACAATCAATGGCACCTACGCTCATGAGCTGGATTTGCTACAATGTTAACCAGAAATTCAATAACAGCTCCAAATATTTTGGGATGTCCAAAAACTAGTTGTTGGGTCATATATATGGCATCATATCTAATTAACCATGAAGTGATGTAAGAGAAAGAAAAACAATATAAAATAAGTATGACAACACATAAAATTGAACACATTTAAGAAATATGATCCAATTTAATTAAAGAAATTAGGTTTTTAAGTTAATTAACGAAATTCCTTAAAAAAAAAGTTAATTAGTAAATTAATTGAAGCGGTCCATTTTTGCTAATCTTTCAATAAATGTCAAAACTTCTTTTTTTAAAGGAAAATTAATGATTGGTACCTTAAAATGATTGATGTGATGATCAATCAGAGATAGTTAATCTCTGATTGACCACTTAATCATATTTAATTAATGATTAACTATCAAGTGATTAATCACTAACATTTGAAGAAAAAAAAAATGGTCAGTTATGAGTTATTTAAAACAGAGCTTTAAAAATATCATTTTCTACGTATCCCTTTTATGTCATACTTATTTTTAGGTTCAATTAAATTGTATTTCTTTTTTCCTTTTCTCGTTTCATCTCCATCTTAAACTCCAGCAATATGTTCTACTAGAGAGCAGGTCCTCTCTAACGGATCTCTCTATAGGATTTTTCTATTTATTTTCAGCTTCTTATGTTTTCGTATATTTAAATTAATATATGCATTATTCCTTACATCTCTTTCGATATTTGTGATGGGTTTGTTCTACACAAATATATATCTAGTTGTGATTTTCTCTTTTGGTTTCATGAGTTTTCGTCCGATCTCTTGTCAAAATTATAATATTGAAGTGTGATTATCTGAAAGATTTTAGGTGGACAAAGAGTGATACCAACAACGGATTCATTCTTATAATAATCAGAAGAAACTAGATTGGAAGCAGAGGGCATTTTGAAAGAGCTGAAAATTTATCTCTTATGAAGCTCCAATTTGTCTCCCTTGTTAAGTTTTATGCATTAAGTGCATGCCAATTGGAAATATACACATTGAAAAAATCCTATCCGTTGTTTGATCGAATCAATGGCTTAAGTTTTATTTATTTTAATAAACCATCTACTATAAAAAGTGTTAGGGACACCAACTTTAATTTCAACTTTTAAATAACAAAATATATGATATATAAATTGTCATTATTTTGCTAATAGGTGGTAAAATGATTACCACATCAATCGATTATATCTATTAATAAAAAAAATAACAATTCACTGTCATATGAGTTGGTATGTACTAAAAAATTGAAATAATAATTGATGTCCCTAGCATTACTTTTATTATATCAACTTTGGTAATTTTTTTTTTTTTAAGATTCTATAATTTTAATGTTTATATCTAACAAAAGATCTATAATTTTAATGTTTTTTTTTTCATTTAGATAAAAATATCATTTTTAATCTTGTATATTAAAAAAAAAAAATGCCATACGTACGTAGAAAAAGTCATTTTTACTACTATTTTGCACAATTCTTCGTCAGATTCTCATATGTATGGCTTCCATTCAACTTATTAAAGTTATCCATTCATTCTCCTTCTTCCAAAATCTCTTTTCTTATATATAGGAACTTTTTTTTTGGGGCTAAAGATAAAGGAATATTATTACTTCAAGTTTTCACATTGATTTTAAATTTCCTTGTTCTGATTTTTTTTTTATATAGAGTTTATAACTCCCACTTATTTTAAAAATTACTCATATATTGTGAACCCGATAGCTCATATCCAAAACCCTCCATTCCATCGTTGTAACCCGACGAACGGACAATTATTTTTCCTTTCATTCCCTCTTTAATATGATTATATATTCGTAATTTATGCAACACGTTAGCCCATCACTTTCAAGGATACCATCAATACAGAAAATTGAACATTTATATACATAAGAAATATAAATCAGTAACATGAATTCTAAAATTTCTAAAAAATTAAAATATAAATATAAATACACATCAAGTCTAAATTGATCATCAAGATATATAAACAATTCCAGCTTGTCTTCACCTTCAAATGTATCAATATACATGGTTGTCCACTTCACATGCGTTTCATTTGTCATTGCCCCCTAAACAAGTTTTCTATATATAATTAACATTTTTTATTTCATTTTTTTTTAATTTCTAAACATAAATTTTCATTTAAATAAGACCAAGTATAAAGATTCCCTAATTGCAAATTACTCCCATCGGATGGGTGTGTCAAATTGTCTCATTATGTAAACGGCACGATTAATTAATATATAAGCATCACTAATCTCACTGCACATAGCATTATTGTATTTAATATTACTTATAGTTTAAATCTTAATTTTTCTTAATCTCTAACACGGCCATTTAAATATATATACTGCATATATGCTTATAGATTATTGATTCTCGAGCATTTGTGCCGGCAATAAGCGTTACAAACCATGTACATTGCTACCAAAATAATTATTTAAGAGCTAGCTAGTGCAACTAGTAACACATTCTTATGTTAGCTCTTTGTTTGTTTGTTTGTTTATTTATTTTTCTTATAGTTAATTAAGCTTAACAACTTGTTCCCTAACCAATGAATATTATAAGTTTAACATGTGATGAATATTATATAAATTTCCACCAATAACAACTTGTTCCCTAGCCAATGAATGTTATAAGTTTAATTTGTAATGAATATTACATTAATTTTCAGCAATAATTCAGATCATGAAAATAATTATAGAATAGACCCGATAAGAAAATTATTAATTTAAATTTTATTAAAAAAATAAATAAAGGACGAGTCAATTGGTCACTGAGTCATGGTCAGCAACCATCCATAACAACAAATTATTAATGTATGAAAAGCCAACCAACAAATTATTATTATTATTACTTATAAAAAAAATTATTATTACTAATTCACCAGAAAAAATTATTATTTATTATAAATATTAAAAATTTAGTGATCTGTAGAAAGTTTGTGGAAGTGCTTCTGACCTGAAAAGAGATAAAAATTCATTGAAAAACAGGACAACGAGATATTTGAAAAGTACTTAAGTTTTTTTTTTTCTTCCTTTTTTCTGTTTGCGAAAAAGTACTTCAGTTTCGATATCTACAAGTACTCAGTTTTAATAATATTTAATATGGTAAGAACAGACTTTGATCAGTTTTGAAAATTGAGAAACAGCAGTCACGTATCCCCTCCTGTACTAACATTAGAGTGCATATATTGGATAACGTGTTGTTCCACATGTACATAAATCACAAATTATACTGAATTTCCAAACTACCAATTTTATCAGTAATTTATTTATTTACCAAAAAAATTTATCAGTAATTAATTTAACAAAATAAAAATTTTGAAGCCTCTACGCTACCAAGATGATGGAGACCTTGTTAAAATCTTACCCGGAAAAAATTCACAAGAAAAAACTACAGAGCAAGAATAAAGAGTGCGTAACTTTTTTTTTTTTTTTGGCCAATTATGAAAGTGAAAAAAGGAAGGCCAAGCCTACTGCAAGAATTTCTTGTAGAAATTGCATGGAGACGGACCATTTTCAAGGTGGTCTCCTACTCGAGTATCTTTTCACACTTTATAATTCGCTTAATCTTATGTCTGCACTATATATCACGATTCATTTTCAATTCAGATTTGTTTCTAGTTTTTGGTAAAAAGAAATGAAAATTGAAATCGTCACCATAAATAACTCAGCTTTGAAGGTAAACTTGACTCCCAAATGAGCGCTAAAACAACCTGTTACACATTTCTGTAATTAGAAAAAATTACCCTGCAATTGGATGGACCTGACCATCCCAGAGAAGAACTGTCCGAATCAAATTTGACCCGAACTACTCGTGGTGGATGTTAATTAACAAGCAAAACTCTTATGGTGTTCCTGTAAGTTTGATTTTTTGGCGAGATGTTGAGGTGATCATAAATCGGATTATCTATGCTTCTGAGCTCAAAATTATCGGTATGTTTA
The DNA here is from genome assembly GCA_008635985.1 of Ficus erecta. Lineage (NCBI taxonomy): Eukaryota > Viridiplantae > Streptophyta > Magnoliopsida > Rosales > Moraceae > Ficus > Ficus erecta. Next base: position 939,266 of record BKCH01000040.1, read on the forward strand.
GCATAGCCTTAATTCAAGTTACATAACAATTGTGTCAAAACCTAAATCCTGGAAAAATTCTTACCACTTAACGAGAAGTAAAATACGACTAACAAGTTTATGTACATAAAATAAATAAATAAATAGAGAGAGAGAGAGAGAGAGAGAAACAAGTTGAACTATTTGTAGTTTGTTTAACATAAAATATCTAGTTATTACGGGTGGCAATCATATTACTGAGGTTGTAACTAGTTTAAAATCGACATGTATACAAATTATTAAAATATAAGGTTCAAAAGTTACACATAAATTTGTTATTGGATAAAAAAGGTGCGGTGATGATAATTTCAAAGTCATAGTAGTGATATATAGCATTGTCTAATCATAATTTATGTGCTATATATATTATTATCTTCAAACTGAGAAAACTACAGTCGTTAGCACTTAGAGCCAATGGTAAATATATATAGATATCTTTCCCGATAATTCATCCTTTAATACTTGTCGGGGAACATTGACATCTACACACACACACACATATATATATATATATATAAGGCGCTCAATTGAATATTTCTCAATAAACTTCTTACACCAAATGTTCTTATATTCTTAAAGAAGGAAAAAAAAAAAAAAAAAGAGATAGGAACTACAAAAAACTTAGCGTCCATTGAATTATTAGTTGGAGTTAAAATTTTTAAATTGGAGTTGGTTGACTTTTTAAAAATTAGTTATAATTTTTGTTAACTTTTTAGAAAAAGACAAAAATCCAGTAAAAAAAGTACAGTTTAATTAGAACAAAATCTTATTAAAAAGAAAACTTCCGTATCACTCTAAATAGTAGAAAAATGTAAGAAAAAATATGCTTGTTTTTCACTGAACATCACTTACAGTAGAGAAATAAATTGTAGAGAGAAAACGACGTAACCTAGATAATTATGAAAAACTTAAGACCTTATCAAGAAAAATGAGTGACTTTATCTTACACGACATTCAAATGACGGGTGGTGGTGACTTGGGGTAGGGCCAAAAGGACAATCGACAACATAATCTTTCTCCCATGTGCACTATGTTTCCCAATACATTCTTGCAGCACAAACATGACCTGAAACCTGGCAAATCAGTCTTTCCCATATCAAAAATCTTTGATTTTGGGGGCCCAATTAGGAGGATTGCATGTCATGCTACTCTTCTTTAGGCAGCTTTGTCCCTCACAAGAGTTGAAACAATTAAGAGAGGTTATTGGTGGTGGGGTTGGCCCTTCTAAAAGGGCAATTTAGGGGGGTGACTATACCAAACCAAAACACTCACATGCCACTCCCATGTGAACTTGGGGACATTGGGATGGTCCCAAAGTAGTAGTCATGGACCTTTACTTAAAGGGCAATGCTTGTAGGACATGAAGGAAAAATAATCCTTTAAAAATATGCATTTTTACTTCCCCCCCCCCCCCCCCTCCCCCCTCCCCCACCCAAAAGTTTGAAGGAAGATTTGTTCCAAATTCTTGCTTATGAATCGAGGGTGTGCATTGGGAGGAAAAATGAAAAAGAAAAAAGAAAAAAAAAGAAAATTCGCCATATATCAATGTTAATCGCGGGTTTCCATCAATTGAGAGCTTTTGTTTTTGTTTTCTGTTTTAAAATCCCTCAATTATTCTACCATAAAAGGGTCATTTGGCCCTTATGAACGTAAAATTCGAGCGAAATGGTAAATGTAAGTGGAGTACAAGGGAAATTGTTACTCGGATTCGTCTGAAACCTAAAAATGCCGTCGAGGTTGTCAATGCTGCTTTAATTTTATTCCTTGTTTTAATCTCTCCCAAAAGCTAGGGCTAATAGGGGAAAAAAAATGTCATGGTGGAATCAAGGTTATCAAGCTATATACAACGAACATGAAAATAATATCACAAGATACAACAAAGTTATAGAGGATATTGATAAAAGCTAATAGCAAAAGGCCATAAAAGGCTAAGATAGAGTTTGTGGGATCAAATGAAGTTTGAGAACTTATAGAACGATCATTTCTTTCTTTCTCTTCATCTATCTCCTATCTCTATACATAGTAGGTGGATCCCAACGATATGTACAATAGATTAGAGAGCATAAGAAATTCAATTTCGCTTTCTTTTCACTTTTTTCTATTAGCTTGTAGTTTTCTTAGATGTGTTTACCATTTCGAAAAATAGAAAAATGACCAGATTCTAAATTATTTTGTCCACTTATACATAAGGAATCTAATTCTTGCATGCCTCACTTCCTATCAACAAGCAATTGTATCTTGGTGGGATCCAAAGTGGTTACACTTTCAATACATGACAAGTCTTGTCATGATCAATTTACTCGTCCAAAAAAGAAAAAAAAAAACATGATATATATTACAAATGTTGAAATAAATAACATATTTATTAGTAAATAAAATTATTTATAATTAATATATAATTATTTTATTCTCAATAAAAAATTAATTTACACAAAAATATTTATTAGTGAATAAATTCTTTACTATTAATAGAAAATTCATTTACTCTCAGTAAAAAAAAAAATGCATTTATCTATAAATAAGCTTTTTATTTTAACACTTTCGTAACTACACTATTGTAATGAATATGTTACCTACGTATTTCTCCCTTTACAAATTTATGAGGGGTTTGTGAGACACATTCATTTTACATTACATTACATTGAAAAGTAATATATAGAATATAATTGTGTTTGGATATCCTATTTATATATTGAATTCAAATGTAATGCGTTTTTTGTGTTGTTTACATGTAAATAATCATTCTAATATATATTGATGAGAGAAAGTGTATGATGTAATTAGTAAAAATAGATAGAAAAATAGAAAGGATCAACAATAAAATGAATTAGTCTACTGTTCAAATATATTTGTATTAAAATAAAATATATGAGATATTCAAATACACATTATATCGTATTAAAATATAATATACAATGAATGTAGCTTTCAAATGCACCATTATAGTACATTCTGGTAATCAATCACTAATTGCTGTCTCTCCATTCTCATTTCTATAGTGCCTAAAATTAGACAGGCTCGAGCCCAATGGATGTGGATTTGAGAGTTTGCACATGGACTCACGCACGCCTCAGGGACCTGGTGTGGTACAGCTTGGTAGATCAAGAAGAGCAAATTGGCCTATTTTATTTCACCTCGATTGGGACTCTAAGGCTACTTGAGAGGTTTGGACTTTGGAGTCCATGAGAATCAAGGCAACATAGGCATAGGAAAAATTAGGTACTCATTTTAACTGAGAAAACAAAAACGGCCGAATTTTTTTTTTTTTCATTTACGGAAAAAAAATAAAAGACCGATGACTGTTAAAATATTGATTGACTCATCCGATCAGTCAGTAAACTGAAAATACATGTTAATATATTTTGATTAATCATGCCAAATTAATGATTTTAAGCCAAAGTTTAAAATAAAAATATTATTTTCGAGTGGAACACATTGAAAAAAAAAAGTTATATTCTTAATCTAACAAAATTTCAGACTTTTCTTAATATTAAAATACATAAAAATGTCATTTACTCATATATCCCATAAGCAATTCATCCTGTTTCCTATACTTTTAGCAAATAATTAAAAAAAAAAAAAGTTAAATCACATAAGACGTGTTTTGTTTTGTTTTGTTTGTTTGTTTGTTTTTTTTTTCCCGTTCTCAATCTAACTTTATTTTTCCCCACTACCTTACACATTGGTCAAAGTACTCTTACAAATAATAAAAATAAAAGTTATCAATTAATTAAAAAAAAAACTATGTGTTGCTCAAAATTTCGTGAGCAACATAAATGATTACCTAACAAACCACTTTGTCATTTTAGCAAAAAAATAAAATAAAATAAAAAAATAACCATTTTGTCAATGTTGCTCAAAATAAAATGTCATTTCTGAGATGAGTGGACAAGAATTAGAAGAGAATGAGGAAAAAAAGAGAATTTGATAATAGGATCTGAATTCTGTATTTAATAGTTAGGTTTATATTTACAAACATTAAATCTAAGTAGGGTTTTGTTTTTAACCTTTATATTTGTATTATGTCGATTTTGAATATATTTTTTTGTTAAATTTTGATGGAATTCTAATCAAATAAAAAAAAAATACACTATTGATAGAAATACTACATCGGAGAAAGTTCCAATTTGAAGAAGTGGAGGAGCGTTTTTGGAAAATGTTTTATTTTGAATATAAAAAATAGAATGAAATTTAGAGAAATGCGTTTAATTGTGTTTTTAAAAAGATTGATATGGGTACATAAAAAAAAATGTAAAATGATGATAGTATTGTTTTAGAAACTATTCACATGTTTCCTATATATTAGTTGGATACCATGTGTTTTCGCGCGTGTGGAATAGACAAGTAAAGCAATAGCAATAGCAAAAAAAAAAAAAAAAACCACATGACGTTGACTGTATCACTACATAAGCATTTACATGGCGCTTAGGTGGCTACCAGGTGATCGTCATTGGAAGCAAGGAGCTAGCACTTATATATATATATATATATATATATATATATATAATATAGATAAGATAAGATATGCCTTTAGAAAATGGTTTGGCAATATGGTTTCAAAATAGCATTTCTATCGTTTTTTTACTAAAATTAAAAATAACAAAAAATTTTAAAAAATCCATTACAAAAATAATGAGAGAATTGGAATTATTTTTTATTTTATTAAAAATATATTATAACTTTATTTTCATTTTTAGTTTACATGATTTTTATATGCATTACAGATTTTTTTACACACTCTCAGAAGTAATTTTTAACTTTTTCACTGAAGCCAATGTCCTCCTGTTGAGAAACACAACAAACCATAATTTGAGAAACGATCTTAAGATAATTTCTGAAAAATGCTTTTTTTTTTTTTTTTGAGATGCTCATTTTATTTTAATATTATTTCCAGAACGCTCTATTTCCTTTTTTTTTTTTCAAATTTTTTTTTTGAATTTAAGGATGAAGAGATCCGAACTTTATATTACCTTTAAATTATACTTGTAATAACTTATATTATCATTAGATTATACATGTAATAACAAACGTTCTGTTTTTTTAATAAAAAAACAATTAGTTTTTTAGCTTGTGTTTGGTGTACGGGTTTGGAATGAAATTTTTAGATTGAAATTGGTTGACTTTTCAAAAAATAATTATAATTTTGTTGACTTTTAAGAAAAAAAAAACTGATAAGAAAAATCCTATGTTTGGATGTGGTATTCATTTTCTGAAATAGGAGAACTTTTGTAAAAGAGTGTTTTTCCTAATTTTTTTCATCTTTTTTCTTACTTTAAAAAAAAAAAATTTCTTATTTTCAAACTTATTTTATACAATATCATTTCAGAAAAAGAATATTAATCTTTTTAAAATTTCTCACAATATACTATTTCTAATACCATTTTTTTTTTCATTCTTAACAATATTTTGTTTTCAAAAAGAATTTTTTTTTTTACATATCTAAACTTCATCTTATTTTAAAATGAAAAGATTTTTTTATTTAAAATAAGAAAAATTTTATTTTAAAAAATAGACATAAAGTTTTAGGCGGAGCATATAAGAGTCGAACGAAAAGCTTACTAAAAAGTGTACCATAAGCTGTGCGGAAAGAAATCATTGCAAAATTATTCCCCAAAAAAAAGAAAAAAAAGAAAAAAGAAAAAGAAAAAAGAAAAAAAAGCATTTCCAGAACATGGGAGAAGTGAGACACGTGTTGCAGCAACCAGTGGAACTAGTGGTAGGGAACCTCATCAGCTCAAACCTTTACTCAGGGTTCAGAGTTGAGGGTGAAAAAACATGTCAACCATCAGAATTCAGCCATCGGCTTCTGCCCTCTCCTCCACCATCAAACACCACTTTACCCGCCCTCGAAACGCCGTCGTCTTCACCCGAAACGGCACCAGACCTCGACGTCTTTCCGTCTCCATGTCCGCCTCCTCTGCTCCTCCCTCGCCCTTCGAAATCTGCGTCAAGGCCTCCACCACTGTCCCCAACAGGCTCGGCGATTGTGAGACTCTTTTTTCTTTTTCTTTCTCTCTCTCTGTTTGGTTCTTGAGAAAAACACAAAATGCAATTGTAGTGAAACGTTTCGGGGGGAGGGGGGGGGGGGGGGGGGGGGGGGGGGGGGGGTGGTAATTCTTTGCAAAAGACTTTATATTTATTTATTATTTTGTATAGGTCCCTTTTGCCAAAGGGTGTTGCTGACTCTAGAGGAAAAACATCTTCCTTATGACCTGAAGTTGGTTGACTTGGGTAACAAGCCAGAATGGTGATTTTTCCAACCCTTTTTTTTTAAAAAATTCAATTTTTAGTTATTTCATGTTACTCTACGAAACCCAGGTTTTTTTTTTGTGTGTCAATTTTAATATTTGTTTTTTGTATTTAGGTTTTTAAAGATCAATGCAGATGGTAAAGTTCCTGTTATAAAATTCGATGAGAAATGGATTGCTGATTCAGATGTTATCACACAATCATTGGAAGAAAAGTACCCAGAGCCTCCTTTGAGAACCCCACCTGAGAAGGCTTCTGTGTATGTGTTTTATGACCAGAAAATTGATGCATTTTGCTTTACCTCATATATTAGGTTCTGATTCTAAATAATCCTAAATAAACCTGACTGAATTAAAACATATCTGAATCTCCATTAACTATGTTGAAGCTGCATGAGGAGCAATCAATGCATTTATTTGAAAGCTATGGAATATTTTTATATGCAAAAGGTCCTTTCCATCTTGTATACCATCATAACATGTCAAACATGCTCGTTTTTGCAAACGCCTTGAGAGCGAATGTCTTAGACTTAGAATAATCTTCTAGAACGAAACCGTTCTTTTGCTTAAATGTGTGATTTGTTTTTTTTTTTTTTTTTTTTTTTTGAATAAAATGTGTGATTTGTTAGCATCAACTGCAATGTGGCTAGCTTTTCTAGGATTTATGTTCAAGTGTCATGTTATGTTGTGACTTTAGCTTTTACTACTCCATGCGAGAAAAGGGCTTAATGTTGAAGTGTTATACAGTGCAGTGGCTTTAGCTCCTACTAGATGCATCTATGGCTAGTCGTTTATAAGTTTGCCAAATATTTGGACATCTCTTGGGAAAGGCCAGTCTATGGATTCATTTTTTGTTTTTTTATTAATTTGTAGTGGGTCGAAGATCTTCTCAACATTTATCGGCTTTCTTAAAAGCAAAGACCTCAATGATGGAACTGAGCAAGCGTTACTCAGCGAGCTAACTTCTTTAAATGATTATCTCAAAGACAATGTGAGGCTTCTCGCGTTTTCCTGGTCTCCTAGTTATTCTGTTCCTTCACGTGGAGACAAAGATTATGAATAACCTGTGGAATCTACTTGTTGCCTTTTATTTATGTCTGCCCTGCCTTGTCAAAAATGGTTTCCATCGGATTCGTTATGATTTAGAAAGAAAGAGATAAGTTCTTTCTTTGTTTCAATGATGTTTATTATGCACCAAGAATGCTTATTTAACTCTGGCATGTCCCAAGTAAGCCCATGTGAAAAGAATCAGCATATACCGAATAGTGAAAAGGGGTTCAAAATATTTACATGTACATACATATATATATATATATATATTTATTTACCATTGGATGGAAAAACTGCTGAAATCAATTTGGCTTTGTACTTTTATGACTTCTGTGCTTGAGCTCATACTGGGGCTTTCTACTTATTCCTTTGTTTTGGGATCTGATATTTTTCTGTATTTACACATATAGATAAAGCAAATTAGATTGTTGACCTCCAAATAATTTCATGTGTTTTGACATTATTTTCTTTCTTGAAGGGTCCTTTTATCAACGGGAAAGATATTTCTGCTGCAGATTTGTCACTTGGACCCAAGTTGTATCACCTAGAAATTGTTCTAGGGCATTATAAAAGTTGGTCAATTCCAGATTCCCTTCCATACTTGAAATCTTATTTGAAGGTATGCCAATATGAGCTCAGCCTTGAATCTTTCACGATTCATATGTACCTTGTTACTACAGCTTATGGACAGAACTACGTTGATCTTTGCAGTTTCCTCTTTTTTGAAACCAGAATTATGATTTGCAAATTTCCATTTCTCCCGTTTAAAAAAAAAAAAAAAAAACCCTCAGTATTACTAGTAAATTTGCATGGTTGATCCATTTTAGCTGCTTCCGTTGTACTTTAACCTGTAAGTCGAAGTATGAATCTATCATCATAAAACAAGCGTAGCTATAGGAGATTTGGAATGCCGCGTAATAATCCTTGCTCTCAAGCTTGTAATTTGGTCGAACGTATGTTTGAATTTCTTCTTTGGCGCTTCACTTACTAGTAAATTTGGTGCTTCATTTCGTGACAGCGTTACAAGTTTCTTTTGGTGTTTGAATTTCTTTTATGCAGAACATTTTCTCAAGGGATTCATTTATTAAAACACGTGCGCTGCCTGAGGATGTTATTGCGGGTTGGCGTCCAAAGGTCTTGGCTTGAATTTGTCTAGTATTTTGTATTCTCTTCGCATTGTTTTCACTAGAAAAAGGAAAAACAATGTAAGGTAATAAACTCCTTTGACATGTACTGTGGCCTAAACTTCAGTCAAATTCTGTATTTGTTATTAACTGTTAAATTGAACTGACATTTCTGTGTATATAATCGGCCTTGTAAGATTATTTGGTGTTCGATGAAAAACTTGAAAAAAAAGCCGAGTTTTAATCTGAAGGTGAAACAGTATTAGTTGTTGTAGATTTTATGATTCAAGAAAGTGTGAGGGAAAAAAAGTTGGACCGACAACGCAAAAGAGAGGCTCTAATATATATATATATATATATATATGTATATAGATATGATGATTGTGGTAGAAGAGTATCAATTTTCTACTACTTTATCATTGAAGCTCGGTTTCATCTTTCCTTTCCAACAATGTAGAGGGGGAACTTTGAAATATTGATGAAGCATGGGATAAAGTGAAATTTGGGGTTGCAACTTGCAATTGTTGATGTACTTAAACAGTTTTATAATAATACATTGACAAAGTAATAATTTTTTTCTCAACAAAAAAAAAAAAAATCAGATGGCCTTTACTATTTTTAGAGAAAATTTTCTTACATATTAATAATTAAACAAAATAATTAAAATAATCATATCTTTGAAATTTTGAACTTCTATAATTTTTTTTTAGGTTTTTATAAATTTTAAAGTTTCTTTTTTTTTTTTTTTAATTTGGGGTGGAGGATTCAAACTCTATACTTTTAGGTAGAATCAAGTATGATATTATAGTTAGACTATGTGTGCAATCATAATTTTTAAAATTTTTAAATTTTACCTTTAGTTAATAACCTAATGTTTAAATACAAATACTATTAGTAGCAATGAAGAATTTGAGTTGGAGATATCACAATATTAATAATGAACTAAATTCAGTGAATAGATAGTTTTTAAATTTTTATATAACCGATCGTTTTTTTAAGAAAAAAAATGATCGAGTTAAATTCTTAAATCAGATAATTTTTTTTAGAAATAATTATTTTACTAATATCATAAAGTTTTAACCATTTTATAAAAAATAATTTTTAATAAAATATCATATATATATATATATATATCTAATTAAAGTGAAGAGTAAATATTTATTAAAAAAAAAAAAAAAAAAAACCTTTGAAAACGCTTTCCAAGCTACAGCCTACGTGGTCATTGTAGCTACTTATCTGCCACAAAAACCCCAGCTTGTTTGGTCCTTCCTCAGTCACTGACGGTCACAGCCGAGCCGAGGTTTATCCGGAAACCATGATTATCCAGACGACGGCCTTCTCCGGCCCGTCCCTTCTCTCCTCCTACTCTTCCAGGTTCCGCCTCAATCCTCTTCTCTTCTCCCCTTCTCGCCGCCGTTTCTCTCCCTCCCCTTTCACCCGCCTCTCCTCTCGCCTCCTCTTCACTGGTATTTCACTCCATTCCTCTCTCTCTCTCTCCCTCTCTCTCACTTTCTTTCCTAATTCTTTGATCAAAATTCTCTTCTGAAATCTTCAAATTCTTGTTTCATCTCAGTCGCTGCGTCTGCCAATGGCGTTTTTACTTCTCCGGAGATTGCAAAATCCTTCGATTTCACGGCAGAGGAGCGCATTTACAAATGGTATTCTTCCTTCGAATTGCTTTTTCTTTTTGTTTCGTTTATGTTGTTGGAATCTTCTTGACATTGCTTGTCTCAGGTGGGAGTCTCAAGGATATTTTCGGCCAAGCTTTGATCGCGGAAGTGACTCTTATGTTATCTCAATGCCTCCCCCAAATGTTACCGGTTCCCTGCATATGGGGCATGCTATGTTCGTGACGCTTGAGGTTTGGAAAAAAAAAAAAAAAAATCTTTTTTTTTGTTGTTTTTTGAGAGTTTGGAAAATATTATTCAATCAATGTTCAAATTCGTTTGAGTTTGTTTAACTAAGTGTTATATTTAACCTGGAAAAATGTTGTAGATTTTTTGCTAATTTAAGTTTCCTGAGCTGTAGCTTGACTTCGTCGCGCTTGTTTTCGTGGAGCTATATACTAGTGTCAATATGAATTTTCTCCGTGTTACATTGAAACCGTGTCAATAGTTCAATAGAAAAACGTCTGTGTTGACACATGTACGATATGCAACCGTCATGTTTGATATTATTTACTTTGTAGGATATTATGATTAGATATCATCGTATGAAGGGAAGACCGACACTATGGATTCCTGGGACTGATCATGCTGGTATTGCAACTCAGGTGCACTACTGATTTTACGTTGTTGTTATTGTTGTGATATTGTTATTGTTATTATTGTGATCATGCTTTTTTCACTTTCTTCCAGCTGGTTGTGGAAAGAATGCTTGCATCTGAAGGGATTAAAAGAGTTGAATTGAGTAGGGATGAGTTCACAAAAAGAGTCTGGGAGTGGAAAGAGAAGTAAATATTTGTATCTTACTTCATTTGTTTACGATTATCATTATTGATATGGTTACTATTATTGTTTATGGTGGAAAAGAAATTTGTAATTTGAATTTGTATGTGTCAGGTATGGAGGGACGATCACAAATCAGATCAGAAGACTTGGTGCTTCTTGTGACTGGAATAGGGAGCACTTCACCCTTGATGAACAGCTAAGTCGTAAGATATTTTCTATTTCATAGATGATGATAGATTGCATCTAGCCAATAGATGGTGCTTTATCATGTATTGGGTGTTGAGTAAATGATTAATCCTTTCCTGCCCTTTTTGTAAGTCATAGTTGTTTGTTGTTTATTTAATTTCTTAGAGTAAATCTTAGAACAACAAACAATCTTTTATATCTCAGACGTTAATGTTTTGTAGTGTTTTTATATTCTGATACGGTCCCTTTTGCTTCTTGCAGGAGCTGTAATTGAGGCCTTTGTCACGCTTCATGATAAAGGTTTAATCTATCAAGGTATAAACCTAAGTTCCATTTGTCACTGTTTTATGCCTTGGATCTCAAGAAACTTTCTCTGTTGCCAAATGATGGTAGTACATAGAATTTTTTCTGCTTGTTGTATAAGTTTGTCTTATTTGTATCAAACGAAGCGATGAAAATATTGGGAATGAATAAGAAAAAACGGACTTGAATGGTACACAAAAAGGTCTCCCATATTTTTCATTGATATATTTGTAAACAAGAATTTCATTCTTCCGTATATCAGTAGGAAATTCTTACGAAGTATGATGAATTTGGTCTTTCCGAAATAATAAAATGATAACAAAATAAAAGATACGTTATGGAATATTCCTATGTCTAACATTTTCCTGATCACAGGATCAAAGAAACTTTAAATTCTAAGCGGTCAAAGTTTTTGTCTTCCCTTTTTTCTGGTTTTAAAGGCTTTTCGTCTAATTTTTGAGAATTTTCTAGAATTTTTGGTTTCATATATTTCTGTCCTTTTATTCCTTTTCCCCCATTTTTTAGGGTCTTACTTGGTGAACTGGTCTCCTAATCTACAAACTGCTGTTTCTGATTTGGTAAGTTGAGTTCTGAATGGGTCATGGCTGTTTCTTATAACTTGTAAGTTTTAAACCACACTAATCAAAATTATGATGTGCGTCCAGGAAGTAGAATATCATGAAGAATCGGGTACTCTCTATTATATCAAGTATCGCGTGGCTGGAGGCACCAAGTAATAATAACCAGAGTCATTTCTGTTTTCAAATGTGATATCATAAAGTGGTTTCTTTAGAGACTTTCCTTTTGAATATTATGCTTTCTTGTTAGCCTGCAATTGATTATCATGATCAGAAATAACTAATTGGGCATTCTACCATGGCTTCTCTTCCTACACTTGAGTTTTTTCTTCTTCTTCTTCTTCTTCTAAATGTCGTATAGGGAAAACTTTCCCTATTGATATGTCAACTTCTAGGAGTGACCGGCCAGCAATATGTTCAAAATAGATGCATGCATACATATATTTTATCTTTGTCCGCTTGCTTTTAATGTACCTCAATTCTTCTTTAGGAATGATTATCTGACAATAGCAACAACACGCCCAGAGACTCTTTTTGGTGATGTAGCTATTGCAGTGAATCCACAGGTAATTTAGCTTTGTGACCGATGGGCCAAGTAAATCCAGCAACCATCTCTCAGTCTCTCTCAGATAGGAAGCTGTAAAATATATTTTGAAACGACCTTGGTTGCTAGTTTTTGGTTTAGGACAGGCAGACTTCTCAGAAATGCATATATGATGATGATTTTTTCAGTAAGAACGTATGTATTCATGATTTGTTGAGTTTCATTATTGATATGCAGGATGATCGATATTCTAAGTACATTGGTAGGATGGCTATTGTACCTATGACATATGGTCGCCACGTTCCTATAATTGCTGACAAGGTAAATAATCATTTATAGAGGGGGGTGAATTATGAGAGGAGGGGTAAAAAAAAAAGAGGGGGGGGGGGGCATGAATCTAAGTGTGTGCAAGTCCGTATATCTTTATACCCCTTACTAGAGGGTAGAGGGTAGAGGGTATTCCTCTCCCAATCTTTAGTCATAAGCCCGAAACATGTGATGGCAATTTTGGAGAGTGCAATTTGAGTTTGAACTCAAGCTCCCCTGCCTCTCAAACCATGTTAGTTTATCAATTCTTCTAAATGCTTAAGCATTTATGAGGTGGGCCTTGGTAGTTTTATACTCCAACAATACACACACATTTGCTAATTGCTAATTGTCATTTATATTGCAGCTTGTTGACAAAGATTTTGGGACTGGAGTCTTGAAGATAAGCCCTGGGCATGATCACAATGATTATTATCTTGCTAGAAAGCTTGGTCTTCCCATACTCAATGTGATGAACAAAGATGGGACGCTTAACAATGTTGCTGGACTGTATTGGTAAAAGCTTTTGCACTGTCTTGGTATGGTATTGAACATGATTATGATTATTGGTTTTAATCTTCTGTTGCACCTAATGTGGAAACCATTCATCTGATAATATTAGTGGACTTGATCGGTTTGAAGCCCGGAAGAAACTTTGGGCTGATCTAGAGGAGACAGGTCTAGCAGTCAAAACGGAGCCACATACCTTAAGAGTTCCCAGATCCCAGCGTGGTGGAGAAGTGAGTTGTTGTACTCTACCAAAGAAATCATACAAATTCTAAAGACTGCATATTGTTTGATGGATATCTTCTTCATGTGGGATTTGCTTCTTATTGCCTTTTATTTTCTTCTTCCTTATTCTTTGCCTTTTAATATGTTAGGTAATTGAGCCGCTAGTAAGCAAGCAATGGTTTGTAACCATGGAGCCCTTAGCGGAGAAAGCCCTTCAAGCTGTCGAAAAAGGAGAGTTGAAAATCCTTCCTGAAAGATTTGAGAAGGTTTGTGGAATCATTTACTTCACTGCCAACCACTCGTACATTATACTGAAAGGGGAGATAAAAAGAAAAAAGAAGAAATATATTTTGTAGATTTTATTTACTTATTTATTTGCTTTTTTTTCTTCTTCGTCCTTTTGGGGTAACAAGGCAGGGGAAGAAGGGAAAGGTTTTCTGAAGATTTTAGTAATGGTAACTTTTGGATTCGGGAATGAATTAGGTCTTGGGTTTCTCTAGGAGTTTCAACTTTAAGAAATTTTAGTTATCTTCCGCTATTTTGAATTTTTTTTGGGGTGTGCTAATTTGATTTATGTTTTTTTCCCATTGCCTATTGAGGAGGGTTTCTTTCCTTCATTGTGTATAATTTTCATTTTATATATGAATACATCATCTTTTTTTCTTCTGAACTTGTTAAGGATAATGATAGAGAGAGAATCAACTGAAACTGAACCTACTTATGACACAAAACAGGGAAACAATTCCACCAGTGGTTTCACATAATACACACACACACACACACACACACACACACATATGTATATATGGGTTCAGTTTTAGTTGATATTCTATATCCCAATGTAGCAAGCCCATCAAATCTTGTTCATTTAGTAAGTGACTCACTCAGGAAGAGGGAAAGGAAACACTTTTTAATCTGCTTACTCTTGAGCCTTCTGTTGTTTACAGATTTACAATCACTGGCTATCGAATATAAAGGATTGGTGCATAAGCAGACAATTATGGTGGGGACACCGTATACCAGTTTGGTACATTGACGGGAAAGACAATGAAGAAGAATATATAGTGGCTAGAAATGCTGATGAAGCTCTTAAGAAAGCACAAGATAAATATGGGAAAGGTGTAAAAATTTATCAGGATCCAGATGTGCTAGACACTTGGTTTTCAAGGTTGGTTTTATGCATAAACTGATTTTTTAAAAGTAGAGGCCGCAAATGCTTTTCACATCTTGAAAAGTTCATCTGGTAGTTTCTGCAAAGTTATGGCATGAACATTTGCTATGCATATGGCCCTATTTTATATTCCATTTAAAAATGATATCCTTTTGATAGAAAATGTCAAAATTTGACAATAAATCCACATTACTACAAATTTCGAATGTTGATATTGCTTATGTAGAAACCTTCTTTCCCGTACACTTTGGGTTCTAATTGGTTTGAAGGATCTTGGACATTTCCAATCACCTAGGAAGTCTTGACAATTCATAAAATTCTTAGGATATTTAAGTCTCTTACATATGTACCTTTTCTCTAACTTCCAAACAAATTGCTTTTCTTACTTTTTCTTGTAGACGGTGTCATTATATTTATACCTAATAAATTGTGTATATACATTATTTAATGAAGTGTACCTTCTTGTCTTGCCCTCCAGCGCGCTATGGCCATTTAGTACTCTTGGTTGGCCAGACGTGTCATCTGAAGACTTTAAGCAGTTTTATCCAACAACAATGCTTGAAACTGGGTATGTGGTCCTTTGCAAGCCTTTTCTATCGTCTAATTCTTTTGCCATGTGTAGCTGCAATTTGACCTGAAGTGTTGCTAATGACTGCCTATTAATAATATTAAAACACATGCTTTCGATGTTGGGCTTGAGGTGGGGGGGAGTTCCATGTATCACCTAATGTGCTTGCCACTTGACAGTCTTGTATGAGAGCCACCTAGCATGCGTGTCTTATCTTAGTTAGTCTTTAACATGGTAGTGAGACCTCGTGCTGCAAATATCTGCTAATGAGTTTCTAGCTTATTCAAAAATTAAACTCTAATCTTGAAGCTCAAATAGTTTAGGTGATACCATGGTACAATTTAACTAGAAACTTGATAGACACCAAAGAGTAAAAATATAGAGAAAACAAAGAAAATGGGATAGGAATGAACGATTTGTGATAAAAGGATAAACCAAAGAAATAGTTGAGAACTTTCGAGAAGTCCTCACTCTCCCACAGAAACCTACTCAAATTTTGCTTAGCCTCTACAATTCATTTCCCCATACATTTATTCTCTCACCCTTAGCTAACTCGATTCCCCACTCAAACCATCTAACCACCTAAACTTGACAAAAGACTCATTTGCCCTTCCTTTGCTGCCAACTCAGCTGAAGGAACCACTGACTTCCTTCCTTTGACCTGCCTAGCATATGTGAACCTGATTGGTGGCCTATCAATACCCCCCGCCCCAAGTGTCACCTTGTCCTCAAGGTGAAAGGCGGGAAACTGGCATTCAATCACAACATAAGGCTCCCAAGTAGCTTCCAATTTCGACAACCCTTTCCACGTGATCAGTACTTTAAAACCCAGTTCCAGAAAGTCTTGACTTGGACGAACTCCCAACTCTAGTTCAGGCTCCACTTGTAATTCCAAGTCATCCAACAGCTGTGGAGGAATCTCAGACACTGCATAAGCAGTCCCAATGGCTCGGCAAAGCTGTGAGACATGAAAAATAGGATGGATAGAAGCTTCAGGCGAGAGAAGGAGTTTGTAAGCTACAGCACCCACCCAAGCCAACACCTGAAAAGGTCTATAGTATCTCAGGGCAAGCTTCTCGTTAACCCATTTGGCCAACGAGTTGTGGCGATACGGACGGAGCTTGAGGTACACCATCTCTCCGACCTCAAAAGAAACTTCCCGACGATGGTTGTCCGCTTGTTTCTTCATACGCTGCTGAGCCCGATGCAGTTATTGGCTTAACTCCTCGAGCTTAGCATCACAGTCCAGAAGTTGTTTCTCCGTTGTAGAATTGGCGGTAGTCCCAGTTGCGAAAGGAATGAGCGGCGGAGGCTCCCTGCCATATACCTGTCAAAAAAGAGTAGACTGAGTTGCCGAGTCATACGATGTATTATACCAATATTTAGCCCAAGGAAGAAAACGAGCCCATGAATTCGGCTTGGCAGTAGCAAAACAGCGCAAATAAGTCTCCAAACACTAGTTAACTACCTTCGTCTGACCATCCGTTTGGGGATGATAGGCTGTGCTATGCTTCAAAATGGTGCCCTGCAAGTGGAACAACTTGGCCCAAAAATGGCTCATAAACACCTTATCACGATCAGACACAATCGAACTCAGAACTCCATGCAACCTGACCACTTCTCTAACAAAGACTGTCGCTACGGTGCGCGCTGAAAACGGATGCTTGAGCTCAATGAAATGACCATACTTGCCAAAGTGGTCAAAAACCACCAAAATAGAGTCATACCCTTCTGATCGAGGCAAACCCTTAATAAAATCCATTGAAATGTCAGCCCAAACTGCCTCTGGAGTGGGCAAAGGTTGTAGTAGACCACTAGGAGAAAGAGTGGAAGCCTTATTTTGGTGGCACACCGGACAACTAGCAACATAATCATGAATATCCTTTTTCATCCCCTCCCAAAAAATGCTCACAGCCACCCGCTTAAGCGTTTTCAGCACCCCAGAATGTCCTCCCATACTACTATCATGGTATTCACGCAAGATCACCGTGATCAGGGGAGAGCCACGAGGAATGACCAATCTGTCCTTGTACAACAACTGCCCTTGAACAAGCGCGTACCCCGGCGTAGTGACCCGTTGCAAATTTTCCAAAATTGCTCCTAACTTCTCATCTCGAGCCACTTGTTCCGCCACCTCATCTAACAACAGCGCCCGAGGAACTGTCACCGCCATCAAACTCAAAGCCGTTCCTTGTCGAGACAAAGCATCAGCCGCTTTGTTCTCTAATCCCGGCTTGTAATGTATATCAAAATCAAAGCCCAACAACTTTGTAAGCCACTTTTGGTGCTCCAAGCTCACTTCACACTTCTCCAACAGAAGCTTGAGACTTCATTGGTCTGTGCGAACGATAAACCTACGGCCCAACAAATAATGGTGCCATTTCTGAACAGCCCAAACAATCACCATCAACTCCTGCTCATAGACCGACTTCAATCGAGTTTGTTGCAGCAGTACCTCGACTAAAGAAAGCAATTGGTCGTTGTTCTTGCATTAGCACAGCCCCCACTCCATGACCCGAGGCGTCTGTCTCTACCACAAAAGGCTTGGAAAAATCTGGCAAGGCGAATACTAGCACGGTAGTCATAGCTTCCTTGAGGCGGACAAAGGCTTCCTCCGCTACCAGCCCCCAATTAAAACTATCGTTCTTTAGCTGCTCTATTAATGGCCACGCCAAACCCCCATAATTGGCGACAAACTGCCAATAGTAGCCCATGAGTCCCAAGAACCCTCTCAACTCCGTCAATGACTTCGGCACCGGCCAATCCAAAATTGCCTTAACCTTGGAACAGTCAGCGGCCACCCCTTGGCCGGAAATCACATGGCCCAAATACTTAAGCTGAGATTGGCCGAATTGGCACTTTTTCTCATTGGCAAAAAACAATGGGCTTCCAGCACTTCCAACACATAACCCAAATGCTTCAAATGGTCCTCCAAGGTACGGCTGTATACCAAGATATCTTAAAAAAAGACAACCACAAACTGACGAAGACAATCACGGAAAATCTCGTTCATAAGAGCTAGGAAGGTTGCCAGGGCGTTGGTTAAGCCGAAGGGCATAACCAAGAACTTGTAGTGGTCCTCGTGCGTACGGAAAGCTTCACCGCCAAAGAACCCAACCGCTGCAGCTTGCCTCTCACCGACTCCATCTCACCCTTCACTGCCAACACTTAGATTAACAGCGTTGTACAAGTTTGGGCCAAAATTTGATTAGTTGAACAACTTGGTCATTTTTACCCTACATGTAATGATGGGTCCGCTTGATTTTCGAAGCCCTTAATGTCACTGGTATAAACAACTTAATGGCTGTGAAATCCTCCAGAAAGGGTGACTTGAGTTACCTGCCATTAAATCATCTAGAATTGTAGCTTGATGCACTTGCCATGAAATCATTTTTTGTTCTGAATATTTATTTTCTGTTTATGTATGTGAAATTTCTTTATGCACCGTTTTATTTTTTTTATTTTTATTTTTATTTTTATTTTATAATTTTCTTAATAAATTGCTTGCTTGCATTCAAGCAGCAAGACTACCAAACTGTACTTAGTGATATTAATTAATTAATTTTGCAGGCACGACATATTGTTCTTTTGGGTTGCAAGGATGGTCATGATGGGAATTGAGTTCACTGGCACAGTTCCATTTTCATATGTTTACCTACACGGTCTTATCCGTGATTCTCAAGTGAGTTTAGTGAAGTTACCGCTCCAATGTCAATCTTCTATTTATCAGTTCTTTTGGTTCCATCTCTCCAGGATTCTCTCCCTGTGTAATTTTTTTTACAGTTCACAGTGTTGATTCAATCCCACCTTCAACCTTTCCTACCTTATGTTATTCACTTTTGTAATTAGCATTTTTAATATCATATGTATCTGTTCTTCTATGCATTTCATTAACTTAATTCTTATCCCCATTTGTGATTTATTGTTGCATAAGTTGTTTCCTATAATTACAGGGGCGAAAAATGTCTAAAACATTAGGAAATGTAATAGATCCACTAGATACGATCAAGGAATTTGGAACGGACGCTTTACGATTCACACTTGCCTTGGGAACTGCTGGTCAGGTTGGTGATCCTAAATATCTGTTATCTTGTCAGTTCTATAAGTTAGCATTTCTACAAGAGAGAGCTTCACAAAAGAGCTTGAGCTTTTGCTTGTGGATAGTTCTTTAGTTGGTACAACTGTACAAGTTCTTGCCTCTTTCAACAAGTCTTTTTCCAGGACCTTAATTTATCAACGGAGAGATTGACTGCCAACAAGGCATTCACGAATAAACTATGGAATGCTGGAAAATTCGTGTTACAGAACTTGCCTGGTCAGGATGAGGCAGCACTTTGGGAAAATATAAATTCTTTCCAGGTCTGTGTGGTTACATTTTCTAATGGTATGCCTGAGTTTTTTCTTTTTTGCTAAAAATATTTGCTTTCAGTTTGACACAGAGGAGTCTCTTCAGATGCTACCCTTACCAGAATGTTGGGTGGTAAGAAATTTGTTTTGAAACATATTCTGCACAATCAGGTCGTCGTACTGCTTAACTTCAATAATAAATCATCTTTTCTATCTTCAGATCTCAAAACTTCACTTACTTATTGATGCGGTCACTGCAAGCTATGATAAATACTTCTTTGGAGATGTAGGAAGAGAGACATACGATTTCTTTTGGGCTGATTTTGCCGATTGGTAGGTCTGATATTTTTGTTCACACTAATTCTCATAGTATAACCAGCGATCTTATATGCATACACCTCTAATAGGAAATCGTGAGAAGCATTGAACTATTCCCTTTGTTTTTATTCTTTGTAATTTTTGAGTAATATTTTTGTTATTTGAAATTGATTATCATATTGATACATACATACGTGCATATATGTACAAGAGTAAAATTCTCAAAATTTCCAAAATGTTACTATCACATCCCCGGAATTTGGGAAGTGATTTTTGTTTCTTTTTCCATAATTTCCCATTTCCATCAGTTAACCATGCTGCAATTGTAGGTATATTGAGGCCAGTAAAGCTCGCCTTAAACACTCTGGCGGTTATACTGTAGCATCTGTATCACAGGCAGTTCTATTGTATGTTTTTCAGAACATACTTAAACTGTTACATCCTTTCATGCCATTTGTGACTGAGGAGCTGTGGCAGGTAAATTAGTTGATGGTTTCTAAATTATTCCTAAAGAAATTTGAGCAAATCTTTTCTGTAGGTAAATATAATGTGAGCTTATGTCAAACTATAACCTAGATATTTTAGCCACACACACACGCACGCGAAAAAGTATACATACATATGTACATATAAGCTTGCTAGGAATATTATGTTCACTAACCAGCGTTTTCACTCCATAACGTCGTAGATCAGCTGGATGCTGCTTTTTAAGACCAATAAATGATAGTAATTCATGATTACTTTGCATAACAGTAAAAATCTTCTCTTATTTTTTCTATCAATAAAAAAATAAGCCAGAGTTTTTAGATTTTTTTTTTTTCCTGGGATGAAATTTCTTACAGTGGTTAAATAGATCAGTGATCAATGATTTTGGAAGTTAGATAATTATCGTTCCATTGCTTTTATTAGTTTTGCTTTTCTTTTTACTGAGAAGCTAGAAATTTTATTGAAGAAAAACAACAAACTAGAAGTGTATCAGAGACTAGATATCTTTAACTTATTGATTCTTGAAGTGTAGAAATTTTGCGACACTATTATTTCTTCACGTCTTTATGTCATCTACAGGCACTTCCAAACAGACGAGAAGCGCTCATAGTGTCTCCCTGGCCACAGACTTCACTTCCATGGGACAGTAACTCAATTAAAAAGTTCGAAAATTTACAAGCATTGGTGAGTACTGATGAATGTAGCCTCATAGTTTTCTGTCAATGCCTCCACGCCCAACCTGTCCTTAGCAAACTTAAATGCATTTTGCTTGCAGCGTATAGTAGTATATACAACTTAAAATTTGCTGCTTTGTAATTCTCAGACTAGATCCATTCGGAATGCTCGAGCAGAATATTCTGTTGAGCCAGCAAAGCGTATATCAGCATCAATAGTTGCAAATGATGAAGTCATTGGATACGTATCTGTAAGTACAGTCCATTTAGTACTACTTTGGAAAACATAGGCTGTGTATGGATGAAACTGCAGTGCTGCAAAAGAAACAAGAAAAATTACTGTTTGAAAGTAGGGGTTTTTTTTTTTTCCTTCAATGACACGATGGTGATCATTTCACCTTATAAAGAAGGAGATATCTTATACAAACACTGCTTTGTCTTTTGAGACATAATTAGAAACTTCATAAATTGCTCATATTTATATTCTTTTTTTTAAGTATTACATGTTTTTTATTTATATGCAGAAAGAAAAAGAGGTTCTAGCTCTTCTATCCCGACTAGATTTACAGAACGTGCATTTTACAAATTCCCCTCCAGGTATGTCTTCTTCCGTTATCTCGGTGCAGAAATTGAGGTGTGACATATTTTCTGTTCTATGTTAATTTCCATTCATTGTTTTCTTGTTATCAACTGCTGAGGCATTTGTTTTGGGGATATTATGATCTATACTTCAGCAAATGCGGATCAATCAGTCCACCTAGTAGCTGGTGAGGGACTAGAAGCGTATCTGCCTCTTGCTGATATGGTTGATATTACTGCCGAAGTTGAGCGTCTTACTAAGCGCCTTTCCAAGATGCAAACAGAATATCAGGGACTTGCTGCACGTCTCAGTTCTCCTAAAGTACGAGCATCTTACTTGTGTTCAAGCATGAAAAATTGACATTAAGTTGATCTTTACTACCATGTCCCTGTCCCAACATCTATGTTGCTTCGTGCAGTTTGTAGAGAAAGCCCCGGAGGATATCGTTCGTGGTGTCCAGGAAAAAGCAGCCGAAACAGAAGAGAAGATTACTCTAACAAAGAACCGCCTAGCTTTTCTCAAATCCACCGTTCTTGTTTCAAAATAGGCTCCATCTATGGCTCTCTTTTGGAGATTCCTCACCCCGGATCAGTAGCTATTTTCTTATTTATTATTCTTTAAGTGACTACATGGTATTAGCTTCTGCATTTTCGACGACTGATGGTACTTCATTTTCCGGTTGTCTTGGAGAATGAAGCGTGCGGCGAAAATCTCCTGCCCTCCGTCGAGAAGTTTTCCACAAAGGGCTTCCATGGAAAGTAGTAAAAAGCAATAGGTAGATTTGTTATCAAGGCTATTCTTGCACGGTCTAATTTTCCATTGGTACAGGGTAATTTATATAGTTAGGCTTCATGCCTTTAGCTCCATTTTGTCTCGAGTCTAGGAGCAGAATTTGTCGTTTAGATTTATTTATTTTCTTACTAATAAATATACTCGAGCCTGATTTTTCTACTTCTTTTCTTCTTGATGTGTATCATGCCTCTTATAGCTAACGATTGTTGAATTGAGATACAAATAAATCCAATTTATTTTTCATACTAGTTTGAATATTACGTTCTTTTGGTTATAACAAAGCTTCTTTTATTTTTTATTTTTTAATTTCTTTTTTGTGCAATAATTTGTGTCAACAGTTGATTTTTGACCTTTGAATCGACAAATTTACCCTTTGTAATTTATGGATAAATAAACTTATAATCAAATATTTATTGATAGATTTAACCTTTGTAAGTTGTAACTTATCTTGAAAAATTCAATTTGTAAAATTATTTCTTTATTCTTAAAAAATATAGTCTAATTCGTGTTTGGTTACATATCTATAAATCATACGGTGTAAATTTGTCAATTCAGATGTTTAAATTAGTTGTTGATCATAACATGATGAATTTGCGTGAAGTTAAAATTTGGAGGTAAAATCTTGACGACATCCAAAACATATGATATATATTATTAATAAACTCAAAATACATATATTAAATAGTAAATAATCCATTCAAAAAAATAGGAAACATACTTTAAATATAACGCCTAATTAAGTAGTTGGTTACAATTTATGCATGAAGTATGAACAACAAAACATATGTCTAATTCAATCCAATTTTTAGCCCTTTTATTTTATTTTTTTAGTAAAAAGGATCGTCTGTATCCTTTTAAAAAATTTAGAAATATTTTAATCACAAAAAAAGATTGGAGATCAAATTTCAACTTTGTAAAAAAGATTAGCCATCAATCAAGCAACTTAAAAATAATAATAAATTGAGATTCGTGGGTAAATAATCATTTTATAAATAGACAAAATTTTATAAAATATTTCCCCTATCGACGATCTCGACCCCCCTCCCCCCGACGATCTCGATCTCTTCCCCCCACCCCCCGCCGACGATTTCGACTCCCCCCACCCCCTCTCGACCTCGACGAATCCCCGCCAACCCTGGTGACTGAAAACCCCCTCCTCCTCCCCCCCCCCCCCAGCGACAAGCCCCGCCCAGCCGATGCCGAGTCTACGGCGAAAAGCCCTGCAACATTCCACTTGTGAAGATTGGTTTATATATATATATAATTTTTTCAAATTTCTTAGGGTTCGTTTGATGTTTGGGTTAAATTTGAAATGAGATGAAATTTTTAAATTTCAGTTGGTTGACTTTTTAAAAATTAGTTATAAATTTTGTTGATTTTTCAGAAAAAGATAAAAATTGAGATAAAAAATACAATTTAATTAGAGTTAAACTTTGTTACCAAACGTAGGCTTAATATGTGATACAATGTGGTAAAGTGCACTATAATTATCGTGCACAAACATAATCTCAACCGTTCAATTAAATCTGAATGGTTTAAAAATAAATTCTATTGATAGGATATATAAAAATGATTCTACCACAAACTTCCCTTTTTTTCTTAATAAATTATTATTGTTGTTGTTGTTAATTACTTGAAAAAAAAGGAAAAATTAGGTATTGATAGTAGAAACCTCACACCATAATTGTTGAAATCAACCAGCTTTGGTGAAGGAAAACACAACCAAAATCCCGCGCCAAATCCCCAACTCCCAAGCCCCAAGCCATGGACTACTCCTTCCCCATTAATCCAAATCCAACGCCAAAGCTCCCCATCAAGCGCAAAACCCCACATTCCTCCTCAACCCCTCTCCCCAATTTCCTATCTCCAACCCTCTCCGCCGCCGCCGCCGATGGCCTCGGCCTCGCCTCCAGACCTCCGCCGTTCAAGTTCCACCGCATATGGACTGAGTCCGACGAGATCCGCTTCCTCCGAGGCCTCCTCGACTGCTCCTCCCAGGGCCTCTCCTTCCCTCGTGACCTTCCCGTCTTCCACTCCCGTTTCTCCCACTCCATGTCCCATCCTTACTCCAAATCCCAGCTCTCCGACAAGCTCCGACGCCTCCGCAAGAGGTTCCGCATCCTGTCCTTGCGCATCGCCCGCGGCCTCGACGAGTCTTCCCTGTCGCCTCACGATCGCGCGCTCTATGGCCTCTCCAAGAAGCTATGGAGCTCGCACAATTTGATCAGCAGCAACAAGAAGGGGAACGATTGCGATTGTGAGTGCAAAGACGGCGTTTTGATTCAAAGTTCCGGCCTTTCTGATGATCGGGAGGATGATAATGTGGATTGTGATTTCGGGCGGATTGGTAGGGATGTGGCGCGAACTGCATTGAATGTGTTTGATCAGTGTTTGGAAGAGGTTCGGATGGTTCATGTTCGTCGGCAGAAGTCGGTGATGAAGGATGAAAGGCGGTGGCAGGAGCAAAGGATCTCGGAGTTGGATACGCTGGCTCGGCGATTGAGGTTGGTTCTTGAGAACTCTCTTTGTGGTTCATGAATGTGTATGTGGGATTAGGTTACAGAAAACATGGACATGCACGTTTTGTATAGATATAAGTGTATACGATCAATGTGGTTGCTTCTTGGTAAATACTACTAAATGAGCTGGTTAAGAATTCGATTGCAGTAATTACGAATTCAACGGCCATGTCGAGGGAGAGAACTGTTTGAAATTGTTAGTTAGCTTAGTTTGCAAGTTTGTTAATTGCCCTATGGCTTAATAATTGCTGTTTTGAGGCTTACTTTGCGGTAGTAAATGTAAACAAGAAGTTAGTAGAAGGGGGTAGTTTGGATTGGAGAACAATTAAGATAGAGAGTTGAGGAAAGTTTTATGTTTTGGAGTGCTTTATCGATTCACCGGTTTTTGCATGATAGAGGACAAGATAATCCTTCAACCGTTAGATAGAAAAGGGCAAAGGAAATTATGAAAACGGAAATGGAAGAGCTTGCTAGACAAAACTTGTGAAGACTATGGGAGCTTTAGACTAGCCAAATTGTTTATAAGGTGGTTTTCGTTTCTGGATTTTATACTGGAATCTTGCTCTCTGAAAGGACCATTCCGCGTTGGCATCGATTTATCTGTTTTCATGTGAAAATCTTGGAGGAAGCTAGTGAAATTCTAGAGAAAGAAAGAGGAATTGATGTAGGGAGAGACAATTTGAGAGCTTCTTAAATGGTAATTGTGAGCACTGAAAGAAATCATTTATACGTTCAAATGTTGATTAGTTTGTAGTTTTTAGGACTTTGTTTGTTACCTGAATTAAAGAAAGTGAAAAGAAAAAGGAGAGGAATAAAAGATAAATGTTTCTTGTGGTTGGAACTTGAGGAAAGTTGGCTTCCTTTTTTGGTTTGGATGTTAAAAAATTAGTAATGAATTAGATTTAGTTTCCTTCTTTTTTCTTCTGTTCTCTTTTTACTTTTTCTCTCTCATTTTCTCACTCATTTTCTCTCTAACTTTCACTTATCATTATCTCTCCTCTTTAGAGGGGAAAAAGTGCGAAGGAAATTGAGATCAGAAAAGAGAGAGATATCGAGTGAAAATCGGAAGAGATAGAGAGACAAAGAGTTTCCTTAGGAGCTTCACTCGCTGTCTTTCTACTAAGGTTTTTCTTCCTAGTAGAGAATGCATCTTTATAACTTTTCTTCCTTATATTTCCGTTCAAATTTTCTACTCCTTTTTGAGTCCCAAACACAATCACATAAAATTCTTCTTATTACTTTTATTTAAATCTTTTTTTAACAAATTTTAACATGTTTCGTAAATTTTATGTCAATTTCTGTTGATATTGGCATGCTCATGTGACATTTCCATATTTTCTTCTTCGTCTTCTTCTAGCCTCAAATGTTCAAATGCCTCAAATGTATAACCTCATTATACATACGAAGGAAGTTCTCCCTGAATTTATATGTCTAATATTGTTCTTTTGTTTTATTTTTGTTTTTTGTTTTTTAAGAATGTCCTGTTTCGCTACATTTCAATACTATACTTCAGAATCAGATTCAAGTTCCCGAATCTCTTCGGAGCAAAAAAAATAAAAATAAAAGTACCTGAATCTCTTTTCAGAAGAGAAGTGGGGGGGGGGGGGGGGGGGGGGGGGGGGAAGGTTTCTTGTTTTCCTCAAAAAAGTACCGAATCGCGCAACATTGTAAACATGCCAAAAGTAGTTCTCTACTGCGCAGAACATGTGGCACGTACTGTCTAAAATCTGCAACTGACTAAAAGAAGAAGACAAAAACCTGTTCTTTTTTAAATCGGAAGAAGAAAGGAAAAATACATTGTTGAAAATGGTTCCCAAGAAAAAAAAATCACACAAAAAAAAAAAACAAAGAAAGAATAATAATGGATACATAAGAATTGGTCAACTAATATTTTTATTTTTATTTCGGATCTGTTTATTTTTATTATGTTCATAATTAATTATGAATTCTTAGATTAATTAATTTGTATGAAGCAACAAATTCGTCTATTGACCATCGGCAAAGCTGGTAAGACAACAACTGATAATCCTAAAAAGAATGAATAGAAAATGCAGCAGAATTTAAAAGAATATTTCATTCTTTACCCATATTAAAAAAAAAAAAAAAGAGGGCAAGCTCCCTATTGCCTCACCGGATCCTGCTCATTCCCTACAAGGCAAGCTACCTAAGGCAGAGGCTACGAGCCGTACTAGCCATATACATGATAACAACATTAAAAAAAAAAAAAAACAAATAAATAAACAAAACCTAACGAGGCGAGCTCCCTTGTACATATCTCATGGTAACATTGAAATATAAAACTCAAAGGTAAAAAGGTAATGTGAATATATAATTTCCTAAATTAGATGATAAACTCTACTAAAACATGATTACGAAAGTAAAATTATGCCTAAGCAACAAGAATATATTCTCTCTATATTTTTTTTTGTCTAATAAACTATGATGGACACTGTAAAATTATATACCATTGCTAGCTATTTTGTATCTTACAAAAAGATGATTCTTTTTTTTTTTTTTTTTTTTTTTTTTTTTTGGGGATAAGTGGAGTAAGAGCTGTTTGGTGAGAAGGACTCAGGACGGGATACTGATAAGAGATGCGTAGGATTTGGCAATTACTGATTCGCAAAAGCCAACTCAAAACACGTTTGCTTTCCTGTGGGCATTAGAGTGGGTCCCACGTACCCTCATCCAAAAAAAAGTTCAATTTTTTATTTTTATTTACTATTATCATTATTATTATTATTATCGTTTGTATCGGATCCAACCTCTAGTCCCATATCGCTCTTGAAACCCAATCATAACTACAAGACTGCCACTAAGCGGTAGGGGCTTGGTAAAGAGGAGATTATTAAAGTGGCAAAAATAAAATAAAAAATTATAAGGACCTGTTTGGTACATAAATTGAGTTTGAGTTGAGTTGAAATTTTTAAGTTTAAATAGTAATTTTTGTTGACTATTTTAGAAAAGATAAAAAAAATTTTCAGAAAAGATAAAAAATATGATAAAAAAAGTACAATTTAATTTGAGTGAAGATAAAGAATCAAACTCCCCCTAAGATTGTACCCCTTTGACTTTGGCTAATTATTAGTGTCTTGCTGGTGGACCGAAATAGCACGTGATTTCATGCCGTACAACTTGGAAATGTGATTAATTGCCAAATCAATTTAAAAGAAGAAGAAGAACAATTTTGTCGTTGAGTAAAATAAAAAAGTCCTATTAGTTGGGTATAATTTGAACCATTAAGTTCTTATTTGTTATGATGATACGATATTTTATATTTTTTTTATTTTATATGATTCGTTGATTGAGTACTTTTCACATTTTATTATAGAGTTAAACATTAAATTTTATTTACGGAGCTGTATATGTTATTCATTCAAGTTATAATTATATATTTATATCTTAAAAGTATAGTATATTTAAGTGATTAATTATAAAAATTACACATTTAAAAAAGGTAAAGTGTAAAAAATTATGTATTAATTTTGTGCACGCCTATTGTTAAGTGAAGATTTCTTAAAACTTGCTCATTATTCAAGCAAAATGTTCCGCCTATTCAGCAAAAAATAAAATAAAAAACAAAAAAAAAAAACAAAAACAAAAAGGTACCACGCCAATGTCACATTACATAGCATTTATTGCATTCACTTTGGAAGTTTAAATAATTAACATGTATGGCATTTTGTGTGAGTAATGTTCTAATGTTATTATCTTTTTAAAAATAAAAAATAAAAAAATGAAAGGAAACAACACAACAAAAATTGGTCCCTGGTAAAATGTGACATTTCTTTTTCAATTTTGATTGCTTCTTTGAAAGAGAGGTGGACCACTTTAAGATACAAATAATTGCCCTCACTGGCTTGCTCCGTGCACTTATAGATTCATAATTGCGAGGAGAAAGTGGAAAAGACTAATTGTGGTGAGGCATTTCTTAAAATTAGGAGATGATTGAAATAGCAATAGAGTTAATATTATTTCACTTACCAAAAAAAAGAGTCAATATTATTTCAATGATTGCTAGTGAGTAGATTGAATTATTATTACCCTCTATAACTAAATTATTGTTATTACAAAGGACAAAAAAATATTAAAAATATAATTTCCTTATAAAGTGTAGAGTTTAAATCTCCATTTTTTTTTTCAAAGGGGATTTAGACATTCAAATTCTTTGATAAAGTTATCTAAAATTCGAGTCCTATCACTGTATTCTGTGAGGTTTTTATGTTAACTCATATATATACACCCTTATATTATAAGTGAATGCTTTGCTCTTTTTCTACAACTCGCTTGAATCAAGAAATCATTTATAGTTTTACAGTCATAAAAAAGAAATCATTTTAGTATTTCATTCTTGCTGTCCAACATAATCTCATATATAAATGTGATTAGAAAATAAGAATGAGTCCTAGTACAATAAATGAAAGTTACATTTTTTTAGTCAAATTAAAGATTCAACCCCCGTTTCTATGAGTTTCAATTACCCTCTCCACTATAATAAATTTTGTTATTAAAGTACTAATTAAAAAAATTATAATAAATGGCTGTTTAATTGATAATGATAGTCAAGAAGAACAACACTAGAGACTATACTAGGAGTCTCACTTATCCATACATAGGAAAGATTCGAAAAAAAACCCAAATTGATCAAGTAAATAAGCAACTTTGGTTGTTGATCGATGAACATAAGAAACCCAAGCAGACTGCAAAGAAACTAGCAGACTATTGGATATCTTCTATGATTGGAGCTTCAATCGAAAGATCTAACTCACTGTTAACAATAGCCATAACATTTAGGACGTTAGAGTCTACAACCGAAACTATACCTCCGTGCTCCAAGGCCAGCTTCAAACCTTCTCGCAGAGCCAGAAGTTCGGCAAGAAGAAGGAAAAAAATGCCCTCTAAAGGCTTAGCTAAAGTTGCACAAATTTGGCCCTGGTCGTCCTAAAGAACCGCTCCAACTCCAATGTGGTCTGAACTAGGAAGCACAGTTGCATCCACGTTTAACTTAAAAGAACCCACCAGTGGAGTCTCCCACACCTCCAAACCAGATTCAGGAATAGCCAAATGAGCCTCAGGATTCAAGAGTTTCCACTCACCAAACCCTGCAAGAGTGAAATCAAGGATACTATGAAGGTTACTCTCAGCTGCCCCATGCACCATTTTATTCCTTTCAAGCCAAAGCTTCCAAGAGATCCAGCACATCAGTCTGATATCATCATCAGACAGAACATCTGATAGAATTCTCAACAACTCAAGGAAAGGGGCCTCCAATCTATTCCATAGCTTGCCATAGCGAGACAGCTACCACATTTGCTAAGGCATGTGGCATTCAAGAATAACATGAGAAATAGTTTCCATAGACAAAGCACCTAGGGCAGGACCTATCACACCCAATACCCCGACCTTCCAAGGAAACCATAGTAGGTATGATGCCATGGAAAGCACGCCAAATGAAGAGTTTAACTTTGGGAGGTACACAAAGGTTCCATAATTTCTTCCACCTATGCTTATCAGTACTCTTTGAAGACACAGAAGAAAAGAGTCTAGTGTCCATAATGACTCTATAGCCTGAACGCACCTTATAAACACCCTTTAGCATTATAGTGCCAAACCCATTTGTCACCACCACTACCATTTCCCAAAGGGATACTCCTAACAACATCATGATCAACCGACCAAAAAACTTGATTCAGCTTAACTGAGTTCCACCTCTATTCACCACTTACCATCAAATTAGAGACAAGAAGCTGACTTTCGATCTCAAATGGCACTGTAATAGGCTTGAAAGTAACCAGCCCTGGGAGCCACAGATCCCGCAAAGCCCAAGTAGAGAGACTGTCCCATATACGCCTCTGAATGCCCTTTTTGATAACTTCATGGCCCTATAAAATACATTGCCAGAGATAGGAGATGCCTTTTCTTGTAACCGCATCAAGGTAGAATTCTTGAAATACTTATCCTCAAGCACACGAGATGTTAGAGATGAAGGAGATTGCAAAATCCCCCATCCTTATTTTGCAAGTAATGCTTGGTTAAAAGCCAAAACATCTTAGAAACCAAGTCCACCCTCCACCTTACGTGCACACAACTTTTCCCATCTCCACCAATGGATTTTCCTATAGTCCCCTTCACATCCCCACCAGAACTTTGTCGCCATGGATTGGAGCTCCTCACAAAGACAAACCGGTAGACCAACTACACTCATAGAATAAGTGGGTACTGATTGTACAACTGCTTTAATGAGGATTTCCCGACCCCTAATAAAGAATAGTTTTCCACACCATCCAAGTAATTTGTTCCAGACCTTTTCTTTAATAGCTCGAAACGCCTCATTTTTTCCCCTATCAATTGCTGTGGGGAGGCCAAGATATTTGTCGTGAGACTTGGCTGAATTTAAACCAAGAGCAAGTTGGATTGAATCCCTAAGCTATACCTTGACATTCTTGCTAAAGGTAATAGCTGACTTAAGCATATTTATAAATTTCCCCAAGGCCTTTTCATAAATAGCTAGAAGCTTCTTGACCTGAAAACACTCCTCAAGGGTAGGATGACAAAACAAAAGGATATCGTCGGCAAAAAGAAGATGGCTCACCTTTGGTCCTAACTTGGTACAAGAGAACCCGAAGATGAGAGTCACGATCGACTTCATTAAGGAGTCCTGACAATCTTTCGGCACAAATGAGGAAGAGGTACAGGGAGAAAGGGCATCCCTGTCTTAACCCCCTAGTCAACCTCAATCTACCACATGGTTCCCCATTGATGATAAAGGAAAGTGATGATGTAGAGACAATCCATAACAACGTTGATCCAAAGCTCAGGAAAACCCAGTCTCTGCATTATACCTACAAGAAATGGCCACTCAACTCTATCGTATGCTTTACTCTTGACAATTTTAAGAGCCATCCACCCTTTCCTCCCATTTCGCTTCTCCCCCAAAGAGTGCAAAAGTTCAAAAGCAACAATAACATTATCCATAATCAACCTCCCAGGAACAAAAACACTCTGAGCGTCTGAGATAAGAGATGTAAAAACCAATTTCAAGTGCGAGGCAAGCACCTTTATAACAATTTTGTAAATTACACTACAGATATTGATAGGCCAAAAATCGGCCATCTTCCTTGGCATTTTCACCTTTGAAATTATAACCACATTTGTAGAGTTAACGCTATGGATAGATTGTCTCCCTTCCAAAACTTCAATACACAAGTGGGTAATTTGATTCCCTACAATACACCAATTTTTCTGAAAAAAGAGGGCATGAAACCCATCAGGTCCCAAAGCTTTCATAGGGCCCATACTAAATATAGTCTTATGAATCTCTTCCGGTGGGTAAGGGGATGACAATATGATCCTCGAAGAATAATTTTTTTTTCCTTGTTAACACACTTCACCACTCTTTGGATGTCCTTCTCATCGGGCTGAGCCAAACAGAAAAGGCTTGAAAAATAGTCTAAAACCACACCTTTAATGTCCTTTTCACTTTCACTCCAATGACCATCATTATTCTACAAACCAATAATCATACTCTTATTCCTCCTAGAGGAGGCCTTCGAGTGAAAGTATTTAGTGTTGCGATCCCTTTCCTTGAGCCAATCCGCATGAGATCTTTGGCACCAAAACTCTTATTCCCATTTTAACACCTTATCAAACTCTTTCAGCATCCTGAATCTGACTCATAAACCCCTCTACACGTGGCTCTAAATAGAGCTTCTTAAAGGATGATTGGAGCATAGCAACATGCTTAAGAATATGCCAATATTTTTTCCCAACCCACTTTCTTAGGTCCCTCGCACACCGCTTCAAGCCCATGGCTATATTATTCGGGTAACAATTCCGAACTAAAGATTGCCATGAATCCTCAACAACCCGCCCATATTCAGCATCATTACACAACGGTTCAAAGTGAAAACCCTCATTCCATTGTTTCTTCTTTATCTTAGCTTTAGGAATAAGCTACAACAAGAGAGCTCTATGGTCAGAACCCCAGAAAATCCAAGACTCCACCTTAGCCCCCCTATAAACCAGCAACCAGGGAGTATAAGCAACAAAGTGGTTAAGTCGCACTTGTATATTAGCTTCTCCTTCATGCCTATTATCCCATGTGAGCTTAGAGCCAACAAACCCCAAATCAACAAGGTTACACCATTCCAATGCATCCTTTAATCTCAACATGTTAAGTAAGGGCCGATCACCACCTCTATCCCTTTTAGAGGGAGATAGAATTTCGTTAAAATCCCCACCACAGAGCCACTAAACATCCAAGTTGGAACGGAGGCGCTTAAGTAACTCTCACGCCTGATTTCTAAGCCTCCTCTTCACTGAACCGTAATAGCCTGTGAACTGCCAAGCAACCCCCAGATCTGAAACAACATCAACATCAATATGAGCTCTAGAAGAACTTCTAAACCATACTTGCCATGAGTCTTTCCATAACAATCCCAAACCACCACTACATCCGATAATATCAACGTAAAGATCATCATCAAAACCCAGTCTCCTTCGGTGGTTTGTCGCCCATCAACCAGCCAACCTACTTTCCGAGATAAATACCAAGTCCGGGGAATAGCTTCAAAAAAGATTTTGAAGATTTTTGAACGCTTGAGGGTTCCCCAAACCCCGAGTGTTCCAACAAAGGACACTCATTGGTCCGGGCAGGGTTGCTACGCAGCTTCCACCGATCCTAATTTGTCGAACAATAACTCCTTAGTCTTCCTAAGTTTAACATCATCATTGGCAAACCCATCTTTTCCTAGCTTTTTTTTCACCAGTTTATCCTTCTTCGAGGATCTAACACCCAAACCGCTCTTCCTTTTAAGTCTAGCTTCTTGCTTCCAATTCCCAACATCCTTTTTCGTTTGAACTATCATTCGAACCATTCATGAAAACAAAGCCATCCCTTCCATCTCCATCTTCGTGAACAGGACCATGCAGCACATTCCCATCCACCAATGGCTTTTCAGGATTACCCGAGTCCAAGGAAGGAAATGACTCGTTGTTTACACTAAAACCAGATAGCTTTGAGGCAGAGCTTAAACAAACCATTTCATTAATACCCAGAACGCCCACCACGTGACCATCTCCGTTAGGAATAATATCAAGCTGATTAGCTGACTCAGCCAGATGGCCCAAATTAGAAATCCCCAGAATCTCAGTAGATCGTTGACTCCCTATGATCACGTTTAGATTTTATGCCAGTGATGAACGCGATGATCTCGCCACAGAATTCCCTGAATCTCACTTGGCCTCCCAGCCACCAGGGGAGTCACAACTCACCGCCCCGTCGCGAAGAGAAATCCAATCATGCCTCTACCCACTCGTCGACCTCCCCACCTGAAGCTCACCCAGGTTATTTAGAGAAGACTGTTGACTATCCACCCTCAGTACTAGACTGTACAAGAGACGATTCGAAGACTTCATGGTTTTCACCCGCTCATCACCATATTCCAACCTCCCATGCCCTATCTGACCACACCCAAAGTAGAAGTCAGGCAGCTACTCATACTGAAAGACTGTCCACACTGTGGCGCCAATGCTACCAAGCCTAATTTTTGCACCTCTACTGAGAGGTTTCGAAGCATTAATCTGAGCCTATAAGCACATGTAATTACCCAAACAACACTTGGTCTTGTCTATACTAACATCCACGAATTTCCCAATTCCATCTCCAATCTCCGCCCCAATCTCTCTAATCATACCGTCATAGGGTAAATTGAAAACCCTAATCCAAAAGCATATAAAACTCCAGTAATCCCATCTGAGGGCTTCATCCCTATTGACAACTTTGAGAACTAACAAGGACTTGTTAAAAGTCTAAGGCTCCATTATTAAAACCTTTGCTCTATCGTGTTATTTCTCAAAATAGAACATAAACAAATCTCGATCTATCTCTTGAATAAGAAGATCGCCCTTCGCCCACCATGGTTTATCCATAAGGGACATAAACGTATCTTTATTATATAGCCTTGACAACAATAGTTTCCCCGATAGACAAAAATAATATATATCCTGAATTATCTTTTTTTTTTTTTGTGAGTACTTAACTGTAAATTTTTATTATCAAAGGACAACACACTTTATAATACCATTTTTGGTAAATAAGTGGAAGGGTTATATACAAGAATGTCATTAATTTGACATTTCTTTATATTTATACCCACCAAAATATCAAAGTAGATAAAATGACAAGGAGATATTTAAAAAATGACTCTTCATCTAATTTTCTCTTAAAAAAAAGATAATTAAAAAAGTAAAAAAAGAAAAAGAAAAAAAAGGATTAGTGGGCATCCTGTAATAAGGGAATATAAAGAGGGCAACTTCGATTTGAATATAGAAATATTCCACGTGTACTTCTTGTGATTGTGACCCCATAAAACACGAGTCCGAAACCATCTTCTTATTCTCTGCGATCTCTCTCTCTCTCTCTCTCTCAGTCTGTTGCATCTGACTCCCGAAACTCCAACGCCGGCGAAACGACGCCGAACTTTTCTTCTTTTTTCTCCTATAAAAGAAGTCGTTTTTGTTTCACGAATCACGAAAATGGACGACAATTCAGCTCTGATCGAAGCTCTTCTCAGAGAAGACGAGGAAATGGCAGCCAAGACAAACAACAACACCAACAACAACAACCACAACCGTAACGACGACGTTTACGGATGGCAAACGGTGTCGTATTCCAAGAAAAACAAGAAGCCCTCCAACCAGCCTCCTTCTGCCGCTGATGGCCGCCGCACCAACGGTGTCGCCTCCGCCGGCGACGATGTTTTCCGGCCGATCGAGGTGCACTCAGAGGAGCGGCGCCGGCGGGCCAGCGAAGCTCAGGTTGCTGCCTCCGCTGCCGGATCGAAGCAGCATTCCGACGACAGCGACGGAGACGAGGACGGGGAGGTTACCGCCGAGCAGAATGGCGGTGGTGTCGAGGAGGCGAGGAAGGCCAAGCCGAAGAAGCCAAAGAAGCCGAAGGTTACGGTCGCCGAGGCTGCTAAGAAGATCGACGCCGATCATCTTGAAGCTTTCCTCGCTGATATCACCGTGAGTAGTTTCGACAATTCTTTTTTTTTTTTTTTTTCTTTTTGTTTTTCTCCTCGCCGATCTGTCCATTAGATTCTTGTTCCTCTTTTTCTTATTAAATTTTCTTTTCTTTTCTTTCCTTTTTTTTTTTATATATATTTAGGCTAATTATGAATCGCGACAAGATATTCAGCTGATGCGTTTTGCGGATTACTTCGGTCGAGCCTTCGCCGCCGTCAATGCTGCTCAATTTCCATGGCTGAAGACGTTCAAGGAGTCCGATGTCAATAAACTGGTTGACGTGAGTTTTCCATTTCTTTTATGTATTCTTTCTTTACTTTGAATACACACACACACACACACAATTGACTATTCTTTTGGATTCGCTTTTAACATTGAAATTTGGTCTCACAAATTGCTGTTTATGAAAAAGCACGATTCTTTAGTTGCTAGGCACTACATGCATGTGGAATTCTCATTGAAATTTCGGGTGTTCTTTGATTTTGTTTTTGTGTTTTAGTGGAATTTGGGTTATAACTATTCTCATAAGATGACTTTGTGCGAATTGTAATTGTGTGATTTTAATTTTTTGGTTGTGAAAGCAGGTTCCTCTTTCTCATATATCTGAGAAAGTGTACAAGACATCGGTCGATTGGATCAGCCAGCGATCTCCTGAGGCGCTTCAGTACTTCATAACATGGTCATTGGACACCATTCTTGATGATCTTGCAATTCAAGCTGCCAGGGGATCTAAAAAGGTAGCCCAGCAAGCGCCATCAAAGTCTCAGGTAAGTTTCAGTCATGTTGTGCTTTGTCTTTACCGTAAGCTACTAAATCTTCGAGAATGAGAATCGTTTTTCTTTATAGTCTTGATATGCAATCTTGCAAATGTATACTCAAACATATGTTGCCTGATGAAGAACCTGTTCTATGGTTCCGGAAAATGAATGGGTGTGGACACAAGTAGGGGCGATATCTGTATTGGCAAAACTGCCCCTATTTTCTTTTCACCCTAATGTGATCTTGTCTTTGACTTTATAAAGCATTATATCTTTCTTCTATATTAGTAACTAGAAAAAGTGTGTCATTTTCCCCAAGACATTGAATGTTGATGACTTTTGAATGCCTGCGCTTCCTTTGACACTGATGCCTTCTTAAATTTGGGTAGTGACAAATTTGATACAACCATGTCGTTGCAGGTTGCCATTTTTGTGATGTTAGCAATGGTGTTGCGCCGGAGGCCTGATTTATTAATCAGCTTACTGCCCGACATGAAGGGAAGTCCAAAATATCAAGGACAAGATAAGCTTCCACTCAATGTGTGGTTGATTTCTCAGGTAACTGTAGACCCATTTCACGTTCAATTTTTGGCACATGTGCTGTGTTTTTTCTTTCTTTTTTTTCTTTTGTTTTTTCCTGAGAATATTAAATTCTGAACAAGAGTTGCGGATTGTTCCAGGCTTCTGTTGGAGATCTTGCTGTGGGGTTATACATATGGGCTCATTTTCTCTTGCCCATGCTGAGTAGCAGGTCAACTAGTAATCCTCAGTCAAGAGACTTGATTTTGCAGCTGGTCGAACGGTTAGCCACCTTTGAGAATAAATTGAAATGTATTTTTTCATGTTGCATTAGAAAATTCCTGGTCTCAATACTTAGTAAGTATGCCTGTAAAATATTCTTCTTCCTCTCACTTTTTCTTCATTTTGTATGGATGAAAACAGAATTCTCTCTGCTCAAAAAGCTCGTAATATACTAATAAATGGTGCTGTGAGAAGAGGGGAGCGCCTTGTGCCGCCATCAGCACTTGACATCTTGATGAGAGCTACCTTTCCTGCTCCTTCAGCCCGAGTTAAGGTAAGTGTCAATAACGGTTTCTGTTCTTATTATAGTCGATCAAACAACAGTTTTTTGGATAAGGTTTGTTTTCTGAAACATATTTGTTTGATTCAGGCAACTGGGAGGTTTGCAGCAGTTTATCATACTTTAAAGGAGATCGCCCTTGCTGGCTCCCCTGAAAGCAAAGAGATGAAGCAAACCACACAGCAGATATTAACCTTTGCAGTAAAAGCTATTGAAGAAGGTATGTCAACTCGTAGTTTGGGAAATGAGTGGAATAATGAGAGATAACTATTTGTTCTCTGTATTGGAGTTTAATGCTATGAGTTTTTACAGATACATCTGATCTGTCAAGAGAAGCAAGTGATATTTTCATTTGGTGTTTGATCCAAAACTCTAGATGTTACAAGCAATGGGTAAACTTTTGAAATCTTTCCCTTTTAAAGTTTGTCTCAGATTGTTTCCTATCATCTAACTCCATTTACTTATGCTGCTCTGTCAAACACTTGAAACAGGACGCGCTGTATCTAGAAAATCTCGAAGCGAGTGTTAAAATTTTGAAACGCCTGTCTCGTGAGTGGAATCAGCGCTCTGCACAACATCTTACCCTTGATCCTTTGAGGGAAACTGTAAAGAAATTCAGGCAGAAGGTAAGTGTATTCAGAAATTGTCGACCTTTACTGAATTCTTTATCTATTTTGAAATTGAAATTTTTGCGACACACTGAATTGAAATTGCTGGCGTAAGAAACTCCTTTAATCTTGTTCTTGGCTGTGTCCAATTATTACATCAACCGGTGGAAGGAAAACAAGAGATTGGAGGACAAATAAAGCCTTATTAAATGGTCCATTTTGTCATGTCCATTAAAGTTATAATTTCAAGCCAAGACACTAACTTCATCATCTGTTCTTTCTATTGGATTTATGTCACCAGTTGTATCAAACTTGTTTAACTATGTTAATTTTCCACAGAATCTCGAGGAACTGGCAAAGGAAGAAGATGATGCCCGCCATGCGTTGTTGAATGAGGCAGACAAGTACAGCAAGATTATATTGGGGCGATTATCGCGAGGGCATGGATGTCTAAAAAGCATTATTTTTGTGTCCGTCGCCCTTGGAGCTGGTGCTGCTCTCCTGCAATCTTGGGATCCGAAGACACTTGCCGAGGTCTATGGTCTACTACGTTGAATCTTCTGTTTCCTCCTCCATGGAGGTTCTATAGCGGGCGATAATTAACTGCTTCCAGTGGTTTTAATCATGTCGGCGTTGGCCAATTTGGCAATTGAGGTTTCGGTGAAATTTAGGAATAGGGAAGAGAGAAAGGGGTGTTGGCTTACGAATCTGGCTTTGCAACATCTAGGCAGTTTCCTTTTACAGTTTACTAATTTATAGCAGTTTGCTCCTTTTTTTTTTTTTTTTTTTTAGTTCTTTTTCTTCATAGTATAATAAATTAAAAATAAAAATAGTTCGTCAACTTTGTAACATTTCAGAAGTGATGTAGTTGAAGCGGGAAGATGGAAGTGATAGAATGTGTGCTTTTAAGGAATTCCATGTCATAGCATGCTTTTACTCTTCTCTTTTAGATTTCTCTTGCGAACGTACCAATAATTTGTGCTTTTGCACCACTTTGCCCAGGCTATTTATCTAATGGGTTATGTGGGTGAATAATTTTTTTAGAACTTTTTTTTTTTTTTTTAATAATAAATATCCTAAATCTTATTAAATTAAAGAAATGATTTTTTTTTAAAATGATCAACAAGTGATCGATCATCACTGCTCGATCAAAATTAATATCTAATTTTTACCGATTAATTATTGATTAATTATTTTTAATCATTAACAGTCAATTAATAGTTTAATGATCATCAATTACTTTCTGAAAAAAAAAAGGGGGAAAAGCTGAAAGTTCAACCATTAACATCCAAAAACTGTCCATTTACATAATTAATTTCCCCCAATCTGATCATGTTTAGGACAATCTTGAAAGGTCCCCATCCTCCCTATTTTGATTTTGCATGATTATTTATTTATTATTATTAAATAAGAGTCGGCTGCATATCGATTCTTCTTTTATTTCTATTCAATACAGGATTTGCACCTCGTCCTTTTAAATATAAGTCTCAATATTTTAGTCCCAATAAAAAAAAAATCTCAATATTTTAGTCAATAAAATGCTGACATATTTAAGAGGTCAGAATTCAGGACAAATATAAACGCTGAAAATCTTAGTAGAATTTTTGGTTGAGTAAGAGTTTTAGATGAACATGTGTCAAACTCCAATTGGAGGTAGTTAAAATAATAATTGTACAATGATATTATCTCGTTAAGAATTCTTTATATTAATGGGTAAAAATTGGGGGAAAAAAATATTAAAACTCTGGCCGTTTCTTATTCTTCTGTCCCCCAATTCCCTATTCCCTATTCTTTAAAAAATATATATATATATATATATATTTCAATCCCAATTCCCTATCCTCATTAAATTAAATTAAAGCAGAGCACATAACATTAAGGTCTAAATTCTATAGGACGAGTACATGGGAGAATCAAACTATAAATGCTCTGTGTTGCTCTAATTACTCTTGTAGCTTTACTTGCGCCTACTCTTTGAAGTTTGATTTAGGTTCAAACTGAATGTCATTGCTAAAGTCCACATCAAAATAACCATTTAGTGGCTATCATTTTGACCCTTTAACGATGAATTTTGCCATCGTTAAAGGTTTACACCACTTTCTAACGACGACATATCGTGTTATTAATATACAGTTTTTAGAAAAAAAAAATTTTATTATAATCGCTAAAATAATTTTAGTGATGACATCCAACTTTATTGTCCCTTAAAAACTTATTTGCTGTATTGTGTCTGAAAAATAATTTTCTAAAATATCCTCACCTTTAGAACCTTTTACTCTGCCCAATTCTTTTTTTTTTTTTTTTTTTTTTTGGTGGGTGGGTTGCTAAAGTCACAACTTAATTTGGTACAATTGCCAAGTTACTTGTAAGAAAGACTGCCCATATAATCCACTTGTGATAATATATTTCCAAGTGATCACGTGTTCGTTAACTGTCCTATCTACGTTACTTGTTAAACAAGCTACCGTTAACTTCTTAATTCTAATGCTAGGGGCCTTGGTTCAAATATAAAATTATAGTACTATTACTATATAAAAAAAATTATAACACAACTATATAATATATATAAATCATTCTACTGATTTAGGACACGCTTAGGGTACCATAAGAGAGATTTCCGATGCCTTGCCACAATTGAATCTTGACCGTTCAATTTACAAGATTACCTCAAAAGATGCCACGTGGAAAGGAGAAGTTACATGATAACCGGCTAAATGGGTTGCCTAGGTGATTTATTTTTTATTTTTTATTTTTAACTTAAATCTGTTTTTCATTTTTTTTTCCTGTGAAAAACATTACTTTCTCTCCTCGTCCCTTATCTCCCTCTCAATCTCTCACCTCCTTCTTTGAAGTTGCCTGACCTCTGTAGATTGTTGTGGGATTTCTTGGAGAGCTTAGAGGCTAAGAAGGACAAAACCCCAATT
Organism: Ficus erecta; assembly: GCA_008635985.1. Lineage (NCBI taxonomy): Eukaryota > Viridiplantae > Streptophyta > Magnoliopsida > Rosales > Moraceae > Ficus > Ficus erecta. Next base: position 980,659 of record BKCH01000040.1, read on the forward strand.
GAATCTGTTGTGGAGATGTTGGCCACCACTATTCCAGTATTTGCAGTGAATCTTTTAACATTATTTGTTAAATTTTTCAAAGGTCCATGATTTGTTGACCATTGTTGTTTTAGTTTGTGAACCTTTAACAATATTTGTTCAACTGTTAATTTGGTGGTTTCATACAAATATATATATATATATATATATAAATAATGGCATGGACATCGCAGAAGAAAGAGCGATGAACTTGAAAGGGAGACATGCACGAAAAGAGAGCAGAGAAACAGAGGGGAAGTCCCTCAAAAAAATAAATATATAAATAAATAAATAAATAAATAAAAAAAGAGAGAAGTGTGAAGTTTATTATTCTTTTCTTTTGTGGCCCCCACAAAACTTACATGTCAGCAATCATGTAATTTGGGCACGTTCATGTCTTTTCGCTTGTTTATCGCAAATTTGTCAAGTTTATCGGAAAATAACACAACCTCTTTGAAAATTTTGCAAGTCAATCGTTTTAATTTGCAAGTTTTTTATTATCTTCATCTAAATTGAGATCGTTGTTTTATAATTTGAGACCATTAAGTAAATTTTCAGATCGTCAGTTATGTTTTGGGATCGTGGACCATGAATAAATATTCAACTCTTAATTTTTTATTTTATCTTTGCCATACCTAAATTAATTTTATTTTTAAAAAAAGTCCATGAATTAATACATAAGAACTAAAAATGTAAAATTAAAAAATAAAAGGAACTCAGTTAGAAAAAATAAATAGAAAGATCTTTTTTTTTTTTTTTTTTTTCAAGATGAAGAAATCCTGGAATGCCAAACTTGCAAAGGCAAGTACCTAGATTTTTTTTTTCTTTTTGCTAAAGACAAATTTAGGATCGTTAAGTAAATTCTGGGATCACAAATTAAGTTTTGGGATCGTGGGCATCTCTTGATTTTTGAATTATAGTTGATAAATTGACAACTGAGGATAAATCATCATTATCTAATTTAGGATTGTTAAGTAAGTTTTGGGATCATCAAGTAAGTTTTACAATTATCAACTATACCTTAGCATTTTAAGCTATATCTTAACAGTTTTGTGATAAGCTATATGTTTCTTGTGACTGTAAGTTGAATTATACGATCGCTATAAATTTGTGTCATTGGTCTTCCCACGGTTTTAAACTAGACCAACAATCAGACATGCAAGAAATGACTTTGAATTGTAGCTGGTTTATAATTTTGGGATCATCAAGTAAGTTTTGTGATCATTATATCTTCCATGCGATTGTAGACTGACTTATGCGATTGCTAAAAATTTATGGTCTTCTTATGGTTTTGCACTAGATGAATAACTAGACATCCAACAAATAACTTTTGAACTATAGTTGGTAAACTAACAATTGAGCAGAAATTATCGTTTTTTATTTGGGATCGTCAAATAAAATTTGCAATCGTGAGTTTTAAGTTTTGGGATCCTCCTCCGAGGCTGATGAAATGGAGGGAGCTGAACCGACGCTGAGGACGAATAGCAAGTGATGGAAATATGCTAGAGGCCTCACCGGAGTTGAGAAAGAAGAGCAACTCAAGACCATCTTTTCCATTTAAAAAAAAAAAACAATAAAAAACAAAGAAAAGATCACTATTTTTTTCCCTAGATCTGCAAATTTTTTTTAAAATAACCCAACAATTACATTATGCAAACACAACCATAAACACTAGATCAACTACAAAAAGAAAAACATTATAAACGCCATGTGTTTAACGGTGATATGAATGAGAGGGTGGAAAAGATATTTAGTAAAATTTGTTTTTTGGGGGTTTTTTTTTCCTTTTTTTTTTTTTTTTTGGTATTTTAGGCTGGAGCTTCGACGGAATTATTTACACCGGCAATAATGAGGGAGCACCGACGGTTGGGGTTTGCAGTGTAATTTTTTTTTTTTTTTTTGGGTATTTTAGGCTGGAGTTTTGGCGGAATCGCCAAAGCAACTTCACTGGCAACAATGAGTTCATTTCAACATCAATACATTTGGTTTAAAAAAAAAAAAAAAAAAAACCAATACATTTGAATTTTTCCTACCATTAGATTATATCTGACGGTGTAAATGATATACCCAGTCTATGGAGTCAAAAAAAGTGCTCCGCATTCTCCTAATTTATTTTACTATTTTTAAATCTTCTTGTGTGGGTCCCATTATTTGTTTAATTTTTTATTATGTTTACCTATTTAGCTTGTTACCCTTCTTCTCCTTTATTTAATAGGCTAAAGCATATTTCCCGGCACGTTAGTGGGATTTTCAAATACCATAGTAGAAGCCTTATATGGAATATTAATTGTAGTGGATCACATGGTGCGTTGCCCCATCCTCCATTCCCATCGTGGGTGATTCTCTCTCTCTCTCTCTATATATATATATCCCTATATATATATGTATGTATACGCTTACTACAACAAATGACGTTCCCATATGTTAGACTTCGTAATTAAGAAAGGAATATTAATAATGAGACGGCAATGTCGGCTCACATGGTACACCTAATTCCGTACTGTATTAGGACAAAACTAAAATCTAACAGAAAAGTTTTATCTCATCACATTAATACTTTTCTAACTAACGAAAGAAAAGATATGTCTAGATAGATGTGCACTCCTACCCCTGCTGCCCGGTTTGTTATTGCCACATTGGATTAACGTGTGCTCTGGGATAAGTGACGTCAACATTTTATTATAATTATCACCAACTCCTTAACAAATAAGGTCCCGTTTGATTGATAAGTTTAATTTAAATTAAACTGTATTTTTTTTATCATGTTTTTTGTCTTTTTTTTAAAAGTTTTTTGTCTTTTCTGAAAAAGTCAACAAAAATTATTATTTAAACTTAAAAATTTCAACTCAACTCAAACTCAACTTGTGCACCAAACAGGCCCTAATTGTTGGCTGAGACAAAATTTATTTGCAAACAACTTATAAGTATAATTAAAAGGGCACTTATATTCATCAAAAAAATAAAAAATTAAAATTAAAAGGGCACTTCTATTAACAAGCTCTTCTAGTTCCCAAGAGGGATCCTGGGTTTCAATAGTTATTAGACAAGTTTAAAAAAAAAAAAAAATAGTATCCACATTTGGAACTCGGAAGATAAGAGTTTTTTTTTTTTTTTTTTTTTTTCCCTTGAAAGAAAAAAAAGAAGAAAGAAGAAGACAAGGGATTATATATGAATCATTATATATGGTTGCAGATTTCTCAATTCAGGTTTGTGAATTTATCATTAAACTAAGCATGTATAATAAGATTATCACTTTAAAAAAATTAAACAAGGTTGCTTTGTTTTAAGTAAAGGAAATATTGTTATTTGTTATGGGAGGGTGGATTATTATTATTATTATTATTTTTAACTTAAATAGGGAATTCGAACTATTATCTTATAGTGAAGTTAATTATAAAATAACCGTTAGATTATATTCATAACTACGTACATGAAAATAATGGTATTACGTACAAGAAATTCTTTTCCGATGTCGTATTTTTTTTTTCCATATGACATTTGTTATTGTTATACTGTCCATATGTCTAAAAGTGGCCATGTTTTTTCCACAAAAAAAAAAAAAAAAAAAAAAGTGGTGATGGACAAAAATTAACAGGCAAGACAAATTAAGATTACGAGAGTTTGGCTAATTGATGATATAGATCAGAAAAATTAGATCGTTTTAGTGGAAAAAGGTATTCTATCATTATTTTAGAATCAATGAAAATATTTCCTAATTGAGAGCCCTTTGTTAATTAAATAACAAAAAATGATAACAAGCGTATGATGTGTTTTCGCTTGTCGAGTATAAACTGATCCTAAGAGTACGTACGTAGCTCCTAAATTTATATAAGTTTTTTTTTTTTTTTTTTGAGAATTTATAAAACTTTTTTTAGGAAATCAAATTACTATATATTTTTAAATTCCCGTCTAGAATATTCATAAAAGATAATGAGAATTCCACAATAGGTATTAAAAAACATTTACAGATAGAATATATTTTTTTTCATGTGTTTTTTTTTTTTTTTTTTTTTGAAGTATTTTTCATGTGTTTTTAAATGTGATTTTAATTTAGAAAGGTGCTATATCGATAGATCAGAACCATCCTTAAAGAGAGAAAATATCCTAAATGATCCGTTTCGCTACGTTCCTAAACTTGGGAACTAAAGCGTGGAAGAAATAGTTACAGGAGTTGCGAAAAAGAGAGAGAGAGAGAGTGAGAGAGTGAGTAAGAAGACAAAAACAAAAGACGAAAGCAATCTTATTAATATAATTATCATTAAAAATAAAGTTTGACCTTTTTCTTAGAAAAAAAAAAAAAAAAAAAAAAAAAACCTAATAAAGTTTGACGAAAACCAAAACCAAACAAACGAAAAACATCAAACACGGCGCGTTCAACGCTCAATAATATCGCCATCAACTCTCACATGCAGTTTTCACATTTCACTAATCCACCCCTTTCCATGCCTAAATCTTCGCTTTCTTTTTCTCTCTTTTCCACCCCTTAATTTTTGATTATTTAATGATTTACCCCAAATCCCACCCTTCTTTTATCCTCTATAAATAATCTAAGTAGTACCCTTGATCTTTTGCATTGCAGATATAAATTAATCAGTCAGTGGGAAATAGAAAAATAGTAGAGTCTCAGAAACCAAAAAATGGCTTCTCATCGTCCGCACAGCTCCCGCCTCTTGGTCATTTCTCTGCTTCTTTTGGTCGCATTTTCTCATGTGGCTGAGGTAATGTCTACTATTTATATATACATATGTATTTATCTGTGTGTATATATTGTCACTAGAACTACTGCAATGTGCGTTTTATATTGAGCAAAAACTATGCAATTTATCCATCAATATGCGCTGATTTCCATGTTCGTTCTTTATGTATGTCCTTCCATCAGGTTAGTGGAAGTGGAAAGCTTCGTCCTTCAGGTACTTACATATATATACATATACATATTTATATATATATATTATAATTACAATATATGTGCTGACATTTTTGGTTCTTTTAATTAAGGTTTTATTCTAAGAAAATCATCATGTACTACCAAATTACGAAAGGAAAGAAGTTTACTTTTGGTAAAAACATTAAACTTAAGCATGTGTTTCTGCTTGCGTTGAAAATTTTGGATTAGAGTTGAATTGTACATTTTGATGTAAGAATGACTGATTGGAGAGGTATAAAAATTTGAAATGCTTTCAGAAAAAAAAAATGTATATATCAATATGGTTTTGTTTTTTACGTCTCTAAATTCCATACAATTAAAAACGAAAATAATCTCATTCAAACTTGTATATGCAAAATTATGAACTTTTAAAATTTGAGTTTTTAAATTATAGTTGGAATTATGAATAGTGAAATTAAGTTGATTTTTCAGAATGGAACAAAATCTGAGTTGAGTTTTTTTTTTTAACTCCAATTAGTAAATCAAATATAGGTCTAAGTTTAATGGACTAGGTCAAAAGAAATGATATTACCATGTGATTTATGACACTAGTTATAGTGTTATACCGTTCTATAGTAGTTGATCAAGGATTTAAGTGGGGTGTCGAAATAGTCGGAATGGCTTAAAATTTTCGTGTCGTTTACCATCAATAAATTCGTAAAAAAAATTATATTTAATTTATACGCAGATTGCAAACCGAAGTGTACGTATCGTTGCTCGGCGACATCACACAAGAAGCCATGCATGTTTTTCTGTCAAAAGTGTTGTGCCAAATGCTTGTGTGTTCCTCCCGGTACCTATGGCAACAAGCAAGTCTGCCCTTGCTACAATAACTGGAAGACCAAGGAAGGAGGACCCAAATGCCCTTGAATTTCGTATCATATAATTACGTTAATTTCTTTATTGTTTTTACAATTAATTTCTATATTAATAAACTGTCATATATATATTCGACCTCCTAATTACTACTTATTATGAGGCATTTTTGGCAGCAACGTTTTTTCTTCCTATTAGCTGGGAAATTTTAAACCTGCTTCTATTTTCATGTAATTTTGATCATCTTTAATATTTAAAAACATGTTTCACATGAGAAAATATCCAAAATGATCCGTTACTCTACCGTCCGAATATTAGGAACTGACTAAAACGTGGAAGAAAGATGACTTGGGTGAAAAATATCATAAAGGGGGAAAGTAAGAAGACAAAAATAAGAGAAAAAACGCAACGCTCATTAATCTCCTCAATTTTCGCTTCATTTTTTGTTTTTTCCCCCTTAAATTTTGATTATTTAATATTACCTACAAAAAAACTCACCTTTTTTTATCCTCGATACTTTCTTGTACCTTATCAACCCAAACTACAATATTAGAAGGAATATGCAGATAAAAAGTCTTTTGAAAAGAAACTTTTTAAAAGAAGGTCAAAAGTTTGTAAAATTAGTAAAATGATCATTTTTTAAAAATGCTTAATATTGAAAAGTAGTTGGGGAGGAGACGAGGGAAGACAACGATATTATCATCAATATTTCCTTAATATATCTTTTTCAAAAAAAAAATATTTCCTTAATATCTAGATATCTATATGTAATATCAATATTTTCATCCGATTACTATGTTAACCTCCTTCACTAAATAAATCTTCAAAATATCAGCAATGAAACAAAACAGATAACAAAATGCAAGGGTTCTGAATATTGGAGGAAAATAATTAGATTTATCTATTTAATTATTTAGATTTGCTTATTTAAATATTTAGGATTTAGTTTCAAATTTTGTATGTTTATCTAATTAGTCTCCTAATAATAATTTTATTAGTTTTCTGATAATTATCTAGTTGGTTTATTAAATTTTTAAGATTTAAGTTATTCAATTAGGATAACTATTGTAAACATTATATATATTCAGTTTCTCAATGAAAAAAGGTTATGTCATCTTTTCCCATATTTTATTCCTCTATACTAAATACTGCCTAAATTCCATTGGAGAAGTCGTAAGGCAGTCTCAATAATATCTGGAATATTGTTGGAAGCTCATTATTCTCCCTGCCTAAAAGCAGTCTCCCTATTCCCCAATGATTGTGAAAAAGCATTCCATTCTCTTGACTGAGTTAACAGCAATTTGCCAATAAAAATCTAAATATATTTGTACAAAAGCTGCACCAACATCTGATTTCAAGCAACTCCTTCCAAGTTGTCATTTTCGAAAGCTAAATCTAGTGACCAAATCATAACACTGGCATCAACGGAACGGTCTAATTATTATTATTATTATTATTATTTACGTCTTATAGACTCTTATTACAAGATATAGAATATAAATCTCTTTATTTTAAAATAAAATAAAAGAAAAAATAAAATTACGCATCATTAATGTGGGGGAGAAGTGCAATTTAGCCCCATTTTTTAAGGATAATTTAGAAGACTACTATTTTTTTAATTTTGGAAAGAAAAATTAAACCCAATTTTTATGTTCAAGTGATACAAATGAATTATTAGACTTCAAAAACTATCATATTTACACAATTTGTAGATATCTACGCTATTCCAAAGGATTTTCCTGTCTAATATAGCCCCCCCTTTTTTTTTGGGGGCTGAGAATATAGCTGTGTGTTTGGTAAAGATACAACATCTATTATTGCACTTTTTTTTTTTTTTTTTTTTTTGTGTCCTAACTACTATTGAATAAATTCTGATAAATAAGTTTAATCCTGCAACATTCCTTGGGTAAGGACCAGCTCTTTTGTTTATATTTTTCCTTTTTGTTTGTATTTTTCGTTTCCCAGTTTACATTTCTTTTGGATGAGAGTCAAGTAAACTATCAGTTTACATTTATCCATTTCGGATTGGGTTTTTTTTTGTCATTTAGCAAAAGGGTGGTGTATGCGTGGAAGCCCTTCAGAATTCCAGCCCCCCCAAAATATATATATATATATATATATATATATATCTTTAGGCTTGATCGGTGATACACAACGCTTTTTTATTTATTTTTTTTTGAAACGGATATTTTTCATGGGAAAATGAATATATATATATATATATATTTTTTGAAGAAAGATATGTACTATTAGCTTTCAAATAATTAGACATACAAACTTTAAGACACTCATGGTAACACATGAACGTACATATTAATCCATAACAATTTTGGACCAATTAAAAATAAAGAACGATCATCATTAATGCCCAATTATATTTTTCTTGGCTAATGCACACACACAAAAAAATAAAAATAAAAATCTTGAACTCTAATATTTATTGGACCAATTCTTACTACAAATTCTAATGTTATATTTGAACAAAAAGAAGTACATCGATTATATATTTGACTCTAATACGCGACATTATTTTAAATGTTAGGCTTGTCTATGGTCCAAAGGCTATCTTTTTGCCATAATTTATTGAAATTATAATTACATTTATTCAATATAATACTGACATTAGAATAGTTGGTAATAATTTGGAAATTTTTTTTTAATGTTGTACCATTCTTATATTAACACTTAGTTGGAAGGTATAACAATAATTTGAAATAATTTACCCAAAAAAAATTGAAATAACAAATTTCTTTTTAGCATTATGTCCTTTTAATATCTATGTAAAGTTTCATAATTATCATGTTACTTTTATTTCTGAATGTTATATTGCAAGTATAATTTGTTTGAGAGGACCATAGAAAAATTCTTTAATGTTATATCTATTTTTTGTTGTCAAAATTAGTAAACTATTGAATATAAACTTCTAATTCTAAAACAATTCAAGAATAATAATACTGTAATGATTCAATTTATAGCTGAATAGCAATTAAATATGAAAATTTCACACATGAATTTGATGTTATATTACATATGCTCGTATTTTTTTTTAACTTCAAAGTATGTTAAAATAAAATAACAATTTTTATTTCTAAATTTACATAAAAATATTCATATATAATGATTGTAAATTTAACCTAGGTAATTTCATTCGTAACTCAATTCTTAAAAATATATATATATATTTATATATTTATATATATATATATATATATATATACTCACACTCGTTATAAAGATCTCCACCTTATTATTTTTATGGTAGTTGAACGTTGGCTTGCGGGGGCCACAGGAACAGTTTGTGGCTGCAATTTCACCTTTCCTTCCTTTCTCTTGGCCGTGGCCCCTTTGTCCCACACACACACTCTCTCTCTCTCTCTCTCTCCCTCTCATTCCAAATTCTGTAAATTTGGCTACCTCTGTCTCTCTCTCTCTCTCTCTCTAGAAAGGTACTATTTCTTTTCCACTGATTGGTCACTCAAAATTCTGTTGCATATTCTTGTTTTCTTAATCTGTCTTTCTGGGTTTCTTTCTGTCTAATTTTAAGCTCTGTCAAGTAATCCCCCAACTCAGTTTTTGTTAAGAGTTTAGTTTGCACACATCTTAGTGCTGTGTGTTTGTGCTTGTTCTTGTTGTTGTTATCATCTTGGAATCCACTGATTTTAACTTCAATTGCTTTTTGAAACTCAAGCTTTGGAAAAATGATAACTTTGGGTCTTGAAAGTTAACTTAAATGTTCCTACAAATCATTTCCATTTTACCATCTACTTTTGGGAGGCCAGAGAATAACTTTTATCTTCGAAGTGTTCTATTTTTGCTCAAAATCTTCAAACTGTCTATCAAGGGGCTTTTGCTTATTCATCCATAAACATTGTATCAGTGCAGTACTTACGAATATGCTTTTTCTTCATCAATTCCTAGATGCTTATAATACTATTTTTAATTTATATTTGTTATTTTTTGGTTATTGGATATGGAAAAGATTAATCAGTAAAAGGAATGCAAGGCATTAATTTAGATTTTTTTTTTTTATTGATTTCGATATTAAGTTAAAAATATGGTGATTTTTTGTTTTTATTGTTGTGCTTTTTAAAGCATTTTCTACGTATGAATAAAGAGTGTGTCTAATGTAAACCGCAAATTGTTGCCTGATATTTAACATTGCATCGTTTTTTTTCTTACAGATTAATGCTGTAGTGAGCTTAACGTTTGTTGGGTTCTCACTCCATTCTTCTTGTAATCGTTCCAATGGCACTTTCTGCAAGCAAAGTCTCAAGCAACCCTGCATCAACTAACATGGCGAGTCTTCCTAAATCACATGGAGCACTAAACTCTTTTTCCAAGTCATTGCAACAAAACAAATTCCATTTTACAGGTCAATCAGGTGAACTAAGGCAACTAAGTCGCCGATATCTCTCGAAGACAAACTTGTGCTTTACCAATGATGCTTTGTGGCGCATAAACGGTAAAACTTTAAGGTTGACTGCTTCTCGAAGACCTTCCACATTTTGCCAGTCAAGAGGAACTCAGAACTCAGAAACAAAAGGAGGTCTTCGAACTTGTGATGATTGTGCAGATACAAACAGGTGAGAAAGAATTATCTTTATGTTCAAAATCAGAAATACTGATATACTTGAGAGTTTATTCATTTAACCTTGTGCTTTTTCATTTCTTGGACTATAGTTATAATTTTGATTTGATTGGCACTTTGTCGTCCATTTCTCACAACACCAAGCTTCCAATTGAATGCTTCTGCAGTATTTTCAAAGTAGAAAAACCAAGTTTAGTTCATTTAAGCTTTTGGGATTTAGCATTAGAGACAGAGGTCCTGAGTCCAAATGCCTCCAATTTCTCCATAATTTTCATTTGTTGCACCCTCAATCTAAATGACTTATTTTCAAATCCAACTTATGTTTTTCTAAACAAATGCCCACTTGTGAAATCATGCGAGTGTAAAAAAATTTAATTGGCCCAGATTCTAACTTGGGCTTTTGAGATGGATGCTTCTAATCAATGTGAATTGGAGAGAGAAATTGAGTGCGTAATTCCACTCTTTTTTTTTTTTTTTTCAATATCAAATATGAACAACTCCTCTTAGACGCAATTCAGTTTCCACACTATGCTTTTTGTTATTGCATGTATTAAGCTTTAACATTGGTGTTTCAGTGCACAAATTGGAGATGAGGAAGATGAATATCCTGTCGCTACAGAGAGAGGTATTCACTCTACCAAGGGATTAGCTGATGCTTGTAGATTTGTTTATAATGATGCAAAGTTTGTCAACGAAAGGGCTCGCAATGATATTGTCCTGCTTTCACGGTATGTTCAATATTTTAACTTGATCTTCTTTCTGACAAGTGCTTTAAGTATTTGTCATCAATCCACATCTCTGTAGTTTTTTAAGAGTTATATATAGAGAAGCAGCCATCAAGGAATTACATGAAAAGATTGTGTACTTGACATTTATATTTATGCTCTACTATGTTATTTTCAGCATGCTTTATAGAAACCATGACGTATGAATCGAGGTTGTTGGTATTAGTTAACTGTTTATTTATCACACTGTTTTAACTCATGATTCATAAATTTGATGAATTCAATTGTTGTCATCAGTGGCATAATGAGGTTGGATGCCCGTGCACGTCAAGATATAGCTATTCTAGGGTCAAAGTTTCTGAAGCTTGATGGTAAATTTTGTTAACACTGTGTCCAGGGTCACAAACTTCTCTACTGCTGCTTTTATAGAATGTGTTGGTTATGTTGGGATACTGTACAATTGAACGAAATTATTTGATTATAATTCCAAACAATGAGAATTCAAGTTGAATTATTTAAAATTCGCCTGACTGTCTTTTCTGGCTTTTTGGGTGTCCCCATCTGAAGAGTTTATAGGCACCCTTTCTCTTTGGTTCTTTTGGCAAATGTTTTGCAAAATTTATTTGTCTATTTTCTTGCATTTTCCTTTTGATATAAGGACTTCTTCTACTCCTTTTCCGGTTTATATATATATAGTTTTTCACGTTCTTATAAAAAAGGTAATGGATGACCTTTTGTTTTATTCTGAACATTATACGAGTTTTGTGATCAGTAGAATGTGATTGCGGTTGGAATTTTCAAATGTGATTGTTGTTGGTATATTTATCATTATATGAGTATTTGCAGTTGGTATTCACTTCGATGTAATTGTTGGATTTGGAGTTGTACACATGATTCCATTAGATAAGAAGAATTTTCTTTGCTCTTAAATTTTTGAACCGTGAGGGTATGGGAGTACTTAGTTTTCCTTTTGTTTGTGTTGCTTACTTCTTTCTCTCTTTTGAGTGGAAGAATGGACAGGGGAACGTAGTGCAGTTATTTTTATTGATTTTGATTGTCCATCAACTTATGATTCCCTTTGTCTTCATCCTCTATTGGCAGCTCGGGCAAGAAAGCACACTGAGAAACTTGACCGTGATGTGAAGAAGAAAGCTGAACGACTACATCATATAGCAACAGTATGTATAATACTGGTTTTTCTTGAAGGAGAAGACTTGTACGTGTCTGTGTGGTTAATGCTTGGTTGTATTTTCATCTAGCAGATCTTGAAAGACGAAGCTGAGTCTAGATTGAAAACTGCTGCTGATAAGCATTGGAGTGATGGAGCATTAGAGGTGCCTCTTTTATCTCTCGAATGTTTTTTTGTCAATAGCAAGAGAAGAAGAAAAGAGGGAAAAAAATTAATTAAAGGAACAATACTAGAGCAAGTTCAAAATCAATAATTGATATGATAAGCAAAAAATCAATTGACATAAAGATGTTGGAAAGCCATTTATTTTTATTTTTATTTTTATTTTTTTTAAAGAATTTGGAGATTCTCTTGGTAGTAAATTACTTGACCTGATATGTTCACTTGCGTTTAGGCTGATTTGCGCCGTGCCGACTTTCGTGCCAAACAACGTGCAATGGAAGATGCATTAATGGCTTTGGAGGTGAACTTATTTATCTTTTTTATCGAAATAATGAGGCAAAAAGTAGTTGAATACCATCTTCTTTTTTTTTCTTGCCATGCCACAAGTAATTCGTATCGCAACTTTCATGAAAACATAAGGGAAGAAATAAATGATGTCTCTCATTTTATTTAAACAATATGCAGCTTGTCAAAAATATCCATGACATGATGGTCAGCCGAATGTACAAATTGTAAGTTTTAATCTGATCTTCCTTTGGGATATATTCACCTCTTGAATTGCTCTTTAAACCCTAATCTCTGACATTGTTACCATCCAGTCCACTGCGTAGGGAAAGTGGTTCTCTGTCATCACTTGACATGATGGACCGTATAATGCTCGAAAAGAACGGGAGAAATGTTGAGTACTTCTTAGGAGAAGTGTCTACTGATCGCATTACCGCTATACAGGTTCTTTATGACTACTCTAGCTGTATTCACTTATTTTCTCTGAAATTTGGACATTCATGTTTTTGCCATCGGAAATGTACAGGAAGCTTACTGGAGTATGGCATCTGCTCTATCTGAAGCTGACGGAATTGACTACACTGATCCTGAAGAGGTTTGAATATTTCTGATCTGTGGTGCCCAGTGATGTTATTTTTTCATGGTTTTCTTTCATTAACCGAAGTTTTCTGTTTGGAGCAGCTTGAGCTGTTGATTGCAACTCTTATAGATCTGGATGCAATGGATGGTAAGAGTAGCGTTTCACTACTGGCAGAGTGCTCAAGCTCTCCTGATGTCAATACTAGGTGCGTTGTCAAAAGCATCACCTTTTACATATTAGATTCTGAACCATGCGGTGTTTTGCACGAGTCAGGATCAAAGCTTCAGCCCTAAAATTGCTTCATTTCTGAGAAATCGAAGAGTTAATAGTGCAGCCAATTCCATAATTTGCTTCAAAATATAGACAACCTTTTTTTGATGCTAAGTTGAGTTGCGATTCTCATAAGCTTAATCTTATGAGTAAAGGGCTTTAAGCAAAAAAAAAAAAAAAAACTTATGAGTAACGGGTTTTACATCACATGTCAGTTACTGATTCTCCCACTTGTATCAGAACAAAAACTATGAACACCTCTTGCATATCATTTCAGCTACAAAATTTTCTTGTCTGGTTGTTTTGATGCATATTTCATTGTGTTTTAAACGTAAATCATCCATATTCTCTTTTCGTTTTACCACAATGCAGGAAAGCATTAGCTAACGCATTGGCTATAGCTCCGTCCATGTGGACTCTTGGTAATGCAGGCATGGGAGCATTACAGGTGATTTTGAGTCTTTGACTATTACGTTATAAATATGAACAACCATTCTTGCTCTGGCGATGACGAAAACTGATACATTTTTGTTCTGCTTCCAGAGACTTGCGGAAGATAGCAACCCAGCTATTGCCGCTGCAGCATCCAAGGCTATCTATGAACTGAAGAAACAATGGGAGATTGAGGAGGGGGACAGCTGGAGGTTTATGGTGAGCCAAAACATTATGGAAGAAGGAAGTGAAGAAGATGACAACGGTAGAGATACAATTTGACAAGTGTTTTGAAGATTATGCTGTATATACCAAAGGTCTGAATTAGTCATAGGAGAAGCCCACTAATCACAAAGATCATAAGTAATGTTGACGCACAAAGTAAGTGGTTGCATGTGTTTTTATGGTACCTTCTTATGCCAAATCCATTCTCGAGGCTTTCTACAAGTTTCGAAATTTGTTATTATTTCTTACTTGTACACCAAGAAACATGGGCTTCGTATAAAGAGAACAATATTGGATCATGAAATATTTTAGTGATTTTGATTCATAAATGATAAACATGTACCATAATAGAGGTGGGATGACTGATTTAGGCGCATTGGAGATTTGGGACATATATTTTGGAAATGGATTCTTCTCCTCATTTGCATATATGGTACTTGAAATGACTAGTAAGTGATATTGAAGCGTAACGCCTGCTTAAATGGTCCGTGAATTCAGATGTGGTATTATCGTCAGGCTATGTTTGCAATCACGACATTCAGCTACGTGTTCTATGAACAATTCATGATTATGGTTATTTGGACCACAAGACGGTAGGCAGAGCTTCCATGTGTCTATCTTCTCATAAATTGGGTCCACAAATTTGATGGATGGTATACCCACCAAATAAGATAATTTTGGATTTAAAGTTCCTCTGTTTTTTGTTTTTGTTTTTTTAAATTATTGACTAGAGATGGAACCACGCACAGAATCATTTCAATTACAAGAAAATCAAAGCCTATAATCAGCCTGTGTTTGGGGGGCTCCTCTTTCCAACTATGTGTAGTGACTGGTGGGTCAATCTTCCTGAGCTTTAGGCTTCTGTGGGGGAGACTCGTTATATTGTCTGGCACCTAACTGTGTAGTTTATTCAGATTTAATGGCATTCATATTGTGGTTGGGGCCTATTTTTTAACCGTAAGCTCTTTATTAAGCTCTATAAAATTGATATATTTTTCTTAATCCGATATAATACGGTTCAGAATTGTTCCATATCTATAATTGTCTAGTAGAAGCAGCTTTACTTTTTCCTCAATTTTCAACTGAGCTATAGTTTGGTATGTTTTTAGTTGGACTCAATGAGCAATATTCCATTCATCCATTCAACTATCTTTTCAAAAGTAAAAGAAAGAAGAGAGGCCCAAAAGAGCAAAAGGCAAAAGCTGAACTTAGAGAGAGAGAGAGAGAGAGAGAGAGAGAGAGACCTTGATCCCACAAAACATCATTAGCCATCTATATTCACAGAAAAAGGGCTCTCAAATCACTTTCACACTCTGTCATCTTAATCCATTTCCTCAACTTTTTCTTACTTTTCTTCTTCCACCCTAACCTTTTCCCTCATGCCTGCCACTGTTGACACCCATGTTTCATCATTCCTTACCCCTTACATTTTATAATTAAAATAATAATAATCTCCAATTAATTTAGTAATTATGCTTAATTGTTGATTACTACAACCCATACCGCAAAAACGCTATCTCAACGTTGCTAGATCGTGGATAACATCAAGTATTAGCATAGAAGTTTTTTTTTTAATTGTAATCGATCCGTAACAATTTATCTGATTTGAAGTTTTCCTAATTTACTAAAGGTTGTTTTGAGTGATTTGATTCATGGAATAAAAATACAAGGTTTTCTATCTTAAAAAGAGAATTAAGAATCACTATGACAAGGGGTAAAGAAAGGGAATAACTGCATAAAATATTTCCAAATTGAATTGTTCATAAGTACTAGTTTGGTTTATTTCGTGGATTTGAACTACAATTCAAACTTTTTTTAACTATGTGTTCTTTTAAAAAATTTGAGTTTAAATCAAAATTTTATGTTCAGACCTATGAAACAAACGACATCTTGCTAATACAAGTGAGAACGGATTAGTAGTGTATAACCGGATTGTAAGAAAAGGTACACCATGTACATCCACAAAGTGTAAGTAGATTCCACCACTTTGTAAAAAAGAAATGCAAAAACATAATTAGATTGGCTCCTCTTACCATTATATTAGGCTGTGACTTTTCCTCTTATTTTTAAAAAATTATAATTTCAATTCATGTAATTTGTTCTTTAATTATTTCCTCTATTCTAAGGCTTTAAGCCTCAATTAGTGGCGTTTGTCTTTAAATTTAATTTATCTCTCTCTACCCCTTTTTGGTTTAAGCTTTAAGGTTTCTTTAATACATTAAAAACTATTCAACTTTTTCTAGGCGTAACTTACCCTTCTGAAAACAAAATATATTATTTGCTAATCCAAACAATTATAATTCTAAAACAATGTAAAGGTAACAAAAGATGCAACATATTGAGAGAATAAGCATCTCTTCTTCTCTATGCACAAAACTCTCTCTCTCTCTCTCTCTCTCTCTCTCTCTCTCTATAGATAGCTATATTATCAAAGGAAACACAGAGCAGAATCCATGGCTGCCAACAGATTTGCAACCATGCTGCAGAGAAACAGCCACAAACTAGTCCTCCTTCTGGTTTATGCAGTGCTAGAATGGGTGTTGATACTACTACTCCTCCTAAACTCTTTGTTCAGTTACTTCATTACAAAATTTGCCACCTACTTTGGCCTCCAAAAGCCCTGTCTATGGTGTTCCAGAGTTGATCACATCTTAGAACCCGGAAGCCGGACCAAGTGTTACACAGATCTCGTCTGCGAGAGCCATGCTGCTGAGATTTCCCGACTCGGGTACTGCTCAGATCACCACAAGCTAGTGGAATCAAGAAACATGTGTGGATCTTGCTTGCCTTCATCTTCAAGAATGGAAACTAAAATGTCTTCTTCCATTGACAATGACAAGATTGAAAGTGAGGATAATGTTTTCAAGTGTTGTTGTTGTGGCGAGAAGTTCTATAGGGAATATAGTGGCGATGATCCTTATTTTTCGTTTAAGCCTTCTTGGGGATCTTTGGAGTATTCACAGAAAGGTGATTTGGTTATTGGAGCCGTGGACGGCGATGAGAACGGCAATGCAGGTGAGTTTGTTGTGGGACAAGGCCGGCTGCAGGAGCAGGATGAGGCTGAGGTCGTCGCGGATGAGCATGATCAGTTTCCTTCGAATGTCGGTAGTTTTAATTCCAGAGATACCTTGGAAGAAGATTGTTTAAGTTCATCATCGATGTTCATATGTTACGAAAAGGAAGCGATGGAAGATGGCAAGGCGTGTTTGCTTGACATCATGCGGCAAGGTTCTAATGACAGCACCGAGTTTGTTGGTGAATTCTCTGATGTTTTTCTAGTCCAGTGCCGAACTAAAGAAGATGATTTAACTGAAGATATCCAGTGCACATCCAAGAATGATCGTGGGATTTGCGACCTTGATCACCGCTTGATTCCTGTTGAGTTGATTGATGTTTCAACTAGAGCCGATAAAGGAGGCTGCAGCTTTGAAGAAGAGTCGAGAATTTCATCGCCGCTCAAATTCTCAGGCGAGGCAAAAGTACTTGAGATAACGAAGATTTCAGAGAATACAGATCATGTAGAACTTGAAAACTCGAAAATAGTCACCGCTTTTGTTGATCAGTCTGAAGTTGGAGGCACCGAAGACGAAAAACAGGATTTGGTCGGCAAGGCAAGTGAACAAGTTCTCACTGCTCAAGAAATTCACAACTTACAAATCAATATCAAAGAAGCAATTATGACAAAATTGAATGACCTTACAGGTACAAAGAAATTTTAGACTTTCATTTTTCATTTTTTTGGTTAAAAGCTATGTCACAATTTAGATAAGATATGTAACTATCACAAGACATGGCTGGTTTATATTTATGTGAACATGTTTGATGTGTTGATGGGCAGAAGCAGCATCTGAAAAATGTCTTTCGAGTGATCAAATTGTAACAAGAGCTTTGGTGGGTGATCAAGTGTCGGATTGTGCGGCCGACAAAGATTGTGCTTCTTTAAATGAGGATGGTCCTGAAATTTACAAGATTCTCGAAGCATTCATAGCTCCGAATGACTTTGGTAACTGTGGATTTAAACACTAACTTATCCGGTGGTGTAAAAAAAAAAAGTTTCTGATTTGTCAAAGAGAAGTTTCTAATGCAAGTTTGGTTTTTTGGTAGGTCAAAATCATACAGAAAAGGCTACAGAGCAAGGAAAACCGAGTTTGTCTGACGAGAATCGGGAAATAATGGAGCACCCGTGCGTGCTTTCGGAGCCTAAGGAGCATAAGGAAGACAAGTATCCTGACACACCAACTTCTATTGACAGTCTTCATCACTCGGACAAAAAATCGCTAGCATCCGAAAAAAGAGAGTCAGGAGCAAAGGAATCCTACGATGGAAGTGTGGTGAGTGAAATTGAAGGCGGCGATGCTTTAACAAGCATCGAGCAGCTAAAAACGGCACTGAAATCTGAACGAAAAGCTTTAAGCGCCTTGTATGCAGAACTAGAGGAAGAGAGAAGTGCCTCTGCAATAGCTGCGAATCAAACTATGGCGATGATAACGAGGCTTCAAGAAGAGAAGGCTGCAATGCAGATGGAGGCGTTGCAGTACCAGAGAATGATGGAGGAACAATCCGAGTACGACCAAGAAGCATTGCAGCTATTGAATGACCTCATGATCAAAAGAGAGAAGGAGAAGCAAGAGCTCGAGAAAGAGCTAGAAGCGTATCGAAAGAAGGTACTCGATCATGAAGAGAAGGAGAAGATGAGGATGATTAGAAGGATTAAAGATGGAAGTGTTAGAAGTAGGAACTCTTCTGCTTCTTGCAGCCATGCATGGGATAGTGATGACCTATCAATCGACCTAAACCGCGAGTTGAGGGACGAAGATAGCATCTCCTTCAGCCATCAGGAAAACAACAACAACAACAACAACAACAACAACGCTCCACTCGATACGGTTCTAAATTTGGAGGAAATAACACTAGACTGCGTAAAGCACATGAGCATTCTTGATGAATCGCTGACGGAATTTGAGGTAGAGAGGTTGTCCATTCTGGATCAGCTCAAAGCATTGGAGGACAAGCTTATCAAAATAGGCGATAACGATGAGGAATTCTCTAAGGATCTTAAATTGATTACGAACGCAGAAGAATTTGAAGACAATGGGATGTCAGATGGCTTTTTAAAGGACAACGGCGACCCCGAGATGAAAATACTTGGTTCCATGGCAAAGAAGCTGCTTCCGCTTTTGGATGCAGCTGAAAAGGAAGATGAAGAAGGGTACTTGAATGAAGAAAAAGTCGAATCAACATCCGTTGAGATGAAAAACTCTCCGGTTTCAATGTCTGAATTGGATGGCGATGATAAAGTAGCCATTGAAGAGGAGGTGGATCATGTGTATGAGAGGCTACAAGCACTTGAAGCAGATAGGGAGTTCCTAAAGAACTGTATGACCTCCATTAAGAAGGGAGACAAAGGGGTTGATCTTCTCCAAGAGATCTTGCAGCATTTAAGGGATCTAAGGACTATCGAGCTCCGAATTCGGAGTACAAATGATGAAGCTCTTGATTAAGTCGTAGTTAACTAATACACCGGTAATATCTTTTTCCTCCTCTTCACACCTACTCTGTCCTCTATTCAAATTTATTGCGTCGTTAAGGCCGGAAAGAAGTGTTTTTCTATTTCTAGTTGTATGCATCATGTGTTTCCTCTAATTCAAATCTTTTGCCACAAAATGGACAAGCAAATTTTAAATTTTTTTTTTCTTTTTGGGAAAATTACGTCAGGTACCTTGTGTTTTGTCAAATTAATAAATTCCTACCATGTTCGTAATACCGAACAAGTACTTAGTACCTGCATCCTTCGTGTTCTTTTAGGTTGCAATTATGGTCTAGTAATAATTACACATCTAACTCCATCATTACGTACAGAGTTTGAATCTCTACCTTTCAAATTAGTTTACATAACACAAAATTCTAAAAATGACAAAAGAAAATGCGAGCTTTTTTTTTTTTTCCTTTCTTTCAAAGGACATTGATGTCCCTAAAAAGGACCACAAGGTAGTTGGAGGGCACCTTTTTTTTTTTTTTCCCTTTCAAAGGACATTAACTTTCACTCTTTCTTGAAGTATTAGTAGTATAACCTGTTGGTCTGATAAATGCAGATTGCTCTTCTGATGGGTGAGGATCTAAGCAGTTCAAGACTTTCACTTTTATCTCTTTCCATAGTTAAGTGCACAAGTTTTGGGAATTGACGTGTAAATATTTTAGAGAGAGAGAGAGAGAGACTGCTGGGTATTGCTTGTTTAAGTTGATGACATAGATGCATGGCTTAGAAACTACACATGTTTTTTGCATGGTTTGTTTTGGAGTGAGAGTGATGAAAATTGAACGCCAACATTTTGAAGGAACTCTTCGTTATGGTCTTTAAACAGAAAAAAGGTCAAGGTAAGTTCAATTTATTTGTATGCACTTACTCTCCTTTTTTTTTTTTTTTTTAATGTAATTTGTGTTTGTTAATGTTGTCTTAATTTTTCAAAAGATTGTTAGGAAAAATAAATAAACTAGTGTTGGAGATTCCATAGCAATGATGCCTAGAAAATTTTGTTTATCAAAGAACAAACCCAGTAAAAATTTTGGAATTTGAGATACACAATTACGTGGTTCGACAGTTTGTCTACATAAAGGGCTGAAAGATGAGATTGAGTCTATAAAAGGTAAAAAGAAATTCAAGTCTTACATCGAAAACATATAATAACAATAACAAACATATAAGGATATTGGGCCACTCCACTTAACAGGTGAACCTTTTAAGATGGAAGCCCAATCCTTTAGTAGTCTCAAATTCCTTTGTATAAGGTTAACAATAACAAACATATAAGGATATTAGGCCATTTCACTTAACAGGTTAACCTTTTAAGATGGAAGCCTAATCCCTTAGTAGTCTCAAATTCTTTTGTATAAGGATATTGGACCACTCCACTTAATAATCTCTCAAAGAGTCAACTAAGCAAATCAGAAGATGATACCCTCAAAGCCAATGGATGAATCTATAAAATACAGTGACCCCAAGAACACTCCAAGACCCTCCCTCACGTACGTAGCAGTTTTCCTCATCAACTATTACAATAGTCAATTAATCAACTTAATACAACTGTCATGAGTATCTGTTTCTAATTGAATTAGAAAATACGGTGACCCCAAGAACACTCCAAGACCCTCCCTCACGTACGTGGCAGTTTTCTTCATCAACTATTACAATAGTCAATTAATCAACTTAATACAACTGTCATGATTATCTGTTTCTAATTGTATTAGAACTTGCTTTAATAGAAGAAATAGCTTTTTGTCAAAATAATAATAATAATAATAATAATATTCTCACAAAGCGACATTAGTAAATTGACTTTCTTTCATTTTTATATATTGAGCGATCTATATGTCGGTGCAGTAGTGTTAAAATAATGGATCGTTCAGTTCGTTCAAAATTATTACAAATAAAAAATTTTAAACAATTATTTTACAATTAAATGTTTCTCTTGAAGTCATTTTTACAAAAGAACTCGTCTCCAACAACATCAATACGCACTCTTGCAGAGTCTAATATTCACCCTAGAGAGATATTCAAAAAAAGTTAATTTTTTTACAGTAATAATAATTATATAAAATTGTTATTATGCATACCATGATATTCTAGGAATGACAATAATAAGATCCGAAATAAAATATTACAACATTCCTTATTTAATTAAGGCCTAATACCATCATAATACATGCAACTTTATTCTATTTAATTATGGATTACACAACAGGAGGCAACCCTCTCCTTTACATAAACCTTTTTTTTTTTTTTTTTTTTTTGCCCCTTTTAAAACATAAACCTAGTTATTACTCAGCACTTATTAGATAATCTTCAAACTTAGATACTCTGAGTTCTAATGAAATTATTAATTACCATGTACCTAAAGTTGAAAATGCAATCTGAAATCTTGTACCACATATGCTGCACAAACCAAAAGTAAGCATGTCTCCAAACACGACAGAAGGCCAATGGACAAATGATACCAAGAAATCCCACTGCAAATCCCACTGCTATTCCTAAACGAAACCAGTACTCGACTTCTTCTTCTCCAGCATCTTCATCTTGCGGTTCTGGCGTTTTCTTTTCACCCGCGGTGCAATTCTTCGATAGAGGAGGACCACAAAGTTGGTTGCCGAGAAAGCTAGAATTATCCATGCTCTGAAGCTGTGTGCTCCTTGGAATTTCTCCAAACAAGTTGTTGCTCGACACGTTCAAGTTGCTTAAGAAATGCAGATTTGAGATACCGAGAGGGATTTTTCCTGAGAGCTGATTTCTCGAGAGATCAAGAGATTCCACCCACGTCATATTGCCGATGTTGTCTGGAATGTTTCCTTTCAAATGGTTTCCAGACAGATTCATCGAGATCAACCCTTGGAGACTTGTCAGTTGCTTTGGGATTTCATTGGAGAAGTTGTTATTTGACAAGTCAAGGCAAGTTACAAGATTTAGAATAGTATTGTATTCGTCTTCCCTTCGT
Organism: Ficus erecta; assembly: GCA_008635985.1. NCBI lineage: Eukaryota > Viridiplantae > Streptophyta > Magnoliopsida > Rosales > Moraceae > Ficus > Ficus erecta. Next base: position 1,003,362 of record BKCH01000040.1, read on the forward strand.
TTTATCATAATAGATACACTCTCCATCAGAGTATCACCAATCCAATATTCGATGGACCGATATGTATCTAGTTTGGTGGCCATGGCATTGAAATTGTCGAAACAACTTGGTATGCTTCCAAATAAGTTGTTATCTGCAACAATTAAGATTTGAAGCCTATGAAGGCGACAAATCTCAGCTGGAATATTGCCACTGAACTTGTTAGAATTAAGGATCAGAATCCTCAGGCGCAAAAGATTTCCACCAATCCATTTTGGTATGCTTCCGACCAACTTATTTAGACCAAGGTCAAGAATGATCAACGAGGAACAGTTCTGAAGAGACCGAGGTAGTTTACCGGAGAGCTTATTATTGAGAAGGTGCAATGAAATCAAGTCTTTTAAAGATCCCATAGAGCTTGGAATTTCTCCGGTCAGATTATTGTTCGCCAAATCTATCCAATTCAATGATGTCCAGTACATCCAGCAATTAGGAATCTTTCCCGACAAGAGATTTGCTCCGAGAAGAAGAACATTCAATGAGCTTTGTACTCCATAAATCGGATGGCATAGCAAGCCAGAAAGTTCTCCAGAAAAGAAATTGTTGGAAAGATCCATAACTGTTATGGTGGAAGAGATGCGCGGTAACAGACCTGTGAGATTGTTGAAACCCAAGTATATTCTTGATTCCCTAGAAACATTAAGTAGTCTAGGAATTTCCCCAAAGAGTTGGTTATGAGAGAGGTTCATTTTCATAAACTGTGAGGATAAGTTCCAAAACCAACCAGGGATGGCATCTGAAATTCCAGTGTTGGATAGGTCTATAGAGATTAAGTCAATCTGCGAGTGGAGCCACATTGGAAACAGGGGACCTAACTTCCAAGAACCTAATTTTAAAAACACAAGACGAAAGGGAGGAATCCAATCTTGATCGACTCTTAGTATTAATGCATTTCCAGACGCAAAAAAGCTATTCAACTTTGTGAGATTCGCAAAGTGAACTTCGGAGACAACACCTTCAAAAAGATTATCAAAAATAACAAGCTCTTCTAAATTTGAGAGAGAACCGAGTTTTACTGGAAGAGATCCATTTAGTTTGTTTCCACTAAGATACAGTGACCTTAGTTTCGACAACTTGTCAAGTGATGCAGGAATGGGACCAGAAATCATATTGGACCAAAGAGAAAGATATGAGAGGTTTTTGAACTCTAAAATTTGATCAGTAATTTGTCCGGAAAAGGAATTTTCAGCCAAATCCAAGGACTTTAGATGATCTGAAACACAACCAGACGACAAGATTTGAAAAACCTCCGAGACTCTCCCACTGTATTTGTTACCTGCCAAAAAAAGTGCCTCCAAACTGCAAAGATTCCCCACAGCTGATGGTATTTTCCCTTCCAGTGCATTATGTGACAAGTCAAGACTAACAATAGAGGTCAGGTTTTCAATTGCACTAGAGAGAACACCATCAAATTCATTCCAACCAAGGTTGAGGTTTTCGAGACTGGAACCATAAAGGGAATCAGGAATGGTGGAATTCAGATAATTGTTAGAAACATCAAGGCTTCTGAGGGAAGTTGAACTCCAGGAAACATTGGGAAATGGACCGATAAAACTGTTTCTGTTTAGATCAAGATGTAAAAGACTAGTAAGATTGAAAATCCAATTAAGAAGAGAGTATTCAAAACCATTGAACGAAAGATCAAGGACAGAAAGGCTTGTAAAGTTAACAGAAGATGGACGTTGAATGTAATCAAGTCCACAGGAGGACAAGCGTAACTCCGACAAAGAAGAGAGCTTGTTGAAGGTTAAAAACCAATCAGAGACTTCACCGAGGTTGACCCCCGCTCATATCTAGGTGCTCCAGAGAATAGAGACCAGAAATCCAACGAAGGTTTCCAGCATATATAAAGCCATCAAGACTGCGAAGACCGAGATGGCGTAAACTGGAAAGGTTTCCAAGTTGGTGTGGAATCATTCCGGAGAACCCTGTTTCGGTGAGATTTAGATATCTTAAACCAACAAGAGAACCGATGAAGCTTGGAATTTGAATTCCCGCGAAGTCGTTGTTGCTTAAGTCTAAGTAACTCAGATGTTTTAGACTAAGCAAAGAAGGATTTAACTTGCCTTTTAACGGAGTACGATCGTCATGATTACCAGCATTAGAAAGGCGGAGCTCCGTGACATGGCCAGTTACGTTGTTGCAGACGATTCCAGCCCACTTGCAGCAGTCCTCTTTGGCAACCCAAGACAACAGCCTGTTTGATGGATCTATGAGATCTTGCTTGAAACTCAAGAGCGCTTCCTTCTCTCTCTCATGGCATAGTTCTTCATAGTCCTCTCCATTTGCAAAACTAGCACTGACCGTCAACTTTGTGCTGAGAAATATAGCTAGGAAAAATATTATTGTTTGATTCTGAGATAGAACCATGATGAAAATCCAAGTAACAAGAAGAATATGTGTTGCAAAATGACAATTGTATTGCCCGATGCTTATACACACACACACACAATTGCATACCCTCAATATGTTTCCCAAGGATACAAAGTCCAATCAAATTACTGTTTTACAACTAGAAAATTTATCTACACTGTTGGAGTAAAATTTCGTCCAACAGTAAATGCGTGTTCCTAAACTAGAAAATAAGATGAAACAAATAAAATAATCAAAAACGTTAGGTAAGAATATAAGAACCTTAGAACAATATAGAGAAATTGGAGTTCAATATGATTGACTCAAGACGTTGTATTGAGAATTGTGTATTATTTATTTCTTCTCAATTCGAGAGAATTTATAATACATTGAGAATAAAGGAGTTTAATTCTCCTATTAGTTTGAGAGTTTATTTTCTCTTTAGTTACAATGAAATCATTCACCTTTCGGTAATTTAATATATAATAATTCCGAACATTTAACGTCTTCAATATTAAATGTGAAAGATTGAGCTACTCCCTTTGTAAATTCTTATTAATTGTCGACGGTTACTCTATTGTAGATGCTTAAATTTCCTACTCTGACCTAAGACACAGTCTCATATAGACTTCTGCCTCATAACTAGATAGATGTCTATTTAGGTAAACTCATACCTCGTTGCTAGGTAGACTTCTACCTTATAATAGATAGGCTCTTATCTCATAGTTAGGTAAGCTTCTACCTTATAACTAAGTAGACTCTTACCTCATAGCTAGATAGAATCTTACCTTACAGCTGGACAGACTCCTACCTTATAATTAAGTAGACTTCTACCATATAATTAGGTGGACTTTTACCTAAGCACAGACTTAGATAAAATTTTACTTAAGCTCTTGTATAAATATACTTTTACCTGAATTTAGATTTAGGTTTAATCTATAACTAAAACTTTAATATGATGACGAAAATATCACTCAATATACACTACATGCAACTTTTTTCTACAGACTTTTTCTTTCATTATTTTTCCAGTATTAGGTATTCAATCAAATCACTGTATCACAAGTAGAAATATGATCTACATGCAACTTTTTTCTACACGCGTTTCTATTGACTTTGACAATTGCAAGCTTGACCTGCGTGAAATAAAAGCAAAAGAGGTCATGTGAAATTTTTCAACCAGTTTGACCAATTCAAATTGCAATGATATTTAACATAAATTTGGACATACAATTTAAATTTTAGGTCTTATTTGACAAAAAGCTCTGTTTAAACTAAATTGTACTTTTTTCATAATATTTTTTATATTTTTTCCCAAAAAGTTGTTTGTCTTTTCTGAAAATTCAAAAAAATTCAAAAAAATTTACTATTTAAACTTACAAATCTTAACTCAAACTTACACACCAAACACCCCCTTAGAATCACAACATAATTTTCATCTTTTTCTCTTAAATTTACTATTTATATAATTTTATAACTCAAATTTTAAAAGTTTATAATTTTTCATAGACAAATCCAAATGAGAAGATTTTTTTATAAATTACATAAAATTTCGAAACGAACGAAACACGCTCCATATTTTTTTTTCGAACACATTTCAAGTTTTAACACTTTTTAACTCAAGCAATTCAAACACCTCAATAAACGCAAAAACAATCCAAACCTTAACATCAAATGCATGCTTAATGTTTCATATGCTTAATGTTTCATTTGGCATCCCCTTTTTATTAATTCACTTTTCAAACTTTTTAATTATTTATTTATTTTTTGAATGATTTCTCTCATAAAAATATGAATTTATTATTCAGATTTATGATTCAAAGAAACCAAAATTATGTGGCTGCATTTTTCCAGTTAGTCAAGTGGCATTAAAAATGTTGATCACAATTGGGAAAATTATTTTTAACTGGTAATCAGAATCATATATCAAGTTTCGCTAGCGTAACCTTTGTGTTTTTTTTTTTTTTTTTTGGTCAAGTCTTCTGACAAATTGAGGTCATAAATATACGCAAATTTCTTCTCATTTGAAAAATTGGCGTTGCAATTTTCCTCACTTTAGTTCATGGTCATCCAAGTCAAGTTGCTATAAAAGTGTAACTTTTTTTTTTTTTTTTTTCCATTCAAGGAAAAGGACTACTCTCACTAATATAAATAATGGATTCCACGACCACTTTAATTCGTCGTCGAAAGGTACATGTACAACATTGGTTAAAAGTTTGTCATAAAATACACAATCATGATATGTCTAGATCTAATTGTCTTGAAAATTCATAAATGTTCTGTATTTCTAACTTGAGGTGACACATTTTACTATGGTTTTGCTAAACACCATTTAGATCAAATGTTAAAAAAAACTAGTTTTTTTATTTTTTTTTATTTTTTTTTCTGGTTTTCACACGAGTGACCTATCTCATGTGTTAGTCATTCAAAGGGCCGCGTTTCATAGAATTTCCATAATTAAATTAATGGATATTACAATCCACATATACATACAAATAAATTAATATCTACAGACTTCATAATTTGATCGTTAATAACTCGTTCACTCACCTCTACCTTCATTAACTTCATTTATCTATAAGAAAGTAAAATATTCAATACCTTTAAGCATGTTTAATCTGTTAATCATAACTATGTCCTGCACGTAATGTAGAATGTAATAGCAGCACTCGATACTCTCTGTTTTTTGCGCGGACAGGTGCGTATCTTGAATATGGTTTGAGGATTCATTGACATGCCAGGTCCCGTCATTATCTTTCAGACATTTAGCACCAAAACTTATTCATCAAATAGACTAATAATATAAAGTATTGTAATCACAGTTTACAACAAGAAACTATACTTATATCACATTGCAGTCTTGCGTAGTGTGTGTCCAACAGAATTCAAACAAAATACATTGTCCACTCAAGTGTCAATGATTTGGCCGACATCTAATGTATCCCTATTTTGAATGACGCAATTTCGCCTTTTTGATGCGTTCCGCAAAAAGACGCATAGGTTGTTGGCCAGTTCTCCATTTCCTCCATCATCTTGGTTTGTAACTGTGGTTATCAATAGAGAAACTGCAACAAATAGTTGCAAAAAAAAAAAATAATAATAATAATAATAAATAAATAAATACATGTTAAACTTATTATCAAGAACAATATAAGACTCTTAAACCAAAATTAAGTAAAGCGTAATGATAGTTATCTTACCTGTACTGTGTCCCGATCTTTTTAAAAACAAGAACTCATAAATGTCACCTGCATCAAGAAAGATAGGCATGTCATTGCCGGTGATTTTCATTGTATTAGGAATTGTGTCATTTTATCATCATTTTATTAACATATTTTCAACCTGTCGTGTTAGTAGTTTCACTATTTAATTGGTCGATTTAGAGAACAGTTTACATAGTTGAGGAGGGTGCAATTACTACTTTTAAAAAATCAAGTGGCAAAGTTGGCATTAGATCAACACTTTTTAACTCATTTTAAAAAATGTTATATGACAGTAATTCACCAAGGCCACCTTACTTGTATCTAGGTGCTCTAGAGAATTAACGCCATAAATCCAACCATGATTTCTATTACGCAATAAGCAACGAAAATAGGCAACAAAGAAAATAAAAAACAAAAACACACAGATTTAAATGAAAAACCCTAGACTGGAAAAAAAAAAAAAAACCACGGGCAGAAGAGAAGAAATCCACTAAATCAAATATTGGTACAAGAGGAGCAGCAACTGCAAAAGAGCATAATAATGAAACCCTAAAATTAAATCATATATATACCCCGAAAATCCTAAAACCGAATCCGGGTAAAAACCAGGTCTGATCCCATAGCCCACCATAAAGCCTCAAAAAAATCTCATAATTAAAACTCTACCACAAATGTCTTACCACGAGTTTTTCAGACCGAGTCAAAAAGAATTCGAGTCACCAAACTCTAGCAGTTTCCAACCTACACACACCATCAAGATTGCGAAGACCAAAATAGCCCAAACTAGAAAGGTTTCCAAGTTTATGTGAAATCACTCCAGAGATTAACCCTGCTTCGATGAGATTAAGATATCTTAAACTAACAAGAGAACCAATGAAGCTTGGAATTTGAATTCCCCCAAAATCATTGTTGCTTAAGTCTAAGTATTCCCATCATTCTTCCGAGGGCAAAGAACTCGACTCGGCGAGTTAAAACGATGCAAAAATCATGCAGCAACAATTTATATATCGTAGGAAAATCTTCATTCTAAACACTTGGTTATGAAAAGAGCCATATGAACTTGATATGCGATTGTAGAAATATTCTTTTTTTTTCTTCTTTTTTATTCTATGGGCTTGCTATGATTTAGGCCAACTTACTTGTGTGTTTTTAGGTTGTTATGAGCTAGAGCCTATGCCAATAAGCTGTGGAATTGACAGTCGATTTCTCAGTAGCTTTCTCTTTTTATCGGAATTTTTTGGGATTCATGAAAGTCGTTATACATTTAACTGAATGGATTACTATTCTCATTTGTTAAATGTCTCTTTATATGGTATCAAACATTCCGTTTACTTGCATATACTTACTCATATAATTTAAGTAATCACGATTCGACAAGGAGTCATAACAGTTTTTTGTTTACTTACAGTCTATTTATTCTTATCTTGCGTTTGGTTTGCCGATTGGAGATTAAATTTTTAAGTTGGAGTTTGTTGACTTTTCAAAAACTAATTATAAATTTTATTGACTTTTCAAAAAAAAAAAAACAAAAATTGAGATTAAAAAATACAGTTTAATTGGAGTGAAACTTACATGCCAAACAAATTCTTTATAACCAACAAACCAGATTCGGATTGGAATTCCTTTGCAAACCACCCGACCTCGCAGAGTGCAACAAAAATGGAAGCAAGAATTTTTTTCATTTTTGAAATTACAAAACAAAAAAATCGAATTCAAAGGTACAACGTAGTACTCAACTCACTCACTCACCCTCTCTTAGTCAACCTTAAAAAACAAGCAAAGCAAATGATTTGTGACTTTTTTTAGTTTTGACTAAGCTTAATATATATTTAGTATTCCATTTCATTTTGAACTAAATAATATTTTTGATTAATTTTTTATCTTTTTTTTTAAATCAATAAAAATTAAAATTAATTTTTAAAAAATCAATTATCTTTAATTTAAAAATTCAATTCATCAAATTCAATACGAACGCCAAATGGGTAGATCGAAGTCAAGGGCCAGAATATTATAATAAGGAAAAGTGCCAACCAAAACTGTGGGGCCCAGGACCCCCTACAAAGTAGCACGTGCGGACAAGCATGTACGAGGGGACAGGATTCAACTGCGACGTTTTAGAACCGTACGTAGAGGATATGATTTTGCCCGATCCTATTGTCCTGTTAGTGGTAGGGGACCATCTGATAAAAACCCCCCCTCTTCCCCCCATCCCTTCAGACTCAGACCAATCTCATCCTTTCTCCCAGGGTCCATTTCGTAATTACGCACCAGAATTTTTTTTTAATCCAAAAAGCTATTATCTTGTTCCCTGCCACCTCATCCATACGCGAGATGTCCGCGATGAGAGACATCCGCCGTACGTTTTCTTCCCTCTCCATCATTCGTGACCGTAGATTATCTGATAAGGAAATAAAAAATATAAAGTTGGGAAAAAAAGAACTTTTGTTTTTATTTTTGTTTTTTTGGTGTTTGGGGTTTTTTTTTATTTTTTATTTTGGGGGGGGGGTTTTTTGGTTTTTAAAATCGTTCGGAAATTATGCCCAATTCCAAATCAAATAGTTTGCGTCTGAAATTTGAAAGAATTGGTGCTGTGGGCTTGTGGGGTACTCACAGACTGAGACGGAGACTGCGAGAAAGACGAGAAGAGAAAAGCTTTCTAGCTCTAACTCGTATAAAGCTTTGATTTTTTCTTTTTTGAATTTCTTTTGGTTCTTTTTTTTTTTTTTTTTTTTTTTTTGAGTTTTTGGTTTTTAGGCTTTAGCTCTCCGCAAGACTGCAACTTTAATGGCGGCTGGAGAGGTTAATAGACCTCAATCTCTCCCTCCTTACCCAGAGGTACATCCTCTCTCTCTTAACCAGATGATTTTTTTTTCTTTTTTTTTTTGAAGTTATTTTGCACTGAAAAGAATTAGATTGGGGTGTGAAAGCTTTCTTTTTTAGATTTTTAATTTCAGAGCTGTGGGTTTTTGTTTGATTTGTTGGACAGATGAGGAAAACGAAAAGAAATGGCCTGTGAAAGACTTGAGTGGATTTTTTTATTTTTATTTTTATTTTTTTTGCTTGTGTGGCTAAGATTTGTAGTTCATCTTCTGAATTGAGCTCTAATTATCCCGATTTCTGCATTTCTCACTTTTTTAATTTATTAAAAAAACAATTTATTTGGTTTATTGTCGATTGAATTATGGGATCTTGGAGTAGTACTTAAGTGAAACCCTTTTTGTTCAAACCCTCAGGAATGGGAAGGAAAAAAAAAAAAAAAAAAAAAAAGGAACAAAAACTATGCATTTTCCTTGTGTGTTTTATTCCTTTTGGTTTTCTGCTAATTTTCTCAAGACTTTTGGCGTCCCATTTACCCCAAGATTAAAAAAAAAAAAAAAGGACTGATAATCAAGAATCAGATTTCATCTTTGTTCCAGAAAATAACATTTCTTTAACCCTCATTCTTTCAACCACGTTAAGAAATGCCCAAAAAAAAAAAGAAGAAGAAAGAAATAGATAAATCCCAGTTGAGACTGAGCTTCATTGATCTAAATTATTGAGTGTTTGCAATGTAGCGGATTTTGGTGAGCGAAGTGTTGAGGAAAGTGTCGTTTTGCAGATGATAATTCGGGCCATTGAGGCACTGAACGACGAGAATGGCTCAAACAAGTCCACCATTTCGAAATACATCGAAACCACCTACGGTGACTTACCGGCGGGTCACTCGGCGCTTCTCTCGCACCACCTCAACAGAATGAAAGACAGCGGCGAGCTCGTTTTCTGGAAGAACAACTATACCAAGGCCGACCCGAATGCACCTCCAAGGCGTGGCCGTGGAAGGCCACCGAAGGACCCCAATGCACCTCCGAAGCCTCCGGGCTCCTCCTTGGGATCGGGACGTCCGAGGGGCCGGCCCCCCCAAGGACCCCAATGCGCCACCGAAGCCACCCAAGATGAAGATGTCATTGGGCAGTGGTAAGCCTAGGGGCCGGCCGAGAAAAATGGCGAAGCCCACCGGAGGATTCGGCGGCGGGCCTGGTGCCTCGTCGATGAGCGAGGCGTCGACCGGGAAGCCTAGGGGGAGGGGGAGGCCTCCTAAGGTGAATAATCCATTTGCTGAAGTGAGTTATGAGCATTAAATTGATTTACTCCTTTGTTTTGATGTTTACTGTTGTTAGTACTCTCTCTCTCTCCCTCTCTCTCTCACTCTCTCTCCGAGTCTTTTGTTTGTAGAATTGGGTGGTGTAAACTCGGTGTTTATGTTGTTGTTTGACTCTCCCAAGTGTTTTGAGGGGTTTTTTTGTTTCTTGTTGTCGTTTTTAGTTTCTGATGAATAGTGGATGTGACTACTGATATGGACTTTTAGTTCAGCATTCTTATGTTGTTGTTGAGTTTGTGTTCCCTTGTTGCTACATTTAATTTGTTGTCAATGTTGGGGCTTAAAATTTCAGACGTTTGGAATTTGGAAATGGCCTTTTTTTTCTCGGCATTAATTAATAATGAGCCACTTTTGTTCTTCTAGTCCTGTCTCTCTATGCTGTCTCTTGTTGTAGTGGAAAATGGAAAACGACTTTGTTTACTAGTTAGTTTTAGATGTCGTTTAACCTTTTTTTTTCTTTTTTCTTTTTTCTTTTTTCTGACTCTGGGTTGCGTATGAATTGAGAGGGATTGGTACACTGTATTCTAAATTGATTGCCTTACTTTCATAGTGTCCTAGTGTTGTCAGGTTAGGCCCTTGTGGGTCTGGGGTTGAGTTAATAATCTGTATATATTGTGAGGGCCGTCCCTCCATTATTAGTTTTTATCATGAGGGTCCTTTTTTGTTTTTTTTTTATTGGTAATTTGTGTTTTCAAATTGGTGGATGAAAATTGATTATGGTTTATGGAAAGTCAACGTATTATATACATGGCATGCATGTGGAATATGGCTCTACATTTTGGGAGGATTATGGTTCACTTTTTCCTTTTTCTTTTACTTTTTTTTTGAATTATTTACATAAATGTCTAAATTAAATACTATAATTTAAAAAACGGTCTATTTTTTCTTTTATTTACATAAATGTGATACTTATAAAGATCATATTAATCTTATATCAATAATTAAAACTAAACAGATAAATAATTGATTTTTTTATATCAATAATTAAAACTAAACAGATAAAGAATTGATTGAAAAAGGAAAGAAAAAATCTTTTAAAAAAATGTAAAACTAAACAAATCTTTTATTAAAAGGAAAAAAAAGTCATTTTATTTTCTTTATTATATATAAAAAAAACATAATTGATATTAATTGTATGATACATGAAAAATATATATTATAATAAATAATTGATCATTAAAATAAATTCAAAACGAACATATAAAAAAAGTATGTAGTTAATATGAAACACTTTAAAATCTTAAAAAAAAAATCATAATAATATAGTAATTATCATATAAAAAATATCATAATGATATTGTAATATCATAAAGAAAAAAAAAACATAACATATTTTAAAAAACATCATAATGATATAGTAATTATCATAAAGAAATAAACAATTTCATCACACATTTGAACTTTAGAAATGAACTATTTAAACAATACCAATAATAAATAAATAAATTATCACAGCATCATTACAATTATCATAAAGAACCTAAATCATACTAAAAAAAATAGGTTTTTAAGAAATCTAAATCATACTTAAGAAATAGGTTTTTAGAAACCTTAATTATACTAAAGCCATCACTATAATAAACAACTAGTTATTGAGATAAAGATACAATAATGATTAACAAATAAGGAAAAAATACGAATTATAAAGAAGAAAAATGATGTTAAATATAGTAAAAGCAGTTGTTTTATAAGCAGTTGATTTTTTAGCAATGGATATTTACGTAATATTATCAAAAAACAGACATATTAAAATAGAACTCTAAAATAGACTTTTGTATAATAATAATAAGTGTTATTATTATTTTGGTGGGGTTCATTGGAATTAGGGGTCTATTTTAAGGATTTCATATTCTACTTTTCAATTTTTTAGTCTAGATGGACCCTGACCCATTTGGTATGTGACTACATTATTGCCTGATATTCCATTGTTTTTGAGAGAAAATAGTAACAATGTTATGTGTTTGGATAGGAAGAGGAAGGAATTGTTATGAATTATGTTAACATAAATAGTTCATGTACTTCACCTAAAAGGATCATGTGATTTTTATTTGATTGCACTCCCCTAAATGCATGTATAATGTAATGAACATAAAAGCAAAATAGAATATTAAAAAATCAGTCAAATAATAGTTTAATTACTAAATTTTATGATATCATAATACTTCACATTACAATATAAACATATAAAATACATAGTTAAAACCTGACGTTGTATAGTATTTTTAAAATGAATTATAAAAACGAACTCCTTCAAGGTAACATATATGATAAATATGATAATATTAACTCTCAATCCAATTGCGAGTAAACAGATCACTCCTCACTAGTGATTCTTGATAAATTTCGAAGAACTTTACAAAGATCAACCAAAGTACTCCAAAGTACAATAAAGTCCGTATTTTGAGAATATATCCGTATAGATATTGATATTATTTTGATTTTTACAAAAACTTATAAAGAAAAAACTAAAAATTAAAAAAAAATTTTACAAATATTAAAATTGTCTCTTATATGATAGCCGGATAGATTTAATAGTTGTAATTTTCTAATAAGCTATCGATAACAATTTAATTGACTTACTTGTAACAGTATATAAAATTATATATTATATAGGATTATTCAATGACTGATAATGTAAAAAAAAAATATCACTGAAAAAAGTTACAATAAAATCAATTAATTATTACAATAACTTGAATAAAATAATATACATATTGAATGATACAGATATAAGGGAAAGATACATTTTCACTCTTGTAGGGCCCGTTTGGTTCTCACACTCAACTCAAACTAAATTGTACTTTTTTCATCATGTTTTTTATCTTTTCTGAAAAAAGTCAACAAAAATTACTATTCAAACTTAAAAATCTTAACTCAACTCAAACTCAACTTATATACCAAACACCCCCGTAGTTTTGTATTATAGATATATTATTGTGAAGATATTAACATAGGGAAAGTCTTTTCTTTGGACCATCCAGATTGAATCGGACGGTTAAAATGTTGTTGATTTACTATGCTTATTATACACCTTACCTCACACAATCCCTCCCACCCAAAATCTTCTCCGTCGCCGGCGTCCGTTTCGCCGCCGGTAACGAACGCCGGCGACCAACTCCCGACGCTGGCGACTCACCTACGGCCCCCCACCACCGATCCCGGCGACCAACTCCCAACGCCGACGACCAACTCCCGGCCGCCGACGACCTTTCTCTCTCTTCTCTTCCCCCTTTCTCTCTCTTCCCTTTTCTTTCTCTTCCTTTTCTTTCTCTTCCCCTCTCTCCTACGGCCCTCCCCCGCCGGCCCCCAGCCCGGTGCGCCCCCTCCCCCGGCCTCCCCCCACCCCCCACCCCCCGCCCCCCCGGCAACCCCCCCCCCCCGACGACCCCCCGGCTCCCTCTTTCTCTGCCCCTTTCTCTCTCTTTCCTCTTCCTCCTCTCTCTTCTTCCCTTCTTCTCTCTCTTCCTTCCCGGCGCCCCCGCCCCCCACCCCCACCCGCGACTCCCCCTCTCTTTCTCCTTCTTGTTCTCCTTCTCTCTTCTCTCTCACGTCCGGGTAGAGAAAGAGAGAACGAGAGAGAAAGAGAGGGGGAGTCGCGGGGTGGGGGTGGGGGGCGGGGGCGCCGGGAGAAGAGAGAGAGAGAGGAGAGGAAAATAGAGAGAAAGGGGCAGAGAAAGAGGGAGCCGGGGGGTCGTCGGGGGGGGGGGGGTTTCCGGGGGGGCGGAGGGAGGCGGGGGAGGGGGCGCACCGGGCTGGGGGCCGACGGGGAGGGCCGCAGGAGAGAGGGGAAGAGAAGAGAAGGGGAAGAGAAGAGAGAGAAAGTCGTCAGCGGCCGGGAGTTGGTCGCCGGGTCCGGTGGTGTGGGGCCGGAGGTGAGTCGCCGGCGTCGGGAGTTGGTCGCCCGGCGTTCGTTACCGGCGGCGAAACGGACGCTGACGACGGAGAAGACTTTGGGTGGGAGGGATTGTGTGAGGTAAGGTGTATGATAAGCATAGTAAATCAACAACATTTTAACCGTTCGATTCAATCTGGATGGTCCAAAAAAAAGGGATGTATGGTAGAGACCCTACCACAGCCACTCCCATTAACATAATTGTTTGACATTTTTGATTGGTTAATCGACGAGAGAGTATGAAGGCAGGCACTCGCCAGTCGCCACTTTGTCAAAGGAGGAAGAATTTGAAAGCATTTTGGAGGCAAAAACTATTTGACCGTTCTTTTATATTGCGTCGTGGTGTATATTGTTTCGAGGCTGTACAAAACGAAAGCTCTGTGCAACAACATTAGTACTGATGGCTTTATGGCCCACGGTCATCTCCAGATTCCCAAGAATTTAAAGAGGGACTTCCCAAAAGTACTATTTGGTAGTTTACATCTTAGTACATTGATACGATTGAGATGACAATTTTTAAACATCTTCATATATCACATCAATCAGTTAGTCCGATCATGTGTCCAATTTCAAAATTGAAATTTTTTTACAAAAATATGTTTTTCCTAATTTTTTTTTTATCATTTTCTCATTTTAAAAAAGAAAAATTATTTCATTTTTAATTTATTTTATACGGTAGTATTTTGATAAAAGAAAAAAAATATTTTTAAAATTTTCTCACAATACATCATTTCTTCTCATTCTAAACAAATGTTTGTATTTAAAAAGAAATTTTACATATCCAAACACTATCTCATTTTTAAATTGAAATGACTTTCTCAATTTAAATTAATTATGCGTTTATCAAGGCTTTTGAATTGCTGGAGTAAAAAATTATAAATTAAAATGTGTTCAGAAAAAAAAAATAAAAATATGAAGTTTGTTTCGTTCGTCTCGAAATTCTATGTAACTTATAAAAAAAATCGTCTCATTTGAACTTATCTTGAAATATCAAACCCTGAAACCAAACATGCCCTTAAATACTTTTTATTTTATTTTATTTTTTACATTGACAAATTGAAAGGGTAAACACTTTTATGTCATAAATTTAAAAACCACTACTCTTATAATCGATCTACCAAGTGAGAATTTGTGTGTGTGCTTGTTGTGTATGTCAAAAAAACTGGTAGCCACTTGATGAGTCTCATATTAGCAAGGAATTAGGACCTTGCGTAGTATATAGGTGTATATAGTTCTGTTCTAATTAACAATTGTCGAGAAGTTGTAATTTAACAGGGTCCATTTTGAAAGTCCTTATGGTCGATCTGCTTGCGTGAGAATTTGTGTGTGCACCAAAAATAAAAAATAAAAACAATGAGTTATTTATCTTTTTATACCTTGTATTTTTTTTCTAATGGTATGTTGTCGAGGATGACACTCCGACTACACCACGCATCTCATGAGCTTTGCTTTTTCTAGTGACTCTTTCGTTAATCGCCACATCACTGGAGGAATTTTTTTTTTTTTTAAAGTGATGCATGAGATTTTTCTTCCATTTTTCTATGTGTTATAGTTTGTAATAACAATAATTTTTATCTCGATTAGTAGTCTGATTTTCTTATTTTTTAGTGTTAGGTTGTGTTCAATCTACTAGATTTGTTTCTTAGCTATGTTTTATGCGGTATTGATTCTATGGGTCTCTTAATTTTGACACATCTGATTTTTTCATCTACTATAAAAATAAAAAATAAAAATAAAAAGGGTTTATATGTTCTTTGATTCTATGGGTCTCTTAATTTTGACACATCTGATTTTTTCATCTACTCTAAAAAAACAAAAAGGTCTATTAAAAGGCCATGTGTGTGCTTGTATTGTTGTCTGTTGTGGGATTTATGAACTAACCAGGAATTAAAATCCTTAATTTTAAAGTTTAGAAGCTACAATTAGATTCTAGTATTACGTAACGAAGGATCAAGTGAACAATCCTCTCCCAACGTATATTGGTCAAAATAACAGTGCAAAAATTGATTCAGCACCTATTTGGAGCATGTATTTGGACTCGAAAAATCTAATTCAAACTGATTATCTAAACTGGAATGGTATTAGTGAGAGAGAAAAACGAGTGTGAAATGTATTTTTTCAACAGAAAATTTTGATAATCCAATCTAAATCTCCGCTCCAAACATTGGCAAAAAAATTTCCAAAATTACTGCAATATTAGGTATTAAAATCTAGTAATCTTTTTAAACAAAATGGAGGACAACAACATTTCTATACCCTCGAATATTTCTAAACTCATGTATGAATCTACCCAAGACGAACTCGCTCCAAACTCTTGGCTCTGTTTTTCCAAGTTTGCAAAAAGGAACAGTTAACCTAGCACTATCATGACAAGGAAACTATAGTTCTTCCACTTGAACCGAAAATCCACAATGGCATCTTTTCGTAATTACCAAGCTTTCCTCGTCAAAACTCTGGTGCTCTGTCAAAAATACATGTTTGTGCTCTTCTTCGAGCTCGGCTGGTGGATCGTTTGACTTCTTTCTGCGTTTGTTTACTTGCTGCAATTCACTAGATTGTTTGTTATCTCGACTAACACTAACTTGCATGCTTTTGTTAACCGTAGTTGGCTCATCGGTGGATGTATGTGATGTCAAGCTCTCGCTGTACGGTTCTTTAGCCTTTGCCGAGTTACAACGGATGAAAGAAGCTGATACCAGCGAGAAATAGCTTGCATTTCGTTCCGCTTCTTGTCCTCGGCCTCTCTTTTTTCTTGTTCTTCTCTGTAAGCCTGGATGAAAAGTACACATTCATTTACATTATAGACTTCCAATACATTCTTCGCATGAAAACCAATTTACTATGAAATGTGGTGAAAAGAAACTATAAATTAAATAAACTGAAATTTAATCTGAAATAAGCATAAACTTGTTGAGTATAAAATGGATATAAGAGTTCGATAATGCAAAAGTGTATGATAAATTGGTTAATCATGAATGATGGACGATCAATCCCTGTATATTTTCATGACGAGAGAATAAAAAAAATGCACAAGTACATTAAAATACACAATTCTAAAGGGCTATCAATCACAATTTCGCTATGTTATTACCTCCAATATCACGTCCTTAAACTCGGCACACACCACGATACCTTCAAAGACAGGATAAGATTGACCGTTTTTGTACTCGAAGCCAACCATGGCAGGTGCATAATCAATTTCCAGCCTCTTGGCAACAGAAAACACACGGGGCAACCTCAAATGCACAGTTCCTGGTGGGAGACACTTCTCAGACCAGACATCCACTTGCCCACGCTCATTCTACGAGTCCCCATAAAATTAAGCAGTCAGAAGCAATAAAATTCGACTGAGAACTCACGCTTTCTTTAATTTTCATCATAAACAAAAAATTGATCATGTGATAGAACGCATCCTCAAGATGGAACATACTGTAAATAACAGATAACTAAATTCAGCACCGGGAGTACAAGTGTATTATAATACTGTTGAAAACATACAAACATACTAGCATAAGGACTCAATTAAGTTAACATGCTCAAGAGATATGGCGAAAATGAGAAACGTGTAACTGGTTTTTTTTTTTTTTTTTTTTTCAAACTATTGCACTTGGGCCAGATGAAAGCACCTTCGGAACTATTCCATTAACAGCATGAGGAAGCTGTAATGGCTCTAGGCTGCCACTTCCCATAACGTTTGAGAGTTCCTTCAGAATTATCCCCAGCATATTCATCATCTTCAACAGATTTTACTTTGGGGAGCTTCCCAGAACGTTTCATTTCCTGATATATACAAACAGGGATGGCAAAAATGCAAATATGTAAACAATGATTAAGACCTCATAAATGCATTTTAATTTAATGAACCAAAATAGTATTTCTGATGCTAATCAGCCAACCGGACCTTCACAGGGAGCTCATTAGCTTTAACTTGCAAACCCTCCCGCAGCCACCTCTCTTTTGTTTTGAGCGTTTGCACACAAGTCCGAGGATAAACGGCATGACCTGAACAAAAACCAAGAATGGGACCTTTTGGATGAAGTATCTGATACTTGGTGAGCCACTTTTCAATAGCATACAGTGGGTGGGTTCTATAGGCCTGCGTTCAAAAGAAAAGTTAAGTCATAGAAAAGTTAAGGCTTAGCAGCATCGATAACATGGTAATAACTATATTAGTTCACAACACCTGTTGATTTGTTGGAAGTGGCTCAGT
This sequence comes from Ficus erecta, assembly GCA_008635985.1. Classification (NCBI taxonomy): domain Eukaryota; kingdom Viridiplantae; phylum Streptophyta; class Magnoliopsida; order Rosales; family Moraceae; genus Ficus; species Ficus erecta. Next base: position 1,021,196 of record BKCH01000040.1, read on the forward strand.
TTAAAGCCTAGTTTCCAACTCCATATCCTCAAGAGAGCATCTAGAAGCTGTCAAAGAAGATCCCATGTCAGTCTTCACACTACAATCTTTTGATGCTTCAACGCCAGAGCTCCCGTGCAACGTGGCATTGTCTGGAAAGCTTTCTGCATTCAGATTCTCTGAGATTCTATTGGGATTATAGTCATTTTCCAAGTGAAACATTCCACTAGTCGCTCTTGACTCCATCTCTCTCAATGGTGCCAACACTGAATCCCACCAAATTGAGTCAACTCGTTTTGAGGCTATCTTGTACCACTTCATACAATACCTGCAACATCAATACGTTAGCTACCAAATCTTTGTTTTTCTTCATGGCTTAGGCAAAAAGAGGTGGCCCTCTCCTTTCCATATACTCCCCAGTCTTCGTAAAAAGAATAAGAAAACAACTTTTGGAGAACAATACTATCAAAGTGCAGAAATACAATTCAAAATGACATGTTTCAAAAGGTAGCTGAAATCATTTTGTATCCAGCAGCAAACTGAAAACATTGCAGCCAGTAATTATGATCAAATAACAGAAAGCTAAACGAATATAAAATGTATCAAGGTTCAATAGCATCAAAGGAAATGCAGGATTTAAAAAAAATGCAAAAGCATACAAAATTAGGGAAAAGAAAAACCTTCGAGTCACGTCTTTAGCACCGTTCCCTGCGAAAGCAACTACATATCTCAAAGTTTTTCTGCATGCAAGCAACTACTATGCTTCAACCTTCTGCTCTTCATCAATAATAGCATTAACAGCATCAACATGCACCCACTTTCCGGAGAAGTTCTCACCACTGCAGTATACTTCTGCCCAATATAGGGGAGACCCTACTCTTCTTGATCCAATTGCAGTAGAGATTCCATGAGAGAATGAATGCACTCCACCAAAAAAATCTTTCATTCTCTTAAAACGTGAAGAGAAACTGCCCATGTTTGACCCCATTTTACTATCTGCAAAAGTAGTCATTCTTGCTGCCGTTGCAGCAATAGCCATTTCCATCTGCAACTCAAACTCAATATCCCCTTTTCTCTTTGGTCCTTGAGATTTCTGTGTAGAGCATCCTCAGAAGAATCCCGCTTAAACACAAAAGGGAATGAACATGATTGTCCATTGTTCGACTCATTAGCGACGGAAGTATCTTTGCTTTCAGTTTCGCTACTTCTGAATGAAACCAGCCCGAGATGTTTCACAATATTGTCTTTTACATTGGGTGAAAATGGATGTCCCAGGAGAGCCAGAAACCTCAATTATTCTAGCCACCATTGGCGTTGAAGTATGGAATATTGAACTGCTTGAGTCTTGACTGAAAGAAGCAGGACTTATCTCCATCTGGTTTTAAGGAGGCCACGTCCAAAATTGACACAAACCTGAATCCAATGTGTACCTTTAGTAGAATATATAGCTTTACACATCCTCTTTAGCATGAGTCGAAGTTCACAACAAGCGAATCAATTTCTTCTATATATCACAACAAATGATATCATTATTATGCGACCCACACTTACTTCAATATTAAATTATCTTTTAATCCTAAAGAAGTAACAACAGAAGTCACAAATGCAGATGAGAACACTCTGAGGCACAAGCACAAGCACATGGCAAGCAATTACGTTTAAATTCATTTGGTTGTTGCAAAGACATGAAAATGTCAAAATGCACTTGAAGCAGCAGGATCGATTAATACAAACATATGATTTAGTAGTAAAACAATTAAATGCACAAAAATAGAGACCTATAGTGAATAGAAAATTTGGACAATTGAGAATTATGCAACAGACTTGGTAAGTTCAAAATGTTAAAAACAACCGAACTTTTTAAGTTCAAAATGTATATTGTAAGAAGTCAATTGGTACAATGTCCAATTTTGAGGCCCCACTTTAAGCCTTTCACAGAATCTAAGATGTTTAACAAATGACGAAGAACATTCCATAGTTCAGACCTTTTCCAAAACCCTCCAGGAGACATGCATAACCTTGTAATATGTATTACACAGAGGCAAGCCCCAGGAAGTACGGTTGGCTATCATTTAAGGGGGTTTTTTTTTTTTTTTTTCCTCCCACTTCCAAGTAATCAAATCAATATAATTGTAGTGTGGTTACAGCTACGTAGTCCAAGGCAGATTAAAGGACAACAACATTCCCAACACACTGTTTCAACTGCATATAAAGTGGAAAACCTCAGGGTTAGGTTCCCTGTTGATGCATGAATCATGCGGAAACCAATAATGAAGATAGGAACAACGCTGAAATCAAGTTCTGAACAATGAAGCTGAGAGATATTAGCTATAATTATATCAATTACAGAAACAAGGACCATTAACTTTAAAGGCTGATCCTTTTGCAGAAGTGTGATTAACTAAACTAATATCATGAAAGTGTTAACAAACCATCAGAGAAACAAACAAAAAATGTTAGCACCATTCTTAAAAATCTAAAAAAATGTGAATTTTCTATTCTGAAGCTTTTATGCGAAGAAGACAAATAAAGCATGCATCATGTCTCAAGCCTCAAGCCTCACAAGCAAAACTGGTTCTTTTCTATCTAATAATATACAGCTTCAATTGATTGAAAAATTCACATGGAACGAACAAGAAAACATGAAAAACTACAATCCACATGCAAACAGGTTCAGAAAGAATGACTTTCTATATTGTCCCAGAACACTGTTACGTGTAGAACAAAGTATATAGAGAAAATCACTACTTATCACAAAGGGACATCTTGCATGGTATTTTGATCCATTGTTCTCTTACCGGGCTGTAAGACTCAAAGCTCGAAATAGTGCCACAGACAATGCAGCAAATCTGCAAGAAAAATTAAGTTCGTAAGTAAATACACATATATCAGTTTGACTGCTTTGGGCTAAATCCCATATCTTAGGTGATCTTAATCGCAATTTCATTGTCTAAAAGATGGAAATTATAAGGGAAAGACAAAACAGAGAAGGGATTTCATAACTTTTGCTAATCAAGTATAAGGTACTACATTTAAAAAAAAAAAAAAAAAAAAACTGCACTTCTTAGCACAGGAAGACAAGCAAAGCTATTATCAAATTCGAATAGCTTTTTCATTTGATCATAATCAGAGTGAACAAACTGTTTCAACTTCATACGTTCTCAGTGATGGTAGTTTATTTCTTGACAAATCTGATTACAAATGCATAAGAGAATAATATCACATCCACGGATATTCAAACAGTCTAAGAAGATAAGTTTTAGGATTCTAAAGGCTACCTCTTCTGAAGTCCCTTCACGATTTTCAAGTGCATGAGCCAAGCTGAATGAAATGATCTTTTCTCACTAGTTGAACTTCTAACATGAAAGTAATCTTGAAACTGCAAATTTTATGTGAAGAGATCAACAAGACAAAGAAGCGTTTAGTCATAAAACAACATCCATGTTCATTCAGTGCAAGAATCCGAGGCAAAAATGAACCATACCCAAAGGATGAGAGGACGTAAATCCCTTGCTGTTAGTTTAGCAATATTCGAAATATTTAACAAGTGCTTTGGAAGAAGAGAAAGCAAAGCAGCCTGCATATCAATAATCTCATTAAAAAAGAATAAAAATAAAAAAGGCAATCACCTAAAATCACCTAGAAAGCATTTTGTTTACCTTCCCTCCTTTGACCAAAAAGAAAAGCCGACAAATAACTAAAACTTTTCTGACGGGGAGCTAAAGAGATGGAGGATGGTAAACAAAGAAGCAAAAGAATGCACTCTCCAGTTAACAGGAAAATGAAATAAAAGAAAGAAACTCATAGCACTCAACGGTAACTTTTTTTTTTTTTTGGCTGAATCTCAATAGTAACATTTAACAACTGAACAATTGTCCTCGAGTATTTCACATCACAGAAGATAACAGTAACAAGCTAGTGATGTGCCATTCGACAGATTTTTGAAATTATACTAAGGGTGTGCAAAAAAATATATATATCGAATTAATGTTATCCTCCTAACATGTCAGAATGGACTTACAAGTAGCTCAAAGAAAAATGATTTGACAGTTATCATATTGAAAATGCTAATAGTCATTATAGTTTGCAATAAACAACCTGTATAAGAGGATCATCACAAGCTCTATCAATTAATCTTCCCCGTCCAAGTAAGCAAAGTAAATGAACCTTATGAACAATCTCAGCCAGTTCCTGCGAAGTTTCAGAATTTCAATAAGATGCAAAATATTATCTAATAACTATGCTTTCATGAACAATATTTAAGATAGATGCATTATCTAACCTTATCTTCTGCAGTAGGTCGGCGAACAGGTTTCCGCTTCACAGAATCAGGTGTCTCATCAAATTCAATGGTCACTTGCTCATTATCTGTGGAACATGAAATGGGAATGGATCCATCTTCCCAGTCTGAATCATTCATCTCTTCCCTGCTGTCAGAGAGACTGCCCACAAACTTCCCCCATCAACTTGATATTCCCTCATAGTGTTTCCTGTGGCATCTGTGTGCTACAACCTTCAGCCTCCAAAGTAACTGACTTCATCCTTGAATCGGCATATTGTATTCATTTACTTTCGACCCACTCTCCAGCTGAAATATACCAACCAAATCGAAAGAATGGAAACACCACATTTTCAAGTCACTCAACCAAAACTCTAATAATAATTAAATTCGTAAGAAATGTTTGTCTATGATTTTTTTTTTTAGCAAGAAACACAAAACAGATAAACACGACAGACCTTGCTACTTAAATCATTTTGCTGAAGATTATTATCGTCTTTCTTTGTTCCACGAGATCGAGGTTTATTGGGACGTGTAAGAAGCTTTCCGACAGACTCCCGTGACTTCTCAGCAAGTGCTCCTGAAATCATGCACATGTATGTATATATATCAATCACAAATCAATAACAGCTTAACTCCTACCTTCCATGGACAATAAACAAGAATAATAATAACAATAATTACAATAAATAGCGATATGGTTTCTTACTTTTGGCATAAATGCTCGGTTATACAACGACAGTTTATGTGTAAAAAAATGCATCTTCTGCTTTATGTGTTAAAAAACTTAGCAACTTATGATTTTTCCTACATAAAATGGTTTTTGTTGAGGTTAAAGCAGCGTGTGATTCTCTTGTAATCTTTTCATCACGGTGAGTCTATGATTCGGTTAAAAACCGACGTAGCTCCTCACATTGAGAGTAAATCATTACAAATCTTAAACCCATAACAGATTTCATGGCTATTATTAAGTGTCCGTTTGGATAGTTAGTTGGAGTTAATTAACCTTTTAAAAACTAATTATAATTTTTATTGACTTTAAAAAAAAAATCCAGCAAAAAAATATAGTTAGTTGGAGTTAAACTAATGACAAACGCCTGAGAAATTGGGTTGTTATAACACTTACTCACACTAAAAAGAAGAGGAAAAAAAATCCAAATCCCAAAAAATTCTAAAATTTGTTTCATAACAAGCGCAATAATTAATTATTATGATCAAAACCTTATCACCAACCAAAAAGAGTTCCACATTGAAGGCGAGATGTGCATTTATTTTCCCCGGGAAACAAACAGAACCCAGTAACGAAAACAATGAAAAGCGGGGAAATTGGAGTTCGGGATGAGGAGAAGGGGAAGGAGTTGGAGTATATACCTGGTGGTGATGGCTTTTTCTCGCGCGCGGTCTCCTTCCTGCTTCGCATTTTCTCTCGGTAGCAACCGCAGACAGATGAACAGAGACAGAGACAGAGACAGAGACAGAGGTCGCGCCTAAAACAGGTGGGGGTCCTTTGAGCTTTTTTTCGCGGGTGCAGTTGGCTGGTTCTGCTTCTAATTAAAGTGTCAAACGGGCTGGGCCGGGCCAGCTTCTTTTGTTTTTTGAAAAAGTACGAAATGACATAAATTTAAACCGACATGACATAAAAAAAATAATATTATATTAATATAATAAAAAATTAAATTAAAATAAAATAAATTTTTATATTTTATTAATTACGATGTAAAATTTGGTTATATTAATAAATAGATAAAAAAATATTGTTTATTAGGTTAATTTTCTCTTTTTTTTTTTGAAGTAAATAACAATTTTCAAGTGAGAGAAAGGGAAAGAGATGGGAAGAATAGAGAAAAAGGGATTGTTTATCAAATTTTATCTTTTTTTTTTTTTTTCTTTTGGATTTTATGGTTCTTTTAAAACTCCTATCTTGTATTCTTTAAAAAAAAAAAAAAAAAAAGGGGGGAGGGGGGGGCTCCTATCTGGATTGTTTATTAAATTTTATCTTTTTTTTCTTTTTGGATTTTAAGGTTATTTAAAACTCCTATCTTGTATTTTAAAGGATATTTTATAAGAATTCTATTTAGATTTTCTTAAGTAAATTATATTTGGACTTTAGTGCTATCAAAAAATTTATTCCATAGCCCTTTCAAAAAAAAAAATTTCATATATGATATATTTAGTGCCTATATTTTAGTAGATTGAAATATTTTGTTGATCTATTGATTAGGGTACAAATATGAAGCTCCAATGGTTGTGACGAAATACTAAGGTGGTTTTTTTTTTTTTTTTTTTAATGGCATTCTTGAGTAAAGAATTAACGACACATCTAAATATTAGATCTTATTATAATAAATCATCTATTATTTAATTTTAGGGTTTTTTTTCTCTATTGTTCTATAGGTTTCAAATAAGATTAAGGGTAAATTTTGACCAAATTAGTAACGAATTCCGTCAAAAAATAATGAAAATGACTATGTGTAATAACAGTTTAATAGTTTATGGGTATTTTTTTATTATTTTTTTCATAGTTGGAATGAATATAAATTATTAAAAACTTATTACAGTAATCCTTTGTTGATTTTTGTATGGAATTCATTAGTTAACATTATTTTTTGATTAAGTTAGTAATGGATTCCGTAAAAAAACTAACATAAATGAGTATTGTAGCAACATTTTTAAATTTTTGAGGCATTCCAGTTACAGAAAAAAATATCAGAGAGCAAAATTGCACAAAGTTAAAAGTTTAGAGACTAAATAAGCAATTCATATCCTAAAATTCCAAAATTTCTAAGGCCTCGTTTGGCTCTTGAGTTTAAACTCAAAATTTTCATCTTAGTTTTGTCTTTTCTGAAAAGCTTTTGCCTTTTTCTGAAATTTTTTTTTGTCTTTTCTGAAAAGTCAATAAAAATTTTCAACTCAAACTTAAAATTTTCAACTCAAACTTATTACCAAACGAACCCTAATTATACTAACACTTAAACCAAAAATAAATTATTTATATCATATCATCATTAAATTAATCGTACGTTGGAACAAACGTTTGAAATGAAAATTTTAAATTAAAATTATTTGATTTTTAAAAAAATAATTTAATTTTTATTAAATTTTCAGGAAAAAAAAATTGAGATAAAAACGTTAGATCTATAACTGAGAATCCAATATAATGCTAAATAAAAAAGGCGGATTATCTTCAGGAAAAAAAAAAAAAAAAAAAAAAAAAAGCGGGTCACGGACCGCCACATCTGACCCCGTTCATTTCAAGGGGAAGAAGTGAAAATAAATGACGAAAAAAAAAAAATCTTCCGCGTGAAAACCCTCGACTCTTTGCTCTCTTCACCCTTAACCTTTTGATAAAATACCGCCTTTTTCCCCGAACCATCCACCGAAGGGAAGCCTCTCAGAAACTAGAAAAAAAGCCCTAAATTCCCCCACCCCGAGCCTCCCTTCCATCTTTCACTCTCTCCTTAAAATCCCCTGCTTTTCTCCATTCGATTTCACCGGCCTGTCTCTCTCTCTTTCTTCTTCGTCTCTTTTTGTGACTTTCTCCAGGTATTTCTCACTCTCTCTCTCTCTCTCTGGCTTCTTTGATTTGTGGTGTTCTGTTGATATTGTTGTTGTAATTTGGTTGTAGTTTCGTCACTAGTCTTCTAGTCCTGAAAAATCGTTTCTTCCCATGAGTTTTCTTCTTTTTTGAGTTCCAGATCAGGAATTTTAACGCTGTTCGGACATTTTTTTTTGTTGCCATTTGTACCTTTTCCCCTGCTTTGTTGGCTTTTGAACGGTTTCCGAGATGTGTTTCTTTGACGCGTGAATTTTAACAGGAGAATTAGGGTTGGATGCGTTGTTGTTTGATCTGATTCCATCTTCTCTTTTACGATTCTTTATCAGAAACTTGCCCTTTTTTGTGTTTTCTTTTTTCATTTTTCTCCCTTTTTTTTTTTAATTTATTATGCTCTTGGTTGATGTTGTGGCTAAATTTGTAAGCTGGATTTGTTTTGTTTTGTTTTTTTTTAAATCTGTAAGAAGCTCGCGATTCCTAGAATTTTATTTGGGTCAGCGTCTTTTAAGCATTTAAAGTAGCTATCTTGCTAAGTTTAAGGGTTTTGATTCGGATTTTGTTTGTGCTGGTTCCATAATGCTTCACACAGCTAATATTGACTACTAGATAAGAGTTTTAGTTCTCAAAGGGAATTTGGTTTATTTATCTCTCTTGTATCATGTCAAAAGTTTAAGATAAAGAACTGATACATCTAAACAATGCGTATTGGACTCTTGTCCCTAGTGTTTCCATATGATTCACTAGGTTTGATTCTACGTAGTTAATGATGTTACTGTCTTTTGTGTGCAGGTTTAACGGTATCTTCTCCATTTTCAGAATTTTTTTAACCTCTGCTCTCATTCGATGTCTACTCCTTTGGATATGTCTCTTGATGAGGTGATAAAGAGCAGCAGGGGTAATGGTCATCGTGAGAGAGTTAGAGAAAGGGGTAGGACCCCGCCGTGGCCGTGGACCTGGACCACGTGGGTCCTTTAGTGGTGGTGGAAGAATGACTGGTTTGGCTCGTCGGGGCCCTCTCTCTGTGCATGCACAGCCAACTCCTTACGCCATTGCCAAGGCAAGCACAAAACTGTAGATGTTTTATGATATGCTTGACAATCTGATATGCTTTAAAAAAAAACCCAAATATTAGAAACTCAAATACAAAGAGGACAGTAATTCTTGGAGAAGCTCAATTTGTCTCATCATCAGTAAAGCGCTGTCGTCTTCCTGTGCATTTGTACCGTTATCTTCGCGATTAATCTGTACTAATGGCTAATTTGGGTTATTTTTCTGAGCAATTTGAGGAGTGGCGAGTTATCTTGTTGTCTATTCATAAGCTGACGTTTCTTCTTTTCCCCAATCTGGACTCTTTTCTTGGTTCTTTCATCAGTCTGTCCGCAGAACCAAGAATTTCCCATGGCGGCATGATTTGTTTGAAGATAGTATTAGAGCTGCAGGGATAACAGGCATTGAAATTGGTACAAAATTATATGTTTCCAACTTGGACTATGGAGTGACAAATGAGGACATAAGGGTACAACTTCAGCCACATATTTTCGTCTTAAGAATAAGCGCTTTCTATACCGAATTTGTAGTAACATTGTCTTGGAAACGTTGACATTCAACTCAGGAACTATTCTCTGAGATCGGAGGCCTGAAAAGATACGCAGTTCATTATGACAAAACTGGTCGCCCAAGTGTAAGTATTCAATAGCTGATTTTTTTTCCCCGGTTCCTGGTCTTAATCTTAGAATTATAATTAGTATACTGTTCTGATTAGGATTGCGATTTGATATATTTGGTCTTGTTTGGTATGATGGAAAATTTGCTGGCATCTCTATTAAACATACTTCATCAATCTCTATGGGTTTTCCAACTATGCATCTTAGTGCCATAGCTCTCGAGTTTGTTTTGTTTTTAATTGCTACTTGTACATAATTTTAAGCAGAGTTTGAGATTTGGAAATTTAAAAATTGCAAAAGAATTGCATTTTGGTAATTTCTTGATCTAGTGCCAACTTAGAACTCTTTTCAAATACAAAGTAGTATTCAGAATTTACTAGATGGGCGGTTTAACATATTTGATGACCATACAGTTCTGATTCAACTGCGTTCTGTGTACTGTACATACCATGTCAGCAGCAGCAGTACATTATTTTAGTCTTGATTTGATTTTGTGGCTGTCATCTCTTTTTCGCACGAGTGTGGAAACAATATCAATCTATAAGATACATGACCAAAAATTGATCTGCTGCTTCTATGTCAAGTCCTAGCTTGTAATTTTTTGTTTGCTATAGCCCAACCTATCTTAGTTGTCTTCTTTTAACTTGTGTATTTTAGAAGACATGCATCCTTACTATAATTTTTTCTTTGTTACAGGGTTCAGCTGAGGTGGTGTATACTCGACGAAGTGATGCATTTGCAGCATTGAAGCGGTATAATAATGTCCTTTTGGATGGGAAGCCAATGAAGCTCGAGGTTGTTGGAACCAATGCTGAAGTGCCCATTTCTGCTCGTGTGAATGTAGCTGGAGTAAATGGAAGGAAGAAGAGGACTGTGGTTATGACGTACGTATTTTTTTCTTCCTGTTTTACCTCAAAGAATTGCGGTGGATTTGATACTTGTTAGGTTGGAAATTTTTAGATCGTTCAATTGGAGTGCACTTTTTTGGATTGATAAAAAATAAATAGTTTTAGGTCCTCTTTACCTGGCTAGGACTTTATTGCTTAACATTGGTTGTTCCTCTTACTGATCCCCTTCTTCTTAGCTTGAAATGAAAAAAGAGGTGACTTTAAATGAGGAAAAGGTGATATCAATTGTCAGAAATAAATGAGGAAGAAATGCCTTTTGTTTTCAGTTTATGCTTTACATTCATCAATAGCTATTTTGAAGGTTTCAAGTAATGAATCTCTTTTCTTAAAAAGATTCGTAGAGACTGAAGCTTATAATTTGAATGACAAAGGGAGCTTTCTAAGTTTCTCTTTTTCATTGTTGTTCAACACGTGAAGTTGGAGCTATTGGTTTCTGCATCTGTTTATTTTGATCTCATTTATTGGTCACCAAATGGTGGTGTTCACATTTTTTCTTCAATATTATGTTAACATTTGATTGAAGTATCAGGTTTGCCCTAGCTTTTGATTCTTTGCACTTCACATTTTTCTTTCTTGTTTGTAGGCCCATGCATGTAACATCGTTGCACGTGAGATTCTATTTTTGTTAAACTAAAGTCATGATGCTTCAGTCAGTTGCAAGTTAAAGATGTTAACTTATGTTCATTCAAACGTTTTACGCAGGTCGGGACCTGGTCGTGTTGGTGGCCCTGCGGTGGTTAATCGTGGTTCTGGGTAACTATTTGATCTTTTTTTTTTGAATAATTCATGCTTCCATAGTTGTTGACCTCCTGAAGTACCTTGTACATTTCACTGTACGTTATGGAGGAAGTAAAATATTATTGTTCTAAATACTGGAAACATTGTTTTTGTCTACTGACAATAATAGCAAAACTTTTAGGCATCTAGGATGACAGTAAATAATTAAATCTGTCAGTTCATAATTACAGACTAGTTATAGGATAGAACTTTTGTCCAAATGTGTTTTTTTCTCTCCATAACTATATTTCTGCATCTCTCTGTCAGACCTCTAGGATCGTGTAAATTGGAATTTGAAGTATAGTAGAAGAAAAGAGCATCTGTAGCGAAGTAGAACAGTTGGAAATATTTGATTTGTCCATGAAGGATGAAATCTGTGCTTGGATTGCATTAGCAAACTGCAGGAGTTGCCACACCTGACAAGTGGATCTTGTTTAAGCTATGACTATGCTCTAGTTTGGTTTAGGGGCTGAAAGTGACCATAAATGCTTCTCTAAACGAACTTATCTGAACTTATCTAAGCTCATAAAGTGCTTGGTTTGGCTCTGGCTGAGTCAAGACACAGAGAAACTTGATCATGTTCATAAGTAACGGGCAAATTCCAAAGCATTCTTTTTTAGAAAAAAGCACACAGGTGGTCTAACTCGCTAAAAGTGAAGGGAAACTTGAGTGCTCTGTGTGCCTAGTGACTTGGTCTCTAAATATTGGCTTGGGACTGCGGCTTTTACTTATCTGGCTGTTGTTATTGGATTCCAGTAATTGTGATAGCTTTTGCTTGCTGTTTGCCAGTGTCATTGGATTTTCTGGTCAGAGGGGTCGTGCTGGACCGAGGAATGGCCGTGGTGGACCGAGGAGGAGTAATGGTGGTGGTGGTGGTGGTGGTGGTGGCGGCGGTGGCAGTGGAGGTGGAGGAGGACGTGGACGTGGTCGTGGCCGTGGACGCACCGGCAGTGGAGGTCGTGGAAAGAAGAAGAACCAGTCGAGAAGTCTGCAGATGAACTCGACAAAGAACTGGATAACTATCATGCTGAAGCCATGCAAACATCCTGAAATGTTAGGGATGTAAAACCTGCTAAAACTGATGGAGAGTAATTAGATATGATGATAGCTGTACAAAGTGGCCATTGCTGTTGGCTCGTCGACTCTTTGCCTTTGGTTTAGATGCCTCAAGTAATTTTTCATTCTAGATAAAAAAAAAAAAAAAAAAAAAGGAGAAGGTTTTAGGGGGGAAAATGAAGCTGTTGGGTTATTATTATTTTTTTAAATGTTTGGTTTGTTTGACAGGCATTTTTCGGGTGTGTATTATCTCCATGCTTTCATGTTTTATTCCTTTTTTTTTTTTTTTTTTTTTTAACATGAGTAAAAGTTGGTTTGCAGCCTGATGATGAGATAGCACTGTACCTTTGCTAGCAACAATCCGAACATCCGATTTAATCTTACGATGCCATAAAAAAATATATTTATGATCGATATATTTAGTGTTGTGTTGCAGAAAGTGCCCTGAAAACTGATAAATTGTTTTCCTTTTCCTTTTGTACCATTAAGTTTATTTATTTATTTACTTTTTTTTTTTAATGAGCATTATAGCTCGATCCATCTAAAAATGACTCTCGAACCCGATGAGAAAACAAAACAAAAAAAACAAAAAAAGGAGAGACAAGTGTCATCTTATTTTATATGGATTGATTTTTCAAGAAAATGTTTTAGGCTTCTTGCTGTTACTTATTTGCTGTTCCTTCGTCCAAGGTCCTTTTTAAGATATATTTTTGGGATGGTTGATAGTTATAGTTCTTAAATTTTTTTTTTTTTTATCTCTTGGTATTTTCTTCGATTTTGAAATTTCAATATTTTCTACGGTAATCTCGGTATCTTTAGTCTATTAGAAATCCGAAACCTAGCTACAAAAATCTGTGGGGCACTACATCACTGCATCAACTTCAAGTCATACCTACGGCTCTTGATGATTGTCGAGCTGTTGCAAAGACAACGAAACTGAAAGTAAATTCTAATGTCATGTATCCAAAAGACAAGGTGTATCTTTTAAGCCTTTTTTATTTTTTTTTTAAAGTTTTATGTTTTGATTGGTTACAAGATTAAGCAGAATATAGATTTAGAATTAAATTCTTTTTTTTTTTTTTTTTTTTTGAAATTTGTACGTGGAGTATGAGATTCTATGGACATGCACATTATTAATCTGCAAGTTTCGAATTTGGGACCCAAGACCGGTAAACCCCTAAGTGCACTTTTTCTAGTCCCTGAACAGCCAAAGCGGGAGATTTAGAATTGTAGTTCACTATTCATGATATTTTAGTAATTAATGAAAATAGAAGCATTGTCATACTTCTTTTTTTTAAGTAATAAGCAGAAGCATTGGCATACTTGGGTCTTTTTCAGATTTTGCTTCTTGCTTGGCAGTGATTTTTACAATCTGCTGGACAACTATAAGGGTTTTACCGAACACTTTGCTACATAAATAAAAGGTTTATTAAAGTCTGTCTTAACGCAGATTCTTTGAAAAATCACTGCAACAGTAACTCGTGTCCGAGATTACTTGGTAAAAATACAAGGTTTACCATTAAGTCTGAATGCACGTTAATTAGCAATCTAAAAGCAGCTATCAACAAGAATGCTAAACAAACACAAACGTAATTTTCTTCAAAAATCACTAAAAATAACTATAACAGTTGTGTAGTGCCATGGAAATTGAAAAAATAAAAAATAAAAAATAAAAACATTTGGAAATGCTACAAAGTAAAAGGTCCAAACTTGAAAGAAACTTTTAGAAAGTATTAAAAAAAAAAAAGGTTAAGCTATCATACATTGTTAAGAAGTATATACATAACAGATGCACACTATAATTCACAAATGAATGTCCCAAAAAAAAAAAAAAAAGAACTCTCACAAACCAATAAATATTGTGAAAACTGTGTTTTTTCTTCTATAACGGCAATCTCTCGTCATGACCAATAAAAGCCGGGTTTCTATATTGTTCTGACGACATCGATACATGATACAATGTACAAATTCTAGCATTTTAAAAATGGTCAACAAAACATAATGGTAGAGAGATGTTATTGATCTGGTGTAATGGCATCTCTGTTCTGTTGCAGATTCTTCAACTCTTTTTTCTTGAAAAGCTTCTCAACTACTTCATCCCAGTTTGTCCTCCCCTTACTCGACTTTGAGATGCTTACCTGGGTGTCTTCATTCCGACTATTGGAGGCTTCTGCGTTTTGTTCATTGAGCGGTTCCTCTTCTGCAGTCACCGCATGAGGAACATTCAAACTGACGGCTCTTTCTAATGCATCTTTGTGCTCTTTTTCTATGGTCTGCAACCTCTCAAGCTTCTGTACTTTCGGAGGAGTAGTTACAGTCTCAGCGCAACGTTCCTTCATTCTCTAAAAGAGCAATTAAATGATGTGTCAGTAATTTAAGCTTTATATTCCATAACCAACCGCCTGATACTATAACACTGAAATCCCAAGTAAATTTCCTTCTATTTCCCATTTTGTTCCACACATAGATAACTAAAAAAGAAAAGAAAAGTACAAAAAAAAAAAAAAAAAAAACCCGTACATGTGTCGGTTCTAAAAAGAAACCGAGAGATTATTTATTCTAAAAGGAACTGTACATAGATAAATGGCACCATGGAGTGTTGTTATATTTGTATAAGAGACATTAGAATCAGTGTGAAATGAGGAACTTGATACCCAATCCAACCTCATTTCAAGGAGAAATTACGAAGCGAAAGATAATAAAATGAGTAATTTGACTTACTTCTAATGCCTTCTCGGCTTCCCTTTCTATCCACAAAATTCCATGATCAGATGTGGCATTGCATGACAAGACAATGTGTTCAAATCTGCCATCAACAGGAATGGCCGTTCTGACCTCTGGAGGATATCTCCCACACCTGTGCATACCATACCAAGCATTGAGAAGTTCAATCACCCAAAGAGCATAACGGTTAATTAGCATCTTATCATAACGAGTTCGAAGGTTAATTAGGACACCGATGAGTTATACAGAACCCCTTTTAGTTCTCCTTTACGTATTGAGAAGGCTTTTGGTCAACAAAAACTAAAGACTATAATTTGTATTTTATATTGTGGGGGTAGAGAGCAAGGATTTGGTGCCAAAACTTTCTGGTGACATATCTTGGAAAAACGACACACTATAGCAAAAGTTTTCAGAAAAACAGAACCAATACATATACTTCAACTACTACCATCAGTTACTAGAGAGTAATTTTCCTTTCCCAACTTAACAAGTAAATCTTATAATATTTATGTTCTCGTCCGCGACAGTACAACTAAGACAAGGGATAAATAAATCTTCCTCAAAGGTTACTTCATCCAAGTCTAAGTCTTAGGGACATATAAACAATTCTAATTGCGAGCACTATTCGGAATCAAAAAATGATAATAATCTAATTGCCCATCTGAAGCACATGTAAGTTGCAGAAAATTTTCAACTAAGTAATAGAAAAGTCATTGCGTTGCTACCTGCAAAATTTTCGCTCCACGATATGGTACATTCTCCCCGGTGCATATAATCGTCTTGGATCTCTAAGTTTTCTACCTTCTGGTATGAAAGTATCCCTCAAACAAACCAAAAACAACAGGCATGGCAAGCTGTCCAAGGCATCAAGGCCTGGTTTAAGACATCATAATAATAACAATTTGCTCCGGTAAATCTAAAAGTACGGATATTTGCTTAATTCAGACATAATATAAGCGTACTAACCAAAATATGGACTTGAATATATCTTCCAAGGGAGTGGCTGTTCTTGGCAAGAAATCATCCTGTGCGCAAAAAAAAAAAAAAAAAAAAAAAAAGAGAGATAATTTGAGCTTAAGATCATAATTTCGACATTCTTAATCAGAGTGATTTCATTAAACAAGGTAAATTTGATCAGACGAAAAATTCAAGAGAAAGTTTCTCGCACCTGCAAAACAACGGAGTGTATAACATCGGCGTACTTGACGGCCAAATTGAGCGACATACACCTGGCCGGAGCAAGCGCATAGCAGCGAATCTTACTTCTCGGAATCCCCCCCAACCGGTCGCTGTGGTTCACGACGATCACAGTGAGAAGCGCGGCGACACCGGAGCCCAAGGAGTGACCGGCGAAAATCATCCGGTAGTCGGAGCCGTTCTCGAGCCACAAGCGCTTGAGTGTTTCGGACTCCTCGTTGAGGAGCCAAATTGCGGACTTGAGAAGGCCGTGGTGGACGTAACCGCCGTCGAACATCTGCATACCGAGGCGGTTGTCGAGGAGGAGCTTGTAGTCGCTCTCCTTGACGAGGTTGAGGCCGCGGATGGCGAGGACGATCTCGCGGTGGTCGTGTCGGCGTAGATGAGGTAGGGAGGGGAGCGGCCATGGGTTTGCTCGTAGGTGACGCGTTTGACGACCCAGTCGGGGTTGAGGCGGTAGCCTCCGTCGGGGGGGAACTGAGGGTTGCGGAGATCGGGCTCGTAGACGGCTAGGATGAGGCGGCAGATGCGGGGGACGGGGGCGAACTCGTCGTCGGTGGCGCAGGGCCAGGCGGCGCTGTCGTCGGAGCCGACGTAGGTGCAGCGCTTCCACGCCCAACGCATGCACCCGAGGATCACCACGCACTCCACGCCGCAAGACACCGACATTTTTGGAACAAAAATGAGGATGTGGTGGTGGTCGTCGTCGTGAAGGTCGGTTCACGCCATGGCCATGGCCAGTGCTAGTGGGGATTCTGCTTTCTAGAGAGAGAAAGAGAGAGCGGGGGATTCGAGAGAGAGAGAGAGAGAGTTGTGTACTTCACGTGGGTGGGGAGTGACACGTGGGGACGACAGGTTGGGGAATATGATTTGGTTTCTTTTTTGTTTATTTATTTATTTTTTGAAAGTTTTTATTTATTTATTTCAGCAACAGGCAATAGCAAATTTTTTTGCCACTAAATTTCAGAGCTGTCATGAGAAAAAAAAAAAAAAAAACCATTATTTTGGCGCTAAATTTCTGTAATGTTGAACTTGATAAATAAATAATTAAGTATTACTAATTGACACCTCTAGTCCTCCTTATTTTTTTCTTAGGTTTTTAAGGATGTTTATGCTTCCTAAATGTTTTTTTATAACAAAATACAGTAACTCAAATGAACAAATAAAGAAAGAAATAGAAACAAAAGTTAATGATTGAGATCTCCCTAAGAATAACCCAAAAATGCTTTATTTGATTTTCGATTACTTGTTTTTGTCCTTATTATTATTATTATTATTATTATTATTATTATTATTTGGGCTGAATTGCATTGTAAAAATTGCAATGCAGAGAAGCCAACTCACACGTAGTTCTTGTCGTCATATCATAAGCTTCTCACGAAATCAATGATCCAGTACAGACGATATTACTTTTTTGTTCATAAATATGGAAAAAACAAAAAACAAAAAAGAATATTACTTTGTTCTTTACAATTTTACCCAAGTATTGTAAATTATTTATGCTAACCAAAGTTATATATCCTAATTTATTGCAAACTCAAGAATATTATAAAAAAAATTAACAAAAATTTGAAACTATAAAAATTTGGAGACACGAAATAAGAAAAAAGAATGATAAAACTAACAAAAATTTGAAGGATTCTGACAAGAGTTATAACACGTCTTAACTAGCTCCGTCCTTGTAATGCTTTTGCATGTGTAAAGTACTTATTTTTGTCCTAGTAAAAAAATAAAAAAAGAGAAGTTTTTCTTTTCTCTTTTTTTTTTTTCACTTTTTTTAACCGGAGAAAAAGAAATAAAAAAAGAAGTTTTTGATAAATGAAGTAAAAAGGAAGTTAAGTTGTGAGGAAAAATAGATTCCACCACCAGTAAGCTCCAAGCACAACCAATCTCAACTTGGCAATCGAAAGAAAAGGAAACGCTCGGCCTCACCTTCTATTATTCTTCCTCTTGCGCATATTTCACTTTTTGCTTTTCTCTGTCACTTTTTTTTTTTTTTTTTTTTAAATTTCAGAATGAATATTCCTAACCAACAACAGAAAACTCTGGAAAATCCTAACTAGAGCAAGAAAATTCAGGGGGAAAAAAAACGCATGTTTGATAAAAATGATAATTGAGAGAAGAAAAGATTAGCAAGCTTAGATACTTTTGACAGCAAATAGAGAGATTGTTTACCTTTAGGCTTTTGCTTGTGATCCAAGTTGAGTTGCTATTTCACAGCTTCATCGCATTAACTTGTAAGAAGAACTTTTTTAGAATAATATTATATCTCTGAACAAGGCAGCTTTATATTAGCTTAACTCAAATGGATTTTATGATTAATTTTTCATATATTTTTTTAAATTAATAAAAATTATAATTATTTTTTTAAAATTTTTATTTTATCTTAATTTAACTCGAATACCAAATATACTCTTAATGTCTGCTAATTAATAAAGACAGCATTTTATGGAGAAGACAAGAAAAAGAAACACGATGAAGCAAGAAATATTCCCATATTTTCTCACGACATTCCTTTGTTTGTTTATTTATTTATTTATTTATTTTCTCATTTGGCGTCCACCGCGGAAAATTATCGAATTTTCTTTGTCAAAGCGCGTATTTTATTCTTTTTTTTTTTTCCCCCGTGCTTTTGAACAAAGAGACGTGGGGAATTTTTCCATTGCTTTCAACGTAGGATCTTGTAACTTTTTTTTTTCCTCATCTCTCTCTTCTCTTTTTTAAATTATTTTCATATATATATCTCTAAACTTTAAAATTATTATCACTTTCTCTCCTAAATTATAAAAACTCTCATTTTATTTTTTGAATTTTGAATTTAACTCTACTTTATCTTTTCTATCCGATTTTCATTTAAAAATTGAGGGAAAAAAAAACTAATTTTCTCTTTTGAACAAAGAGACGTGGGGAATTTTTCCTTGCTTTTAACATGGGAGCTTGTATCATACGTTTCTTTCTCTTTCTCTTCTCTTTTCTTTTCTTGGATTATTTTCATATATAGCTCTAAACTTTGAGATTATTTTCACTTTGCCACCTAAATTATAAAAACTCTCACTTTATCTCTTGAGTTTTGAATTTAACCTTATTTTACCCTTTTTATTGGAATTTCAGTTAAAAACTAACAAAAAAAAAAGACGAATTAGTCTTATTAAAGCCATTCTATGTAGGATTTTTGCTAATAACAAATGGAAAACCCACACGAATGCATTAACTTACTTTTTTCCGTCTTTTTTTAATTGAGATTCTGATAAAAGGAATAAAATAGACACTCAAAGCTCATGGGGTAAACTAAGAGTTTTTAAAATTCAGAATGCAAAGTGAAAGTAACCTTAAAATTCAAAGGGCATAAATGATTATTATTAAAATAATAATCTAGTGAAGAAATAAATATTATAAAGGGGAAAGTACCTGACTAATATAAATTTGATGACCATTACACCAATATGACATAAAAAAGTAACATTAGACCAATATGATACAAAATTAAGCTAAAGTAGACTACTATTTGTGTCATGTTGGTCAAGATATAAGAATTTATGTCATGTTAGTTAATAGATGAAAAAAAAAAAAGATGGTTATTTGGATAATTTCCTATATTAATATTATAATAAATGACATTGAACCCTCAATACTCTCATGTACCATTATATATCAAAGGATCTTAGGGAAAAGTATGGTAAGGTATATAGAAGTGTTCAACGTCTTTTAGCATTTCACAATATGTTCATACTTCACCTTGGTGGAGGTTAATTTTATGCTTTGTGCCGTTCTATATTTGGATAACCGTTGTTGTGGCATTATATATTAGAGCACAGTCTTAAAAATATTATTTTTCATATGCATATATACACACTTTGGTAACAAATATAGTATTGACATTGTCTTGTGCTTGAAAAACAGAGTATCTTTAAGCGCTATAAGCTAAAAGAAAAGAAGACTAACAAACATTCCCATACAGCATGATCCACTTGAACCAAATAATTATGTAAGACATTTTGAGGAGGGGAAAATTAATACGACACCTAATTGTGCCAATTCTTGCACACACACTTGAAAGAAAATTCAAAACTAAAGCGCGCCAATTCTTGCATACACACACACACACACACAAATTAACGCTCTTCGTTCCGAGTTCTAGAAGAATGCTGACATAATTGTGGCGCCAACTCTTGCATATCGCCATTATGGTTGATCTTCCAATTGTCCTATCAGTTGTTGCAGATTTAGGTACCATCATGATGTAGGGAGGAAGTCGTTGATTCTAGAAATATTACCGAAAAATTATACGCCAAAATTTAGAGTGAAAACTCTTGAAACGAAAATTTTTTGTCAAATCAAACTCTCCGAAATAAACTTGACATCTATAGCAGGGTTCCCCGGTGAAGTGCATTCACTTAACGGTGAGCGGCGTGCACGACATTGGACAGGACTCAGGAGAAAGGGCGTTGGCCGCAGTGTGGTGGGTGGAAGAGAGAAGGGTTTCAAGTTCGAATTCAAAGAGAACATATTCCGGTTTCTTTAAGTGCAACAGTTCCATTTTTGGTGTATGTTTTGTTGTAGTGCATTGTTAAATATGGATCCTAAATTCCTTATGTTAGTCAAACTTAAAATCATTAATAGGATCTTGTTTTTTAATTAAAACGTTATTAATGTCGGATCACAAGTCACGGACAAAATATATTTGCGTTTCGCATGAGCGTCAAACAACCTGTAGGCCGAAAAATATGATTTTTTTTTTTTTTTTACCATCACAATTAAAAACCACACAAGAAACCTAACAAAACTAACCTTGCTGACTATAAGGTGCATCAAATTCTGGTCTTCTATAGAATGAGAGTTGGCCAACTACTAAACAGACAAACCACTAACCACCAAATTAAAGAAACTTACAAAATTTCCACATTAACAAAATGAGAAAAATTTACCTTTTTGACTCTCAAAATCAGAAGATTTTGTTATGGTCCAACCGTCCAGGATACTATTACCTAATATTTACAAACTTGAAGAACTAACCATGACTAAGAATTCCATGCACTGGCCTAACTATAAATTCGTCTCACTAACTACCAAAGGCTTAAACAAGTGCTAGTTCGCGAGCGAAAATGATGGAAATACTAGTACTCGTCCCGTTCATTTTCATAGCCGCCACGCCGGTAGACATTGTTTCAGCGGCGGCACCTGTTACATTTGTGTTTGGTGATTCGTTGACTGAAGTGGGAAACAACAATTACCTTCAGTATTCCCTCGCAAAGTCTAATTATCCGTGGTATGGTGTCGATTATCTCGGTGGCCAAGCTACCGGGAGGTTCACTAATGGCAGAACTATTGGTGATTTCGTCTGTAAGCAGTTTACATTTTCACTCATATGATTAATATTATCTTAAGCAATTTTTTTCACAGCCCTCTTTATCAGTGTCCTAATTAATTAACCGATAATCGTGTTAAAAAAACCTGATTATTTATGCTGACCAAATATGAATTAGTATTTATATTTTGATTAGTGATAGTTTAATTAACCGACCATAAACAGTCGTACAAAAGATCTTTTTCAACGTTGTTTATCACGCACTCTATACATACGTACATACCAAATCATATTATATATATGTATAGATATAGTATGCGTTTACATATATATAATTACGTACATATACCCTTCATTGCTACTAAAATGTACGTAATTTATGTTGTAGCTGCAAAGCTCGGGATTCCATCACCACCGCCGTATCTTTCCTTATCACCGAATGATGATGCAATTCTTAAGGGAGTTAATTATGCATCTGGCGGAGCGGGAATACTTAACGATACGGGATTATACTTTGTACTTAATCTAATTTTTATCATAATTATTACTTTTCAAAATTAACGCTAATACAAATTCATGTTTTTATAAAGTTTTTTTTTTTTTTTAATGAATTGCAAGCTTTCAAAAAAATTTTAACCAGTTTTTAGTTGTTTTCTTCCTTGAACAGATTCAGAGAATGACCTTTGACGACCAAATACAAAACTTCAACAAAACAAGAGAAGCTATGAAGTCTAAAATTGGAGTGGAAGCTGCCACAAAGCTTTGCAATGAAGCAATGTTCTTTATTGGAATTGGTAATTTTTTTTTATTTTTTATTTTTTATTAATTCCTTTTAACAATATCATGAAAAAGTAGTTTCATAACATGTCATAAAAGTAAAGCATAAGTTGTTAAAAGGATAAAAAAGTTGATACAAAATAGTTGTCAGTTTTACAGAACCAAAAAATTTTTACACGTGTACATTATGATGTTCAAGATATAATTTTTTTTTTAGTGATGTGTATCAGTGCTTAAATGTACACTTTTTATGTCAACTTTTTCATATGGTCAAGGTTTAACAAATTATGTGTTCATCTTACGAGAATTTTTTTTTTTTCTTTTCGTTTCTTCTTTTTCTTTTTAGGTAGCAATGACTACGTAAACAATTATTTGCAACCTTTTCTAGCAGATGGTCAGCAGTACACTCATGAAGAATTCGTGGAACTCTTAATTTCCACCTTGGATCGACAACTTTCAGTAAGAAAATTGTCAATCTCGGCTAGTTTATATTTTCGAAGGATGATTATTTGGGACATTAATGAAAAATAATTTTTGAAGATAAAAAAAGTGTAGAATATTAAAAAAAGGGACAATTTTTCTTTATTCTCAGTCACATCATCAATGTCATTTTAGCTTAAATAAATAGTCAATTAAAAATTCTTCGCTAATTTTTCTTTATTCTCAGTCACATCATCAATGTCATTTTAGCTTAAATAAATATTCAATTAAAAATTCTTCGCTAATTTTTTTTCCCCCCGCTAATTTAAGCTTTGCTTATGTCCCACATAGAGGCTTCACCAACTTGATGCCCGAAAGATCTTTATCCATGGTCTTGGTCCGCTCGGCTGCATTCCTTCTCAAAGGGTTAAATCCAAACAAGGCCAATGCCTAAAACGAGTAAACCAATGGATACTTGAGTTCAACTCCAACGTTAAAAAGCTCGTCGGCTCTCTCAACACACGCCTCTCGGATGCAACCGTAATTTTCGCAGACACATATCCTGCGGTTTTCGACTTGATTTCGAACCCTACCGCCTACGGTGAACCCTTCATCTCTGCCTTTCGTGTCTCTTATGTGGAGCCAACTGAATAGAAGTGCTCATAAAACAAATTTATTGCACCGTATTTAGCAAGTAATAGGGGTCATACATGGCCTTAATATTTGTTGTGTTTTGAATACAGGTTTTAAGATCTCCAATACGTCGTGTTGCAACGTAGACACGAGCATCGGAGGGCTATGCTTGCCAAATTCAAAATTGTGTAGAAACCGCAGAGATTATGTTTTCTGGGACGCATTCCACCCTTCGGATGCAGCAAATGCAGTGCTTGCTGAGAAGCTCTTCTCCAGCTTGTTTTCTGATGGTCCTTCTGCTGCACCCCAACCTTCACAATGATTCTCATCTATACACACATACATATACACATATTATATATATATATATATATATAAATATATTTTTAAAGGTCGTCTAGACATTGTTATCATTTTTCTAACCAATAACGTTTAGACATTTTACTATGCAACTTGATTTCAAATTTCAAATGGGTGCTTTATATCCCAACCTCCAGGTTACCAAAAAAATTTCCAGATTAAGGGCTGCTATTTGGCCCGAATCGTATTCCTCATGATTGTTTTCCGGTTATATTCCATTGTCATTAGCAACCAAATGCAACCTATGAGTTTCCTCAAAACAACCCTAATAATGCTAATAATAATAGAATTAAAAAATCAACCAAAAAAAAAAACTTGATGATCGAAAAATAAAACCATTTGGGGAAAAAAAAATTAGTGTGCTCTCAGTCGAAAGGCCAAAATTTTCCACATGAGGGAAGGAAAGGGAGGGACTAAAAACCTCTTCAAACCCAAAACTCGAAATGCTTGGCAAAGCCTTCCTCTCAGATCTAAAAAAGAGGCAAATCAAAAACAAAACAAAACAAAACAAAAGGCCTTTTTTCCTAGAGGAAGAGAATCACAAGGCTAAACCAAGCACAAACAAGTTTTCAATTAATCTGAAGAAGCTCGTTCCCGAACCTTTTACTTCTCGATTCGGTGTGGTTAAAGCAAGATCAATCATCATCGAGCACAGAAAAACAGATCATTGGTGTTATGTGTGTGTGTGGGGTGTGTTTGGGAGCTGAGAAAATGTTCTCGATAATGTGGAACCTACGAGAAAGGGCGAGAATCCAACGAGGAGAAGGAGAAACTGCCTGTCCGAAGGTACCTTTTTTTTTTTTTTTTTACAATTCGATTTCGCATCTCTTCGGAGTCTCTTTGCTTTGTAATTCAACGGCAGAGAGAATCATAGTCTAGATGATGCCTTACCCATTTTTTGAAACCAAAAACCTTAAAAAATAAAAATAAAAAATTTGCCAAAACAAAAAAACGCATAAATGGAGGCAGAAAAAGAGAGGGAATTTTGAAGAACAGAGATGGCTGAAGGAGAGAGTTTTTATGTATGGGCAGAGTAGCGGCGGTTGTACATATAGATGAGGTAATTAGGGTTTCAAGTCAATTTTCTCCCGGTATGTCTATGGAGAAATTGAAAAAGTAACCTCTGAGTTTTCACTAAATGCAACGTTTGTCCTACGTTTTTAGTAATTCAAAAAGTACCCTCTAATTTTTAAATCATTTCGATATTATCCCTTAAATTTTCAATAACAATTAAAAATAACCCTTTAAATAGTTAAGAGGTTTTATACCTTTAGTAACAGATTAATCTAACCATTGGAATACCCGTTGTTATTAGAAATAGTCCCTAAATAATGTATGTTAATTGAGAATAGGTTTGTTTGTTTGTTTGTTTTTTAAATATTTTTATGAGAATTGATTTATGAGTTAGATAAGATTCAACTCGTCTTATTTTATTCATACTCTTTTAATAATATTATAACATGTCAATTTATTTAATTAAAATATGATATTAGATTAATTTAAAAAATTATGATTAACTACAAATCATAATATCATTAAAGAGATATAAATGATATACAAACAAGAAGATTGAGCTAAACTGGTTAAATAGTTCCCACCGTAATCCAAAAATAAAAAAATCACTCCATAGGCTTTTCTTTTTCTATTAACTCAACGTAATAATTCGTTTAATCATATGATCAAATTCATTACTAAACAAACTTTCTTTTTTAGGGGGTGTTTGATGTGTAAGTTTGAGTTAAGATTTGTAAGTTTAAATAGTAAATTTTTTTGAATTTTTTTGAATTTTCAGAAAAAAACAAACAATTTTTTTGGGGAAAAAGACAAAAAACATGATGAAAAAAATACAGTTTAGTTTAAACAGAGCTTGTTGCCAAACAAGCCCTTAGATATCAGAAAATTATCTCTTTTTTTTTTTACGGACTTTTGAAATAAATATTTCAACTTTTATTAAATTAGGAAAAATAACTTTAGAAAAAACAAAAAAACTTAAACAATCCATTAGATTGATCACTTGACCAACTATAATATTTTATTGATTGTCAGTCAATCACTAATTAATCGAATTTGAACATTTTAATGGGTTATTTTCTTAAAAAACAAATGTCAAAAAATTATCATTTGATCCCCATAGAACGAAAAAAAAAAAGTTCTCATTTGACCTAATTTCTCTTTCTTTTTCCACAAAAAAAATAAAATAAAAATAAAACCTTTCTTCGTGCAGAACTCCATAAACACCCATAAACACAGCACCAACGTTTCAGCTGACTAAAGCTGAACTAATGTGGAATATCCTTCTCCAATACCACCATGATTTGAAATTTTGAAGCAACTTCCTTATGAAAAGCAAAAAAGCCAGAGATAAATAAGATATCAAAAAAAGAAATTCTAACATAAAAGAATAGGAACAACATCAATGCAGGTTCTTCAACATGTTTTGTACAAAATTGTGCGGACCAATTCCCTAAAACTATCTGGTCATCATTTAAGGCCCCCTTCTCCATAACAAAACGCATAAGCTTCCCATGCTATAGCCTATATATATATATATATATATATATAACCCCGTTTACAAATAAACTGCACTGGAGATGATAAGAAGTATCATAACTGCAATGCTTCTAAAAGCGCCGCTGCGAAAATCGCTGGCAGCGGAATCCGAGCTTGTGGAATTGAACGTCGGGGCTGTAACGTTTGCCAGTGTGCCATTCTTGCCAAGACTGCATTTTCACACAAATGAGTCACAGATAAATAATGCTAGTTTTTCAAAGTTATTAAATTGAAAAATAAGTATATGTTGTCTAAAGTAGCAAAAGTACTATACCTTCCTAGAAATACACAGTCACCGTGACCTGCACCAGATGTTTTAGAAGAAGAGTTAAGACCGTAAGAATCAACTAGCCGAATCAAAAAATCAAATCCAATTAAAAAAGAAAGAAAAATGAAGCACTGAAGCTTTACTTGGATCTGTTGTTGTAATCGTAGCCACTCCGTTGAAGTCACACGCATCAGCAGCCTTCCCCATCTTATGATAGTAAACATCAAAAGCATAAGTTGCGTGAGAAGCCACGGTATCGGGTTCATAGCAAGGCTGTCCCTGCAGCAAGGCCGAGCAATCCACTTTGCCAGGTCCACAAGCCCAATCTAGAGCGGCCTGCAGCATCTTTTTATCAGTGCTTTCCTTTGCCGTGCAGTAAGTTTGGTTGCTAGTATCATTCGCCAACACATTTCCCGATCCTGTCAAGTGCATAATGTAAACTGGCACGCCGTTTGCATTGAACAATCCCCAGTTTTTCTCTGAGACCGGTCCAGGTTTTGTGTCCTCGTTGTAGAGTTCGTAGATGAAAGTACTAACAGCCAGCCCAGGGCGTTTGGGAGTTCCGGTTTTGTTCAGCACGTGCCTAATCAAATTGCTGTTGTAAGTATTCGCGTTCTCTATGGTTGCATCTGGTTCATTGGAATCTCCCTTGGAAGGCCAGCCTGTTTCCGTCACGACCACTGGGGTGTCGGTGAAGTTAAGGAAAGCCATAGCAGCATACGCTGCGTCAACCATTGCATCAAACACGTTGGAGTAATGGAGCAGCGTGTTAGAATCGACAGCTTCTTTGTTAGCAGTGAGAGGCTCGAAGAGAGCGTAATCCAATGGAATAACACCATTTGCTTGCATGTAATCATAATAAGGGTAAATATTCAGCATGAGATAGGATCCTGTCGACTGCAAGAAATCGAGCATAGGGACCAAAACTGGTTCCCATGAGCGGTTAAAGAAGGCTTGGGAAGGTGGGAACGAATCAAGGATAATCGACGAAGAAAGAGGAGTCGAGACTTTGATTTGTCGGTCCAGATTGGAAGCAACAAGGGCTGAGTGAATGTACTTGAGGGCACTGACAAGGACTTTTGCTGCATTTGGAAGGGTGGTAAGAACCTCAGAGCCTACACAAATGGCCGTGATGTTAGTGGCCGGGTAATGAGCCACAATATTCTGTGAGACCCAATTAGCAGCAGTGGAATTCGATTGGCCAATTCCGAGGAGCTGTTCATTGGGGATGGAGACCACAACTTGAATGCCCGTGTTTGCGAGTGCCACAAGCATGCCGCGGTCAGCGTCGTATAAACGAACATGTCGAATTTGCTGGCCTTTGAGGAGGGCTGCAACTTGTGTAGGATGTGGCATGTCCGAGAGGTCCGTTCCAATGTTCACACCAATGAATGCATCTGAATCAAAAGAAAATCACAACCACCATAATTTCTATTTATGCTTGGATATAGCAAATTGCATTCATTTTAACATAGGAATTACGAGGGAATGAAATCAAATTCAGGACAAATACAGGACAAATATAGCAAAATACAAAATGATGATTGAAAAAAAAAATCATCATAGTCCTAAAACAACAATTTCCTCACTAGTGATCCAACTAGCTTTTGAAACTGATACACTCTGAAACCTTTATCAGTAGCAACTTCCTTGGTCCTTTGTCATTGATGGCTATTGATTTTATTTATTTATTTATGTTGATAAAAGAAAAAAGGAAAAGAATTATACTACCTAGATAACCTAGAACAACAAAATGCAACATGCTATCTTCCCACGCTTATATACATATATATATATATATAATTCCAAGAATTTTAACCAGAATGTGCCAAAACCTTGCAGCCTTTGGCCATTTTTACACTACCAAGGTAACAAGGTAAGAACAAAAAGAAGTGATGCTTGAGCTGGAATGCAATTCTCATTTCTCTTTATTTATTTTTAGTTAAATTATATATGATTAATAATATAAAATTATCAAAAAAAAATTTAAATTAAGTGCAGAAATGAGATTACCTAGAAAGTGGGATAGTTTTTCACCGAAACTGCTGCTTCGGTAGAAGCAAAAAAATGGGAATTCACACAAACACATCTTTATTTGTTTTTCTATGTAATATAACCACAACCGTCCCAAGTAACCAAACAAAACAAGAGTTTTGTAAGACTATATTTGTTCAAGTAAAAAGTTCAAAATATTTATAAAAAAAAAGCCCATTTATTTGCATTTATTAGTCCCAACTCCCTTCCATCCTCCTTTATGTTGGTCATTAAACATCTGACCTACTTAAGTCCCCAAGCAAACTGAACAGACAGTCATGTTTGACCTCTCACACAACAAACAAACAAAAACAAATATACTCCATCACTAACTCAAAACTATGAGAGAGTTTTTAAAAGTCCACTCTATGAATAATGTCATTGCCAACCAAAAAAAAAAAAAAAAAAAAAAAAACCCTTTGGTTTTAATTTTCATTAACCAGTGATTATTTCCTCTGCAAAATAGGCACTCCAAACACATTTCTTTTAAGCATTTAGAAGGGAAAGACATTGAAATATTGCTCCAGCATAGACAAAAAAAAAAAAAAAAACCCAAATAATCAATGAGAACCCCCATTAATACTTTGGAAGATATTGTAAGAAAACCAAGTCTTGTTGAGTAGGCAAAAAATACATTTATGATCAATGAAGTGCACAAGGAGTTTAAAGAAAGCCAAGCAAACACAGAAAATAGGTTCCAGCAGAGAAAATAATGAATGACATCAAAAGGAAGAAGAGAGAAAAACCCACGACTCACCTTCATCAGCTGTAGCAGCAGAAACTGCTAAAAGAAACAGAAGAAACACCACGGCCATAGATTTAAACCACCACCCACTAAAAGAATCTAAAAGAAAACCCAACTATATTAAGATTTAAAACTCAAGAGAGAGAGAGACAGAGAGAGTAGAGAATGGAGTGTTGGAGTGAGAAAGGAAAGGGCAGTAATAAAAGGGCATACAGATTCAATAAAGTTGTGAGAAATACATTACTATATATTATGAATAAGAGGGAAAGGAAAAGAAAGACAAGGAAAGTGACGGAGAGAGAGAAGAGTGGTGCCCACTGATCACGTGGAAAGATTTTTCTCAGGACAGGAAAAAAAAAAAAAAAACGGACGGCCCAGATTCCATCTCATTTAAATCAATTCACAGTGTAAGTAGAGCACGTTAAAGAGAGAAACGCCTAGCCAACTTTTTTCGCCGATAACTGATAAGTAGCCGTTGGTAGGCCGTCCCTTATTGGTTTGCGTGGGGTTGCTGAGGGAGACAAAGGACTGTTCCTGTTTTATCTGCATTTGTTTTGGCTTTTTAACTTTTCTTTTTCTTTGTTTTTTTTTTTTTTTTTTTTGGGTCTGTGAGTTTTTTTTTTTTTTTTTCGCTAAAAAATAAAAAAAAATTATAGAAGTAGAGATGAGAATATCTAAATAAGTTGATGAGATTAAATATCACTCTATGTAATATATAGATATCTTATAAAATAAATTATTTATATATCTCGATCAACGCGACGGTGACGATTTGAAGTATTTAGTGAGTGAGGAGAATGAACAAATTACAAACCTTACAACGTTGGCATTGGGCTCTGTGAGTTGTGAAGAGAGAGAGTGAGCAAAGACAAAGGACGCTATGGATTGGAACCAGTGAGACTTACATTCAGCCAGACCCAACCCAACGGTCGTTTTTTCCGTCCTTTATTTGTTTTTTACCATCCTAATAATACTTGTTTGTCTCTTTCACTTTTTTCCATTTTCACTTCCACGAGGTGTTTTATTTCCTCGAAGAAACTATGGTTAACTTACATATTTTATTGTCATCCGGGGACTGTGGTCTATTCCCACCCTAATTCATGAGCGCAGTCAGATCATGTTTTTTAGGCTTAAACTGATTATAGAATTGGTGTAGATATTGATTTTTATCATGTAAATTAAAGGTACTACGGAACATTATGTCCGTTTAAATATTGATTTTGGTAAAAATATAGTACATTTTGTATTAAGTTTTGGAAAATATCAAAAAATCGAATGTTAATGTATTTTTCTATCTTTTTTTTATTTTATTTATCAATGTTTTCTAAGATTAAGTATTGATTTTTGTTTAATTATACTTTCAGAAAGAATATTCCTTTGAGCTTGAATTAATGTGCAATCTTAATCATATTTAAGACTCGTGTGTCTTGCTTTTGATATTGAGATTTTTCATTCAAAATGTATAAAGTTCTTCCAGAAAACTTGCTTTTGTATTTTTTGTTTCTTCAATATCCTATCCTAGAATATAAAAACATTGTTTTCATAATTTTTATGATGTTTCCCCAATGTTGATTTTTTTTTTTTTTTTGAAACTTTTATAAAATTAGAGTCCATATGCTTGGGGATCAAGGGCCGGATTCAAAATTTAAATTTGTTATAAATAACACTTATATAAATCATATGTTACAGGACTCCTTTTGATAATGATTGTTGTTTAAAAAAAATTTGACACATAAGAGGTTTTAGAAAGACATTTTAAGAACTTCACAAAATGTCTATTTTCGTGTTTGATAAGAGGGATGGAACTTGGAAGATAAGAGGTGGGTTGCTTCCCACAACAGTTGTTTCAATGATTGTACATTTGTTGAAGACCTGTGACGGTGGTCCTTAGGGGTTTTCTTTTGTTTTTGTGTGTATTTTGGAGTGCAATAATGATGGTTTTTATGCTAATTGGTTCTTTAGTCTTTTAGAGTCTTTAGTTTGCTTGATTTGGATCATAGCGTTTTTGTCTATTAGATTCGTGTCTTGGTGGTGATTTGTTTCTATGCAGTGTAGTAGATGACCTTAGCGCTACAAGTTTTTGGTTCTCGATCAATCGAACGCTTCTATCAATTATTCTAGAGTTGTTTTTGAAAAAGGCTTGTATGTATTCAAAATTTAGTGTGCTTTTTTGTCGAAAATCGACATAGGTCTTTCCTTTTACGCTTGTCAGAATTTACTGACTCCAGAATGTGTTGAGGGTTAAATCACCTTGTATGCTGGGGTTATTCGCTTCAATTTTAGTGATTTTATCACTTTGATTCTTTTTAAATGCAATTTTGCCAATTAAAAAAAATTTAGTTAAAACAAAAAAAGACTTTCAACCGAAAGTCAATTTGGCAAGTCAGAGTCAAAGTCAAAACATACAAAAACATGCAGTTCTTGTGTCGTTCAGGAATCGAACCCTGAACCTTGTTGACAGAACAGCAGTTATCCAAATCCTCTCCATGCAGAATTGCCCGATTTGTATCGACAAGATAAGAATCCTGAAACCAATTTATACTGATCTCCCTTGAATCCTCTTGGCGCTAAATTGAGTATAGATTTTTTTTTTTAGCTGAAAAAATCGAGTAGAGATTAACACATCCATTAATTATTCTTCAATTAAAAAAATCAAAAGAAAAGAAGAAAGAAAATTGTAGCTAATTATTCTTCTCCCGTCTCCGTCGTAGAATTTCTTCAATTGGCCGATAACCCTTGTTTCTGAAACTTCCTCAATTTCGTTGTATAAAGCTCTACTTGGTTAGGGCCGTTGATTTGTGTGGCACGAGTATATGGATTCTCAATTTTGTGGTTCTGGTGAAGTATCGATCAAGTCCGAGAGCGATTTTAATGGCGGTTTTTCTGCCGACAAGCTCGACCATGTTCCGCTGTTACTACGCCGGAGATTGTTGCTGGCAAATAATCGGAACCCACAACCGCGGGAATGTAATTCTGAACTCATTGCCGTCGAAAATGGATGCCAAAAGCCGCTGATGTTAGTGAGCTCTTAGTTCCTAATTTCAATTCCGTTTTTACGTGTACTCATTCAGTTTTCTGTATTTTCAAAGGCCCTTTTTTTTTTTTTTTTTTCTCCTTGGTGTGTGGAATATATGCAGGTCAGACATTGTTGTTAAAGAAGAAGATGAAAGCTGTGGCGCACCAGTAAATTATCCTAACTCGGTATTTCTTTTTTCCATTTTTTTTTAAATTTTTTTAATAATATCCTTTTCAGTTTATATCTGTATATCTGTTTGAATCGGTTGCTCATTTTTTGTTTTTTTTCTAATACGTTTTGCTAGCACCAATAATTTGTACTTTGCATCGAGGTTTAATTAGTTAGTTTTGCTATGAAAAGGTATATTTTGTCACATAAAATTCACATAGCGAAAAAATTAGCCGAAAGGAATTAGTAAAATGTATGAGCAAGACAACTCGAAAAATCATTATGACTGGAGATTGCGCTTGTTCTTTTTTATATTTAGAAAAATGGTACATTCTTTGTGTATATTTTTCTCTTCTTTTCTTTTTTCTACTTTTCTACTTTGCTAATTAGAGTTTTTATCCTCTATAGGATTTTTTGGAACAAGAACAAAATCACGAAAATAAGGATCCTGGGGAAGATACTCCAAGAGTGTCCAATAACATTGTGGAATATGATGCAGTTGATCAGTGTTTGCAAAATAGAAATTGCGTCCAAGATGTGGGAACTTCTGGAGATTCTCTTAGTTCTTCGGAGAAGATCAATTGCCGAAAATCTAATGATGGTTTTGCTCAAGTGGGAAAATTTGATTCCGATATTTGCTCTTTGCCCCAAAATTCAACGCTCTCAGAAGTTACTACCCAAGTCAAGGTTGAATATTCCGATGGCGTTCAGCACTCAATGGGAGGTGGTACTAATGGTTCTTCTGGTGCTGATGTTCTGGCAATTAGTGTAAAAAATGAGATCTCTGATCACATCGCTTATGATCATTTACGAGATCACGTTGCTTATGATCATTTGGATCATATTGTGTTGAAAGAGCGGCAAATTATGCTATTATCAAGGTGCTGTTTCAATTGTTATACTATCATTCCCCCTGCCCAAGGATGTGTATTTGTTTTAACTGCATTTGTACACAGATACCCTCCCACACTCCTTGTCAGAATCTTATATCTTGTATGTGGAAGTTATAATTCACATATATAGACACATGAGATAGATTTTTCTTATTTTGCAGGAAACTGCTGGCATTGACAAAACCAGTTCTGGAGGTAATCTCTCTTTTTGATTGGTAGAGATTATAAACTCCTAATATATATATATATATATAAGATTATAATTTTGAGGCCATTCCATGTTTAATGAATTTTTTTTTCCCACCCTGTGGTAACATTTGGTCTTTGCCTTGCCTTTTTGATTATCATCATTATTTTTGTCTCCGTGGTTTCCTCTAATAAATGTTAAGTTTACTAAAGTTGTTTCTAACTTTATGCGTCTCAGGATAGTTCGGAAGCATTGCCAGAAAACCTTGTACAACAGTGTGCTGAAAAAGAAATGCAAGAGACCCACATTGTAACTCAAGAACCTTTAGCAGGTAAAAAGTTGATTTAATGGTATTCTAAAGTAATGCTTGCAAACCTTGTAGAAGTTTAGTATCTAATTTACCAAACACTATCACCTAAAACTGATTAGTACATAACCAAACAAAAGGAATTAATGAGCAATTGGGATATTCCAGATAATGGCTGGTTATGTTCGTCTGCCAGTAAGTCCATGGAGCCAAACAGCATCAAGGTTTCAGCTAACACTTTCAAAATCAAGGATGAACCTCAGGATGAAAATAACTGCCATAACTGGGACAGGAATGTTAGGGATACCTTTTCCTCCAACATGGTTTCAGTCAAGACTGAAACAAAAGCCGTGAATGAACCTGATGAAGATGAAGAAGACCATGTTTGTCTGGGAGATCGGGTGAAGCTGCTGAGGTCAGGGGATGATTCTGTGCCTTTGTCTAGGAGTTTGGAATGTGTGGGGAAGTCTGTGCCTTTTGCCACTGAGCATAGCTCTATTGTTTCAGAATCTGTAAAGGCATTCAACATCACTCGTCCTCGGAAAAGGAAAAAGACAGCCACGTAAGCTTTTAATTTTTTGACAAAAAGTTTGTGTTTGTTGTATACATGTTTTTTAAGAGCCAATATGATGGTCTTGTTTGTAAAAATAATTGCAGGGATTCAGTTGAAACAGCTTTGGAGGAAGATGCTCCAGGACTTCTTCAGGTATTTATTACTTTTTCTGCGCCGCTTGGAGATATGAACACAATTCATGACTTTGTTAATTTGCAGGTGTTAGTTGAGAAAGGAATATCCGTTGATGAAATCAAGCTTTTTGGAGAGATGGAAAGTGATGAAGCTCTAGGCGAGTCTTCGTCTGAAGACAGTTTTTCAGAGCTTGAAACTGTCATATCAAAGGTATGCAACAATTTCATTATTCTAATTCTTCTTATTTCCCCATTATGACCATTTGACATAGTTGGCTTTTCTTTAACACAAAAGGGCAAACTACTTTAGGAAGACATTTTGGTTTATGTCTTAACAGTATTATGTCAAGTGGACACTAGTTACTGCACACATCATGTGACCACTTACAAGATAAAATTGCACCAGAAGAATTCAGCTGGTTTACGGATATTTGTTGAACTCTGTCATTTTATTTCTATCATCCTGGTTGGATAGTGTTCTGATCTAATTCCACTATGTTATGAATTACTACCTTCTAAAGTCCTCGGTGTGTCATGTAGTCATGTCAGATTTAGGAGCTATGTTGTTTGAGTCAATTCTTGCTTATATTCTTAGATGACCTTGCAGACAAGGTCGTCCTTGCTACCTTAAGGCAATTGAAGACTGAATATACACTGTCCATCTAATCAATTTTGAGAGTGCATTTATCATTATGATTAGCTTTATTGCTTGGCAACAACCAGTCTTGTAAGCAATAAATCGATCATTCTCTGGAGTCCAGACCAGTCCTTTGTATCTACTAGGGTTTGAAAGAAGAATTTTAACTCATTGCATAACTAGTGATTGGTTCTAATATGGGTTCTTGCTATTATCTGCAGTCTAATATCTTGCTTCACTCTCAAACTCAATACATGATAATGCCTTCTAGTTGATCCATCTCATTGACAAAAAGTCTCTTTAATTCTTATTTGTGCTTGATCCCAAATTCTATCTCAACTTGTTTTTCACCACTTGAGTTATAGTCCCATGTCTCTAGTGTAGTTCAGTTCCAACTTGGCATCATCTGTATAGTTACCATGTCTCTCATTTTGGTTTGTAAATTTTTGGAACAGATTTTCACTCAACGCCCTTCGTTTTGAAGTTTGCTCCTGTGCGATTCGCAAAGGGAGCAAGAGCTAGTTATTGCTTGGCTTGTCTAATATCACTTGTGGAGCAGGTAACTAGATTGCATGAGCACCAATTTATTTGCTTTTGATAAACATAAATACTTGCCTTTCTCAAATTATTTGCTTTTCATGAATATCTACCTACATATTGTCAAATTATTACTTTTTTAATTGAAAACATCTGTATGCGACAGACAAGATATCTACAATTTCGTAAATGGCCTGTTGAATGGGGTTGGTGCCGTGACCTGCAATCGTTTATATTTATCTTTGAGAGACACAACAGGTACACAATTTGCAGCTTTGAACATGTCTTAAGGTTCATTATCTTGTCTACTTGAACTGAATGATCTTGACACGTGTACTTGATTGCAGAATTGTGCTCGAGCGACCAGAATATGGCTATGCAACCTACTTTTTTGAGCTAGTAGATTCTTTACCCATTGACTGGCAGATCAAGCGGCTGGTCACTGCCATGAAGCTTACGACTTGTAGCAGGATCTCTTTAATTGAGAACAAAACATTATCGGTACTAAATCATTGTTTACATTTTTCAGGTTATCGATATCTTTGATAGAAACCCCAATTACTTTTCAAGGGCACAGATTCATTTATGGTTGGTTGTTTTTCTATTTTCTTTCTAAAAATTGGTTAAAAAGATGGTCTTTAGATTTTAGAATAGAAAGGCTTCCTTAAGAAGGGAACGAAACTATGGTTTATGGCCGGCAACTGCACTGGCTTCATCCATTTCTCTCAGTAGGATTAAATTTTACATTAGATAAACAATAGTAAATTAGGATATGAACTTCACTTTTTTTTGGAAAAACTGAAATACAACTGCCCTTCTAGTTGCTGTTTGTTGGCAAATAATTTATAAAATAGGCTACCTGTGTCCAAAAATTGCTTGATCAAGACGATATGCAGTTAGCCGAAATACTTAAATCTCTTCTACCGGCTCATCATTCGGAAGAGGATTCGATATCCTAGCAATTATGTGTCTAGTATGCATATAACATGTGGCGTCACTGGTATTTCGGAAGTCGTTAAAGTGACTGTCAGCATTAATGGTTGAGTGGGACGTAAGAAGTGCTATGGTGGATATGTACTTCTAACAGTTGGTCAAATTAAACGTTCCCTTCGAAGTTTGATTTTGCTGTAATGTAAAGGTTTATTAGCGCGATTAGTTAATGATTGCCTGTTTTAACTGATAATGAAGGCGATGGACGTACTACTATTGCTTAAAGTTAGCTATATTAAACAGAAGCTTGGTGTCGACGAATGTGATTTTAATTTTATTTTCGGTATTATCAAGGATGAAGGTTTAGTTTAGTTCAATGAAACACTTGTATAATTATCATCTTGGTGTTATTTTCTGTTTTGTCTCTCCCTAACACCTCTTAATCTCTGGTAAAGGTTGGAGAAGACTTGACTGAAGGCGAGGCAAAGGTGCTAATCGAATATGGCTGGACGCCAAATAGCGGTTTGGGAACAATGCTCAACTACCGTGACAGAGTGGTACATGACAGGAAGAATGAGAGGGACACTTCCGAGTGGAGATCAAAAATGGGAAAGTTGCTGATGGATGGTTACAATGGCGGAACTATCGTGACCACCGACATGCCGAAGAAGGTTATGGAGTTTAGAGATTCTCATGGCGCACATGTCAAATTGAAGCAGGAGCTACTCGATTGAAAGGTATCCTGTTCTGAAAGTTGTATATAGCTTGTAATAAAAGATAAATTAACTTGCTAATCCTACAGTACATCTCACTTTTTCGGGATGTACGTGCAGCCCAAATCTGAATCGATGTGAGGTTGAAAATATCTTAGTCTGTTAGCAACTAGGATTTAAAAACAAAAACACAAAAACAAAAAATAAAACAAAACCTTATGATGGTTGAAAAATGGGATAGTTTTCCCAAATTAACTTTTTTTTCCCCTACTTCTCACCAACAGTAGAAAAGACAATGATAAAAAATAATAATAATAAAAATAAAAATAAAAACAGCAAAAATGCATTGTAGTGATGTTTTGCCTTATGCATGTTGGAAAGTAAACAAGCTCTTAATTAGGCCATCTAGCCACCCACAACATTATAAACATATAGCACCAGAAGTTTACCAAGCCTTTCTTTTTTTTTCTTTTTTTTTTTTTCTTAGTTTTTGTTTTTATTTATTTATTTATTTTTCTGGTTGCCTTAAATCAATGTGCTTGAAAGCAAACTCTCCATAGGAATTATGGTCGGGACCATGAAAAGCAAGATGCAGAATTTGGGCTTTGGGTTGGACAAAGCAAGCTAAGACTCAAGTATAGCCCTACTTGTGGGATAAAAACAGCTACATTAGGCCCACACTTTTACATGGAAACAACAATAGGAAGGAAGATCATCCCTATTCTTTTTTTTTTTTTTTTCTTTCTTTCTTTCTTTCTTTTTTTTTTTTTTTTTTGAATTTGGACATGGGTGAATTCGAATTCTTCATCCTATCATAAAGTTAGACATGAAATTATTACTAAGCTATGCTTGCAACCACTCATATTCTTATACATAAATGCTTGCTCAATACCCAAATGGGCTTACAAAGCTCATTATCATCAAGTGCCATACAACAGAATAAATGGCCATTGCAGACTATTAATGACTATTAATTCGGACTTATCCTTAGGAATTATATCCTTGCCGTATGAATATCTTCACATACATAATTGAAGATAGTAACTCGGCCAAAAAAAAAAAAGAAGAAGTAAAATATTCTTGTCTGGTAACCATATGATCATCTCATGAAAATTAATGAATAATTAATATATGAAATAAATAATTAGAATTTTTTGTAAAGAAATTGTCAAATTACCAAAAAAAAAAAAAAAAAAATCTCTAGGGCACAATCTTAACACCAAATTAAACAAAAGACTTGGTCTCTCCAAATTACACTTATCTATAGTTTCAGTCCCCTGAATTAGTCATGGAATTTCCTAAAATTTAATTCAAATTTGTAATAGGAGTTAATTGCTACTATTTTAGAAATTCAGGGACTGAATTGCTAATTAAAAAAAAGATATAGAAAATGTCAAGTTTTCCTCACATGTAAATGAAGCAAGCCGTTTTAATTATATTTGTTTGATGAAATTTCTTAACATCGTACTTAAAAAATACCGGAGATCAAAACTTTCGTCAAGTAATGGTTGAATAATTCCATAGTGTATTCACATTAATATATGACAAAAATAGTTCAGCTCCAAAATATCTGAGACATTAATATAGGGACTTGTGCATGTATATGTGCCAAACAAAATTTTCTTCCTTTTGTGATGGCTACGACGTAGGGATTGATTTTAAACCATATTTTAAATTCTCGAATAAGGCGTAGCTACGTTACAAGACATAACGTGTTTGGCGCCAACGCGTATACGACTTCTTTCTCAATTCAAAGTTATTGAATTTACTTTTTATGTAAAATATATATAAATATATATATATATATATATATATATGTATGTATTTACTTCAAAGTCTAAAGGGTTTACTAAATAAGAAACTTCTACCCAAAAACAAGAAAAGAAAAAATTGTCAAGTGATGTTATACCGATTTCCAGTGGCTAATTTCGACTCTGCATGTATATTCACTTGTTTTGAGGACATTGTGGATTTTTTTTTTTTTTTTTTTTTTTTTTGTCTTTTCCTTAATTGGTAAAACTGAATAATAGCTTTGTCAAACCATAAACGACAACGAGGACCACTAGTTGTATTTTATTCCCTTACTAGAACTTTATCCCAAGTCTTCTACAAGTTTGAATTTTCAGACATATAAGCTAAAGATCGAGCCCACTTTAGATAATTATGTTATATTGTTCTATAGTAAATACAATCATTTTGCATGGTATAAGTTATAGTATTACTTTCAGCCAAAAAATAAAAAAGATAAAAAAAAATTATATAGTATTACTACCAACTCCCACTTCCCGGCCCCTTTTGCTTTAAATTAGTATTCCATGTTTTTAAACTTTTGCATCATGCTTTCTGAATAATAATGAACATGAAAACAAAACCTTAATTAATACTAACCAATGCACTCAAGCGGGCTGATTAAGTTCGATCGTTCTTCTTTATACAATTTTAGTTTTAAATTATTCTCACTACCTTAATAAGAGTATTTAAATTTGTACATATACTACGCGAGGATGCATCCCGTACTATTCTTATAACTTCTTTTCAAAAATAAAATAAAATAAAATAGAGCAAAATTTATTGTAGAAATTATATTTTCATCCAATTGATAGATATTGTTGTTTTGATCATTTGATTAACTTGTTAATATTTTGATATATTACTAAAAACAATTTTACATCGTGTATTGTAAATTTTTAATATGAATACTTGTAGAAAAATTTAAAAAAAAAAAAAACAGTTATTTGTTCTTGGACCATCGACCTTTTCATCTTTTTGTGTGAGAAATCTTTTCTACCATTGCGAGGTGGATTTTACAATTCAAATGAGGTGACATCATTGCTGTTGTGGAACTTAAAAAGGGTTGGAAAAAAAAAATGAAGAACTGGATCGAACAAAGTTGATATACCACTAAACAATTCTTAAAAAACCAACTTATCCATTTATCCCAAACAAACTTAAAAGAGCAGCAACTTAATTGTGCATACATATTTGAAATTCGATGTGTTAAAAAACGATTGAGACAAGTTGCACACCGACAAATCTACTTGATTATCTCAAAGACTAACCATGAAAAAAAAAAAAAAAAAAAAAAAAAAAAAAAGAGAAGGCCCAATGAAATTGTGCAGAGGTTATGTGTCCTAGTGCTATTTATCCATGTATATTATTAAATGGGAACAAATCAAAAATGGGGTGTTCTCCAAAACATAATGTCTGCCTTTCATACCCTAATGAGTAATATTCTCAGGCCCCAATTTTGGTACACCTTGGCTTGGCATAACCCCGGAAGAATGTAGAAGCATATGCACAGTGTACTTTCTGATCACAAGATAAGGATAAATAGTATAATATATATATATATATATATATATATTGGATGGGTCTAGTATATACATTGGATGGGGTCTACACATTAATATAGTTATGAAAAGAATCAAATACTTGGGTTAGCTTTTCAAAGTCCACGATGATGAGAGAAAGTGATGGACATGAAAAACTCGCACACCGAAAAGGTTCCACTTTCGTTTATAAACAAATGTATATGTATTTTTTTAAACATGAATTTCTATAATAGGTTGGCACATTCGTTTCAATTAAACAATTCAGTTGTTTTTGTCTTTTTTTTTTTTTTCAAAAGTAGACTTAATTTCACTTTTTATATGTCCTAACTCTAATTTAAAAACTCAAAATTTAAAAATCCATAACTTTGATATTTCAAGTTAAAATGAGATTTTTTTTTTTCAAATTGCTTAGTATCTCGAGGAGATGAATAAAACAAAATCTATATTGATATATTTTTTCCAAACTCATTTTAAGTTTTTACACTTTTTTACTTCAAACAATTCATTTTCAATCAGTACAATTCCAAACTCAACTCAATTACAATCAAAATAACTACAAAACTCTAACTCAAGTGCACCAATCAAACAGACTCTTAGTCATTAGATCAACGGTTTAATTTATTACTGAGGTAATTTTATCACATACTATAAATTTTTTAGATGGACACTTATAGATTAGAATATTAAAAATCCATTCGACGATTTGAAAGGAATTTTTAACAGTAATACAAAATAAGAAGTCATATCATAAAATGACTCAAAATTTTTTTACGATGGAGTATAGTCATAAATACAATGTGTTTCTTATCACGGTGTGTTTCTAAACGTTTGACGTGAATTAAATTACAACATAATAAAAAAGTATGCAAAACTAATAAATTTTGTCAAGGAGAGAGATGTTACTTTCATGGTAT
This sequence comes from Ficus erecta, assembly GCA_008635985.1. Taxonomy (NCBI): domain Eukaryota; kingdom Viridiplantae; phylum Streptophyta; class Magnoliopsida; order Rosales; family Moraceae; genus Ficus; species Ficus erecta. Next base: position 1,062,746 of record BKCH01000040.1, read on the forward strand.
ACACCCTTTGGGTTCATCCTTGTATGTGGGGGTTCAAATTTCAAATATGAAAGTGTGAACTATAATGATCACTTTTCTTATACGTAGTTTGGTGTTGTGGGAAATTATGTAGAAGAAGCCCCTTGAGACAAACGGCACAAATCTACTCCAGTTATTTTTAAAATTCCAACTTCTTGGACCAATAAATTATAAAGCTTTTCCCCGCACTCAGACAGACACGGCCACAAAAACTTCAGTGCACATGCCTATCATTTGGCAGCAGCACAATCAGCAGACAACGATGGCTCCAAACCCATCCCATCTTCTACGTTTTAAGTGGAAATTCTTCTTTGGAACTTTCGCCCCTAACGAGCGAGTGGACATCTTGATTCCTTGATTTTTATTTTTACCCCCTAATTTTCACTAGTAGAAACTCATTGTTGATTATCGTGACAAGACGACTATTAAAATAATTATCACGAAATTCATAGTCGTCATATGTCATTTGACGTATTACATCGGTTTTTTAATATTTGTTAAAATTTTGTTCATTTTTGACTTGACGCACATATTTGGTGATGTTTTTTTGTCTAATCTGATGCCCTCGTATTTTTCACGCCTAGAATTCTGTACTTTTAATTTTGTGTGTATATAAAGAAGAAGAAATTCAATAGTATTTAAAACTGAACAAAATATGTGTCTCTTATTTAAAGAATATTTATGTATTATTTTTTTAATAGAGAAATATGTATGTCTCTTTTAACAGAGAAACGTTCTCTTCTATTATTTTTTCTTTTTTATTGTTCACATTGAGTGTTACGTATAGCCAAGGAAAACTAGTACAACCTAAGCCACCATATCATCAGCATTATGTCACGATAGTAATTTTCTTAAGTCATACAATAATGAATTAACGTAAGTAACTGGATTGGCCGTACAAAGTAGAAAATTACATTTTCCATCAATAAGCAAAACAAAATAGTAGAATTGACATTGTAACAAATGGAAATACCAACAAAGTAAATAAATAAATAAACCTTTTTCACTCTTCCTTCGTTAAGGATGACACAAGCATTACAAACACATCGACGCGTCAAACGGCCACTGGCTAATTTGAATTCTGAAACATGGATGAGTATGCATATATATATATATATATATATGTTTGTCCTTCCATCAACTTTTGATCTACACCATCGATATTTTGATCAACAGTTAAGAAGATGAGAGGGGTAATGAGGTGGACTTAAAACCGGCTATGACAACCACCCGGTTAAATATTCACTTAGGGTTCGTTTGGTTCATGAGTTTGAGTTGAAATTTTTAAGTTTCAATAGTAAATTTTTTTGAATTTTCAGAAAAGATAAAAAACTTTTTGGGAAAAAGACAAAAAAAAGTTTGAAAATTATGGTTTAAGCTTGTAAACCAAATAAGCACTTGGTAACTCTTAAAAACGACAAGGTGTTTTGGGTTGTGAGCTGTTTTTTTTTCCCCACCCCCTCTCAATTTTCTCATCTCCTCTGATGTCATTAGAATAGAATTAAGGAGCTTGGTGAAGAAATAATGGAAATTTTGAATGAGCAAGCACAAAATGTTATGTTATGTTATGTTATGCTTGAAAATCGAATTAACAAACATGATGAGTGATTTTATGGTTGTTTTATTAAAATGTTATTCTCTAAAATATATATGTTATGACTACATCTAGAAAAACATGAATACCTATATTCACTTTAAAAAAATAAATCATTTCTATTCTTGAAATTACAGTTGCGACTTCCATCAATATACTTATTTACTGATTTCCTCTGTCATCGACAATTTTTTACCTACTCTCCAGCAAGTTTTAAAGAGGATTATATGAATTAATATACCATCAAGCCCCGCCAAGTTGACAGCTTTACTACAAACGAGAATACAATTTAGAATAAAAACATATCCTGTTGGTAAAGGACTTAAGGACCTTAGCAAATGCCTATATATATATATATATATATATATAAATATATATAACTGCATGAAAGAGGAAAAAGTAAATGTATAAAGCAATTCATGGGGAAAAAAGTAGTTAGTGAATATTGAACTCATTCGGCAATTGATTCAGTTGGCTAATAATTAAATTGACAAATACGTTCTTTTAGTACTCATTCTATTAACATTTGGGTGAGGAAAAGAAAAGAAAATAAAATAAAAGAAAGGAAAGTGAAAAAGGGACCCAAAAAGCCACTATACCGGCCATTGGCCAAAGCCAGTGTTTTGTTTTGTAAGGCATGCCGCGTGGGACGACAGACCTATAATTCGGCGACCGCCCCAATTAGGACGACTGCTGAATTCACAACATTTGGCATGCTATGGTCCTCAATATATACATACACACACACACACATATATATATATATATATATTATATATTCACGCACACCCTTTTTCTGAATTTTTTTTAAGTTTACATCTTTTTTCATCCAAACTAAAAATTGGGTAACAAATCATTTTATCTTCAAATTTATCTACATAGATATGAGTATTTAAATATATCTAGCTTTAATAGTGAGATAAACATATCTATGTGTATGTATTTATTATAAAAATATATAAAATAAATGATATACCAAATGGCGTCATCTTGTTGTCCTGGTCCATTCACTCTTCCACTACTTAAAATTTTTTTTTTTTAAATCACTTATTCAAATTAAATAACTTTACATCCTTAAGCTTCTTTATGGAGGCAATCATTGTTATGAAGAACATTCCTCCTTTTCAAATGTGCTTTTTTCTTTTTCCTTTTTCCTTTTTAAAATTATTATATGTATTATTGTACACACTTTGTATGCTCTTTACCTTCAGCATATGTTGAACCTATCCTTGTGTTGTTTATTAACTATTTATTTGTTTTTTTTTTTGTTTTTTTTTTTTTAACCCCATTCTTTTGGGAGTTGGGGCTGGCCGGTGAAATAAGGGAGAAGACGTAAAGGATGATTTTCTATTTTTTATATCTTTTTATAACTAACAATAATTTATTTTTTGGTTCTTCTATTTTTATGGGTTTATAATATTATACATGACACGAAGGTTATGCATGGACAAAGGTAATGGTCTCCCAATTACTTGAATTTTAGCTCCTAGCTATCAACCTTATTAATTAGCTTAGTGATCTACAAAAATGTTTTAAGTGTGTGTGTGTGCCTACTTGATTTATTGATGTAATTTAAATTATATAAAAAAAACTTATAAAAATAATAATCAAACTTTGCTTTGGTAAATCTTTTTAATACTGTTCAGCTACTTACATATTTGACTCTTACAAATCATTCCAATGCAATTTCGTTATTGGTATAATTATAAATAGTGTTTCGCCCCATATAAGCTCGAATTTAGTGATGTAGGGAATTGTTCAAATACTCTTCCTAAAAATATATATATATATTTTTAAATTTTCTTTGTTTTAATTCTTTTCATTTGTTAAGTAACAGATTTGGAGATAGTAAAAATGTGGTGAAATTAAACAAAAAAATGAAAAGAAAAATTAATAACGAAAAAAAAAAAACAGAAAATTTAGGGATGATGGTTACAGTCAACATTAAACATAGATATAGTCACGGTCTCAAAGTCCTAGTACTTTAGTTCAATTTGAATCTCTATTTTAAACTGACTTTTTAAATTGAAACTCAAGTTTTATGGAAAAACAGAATATTAAGACATAATGTTTGAAAAACGAGTTTAAAACGAGAATATTTGGTGTACTGATTTGGAATGAAATTTTTATATTGGAGTTAGTTAATTTTTCAAAAATTATAAAAAAGACGAAAACTGAAATGAAATTTTTGAATTTCGATTAACCAAACACAAACTTTGATTTAGCACTTGTTTGGTACACCGGTTTTAATTCAATTTGAATCACAATTTTTTTTTTTCTAAAAAGATAATCTCAATTTTACTATTCATAATTATTATTATAATTTTGTAACTCAAACTTTAAAAGTCCATAACTTTACGTATACAATTCCAAATTGAATGATTTTTTTTTTTCAAATTACATAAAATTTCGAGACAAACGAAACAAGTTATATTTGATATTTTTTTCAAATACATTTCAAGTTTTTTTTAATACATATGTTAGTTTCAATCATTCAAATACTTTATCAAACAAATAACTTAATTTAACATAATTCTAACCTAAAAAATTCAATTCTAATATATGTATCAGGCGCATATTTATTAAACTGGGCTCAGTGAAACCACAAACACAAAATCAATCGATTAGGAGACTAGGCCGACAAGAATCAAGGACCAATCATAAGATAGGAAGTGATTGGATGATTGTGATGCTGTTTGGTGAAAGCCGAGCCGAGCCGAGCCGAGCCGAGGGCCCATCATAACCTCAGCGTGACATCACACACTGCATCATCTTCGCATTTGACTTCTTGTTGGCCTTGAAAGACAAGAGTGCCACGTAGGCTTAGGACAAGGATTCTGTGTCTTGTCAGGACAATTGTAATGCTGTTTACCACTAGCTAGCCCACTAGTGTGACTGGGACTAACCTCTCTCTCTCTCTCTCTCTCTCTCTTCTTATTTATTTAATTATTTATTTATTTATTTTTGCATTTCTTCAGTCGTCCACGCGTATTTTGGCGAGTGGATACAGTGGATCCCACCGTGACTTTTTGTTTTTTCTAGTGGGTGGGACCCACTCTTTTTTTAATCTAACTCCTCCAAAGTCTGAGAGCCGTATGATGACCGCTGAAGTTTGGTAGCCTACGTGCTCTTTCACACGCTCCAACGTCTCTTTCAGGGCCATTAAGAAATGTTAATTTGCTAAGGTTGTTCGACTTTTTTGTTTTTTCATCAACAATCAGATATGCATTTAGTTCGTCCACTGATATGATTTTCTGAAATTAGTAGTGATGTTGATCATGATTTTAATTGAACAAATAAAGAACGCGCACTTAATTAGCTAAATTTGATTTGTGATATCGGTAATTGAGAGCGCTTCAATCTAGCAAAATTAATACTTTAATTTTATTTTTTTAATCCAACTCATAAGGAAGTTTTACATGTATATTATCATTTAGTCTCTACGTATCAGAATTGATAATATTCAAGATCATCCTATAAGATTAAACACGGAAAAGTGTCCTATTTTGATTATATCCCTTAACCCAAATTTTCTTATCCTTAATCATGAGGTCTTCCTCTATTTACACAACATGGTCTTCTTCTTAGGACAGTAAAAAGTGCTTCTCTAGGAAACCTTTGTGATTGGAAATTAATCAGTACACCTTAATGTGTTTAATCGTTGGTAGATACTGGATAATAAGAGATTATAAAGTATATAAATCTCAGTATTAGAGACTGAAATATTCTATAATAAATTACTATCATTAAATCTATATTAGATGCAGTCAAACATCACAAGAGAAGTAATCTATAACCTATATCAATATAATAATTATGTAAAACGCTATTTGATATAAATCGTAAGATTGAGATTAACGGTTCATACAATCACCCCATAGAATTTGACATACAAAAATGTGCTCACTCGAGAACGTTAAACGATGTAGCTAACCTTCCTTTCTTTTACTTGGCAGATGATATTATTCACTCGATTTATGAATCAAGAACAAAAAGCAGAGCAGTCAACGTGTGATACTTTGTATACACACAGACATTATATGGAAAGAGTAGAAAAAACTTTTGACACTATTACTAAGTCGTCTCAAGCGCCGAGTGTCAGTGTCTAGGCGCAGCCACTTGTCTTCATCTATGGACTTTGTAAATTGTAGATGTGAAAGAGGAAATCTTGCGAAACTTTAGTGTGAATATAAATATTTTACGAGCTGAAACTTAGACTCCGTTTGAAACATAAGTTTGAGATAAATTTTTTATGTTGATTGAGATGAAGTTGATTGTCTTTTCAAAAATTAAATTATAACTTTTGTTGATTTTTTAAAAAAAGATAAAAATTAAAATAAAAAAACTTATATTTACATTTATAGTCCAAACACATGCTTAATATCTCTCGTTTATTAAAAGCAAACGAAAATGTCCATAAATTTTGAATTTAGAAACTACTATTCAAACTTCTATTATCTTACTCCTTCAGAGAATCTTTGGTTTTTTAATATATGAATGTGAAATTGAGAGTGACGCGCATGATGTTGTTGTAATACATGGGGCCATGAAATTTGAAAGTTTTGGGTAGTTTTATAAATATTATCTAAATATTTTTTAAATAGTGATGTTTTGGTTGTATAAGCCATGTGGATCGTACGTCCAATTCTAGCGATTCCCATTGGCCAGAATCACCTCTACATATAAGGAGTGTTTGGTATGGGATAATCTTAAGAGTGAGAATGAGAATTTGTAAGATTCCTATATTTGATACAAAGATTGTAATTTTTGGATTCCCAAGAAAGTCAATCCCATGGGATTCACTTTATCCCATTTTGAGATAATCTGAAACCCACCCAATAAAATATGATTTAAATTAATGGGAATCTCAATACCATGAAAAACTCATCAAAAAAATTCAACCTATCAATATTTCATAATCAACACTCGGACCACCAATCACCACCACTACAGCAACACGTGCTCGTCGCCACCTTGATGTGAACCACGCCAACTTGTGACGAAACCCATCATCTAAAAAGGAACCCAAGAACGTTCTACAATCAAGTTTGGATGGGAGACCTCGACTCAACAAAAACAAAAACATTGGTATATTTGACCTCAACCCATTGTTTAATACGAAACAAGAACTTCGGTATAAGGAAGACGTCACAAACGGTGATGGAAATCCGTTTGATAAGTCGATAGTGAACGTTATGGAAAATTCCGATACGTTCGAATGGTTCGTCAAAGAACCGAAGAGAAATTCTCTCACATTTCTGAATTCCAAAACCTATGCTTTCACTATTACAAAGACGCCTACTTATAGGCTGAATGTTACAAAAATGATTCCTAAAATAACTAAACTAATTAAGGCTAAAATCTAGTAATTAAAATTTCTTACTTGCCTAAAAAAGAAAAAGGAAACAATATGCCCTTTAATTAGCTGATCTCACATCTTCACTAAAAAGGAAAGTTTGACGTTTTTTAAATGTAATTATTATCAGTCATAAACGTCCATGAAAAGTCAAAAATGCCTATTCTTCTAGAACTGAAATAAGATCCGCATTTCATGCTCTTGTGCTAGCCATTTCCTCATCACACCTCGTCGGAACTTCGTTGCAACCCCATCGGACCTCATCACATGCAGCCTACCCATGACCTAAGCTTTACAGCGTCACTGCCCTTCACCCCACAAAGTTTGCAATCACATCGCTCGTAGAGGTCGGAGGAGAATGGGAATATCTCATCGGTGATGGGGTTTAAGGCTTGGAGGGGAAGGAAAAGTGCCCGACGGCGGCGGAGATTTCTTGGAAATGGCTCAGAGGAGAAGAACCGGGGGAGGAGAAGAACCGGGCGATGGTTTTGATAGCGGCAGATCCGATGGCGGAGACTGCGAATCGGTCAATGGCAACGGGGTTTGCGAATTCGGGGGCAAGGAGTCCAGAGGTGGCAAAGAATTCAACTCAGCGGGAGGTGAGGGTAAAGATAGTGGCGGAAAAGGCAGGAAAATTCTGACGACAGCGGTGGTGAAGGCGAGGCAGAGGTGTTGGGTGGAAGAGGCGATTTTGTTGGGTAAATCTAGGTTGTGTGTTTTAAACCCATATTTGTTTGTTTTTTCTTTTTCCTTTTTAATTATTATTTTAATTTTTTTAATGAGATCTAATTAGTTAACATAAAAAATTAATTGGTTTTAAACGAAATAATTAAAAAAAAAAGTTTACAAGTCAAATGATAAGGTGATAATTATCTAATTTAATAAGATTGGTTAGTTTTAAATTATTTAAATTAATTGATTTTATAAGAAAAAATACATTACATTACTGTGTATAACAAAACACAACGAAGTTATATTTTCTGAGAATGTGAGAAAAGATTAATGGACGTAACCAAACATAATAAACCATAATGCCTAAGAATTATATTACTCACTATCATTTTTTCAATAATAGGATAATATCAAACGTATGATTGACTTTTGGAATTGACTTATTCGATAACGAAAGCCAATCGGAAGCCAAAGTGAGAATCATTTTTTTTGAACAGAGGTTGCCAGGTGTTTAAGAAACCCATTGATGTGTTATATTCACTCACTTCAATCTTTAATTAATGAGTTAGTATTTCGTTATTTCCTTCAATTGTGGTTAGAAATTTACAAATATGTTGACATTTTTATGCTAAAATCATACTACATTTAAAAATTTTAGTATATAAACTATTGGATGATAAAAATTGAGAAAATGGTAGCTGCCATCTAATAAAAATTACCAAAAAAAAAAAAGATGAGATTATTTTTTTAAGAAACTTTTTTCATAAGACATCTTATTTTACGCCATTAGTGAGGATTAATGTTTTACTTATTGTTGATGTCGATTTCTGCTCCGACCACGAAGTACCACTGCCGACCACCTTCCTCGATCCACCCACCTTCTCGGATACACCTTCACCTTCTCGGATGGTCGGCCGACCAGGATACTAGCCGACAACATCCTGCAACTCCGTGAGAGCGAGCTGTGTACGCGGACTGTGTCGTTCTCGGATTACCTCATTGGATCGATTGTTGCCAGATTTGCGCAGATCATCCGGGCCCACAGTCACCACAGCTGACACTGATCCTGCCCTGGCACCCATCAGCTACAGGCGCCGCCCACCTACTCCTGCGGAACATCACTTCGCCACCCGCCGCCACCTACTCTGACACCAAACCTGCCCCTGCAGGCGCTGACGACAGACACCCTTCTGTCCCTCACTTGGAGTCAGACCCCACGTGGCACACGCCCATTGGGCCAATAGCCCCTGCAGGCCTAGAACCCTAGCCACCCGCCGGGTGCCCTAGGTAGCCGACCCAACCGGGTCGCCCCGAGCACCCGAGTCCGGGGAGGACGCCTATAAATAGAGGAAAAATACACAAGTTCAGGTATGGTCATTTTGCCTTGCCAAATCTCTGCCTCTCCCTGCGCTCATCAGTATCTTCACTGACTTAAGCATCGGAGTGCCCGCGGCAGACACCACACCGGTGTCCCCATCATTCCGAGGTGCTTCCCTTTTGCAGGTGACCGACGGCGGAGAGACTGGCCTGAACTGACCGGACGACCCTGTTACTTTGGGTGTTGTTGCCGGAGACGTTTTCGGCATCAACACTTATCAGATTAAATTTCCAAATACTTGATCTATATCGTAAATTTTTATAGTGAAACTCATAAATCACAGCGTTAAACTAATTTGACATTTAAAAAGTAATTTCTATCAGTAATGTCAATATAAGGAGCTCTTTTTTTTTTTTTTTTTTTTTTTTCCTTTTTTAATATTTTGTAATACTCATACTTTTTCTTATCTACGATTAATATCGTCCACAGATCTTCCATTAGAAGAGGATAGCCGTTTTCTACGAACAAACGCGTTGATTGTATCATGAGCTGTTTTCATTTGCTCTTTACTTTATTGGATTACTATATATGTGTCCATTTTGTTTCTTCTTTTTGCTAGCTCTCACTTATTTATGGCCCTAGCATGACTTGCTTTTATTTGAAGAAAAAAATTAAAAAAAAAAAAAAAAAAAAAGGAAAGTAAAAAATACAATAAAACATAATTTGGCTCTAATTCATCCCAAAGAACTAAGAATAGAAAGAGTTCTCCCTCCGCTGTAGTAGCTTTCTTCTGTTATGAGAAAGAAGGGCTAGATCAGGCACCGGGCGTGTATATGACTGAATCAAATTATATATTGTCCAAAATAGTGAAACTAAAAGAAAAAAAAAAGTATTAAAAAAAAAAGAGTTTCGACAAACTAAATTATAATATTTTCATAGGAAAATTAAAAGTTTAATATTTGCTATTAAAAGAATTGAGTAATATGTCTCTTAGGATGAATTGAAAGTTGATAATTTGAAAGGATACTTCCTAGGATGTGGAATTCAATATGCCATCTTTATATGAAGTCACAAATGGAATTTTCATTAGATCATACAGTATGCCATATTAGTAATTATTTCAAAACCTAAAGGGACTTTAGAGGAGTAAAATTTTTATTGGAGGAGGCACACATAGCTGAATCATTTGATTTGACAAATTATCCGTTTGATTTTATTAAGTTATAATTTGGTTCTTAAATTTGTATATACATATTTTGTTAAGAGCTCCTTGAACTTTTCAAAAATGGTTCAAAGTAGTCATTTTTATTGATAAGGATAAAATATTAGATGAATCAAATCACGTTTATGACACATGTAAGTTGAATTATGTATAAAAATTTTACTAGTTATCATTAAATGATAAATCATGTGTATTCACGTGACATTTTATACCCTTTAATAGTTCATGAAGCTTTTAGTAAAAATATATAATAATAATAATAATAATAATGATGGACCAAATTATAATTTCATAAAATCTTTATGGACGAAACAAAATAATTGACCCAAAACTTTCCCAATAAATCTCATCTGATAAAATATAAGAACTTAAAGGATATTAAAAAGAATATTATGAGAAAAAAAAATTATACTTACAGTAAAATTCCTTAAAATGAATGAACTCTTATAAAAATAACTACTAGACGGAGTCATGATTACTTGATCAAATGATATAAATAGCGTGAGATAGGACTTAAATTTAAAGAGATGCGAAGTCTATATTGTATTGTGATAAAAAAAAAAAAAAAAATTGCGCATTTAACATAATCTAACAATACATGTATATATTTAAAATCATATATGCATATATTTAAATCAAAAAATAGATTCCGTTGAAAATTCATAGGACAATCTTAATTAGATAAGTCAATTGGAAGTCACTTGCATCATAAATTTAATTGAAGGAAATGAATTGGTACTCATGTATATGGATCAAGGTCACTGGATTTAGTTGATCATAAAAAAAGGAAGTCAGTTTCTTTTTTTTTTTTTTTTTTTTCCTTTTTGTAACAAAGTGTTAAATCAATAAAGGATTTTACGCGGAAACGAAATTCAGTACTATTTAAGAAATAACAAAAAGGGATGGGGAAATAGAGAGTGTGAATGCATTTGCAAGGAGTTTGAAATTAAGAATATCATTCAAGAACAATAATAGTAAAATAATAATATTGATAAAATTATAAAGAAAATAAAAGTGGTGGTCCGCAAAAGTTGCAAAATAGATTTCAAATTTTCACACTATGTAAGCTAGCTAGAGAAACCTACGAGAGCACTTCGAAAACCAATTTGTTTTCACATATGATCCTTAAAATACTATACACTGAATCTCCTGTCAGTATTTGATTAGTAGCTTTAAATATCAGAATGTTTCAAATTTTTCCAATGTTATCTAAACAGTATTTACATCTGTAGTTTATTAAAAAAAAATACTAAACGCAATTAAGATTACGTGAGCTTTAATTAAAACTAAAGTCATAATTTAATGTTTTTTTTTTAAATAAAAACTGTATCTCTAGAATATCGATGATGACACCATATATTTTTGATAAAAGTATAGTTTATTTCTAAAATATCATGATGAAGGTACAATTCTCTCTAAAAAAAATATTTAAAATATAAATTTACATATGAGTAAAACTCATATGATCGGGACATGTTCAATTAATATTTATTTTTTTTATAGAATATTAATTGAGGGATCATTAATATTCCAATAGAAAAGCTCAAAAAAGTATAGTATGTAAAATAAAAAAAATTAGAAATTATTCTCAAACTCTATACCTCATTCTCTATGAATGGATTTCTGTCTCGTGTCACTATCTCACAAATATAATCCGATGGAATAGAGGCAAGTTGTTATAATCTAATATCATAATTACTTAAAATAAATCATGTTGTTAGTTTATATAATTAAAAATAAAAACAGAAAAAGAAGGCTGGTTTGGCAGTCATTTAGAAGTGCCAGCCTTACATTATTTGGTCGGCAAACTAATGATTAGCAATGGAGGTCATGAAGTGCAAATATTACATCCAAGAAAACTAGAAATTTCACACCCTGCCGCCAAAGTACTCCCAATAATTATAAATCTACATACGTACAGCCTAAGTCCAATATAGCTCTAATTAAAATTTTTAAACTTGAATATTATATTTTGTACAAAAATAGCACATTTGATATTTTCTTCTGTTTTGTGCTAGAATGTATAAACTTATTTCTAATGTTAGAATACATAAACTTTTTGTTTTGTCTATTTTTCACTATGATATTTATATATGTTTCAAAACTTCCGAATTTGCTTTTAAACAATTGAAAACTTACAATGTTATAGTTATTTAAATAAAAATCCAAACTGACGAGTCAATAAACAATCAATTCAAAGAAAAAAATTTAATATCAAGTTTAGCAAACGTAAATTTTAGCATTAACATTACATTTAGAGAAAAGTTCTCCCTCCAATTATCAAATTTTAACATTAAAATAAAAATTGAGCATTGCATTGTATGTGTTATTAATTCTCCAGAAAAAAATTAGATGACCAATATTCATGTACACAGTAAACTTTGACATAATCGTATGTGGAGTCAAAATTAATTAATATTTTTTTTGCTTAATAAAATTAATCAATATATGTTGTACCTGTAGACTGATATCATATAAATATAACTGAAGTTTCCTTTAAAAGAAATTCTTCTTTATTTTGTTGAATTTTTCATTGTGAAAAAAACTTATTAAAGTATGAGTTTCCACGTCAACGACACCCAAAGGGTACGCAGTAGATCTTTTCTAGAAGTCATGGAATTATTAGCGATGACCTAAAAAAAGTTCACTGCTATGGTTTACTTTGACTATGTGTACGGAAATCTTGCATTGTCTAAAAAAAGATAGGACGTGATTGCATGTATAGCCTAACGGTAACATCATATCTGACTTCACATAAAAATGTAGCGTTCGAATTCCTCAATTCTAAGCTCAAAAAAAAAAAAAAAAAAAGATATGACCTAATTTAAGGTCAAATTGTTGTATGCTCCACTAATTATTCATTTTGATCTTCATTTCTTTTTTTTTTTTTTTGATTTAAAAAAGAAAACTTATGCCTTATGATATGAATTGTACTTTTCCGTACCAATATAGACGTTGTTTTAGCTATTAGATTAACTTTTTAATGATTAGATTTATAAGTGAGAGAAATTTTCTGCAGTGCAATAACGTAATAATAACGTGGATGTTGATAGAGTAGACTATTGAACAGTTAAATTATCAATACTATCAATATGGTAACTTCACTTAAAAAAAAAAAAAAAAAAAAAGGGAATACCTATCTCGAAATACCCTTACATAGTTTTTTTATTCATTTTATTGTTGTTCGTTACTTAATGCAACCTCCTTTTATAACATGTTTAAGGGTTTGTTTGGTGAATGAGTTAAGTTTGAGTTGAGTTGATGAGTTTAAGTTTAAATATAATTTTTGTTGACTTTTTCAGAAAGACAAAAAACTTTTTCAGAAAAGACAAAAAACATGATGAAAAAAATACAGTTTAGTTTAAACAGAGTGTGTATGTCAAACAAACCCTAAATATTTGTATCTTTCTTACTAATAAATATGTATGAATATCGAGACTTGCATGGGTGAATCTTCGTGCATTTATACTTAAAAATTATGCATCAATTTTTTTGGTGGGGGATTAAAATTTTATGTTTTGTGATAGAGATATAAAATTATTGTTAGATTATGTTTGCAATCACATTAGGCATGCTAGTTTAGTAAGCACGTAATCTGAAAATTAGGAATGAAATGAGTTTAGTTATCAAAAATTATAAGTGCGTCCTTGTATTACCAAAATTTATATTTCCCGCACATGTTAGTTGTGTTGTGTTGTGTGTGTGTGTGTGTGTTTTTTTTTTTTTTTTTTTCCGTGCGCAAGTTTACCAGCTTAGCTTGTACTGAAATATAACTCAAATGGCAAGGATGAAAAGAAAAAGGAAGAAGAATGAAATTCCATGATACCCTTTTAGTTTTTTTTTTTAATTTAATTTTATTATTTTATATCTATTAGTAATTCATTTCAACTGAAGAACAATTTGTAGTTTTGGATTGACTCTTGAGTTTTTTCTTTTCCAATACCTTAATCATATGGACTCCACCAAAAAAACAAATAATTAAATAAACACACACACACACACTTAATTTTGTAAGTAAAGGATGGGCTAAAAATGAACACTAATTAGTAAATTTATTTTTTGAATTTTTGCATTAAAATTCAGTAAAATTCCTTCAATAGTTTAAATATTACGTTCCTAATTGTCATTAAATTTTTAATATTTATGCCCAAAACTCAAATAAACAAAGCCTGTCCACCAAATAAATAAATAAACCAAAGCCTCACTAAAATATTATTTAATCCACAACCGTTTCCGGCTTGAAGTTGAAAATCAAATTCAAATATAAGCTTCGTGCCTTCAGAGAGAGAGAGAAGAAAAAAAAAAAAAAAAAAAAAAAGCTTGCTTCTGGTGTACGGAGGTATAATGAAATTTTTAGATTGAAATTGGTTGACTTTTTAAAAACTAATTATAATTTTTGTTAACTTTTTAGAAAATACAAAAATTAATATGAAAACTTTATATTTGAACCTTGGAACCAAACGACCCTAAATACATACATAAGAAAATTAGAATAAGAGTATTATGGCCTTTCTATATGTCTTCTAGTATAGTTTTGTTTGACTTATGCCCCCTATGACAGTGACGGTAAATAATTAAGAAAATATGGTGAGTTCATTTATGAATTCACTCTAATCCTTCTCTTGAAGGTCTTGTGGTGGATTTGTCCTATGGAAAAAACTAAAGAAAATATATCAAGATAAAAACTAATAATTTCATTAATTATCTAGAGACAAAACTTTAATAAATAAAAATGATGTTAATTTTGGAAGTTTTTGTAAGAAAATAATCTAATAGTTTTTTTTTTAACCTTCAATCACATTAATTTGACCAATTCTTTGATGGCGCATTTTGTTTGTAAGTCAATTAAATAGATATATTTTCTTAAAAAAATCCAATTCCTACCGGCTAGTGTCATCTCATATCATAATCATACCATAATTTCGTATTTCCATAGTTTATACCTTGGAACCTTCTGGCAATTGTCAATACATAGTGGAGTTTTTCCCCCCCTAATTAAAATGAAGAATTAATGGTGTGATCGTATTCTGTCCCTGTCAATCCAAGACCTTATTGATGCAACGAAATTTTTTTTTTTTAATGTAATTTTACTCAGACCTCTTAATCACTTATATATGAAACGTATGTCATCTTTGACAATTTGTATTTTTAGACATGTACTTTTATGTATTTTTATGTATAACGTGTTATAGTTGAAAATTTTCAATAAATAATAAATATTAACCGAAAATGTTAAACAATAATAAGTTAATATTATGAGATATTAGTCTTGATATTATATATGCTGGACCATACAGTTAAAGAAAAAGAGGCTTTTATATATAAAAGAATAAAGAATATATGAGGTAGGGGTGACAATTTGTGTCACGTGTCGGGTTTATGTCGTATTAGAGCCGTGTCGATTTTTTTCTTCCCCAACACGAACACGAAACGAAACCTCAACACGAACACGACACGAACCCGTCACGGGTTGACACGACATGAACTGAAATTGACCTGCAACACAGAGTTGACCCGTGACACGAAATTGACACAAAATTGACACGAAATTTGACCCAAAATTGACACGTGACCAGAACTTGACCCGAACTTGACACGAAAAGTGACACGAAAAAACGGGTCCAACCCGAGCACGACCCGTTTTTTTCCCAACCCGAACACGACCCGCCCCCTATTTTTCCCAACCCGAACCCGCGAAATTCGTGTCATTTTCGAGTCGTGTCGTCGTGTCGTGACCCATATTGCCACTCCTAATACGAGGAATGTGGTGAAAAAGTTTTACTGCTATATGTTTGGACCAAAGTCACTGTCACTGGTAATCTACGGTATTAACTTACACGACAAAGCAAATCCTTTTTGCAATCTCTTCACAGGTGCAAACTTTGAATATGGTACATCTATTTGTAATTAAACAGCCTGTAATTACTATTACTACCTCGATTCTGCATCTGCACATATCAATTAATCCTTTTTTAATTATTTGCAACTTTTCACTTTAGTTCTAAGGTAAGGTTACATGAATTTGATTCACCAAAATTGACCCAAAATTGTGGTTTGACCAAAGGGCATATACAATGTTGATCTCCACTTGTGTTTGTTTATTAATTGGAAAGTATCCAAATCATATATGTTATTTTTTAATAATAAAAATTAAATTTGTTAATTTGGGTTGTGGGATAAGTTAACTACGTAATTATTTGTTTGTTGTTGTTTTTGTCTTTTGTTTTTTTTTTTCCTCCCTCTATAAGACAATTATTGAATTTTTTTAGGAGAATTAATGAATTGTTTTTGAATTCTAGACAAATTTAGGAGTTCTCTGCAAACAATTTTATTTTACTTTAATGTATCCTAATTATTCATAGAAGAAATCATTATTACGTACTCAAACATGTAATTGTATATTATTACTTGTCTATCGTCGTTCAGTCAAAGGCTAAAGGAAGGACATTTTAGCCGTTACATTAGACAAAGAAAAAAAAAAAACACGATTTTGGTGCTTTTGCTACCTCAACATTTACTAAAATTATGGCCGATTTGACCTTTTAATTTTTATATTAATAACTAAATCTAGTAAAATGTAGCAAAGTGTCCTCGAATTGATGCATAATGTTAAAAATTAAAAGGAAATGTCCTCATTCACTTGAGATGACGTGCTTCAATTTGCATTTGAAATTTTGTTTACTTTAAAACTTTAAACGAGCTTAAAGGCTTGTTTGGTCATGAGTTTAGTTTAAACTAAACTGTATTTTTTTCCATCATGTTTTTTGTCTTTTTCTCCAAAAAGTTGTTTGTCTTTTCTGAAAATTCAAAAAAAAATTTAAAAAAATTTACTATTTAAACTTACAAATCTTAACTCAAACTTACACACCAAACACCCCCTAAGTATTGAGGGTGTATGTTTTCATTAATTTTGTTATATTATATTTCAAACTTAATCCTTAATTTTAAAAGAATTTTGTATTGAAATTAAAAAATAACCAACTATGTATTTTTTGGACTATCACGTTCAAAAATTGTTCAAGTTTTAATGGATATATATGAGCAAAAAGAAAAGAAATTTAGGAAGTTTATTGTGAAGAAAAAAATAATGACTAAATTGTCAAAATCAAAATGTTTAGTGTGCTCGTACAAACTAACCAGAAAAATTATAAAAGAATATGCGAGTTTTACTGTCATATGACAATGCAAATAAATTAAGAGTTGAAAGGAATCTGGCAACTTTAAAATATGGAGAGCTACTTGTCACTTACTAAAAAAAATATATATATACATATATATAGGGACCATAATGCTAAAGTTTGAAAGAAAAAACTCTTTCTGCTTATCTCATCTTTCACCAATATAAAAATAATAATAATAATTTAGAAACATGAAGTACTTTGAGCCCATACATAATTACATTAAGCCAAAAAAAAAAAAAAAAAATTGGTCCATACACATAATTTTCTGTCTTTTTTTTGGATCTTGGAGGAGCAAAAGAGTTAAAAATACTAAATAATGAGATGCGGGATTTTCCCGTAATTTATTTTCAAAGTTTCTTTTGTCCAGAAGAAGAAGAAGGGAAAAAAAAAAAAAAAACCCCCTACCAACAGAAAAAATTACAAGCAAAACCCCAGTAAACGACATTCCGATTGTGTTGTCTCACAAAAGCCCATGAAACGCCCAATATTCCGTATCCGCCGTTCTTTGGAACGGACTCTGAGTGAGAGTATCAACGGTCTGATTTCCCTCACCATCAGCTTCCATCAGCAAATCCCAGCCGTTGAAATACTCGTCGTCCCATAGTCTTATTCCGCTGCAGTCACCCCCACCGTTGTCGCCGTAGTAGCACGACGACGGCCACTCGAAATCCGGCAGCTGCAGATCGTCGAGGAATAAGTTGGGAGAGCTCGACGAGGAAGTCGACGACGACGAAGACGACGTCATTGATGACGAAACGACAATCTCGTGAGGCTCCATCAGTGGGACCTCGTCCGTACAGAAGCCGTTGTTGAACAGCTGATCGTCTCTCATTTCCTCGCCGAGTAATTCGTCTTCTTTGTCTTTTGTTTTTTCGGACTGAAACGACGTCGTAGTGGTGGTGGGGGTGGTGATTTCCTTGTTCTGTTGTTGATCGAGTTCGGAACAGTTTTGTTGATCTTGAGGTTGTGATTGGACGGTGGAGATTGGCTTGTGGGTGAGAGGATCAATTCCCATTTTTTTGAGCTTTTTCTTGATGTGGGTGTTCCAGTGGTTTTTTATTTCGTTGTCTGTTCTTCCGGGCAGACGAGACGCAATTTTAGACCATCTGCAAAACCAAACAAAAAAAAAAAATGGTTAATGATATTAGAAAAAAACAAAAGGAAAAAAAAAAAAAAGTGAAAGAGAATATTGAAATCACTTGTAGACAACTAGAAAAGTCCAAGCCAAGTTTGCCATAGAATTAAGTTTTTTTTTTTTTTTTTGGGGGTGATAATTATAAGTTCGTTTCTGTTTTGATATTATTTTCGGTCTTGAATTAAAAATAAGGAAGTGATATATTGGGACTCTGTCTACAATATTACAAATATGAGTAAAGTCGTGCTTGTCTCATTTGTAATAAAAAAAAGATGTAAGAATTTTAAGTGGAAGGTTCGGAGAATGAATGATTCAGAAGTACTTGCAAAAGAAAATGAGCCCCGGTATTTGGTTGAAAGTTCCATGTTGTTTAATTATTGGAGAGAAAAATGCCGAAGAGTACAGTGCTATACATGAGCATAAAATTCAGGAATGAAAAAGTTTATTAGTTTTATGGGGAAAAAAAAAAAAAAGAAGAAGAAGAAGAAGAAAGAAAGAAAGCCCGATGGAGGGAAAACAGAGGGAAAAGGTGACGGAGGGAAAAGGGGGAGGGGAAAGAAAAGGTACCTGTTGCCAAGTTGAGCGTGAAGATCAATGACCATTTTCTCTTCATAATCAGAGAGAAGCCCTCTCTTCAAGTCTGGCCTCAGATAATTGGTCCATCTCAGCCTGCAACTTTTTCCGCACCTCAGTAATCCTGCCACCATTAAATAAAAAACCAACCAAATAAATTTTATTTAAAAAAAAAAAAAAAACAAACAAATAAATAAAGTATGTCACGCCCCATAACCATAATCATCACTCTGTCCCCTCCTTTTTCCTTCCTTTTACTACTTTTAAAAAAATAAATATATATATATTTTTCTCTATCAAGACTCTTCTTCCATCTCTTCCGATCAATATAGGAAAACAAAGTAGCATTTTTTTTTTTAGGGCTTCAGAAGAAAAGGGAATGTAGGGAGAGAAAGAAGGACCTGCGAGCTTAGGAACGGCTCGCCAACAGCATTGGCCATTGGTGAGGATGAAGGAGATGAGTTTCTTGTCCTCTTCCGCAGTCCATGGCCCTTTCTTCAACCCCACTTTGTCACAGCACGGTTGTCTTCCCATCTCTCTCTCTATAATTTCCTTTCCTTAATTTCTTTCTTTCAAGATTAACCCAAATGACAAAAACACTAAAACAAAATTCCCACTTCTTTTTAATTATCCTCAAAGCTAGCTAAACACTAGAGAGATAGAGAGATAGGGAGAGAGAGAGAGAGAAAGAAAGGAGAGAATAATGTGTTATACTCTGAGAGAGAGAGAGAGAGAGAGAGAGAGAGAGAGAGAGACAAACTTCAACGACTCACGATCGACTCGAGAGAGAAGAGAAAGCTTGCAGATAAACTAAGGTGGAAAATACCACCACCCACCTACTTATATATAAATCCTCTCTTCGACTTTTCCCTTCTTACTTACTTTATTTTATTTTATTAAATTTTTTTTTTTTTTTTTCTGTTAATACATAATTTTCTGCACTCATGGTTTGTCATGGTGTTTTTCTTTTTCTTTTAGTTTTTAGTTGTGAATTTTTTAATGACTGTACACGTGTTGACTCTCAATGCGACGCGTAACACACGTGCGACGTCGCCATCAGAAAGCTCCACCTCATCCGATTTCTCTTATTTTCTCTCTCTTTCTCTTTTGCTTGAGTTGGAAGCGTAAGATTACTCCTATTTTGTACAACACACCTCATCCCAATAATCCCATTAAGAGCAAGTGAACTTAAGTACGTTGCAAACAACTCATTAACTCATTTCCCAATTTTTAAAAGTTCCTCAAGCCCTACTCTCTCTCTCTCTCTATATATATATATATATATATTTATATATTAAAATAAATGGATATATCGTTCTCATTTTCCATTAATACACTAAACTAATATAGTGTCCTTAAAACACAAAAAAACCTGGAGATCGTATATATGTTTGAGGGTCTCTTCTCTTGTGGTCTAAGCAAAAAATGGTCAATTTCTTTTCTAGCACCAAACTCATGTATTTCTCACGAGTGACTGTAATTAATGTTACGGTTGTCAAATCTGTTTGTAATATATTAGATGTTTGTGACCAAAGTAATGTAGATACTTTATGGTTTTTTTTTTTTTTTTTTTTTTAATTTCAAAATTTGTATATGAAGAAAACTAACAGAGGGAGTATGGGGAATATGAGATTTGTGGCTATGTGTGATTTTTGTTGAGCATTCTTGGCTGGTTAGTAGAGCATGTTTGGCGAAAAGCGAAAGGAAGGAAAGGACTAGTGAGGAGATTAATAAGTGAATTTTGAGACGCATAATTATTTTATAGTTTAGAAAAAGAATAGGAAATTCATTAGATGAGAGATTTTAAATCCTCAAAGTACCGCAATTTTAATCTATTCAAAAATGGTGGGATCAGAGTCGGGAATTCCCTAACAAAAACATGAGACTTAGTATATGGACCACGCGGTGAACTCTGCGACTAATCTGGTTGGAGGCATTTCTGGAGTCGAAGTTCCCAGGAGGGAAAATTTTGTGGCCTTATACGCTTGTAAGCTTTGGCCAAGAATTGAGTTTTGTTGAGATTAGTTCTGTTGTTGCAACTCCTTTGTTTATTTCTCGTGCTACTTGCTGATTAATTAAGTAACAAATTGAAGTTCTTCCTAAATTTATTATAAAAAAAATTAATATCTCAAAAGATGAGAAGTTTGATTGAAAAATTCAATATCAGAATTTTAAGTTTTCTTTGAAAAAAAAAAAAGAGCAATTGATAAATTTTTAGGCTTGATTTATTCGATCTCTTGGTCAATGGATAAGAGAAAAAAATATATGAGTGTAATTATGAATATCAACAATGATGTGATTGTAACTAAAATAATCCATTTTCTTTGTAACTTGAAGCATTTATCTAGTTACTATATACATGATATAAAGATATAGCAAATGACTATTCCAGGCACCCTTAATTCAAACTTGTACTTATTCATGCAAGCTGCTCTTTTTTTTTTTTTTTTTTCTTTCTTTTAAGTAAATTTAAATAAAAAAAAGAGAGTGAGAAAAGGATTTATAAATCCCATGTTTTATGATGACCCCCGAAAACTTTTGTCCGAAGCAAAATTGTCCAATTTTTACTCTAACTGCCAGCTGAAAAGAAGAAAATAGAAAGAAGATGAAGAACAAAGTCCGAAAGGACAGAAACCGAATCAACACAACATAACACCAAAAACCAAAGTTGTATTGGGTTCGTAGTACTTATAATAATCTTCTGCCAAAAGATTATGCCACAGTGCCTGTCGGCAAAATCGGAATTAAACAAGGCAATATTAAATACCATAATGTATTAATTTACTCATATTATTAGTGTCACTGTCAATTCTGAGGGACGAAAAAATCCATCTTATTAGGAGTAATCTGTTTAATCTACAGTGTTATGTACTCAGTCTCTGTTGCTTAATTAATAGGTCCGCATTCAGAAGTACAATATATAAAGTCTGCAAATAATGATCATTTGATATGTTAACGATGAATTTTATAAATTGCCCCCGAATCTTTAGCACTATAGCAATATATCTCCTGAATTTCAATTCATAATTAGATTTAATTTTTTTTTTTTAAAAAAAGAAAGAGCACATCCAATATTTCGAAATTGTAACACGAAAGATTTTCTCTTCCGAAAGCTTTTTGATGGACATAATTGTCTCCCTTGCCTTTACACCATGCCACAAGACTAAAACTACGCCGTTTCTCGATTATTAGTTAGGGCTGAATTGTAACCCTAGGATGATCACGAAGATAATTAATTAATTATGTTATATTAATAATGAAACTTTACATATTTATTCACGTAAACTTGGTCTGAGATTGTTTGATCTCGGGGCATTGGGGTTTGGGTGGGTAAGGCTTTCAAGAAGATTGCGGGTTTAATCCCATTTTATATGAGTAAAGTTAGGGGACACCTCTGGTGTCTCACTTAATCTGAGGTGTTATTTTGCAAGAAATGAGACCCATTTTACTAAATAAAAAAACAAAATAACTTTATTTTTTTCTATCCACGTAAAGTGATAAGGGGCACCAAACATTATTCATTTTATATCGATATATATATATATATATATATATTCACGTAAGCAAAGGTAGAGGGAGGGGGTGCGAGTGGGGGCCGTAGCCCAACTCAAATTTTTTGTTCATTTAATTTTGTCTCAATTTTTTTTAAAATTTTACAATTTGCCCCTATTGAAAATAAACTATTCTCATATAGTCCATATTTTATCCTTACTAAAAATAAAAAAATTCTCATATAATTCGAACTAATATTAATTCTGATAGAAAAAAGTTTTTACTTTTACTATTTTATCCCAATTAAAATTAAAAATCATTACATAAACATACTAAATATAAAATTCTCACATAGTCCCTGTTAAAATTTATTTTATTTAAAAAAAAAAACTTAATATACGCCCCATTGAAAAAAATTCCTAGCTAGTATCTCTTTTTGTGTGTGTTTGTGAAGCATATCTAAAGGGTTCTAGGGGCAGCTTGCGACAGTGTTAAGCATGGGAATTATTAGAGGGGATAACAAAATTGAAGTTTGTCGGACAGCAAATCAAGATGTCCATTTTCTGCCTACTGTTACTACTGGTACCTTCTAGTATTTCTCTTGTATCACAATTTATGTACAAATAAAGGAAAAGGAGCAAAAAAAAAAAAAAAAAAGAAAAAGAAAAAGAATTAAAATACATCCTATTATTATGTGCTGGTTGCTACTATTTATTTTCTTTCTTCTGGAGCCCACTTTGAGAAAGGATTTCCATTTTTCCATAATTATGTACGCATACACATATTATAAGGAAGAAAAAGTATACCACTAAATATTGTTTCCGTATATATTTTATGTGTAGTTTGCATGACATAGAACACAGATGTATACCATATTCCAGAAATTTATTTTATTAAAGTGCTTAATTATTTTATGAGAAATCGAGAATTTATGTAACATGACATATATATATATATCTAACAATATGGTAAATTTTAAACCGTTACATTTTTTTATACCAAGTCATTTTCGGAGCACAGATGCCAGGCATGCATGTTGATATCTTCTTTTAATTATTATTTTCGACATCTAACACATAACAAAATGATTTATTTATTAATTTTTTTGAAACTTCACCAAGTGACTAGTTTAGACATACTTGGTAATGCGCACTTACACGCTCTGACGGATGCAATGCACAAGAATCACAAGTCCAGTTACATTTTCATTTTTCCAGCAGGAAAAAAAAAAAAAAAAAAAGAAATTCTAGTTGCTTACTAAAAAACAAAACCCGCTAAATGTTTTTTTTGTTTTGTTTTTTTTTTTTTTGCTTATATTAATAATGTGCTGATTTCTTGCACTTTGTCGTTCTATGACCTACTAGATGCTGAATTTGATAGAAAGCCATGCGGATATACATATGTGTATATATTTGCTTTGGGGCTATAACTTATTGTGGGGGGGGGGGGGGGGGGGGGGGGTGTGGGGTTTGTGAAGTCCATCAAAACGAGAGAGAACCTGAAAGAAGAAGATATATTTTTACGTATATAACAAATTTCAACTTGATTTCCTTAGAAAGAAAAACTAAAATACCAAGTAAATTAACGACGCGAGATTACAAATTAAAAATCAAAACAAAGTGCAATGAAAGCACTAAGATCGTATGTCTTTTTGGCTGTTCCAGATTTGAAGTTACATAAATAATAAAAAGCCAGAAGGATAGTACAGCCGTTACCAATAAACCATGCTATTTGGAACCTTAAAAGAATCGAATTCACTACTCCAAACTATGAAGCTGTCCTATATAACTTCAATCTGTTACATATGTTTTCAGAAATAAAGGGGATAGCTACACGCGATGGTACTGGAGGACGGAGAGAAGAGTAGAAAAGACATTTCCCTACGGACAGGGGCAAAGAATGAGCATAATGTTGGACAGGAGAATAGGAATAACAGACTGCTCCGGAATCTTAAAAAGTAAAACAAATATGAATATTCAGTCTACATTGGCACATTTCACAGTAGATACAATTTTACCATTCGATCAAATCAGTGTAAGCATACAAACCTGGCACTTAGAAGATCCCGACGGATCCACAGCATGATTATCATCCACACGGTATGACAAGTAAATGAACACAACTACTTTAAAACACTAAACTGTATAATTCTCAGTAAGCCATGGCCAAAACAGTGTGTGACCAACCATACAACACAGCACCATCCCATCCTCAACATTTATATGATGGGCCCAATCCGGTCAGGGACTCTCACCCAAGGATATCTAGCATATACCCCTATCTTACCAGGACACTAGTCAAGGCAACAATATCTAAATAACAAACATATATAAAACTTATCGTTACCTTAGGGAATCAACTCAGGTTTAGCACATCCACAACACATATTGAGTTTACATAGTCTATTCATCACCATAAATTAAAAATCATCACATTAACGTTGAATCAAACTTTGTATAATCATAACATTAACGTTAAGAGGCCGCACATTGCTCAAACCAAATCAATAAATGCTAACACGGCTTGATATTACTTTCTTCTCAAACAGAATTGAGTTAAATACATGATTTGAAGAAAAAGGGGATCTCTTGAAAATTAGTGATGCGGAATATGAAAGCTATAACTCAGAAATTAATATTATTATTAACTAAAATTATTTAGATTTATTATTAGGATATGTTTAATCTTGAGTATTTAGGATTATGTTCATGTTAGTTTCCAGGAAAGATAATAGAATCAAAAGAGAGCTTTAAGTAATTATTGATCAAAAGGGAAAGTGGAATCCCAAAAATTCTTTCTAATGGTCGAATCGATTATTTCTATTCCCACAATTTCCAGCTCATAATGATCCTTGAAGCAATCCGCTTATTCCTACATCGAGCAGACAACCCCAAGCATAGATCAAACCTAGCCCTTAATTCACAGTACAGCAATATTCCTGATATAACTAATCAGCACACTAAAAATATATCTAGATACACAGTTCATTCTTATAAATTCACATAATAATATACCCACCCATTAGTTAAATGACAAAGGACTTAACAATTCTAGAACTGACAGATTAAGAAAATATTAGGAAAAGAAAAAAAGACTCAGACTTCAGAACTGTAGACAAAGGGAACACAAATTTCAATTCCAGAACTGAAAAATTAAGAGAACAACTCAGATTTCAGAACTGAAAATTGAGAGATCACAAAAAATAAAAAATAAAAAAAATAAAAAAATAAAAAAAATAAGAAATAGTGTTCTTTTTGTAAAATAAAATTAATTTAAGAAGAAAACACGCTGAATCAAAAGGGGTTTTCAGATTTGAGAACAAACAAGAGACTAAAAGATTTTAGATTAAGAAATCCTACCTCCTAAGCGTTGAATTTCTTGAGCAAATCCCTAATCTTCAGGGGGCTAATCTGTGATCAAGAGAAAAATGGACAAGGCACGGCTGTGCAGAGACGTGAAAAGGGGCAGAGAGAGAGGAGTAGGAAAGTGAGTGACGGAGAGTCGGAAGCTAGGAAAAAGCGGGTAAATGGTCTTTCAATTCAATTATACAAAAAATAAAAAACAATAAAAAAAATATGTGAATAACCGTTTTTTAATTATCATTAGTGATTAATTGATTACTTTTAATCAATATTTCTACTAGTACGTGTGATTGTCGTTTTTTTATTTTTTTAAACTCAAAGGTGGGGATTCAAACTAAGTACAAAAAGGTGTCATTTTTATATAAGTATCTAATATAAATGGCTTATTTATCTATTTTTTTCCGAAAATAATTGTGAGAGGAAATGAGAGATTGCGAGCTTCATTTGGGCTCTTCTTGGAGTAGAGATGTCAATTTTGTTGATCGTGTCCATTCAAATTATAATCAATTCAATTTTATTGATGGTAAAAATTAGGCTCATTTATGAATCCAACCCCTTATGATTTTAACATTTTCATTTTTATTTCAAACTTGCTTTGTAAAATAACATTTTCATATTCAAAAATTTATCTCTTTTATTTAAGTTTAAAAATGTTATAATTTTTCGCATACTCTTGTATCCAGCACTTCATTTTTGCGGAACACGAATGTCACTTGTATCGATTAATCTATTGGGTTGTACCAGGTATTCTCTTGTATTATACCGATTAGTCTCTTGGGTTGTCCTTCTCTCTCTCCCCGTCGGATTGTCAAATGCCAGATGGAAAAGTATTCCTACAATTTTTTCACTTCATCTCCATAGAAAATTCTTTTTTCAATATCTTTGTAATAAAATGAGTAATAAATCCCAATCTATATACCTAATAAAAATATGATGTGAACATAAAGGTTTTATTAAATATATTAGAAAACCAATTTTTTCAAATGACATGTTTTCAACATCTATTCAAGTATCATTAAAATTTTATGTCTTTTTAAAATAATAATTTAATTACATATCTGAACGTCATTTGACTCATTTCAAAATCAAATAAAAGTGAATTTTCAATTTAATTTTAATTCTCTATTTTCATTTCAAATGAAATAAATGAACCCTCTTAAACTTGAGAAGTGAATTGCCGATATTTTTAATTTAGAGATTAATTAGCGAAACAGAGAATATATACGTATCTAACTATATTAAAAGAGTAGAAAAAATTTTACTATTCATTTTTCGTAGTAAAAAACGCACCGTTTAGGTGCTCCTTTTTTTTCTTTTTTTATTTTTTTTATTTTTTTGTCGATGATGGGCTCTTCTTCCTCCCTCACAGCAACGTCGACGATGGGCTCTTCTTCCTCCCTCACAGCAACGTCGATGATGGGCACGGAGGGAGGAGATTTTCCGACAGCAGCGACGGCGTAGAGGAGGCCGAGGGGCGCTCCCCCATGGGCGACCGATCTGCGCCAGATCTAAAAATTTCCCATTGCGACGTCAGATCCACGACGGAGGCGGCGAGGGGATCGCGACGGAGGTTACGAGGGGATCGCGACGGAGCCGGGGGTGGAAACTGTCCCCTGTGGGCGACGAATTTTGGCCGGATCTGGACAATCGGCGACCCCACCTCGTCGAATTTGTGCGGCCCACGGTGAACGGCTCTCGCTTCTTCGCGCGGCGGAGGCGGCTGGGGTTGTCGGCGACGGCAGCGGAGGTCGCCGTTCTGGCAGTGGTGGCTCGCACTCTTGCTGGGTTGTGGCGGGGATGTTGGTTGATGGCCGACGATTGTTCCTTCTGTACTTCATTTTTTTTGGTTTTTTTGTTTGTTAGCAGAATTCAAACTATATATATATATATATATATATATATCTCTCTCTCTCCCCTCTTATATGCTTGATCTATATAGTTTGTAATACTATCTTTATCAGATTGTTTTAATAAAATTAGAACACATTACTTTAATGGTATCTCAAAATGACAACTACATTTCACAGGCTGAAAGAGTTGGGATCTTCTATACTAAAAGCCCCACATGAAAATATTATTAGCAGTGGATTTATAAGTCTTTGGAAGTCAGTTTTGTAAGAGTGAGTTCTACCTAATAAGTTCATAATAATTGATATCAAATATTATTCAAAATCAACTTAAAGTGATTACGTTATAGGTTGGATTAAGATGTACTGGTGAAGTCGTCAACATATCGAGCAAGTGGAGTCTAATATGATGTAATATGACACACAATAAATTGCATGTACACCTGATATCTATACCTTTAAAATCACATCAGCAGTTCAAATTTTTCCCCATTGATGGGGTAAAAAAAGAGGTCCCATAGAATCCCTTTTAAAAAAAAAAAAAAAAAAAAACAAGCTTCACCGACTCATTCTAATAAATATATAAAAGAGTGAATGAGAGATTTACGGTTTATTTTGATAGTCAAAAACACACCATTTAGGTGTTTTTTTTCCCTTCCTTCCTTCCTCACAGCAACGTTTAGGTGTTTTTTTTCCCCCCCTTCCTTCCTTCCTCACAGCAACGCACTGCTTAGGTCCTTTTTATTTTATTTTTTGCTGTCTTTCCTCACAGCAACGCATCGTTTAGGTGCTTTTTTTTTGTTTTTTATTTTTAATTTTTTGTCCTTCCTCACAGCCACTATAGCTAACATTTACTTTTTACCTCCTACGTATTATGCTCTTGCAAGAGTTCTGAAACTTGAACTTAAAAGAAGACCATTTAATTCAAATTACAGTTTTGTCATATTGTAACTACACATTTATTATTTTTTAATTTATTATTTTTTCCGACATATATAAAAGAGTAGATAAAAATCCACTGTTCATTTTGATAGTAAAAAATGCACCGTTTAGGTGTTTTTTTTTTTTTTTTCCCTTCCTTCCTCATAGCAACGTTTAGGTGCCCTTTTTTTTGTTTCCTCCCTTCCTCACAGCAACGTTTAGGTGCTTTTTTTTTTTTTTTTACTTTAGAAAGTTTCGTTTAAACAACAGAAAAAAGAATTCCTTTTTTATTGTGAGCTAATGATACCTTCAGGTTTCAAAACAATATTAATAAAATTCTTTCATTTTGAAATTTTATTTTTGCTTTTATGTCATTTTGTCATTATTTTCGGGCATATTCATGTTAAATTTGTGTTTGGATCAAGTTTTCATGTTTAGAAATTTCCTACTTGTCTACTTTTGGAATGATCATCCGTTATACTGTAGTTGTAGGAGCTCATTATGTAGGAAATAAGCATATATCCAATATTGCTTAGGATAACGCATACTACAACTTGCCATGTGAGAACTCATGTTTAGGAATGTATTAGCATTTCATCTATACTTATTTTTATTGCAAAACTTTGAACAAGTAGGTATAAATGTTGCCGTTAATCTATTATTCTACAACTAAAAATATTTATAAAAATAAACTGTTTTACTTTTTTTAAACTTTGTTTGCAGATGCATGTGTGTATGTGACTCTATATATAAATTAAAATGTGTGTAAAATATTCATATTGACTCTTTTTTATTTACCTTTTACTTCATTGTCATATTTTTAAAACGTTTTTAGTTTTCTTTTTCAATTATTTTTATCTTATTGCAATGTTTTATTTTTTGTATAGCCAACAATGGGATTAAAACCTTTTTGAGATAACAAAATGCAACTCTATATGTTTTGAAAAAAAAAAAAAACCAAAAAATAAATGAGTTGTGTGTTATTATCTTATTTATTAGAATGTTTGATTTTGTTATTATTATATATTTTATAATTATATCATGAAGTTTAACTCTGTAACTTTATTTATTAATATGTATTTTTTTATAATCTCTAGAAAATATTTCTTCATATTAAACGTTATGAAAATTTTCATCACGATTCAACACGTGCAACGTACGTGCCCAGACTAGTATTAAAAAAAAACACAAATATGTTTAAAAAAAAAAAAACAAACAAACAAAAAAAAAACACACACACACACACAAATATACAACAACACTGGAGAATACATGGTTAGGCGCCGGGCGTCACATTCTTTCCCATTTCCCTCCTCTCTCTCTCTCTCTAAAATCAGCAGTTTCCCTCCCTCAGCTTCTCAGGTAAGCTCCAAAGAAACAGGCTAAATTTCCTTTCTTTTATTGGCTCAAATCGCTTTCCTGTTTGTGTACTTTATATTCCTCTGTTTTTCGACATTATTTTATTTATTCATCTTTTGCTTTAGATTTTATGCGAGCGAGTGTTAAGCAATGGCAAGAGGCCCTGCTTCGTCTCTGTTTCGAGCCTATGCTTCTAAGAAAAACGTTTCTAGGATTAGGGTTTTTTTCTGCAACCAATACACCACTAGTTTCGGGCGCCATGACCGTGGGGCGTCCCAAAATTTCCTTCTTTGTCCCGTTTTTGATGTCCCAAACCGACCCTTTTCGACGAACTCGATTAGCCCACCTCGCCTTGGATTAACTTCACAAAGACAAGATTTTCTGGGTCCTGATAATTTTCTTGTGAAACCCTTTTCCTCGGTTGTGCAAGATGGGGATGAGGATGTGAATGATAATAGGGAAGGTGGTAGTAGTACTGCATTGGTTGGTTCAGAATGTGAATTTGATGCAGATTCCGGGAAAAGTATTGATTTTGAGCATGAAAGCGAGGTAACCGATGAAGAGGATGGTGGTAGTGAGGATTATGATTCGGCAATGGTTGAATTGGAAAATGTGGTTGAGGATGGTGAGAGTGTTGTGAATAGCGAGGGCCATGTTCACGTTGCGAGTCATGATCCTTCGGAATTGTATCGCGAGCTTTGTGATGCCGAGAATGGTGTGAAGCTGAGGCGGTCGGAGTGGGATACTCTCGTTGAAATATTTGGGGTTATGAGCCGGTCAGGTTGGGCATCGGACCAGGCTCTTGCGATTTACATTGGAAAAGCTTTTTTCCCTACTGCTGTGCAAAAGTTCCGGAAGTTTTTCTTTCTAAAATGTTCAGCGGATGTTGTTAAGTACTTGGTGTCTCTTGGCCCGTCTGATGCTGCGGTTAAGTTCCTGTTCCCTATATTTGTTGAATACTGTTTAAAAGAATTTCCTGATGAGATCAAACAGTTCCGGAGTATGATTGAGTCGGCAGATCTCACAAAGCCCCACACATGGTTTCCCTTTGCACGGGCTATGAAACGTAAGATAATATACCATTGCGGTCCTACCAACAGTGGTAAGACTTATAATGCCCTGCAACGGTTTATGGATGCAAAGAAAGGTTTGTATTGCAGCCCTCTCCGGTTGTTGGCTATGGAAGTCTTTGACAAGGTGAATGCACTTGGGGTGTATTGTAGTCTTCAGACTGGTCAAGAAAAGAAGTACGTCCCATTTTCCAACCACGTTTCTTGTACAGTGGAAATGGTGTCAACGGATGAATTGTATGAGGTTGCTGTTATTGATGAAATTCAGATGATGGCTGATCCGAATAGAGGCTATGCATGGACACGGGCACTGCTTGGGCTGAAGGCTGATGAGATACATTTGTGTGGAGATCCAAGTGTTCTGAATATTGTTCGAAAGATCTGTTCAGATACTGGGGACGAGTTGTATGAGCAGCATTATGAAAGATTTAAACCATTGGTTGTTGAAGCAAAGACACTCCTGGGAGATCTTAGAAACGTGCGGTCTGGAGACTGTGTGGTTGCATTTTCCAGGAGAGAGATATTTGAGGTTAAAATGGCAATCGAGAAATATACCAGCCACCGTTGTTGCGTAATATATGGTGCGTTGCCCCCGGAAACTCGCAGGCAGCAAGCGAATTTGTTCAACGATCAGGATAATGAATTTGATGTGCTTGTTGCAAGTGATGCAGTAGGAATGGGTCTGAATCTTAATATTAGGAGGGTTGTATTTTATAGCATCTCAAAGTACAACGGTGATAAGGTTGTTCCAGTTCCAGCATCACAGGTGAAGCAGATTGCTGGAAGAGCTGGTCGGAGGGGAAGCATCTACCCAGACGGTCTCACGACCACATTACATCTAAATGATCTAGATTACTTGATCGAGTGTTTGAAGCAACCTTTTGATGATGTAAAGAAAGTGGGCCTCTTTCCTTTCTTTGAGCAGGTTGAGCTGTTTGCAGGGCAACTCCATAATGTTACATTCTGCGAGCTGCTTGAAAAATTTGGTCAGAATTGCCGGTTGGACAGATCATACTTCTTGTGCCGACATGATCATATTAAAAAGGTTGCAAACATGTTAGAGAAGGTCCAGGGATTGTCTCTGGAGAATCGATTTAACTTCTGTTTTGCCCCAGTTAATATCAGAGACCCAAAGGCTATGCACCATCTCCTGAGGTTTGCCTCGTCATACAGTCAGAATATTCCCGTCAATGTCTATATGGGCATGCCAAAGGCTTCTGCTAGCAATGACGCAGAGCTCTTGGATCTCGAGTCCAAGCATCAAGTTTTGTCTATGTATTTATGGTTGTCACAACACTTCGAGAGAGAGCAATTCCCATATGTCCAGAAGGCTGAGACAATGGCAACAGATATTGCTGGCTTGTTGTCGGAATCTCTTGTTAAAGCTAATTGGAAACCAGAGGCAAGAAAGACAGGGAAACCAATGCCCCAACAGAAGGCAGATGGTTTTGAGAGGCCGAGGTCACTCATCAAACTAAAAGACAAGTAAGTTCTTCTGCATAAAAATTTTGCCCGCTTCTTTCCTAGCAAACTCAGTGTCTATGGTTTATCAAATAGGTGAAATTTCCCTGTTCTGTTGATGTATGCTGGTTACCTAACCATGTTACTGCTGTTTGTTGCTTCTTAGAGCTGAAATTCTCTTGCCCGTGATGTCCATTGATATTTATCATACGTTTTTAGTTTCTCTCGTGCTCATTTTTGTGTCTGAACTATTTAAGCCATTTTAAGTTTCAGCTTTTTTTTTTTCTTTCCCCCCTTAAGTCTATGAAGCTGATGGGTTATGATTTATTCATTTGATAGGGCATATTTAGATGTAATGGTATTTGGTAGATAGATCAACAATCCACATGATTTTAAACTTTCCCTGATTTATTCATCGATTTTTATATCTTGGGTGCTAATAAACTTCTCGGTCATTCAGGGCAAGGCATGAAAAATCCACTCAACTCAAGCATTCAGAGAAAACAGCTACTTACTGATCTGGCTGGTAATTTTACTACCATGCAGTCCAATTTGATATCTTTTTCTTGGCTTCATATTTTTATCTCTGATCTTCTGTTCGATTGCATTGCTTGTCTGACTTGACTTTTAAATCTAAATTTTTCGCTTAAATATAGTAATCATGGAAGGTTGTTGTACATTTGTACTGATTTACATGTCGGTTATAAAAGGAAGCTCTTGGAGAAAACGTGTAGTGTGGTGTGTGTGTGTGTGTGTGTGTAGTCACTATTGAGCTTGGTAGTTTCGGTAAAAAAGATGGTATATAGTTTCCTTGTCTTGATTTGACAGTGTGTGAACCGACGAACATTCTCGCAAAAACCTTATTGTTTGTTCTTGTTGATTTTAATTTGCTAACAATGTAGCTTGTGACTAATGATCAATAAAAAATTGGCTGTTCTTTATGACTATTTGATTTGCCAACCTTATAATAAGCCAAACAATGAGTCACCACCTAACCGTTGGTTCTTGTTCTTACTTTCTTTCATTTTCTTGTTCTTTTTCCCCCCTCTATAAATCATGGTTGGAGAATAAATTGTGGTGATGGGTTGCGAAATCTTCAAATGCCCTTGCCAAATTTTGCTCGAACTTACAAAAGCAGATTGGTTGAGACCTATATTTCTTCTGCAGGTGCCAATCAGGGGTTTAAAGAAATCAAATGGGGCTTCATCATAATTTATACCTAACCATGTTGCCATGTTCACTAGCTAACGAAGCTAAGCTAGTCCTTCCCATGATCTCGTCGGAAATATGTAACAGCTCGAGAGAAACACAAAAAGCAGAAGTTCTGCTAGTTATACAATATGATCCCCATTTTTTAAGCCACTTTTAGGATAA
Organism: Ficus erecta; assembly: GCA_008635985.1. Classification (NCBI taxonomy): domain Eukaryota; kingdom Viridiplantae; phylum Streptophyta; class Magnoliopsida; order Rosales; family Moraceae; genus Ficus; species Ficus erecta. The sequence continues at coordinate 1,096,701 of BKCH01000040.1, forward strand.
GGTCTGATTCATTAAGTTAAGCAAGCTCTGCTTTGAAATACTAGGATGTATTTTACTTTAGAATCTAGATTGAGAATAGTCTTGCTTGCAAAGTGAAATTTTGTAGTCAAGTTTAATAGCATCAGACATGTCTGGAGTCGGAGTAAGACTAGTGATAAAGTGAGTTCCATAAGCACTTCATGCTTTGCTGCGGATGCAATTTTGCCAGTGTTGTTATCAGAGACACGGTGTTATAAACCATACTATTGCTTGTCTATTACTCGAGAAAGCGGTCTATTTATTAAGAATATAGATGGAGAGTTTTGTATAAAAGTTCTTGTCCGATGTGAAGATCGACCCTGATTGTGGGATTTGATTTTTGGTGGTTCTAGCCCTTTGAACATGTTATTGCTACGCATGTTTTCTAAAATAGGGGTTTAACAAGACAAGAAAGCAAGGATAATTTTCTCGAACAATGGAGCTACAAATGTAATGACTACCAATCAAGATGATCATTAGATGTAGCGGACTATGAAAAGCCATCAAAGTGTATGGCTATATGCTGTGTAAAAAAAGCATGGTGAAGTAATGTAGCTGACGAACAGCATTAGAATCCAAAGCGATGCAAGTGCAACGCTAAATGTTTGATCTCGGCGTTCCACAAATCAGTTTTTGTTCTATATGATGGCTAGTACTAGTATATGTCATTCTATATATTGAGTCTCTTGAATGGGGAATCATAAAAGTCATACAACTTCAGCGAAAACCATTTTGACGCCACTAGTTTTCGCGCAAAAATCTAAGCATTCCCAAATCCGGGAAACGCTATTCTGATTTACTTTTACTTTATCTTGGGTGCTATTTACCCCCTTTTTTTTGGGGGTCTATCTTTACCCTTTTTTTTGGGTGCATCTTTACCTTTTTTTGTAGTTCAATGGAGTTTTCCTCTTCGCACAGAGACCTTCACTTACTCCGATTCATCAGTTGTAGCAACCAAATGAATTAGAAGTCTTCTTCTCGGGTGGACTTCAGAGGAAGAAAAAAGGAAAATAAAGATAAAATACGAAGAAAGATTAATCATAATCTTAAATTTCAGAAAAGGACTTTACCTTTGTTTATGCTTAGGATAGAAAGGAGGGAACTCCACATGGGAGATGTTTTCATCTACAAGTTGACGACTGTCTTGGCATGGAAGCAAGTCGATTTTATGTACTTCCACATCACACACCACGCATTTGTGTGTAAAAGAGCGGGCAGCCAGTATAGCCTGAACTTTACAGTCTGCGCACCACAGAAAGTGTTTGCATGGAATGTTGGCCCACAACACCTCACGCTGCTTGCAAGCAAAACACTTTCCTTCCATGATACTTAACTCATAATCCTGCAGCAAACAAGATACGGCTATCTTAAATGAAACAAAACAGACGTGAACATTAAGTGCTTTACAGAAGCAAAAAAAAAAAATTGTAGTCCACCACTTACGCAATAAAAATCAAATTCGCGAAGAAAGTATATGGATGGGTTCTTCCTGCTTCTGGATAAGGCTTGCAAAACCAGGTGTCGTTTTGGGTGCCCGAGATTATTTCCCTTAGTCCCATCTTTATACCCTCCCAAATCAATATTATTATTCCCTTCACCTGTATTGTATTCTTTTTGTAGCCAGGGTCGGGTATGGAAAAGGGAATCTGGCTTCAAGAACTGAAGAAACCTTGAGTGCACAGAGAACCCAGTAGAGGGGTTCTCTTTCACAATGCAGCTTCCGATAAGGCCAACAGTTCCACAAGATCCTGCGGTGGACCTTGAGGTAAGGTCTTCAAGAATACACTTGGATTCTTTAGATCTGTTACTGTCATCTCCATCCTCAATTGCTTTTGCACTGGACGGAATATCAAGCACTGTGGGCTTATGGCACAGTTGCTGTGGAAGCATGGGATACTTGGGTGAGAGGACCATGTGGTTTGGAGATCCGCGTCTGCCTATGGGAACGACCTTCATGGAACAAAGGTCAGAGAAACATTTCATGAAGTCACTGAGCTTAGAATAACCAAGAGATGCATGGTCCAGTTCCAAGCCAAATTTAGCCCTGAAATCTCCTTTCAGTGATGAGAGAGCATATTCTCCTTCCCTTGGATGCTTTGACATATCTTGTAAGAAGCTCGGAAGCCACTTCTTGAAAATCCGTAGCCATATGGGTATTCTTTGATCCTCCAACGCAGTCGTTGCATGCGTTTGAGTTTCAGTTGCACATGGCGTAATATTGCCAGAAAGTAATTTTTTAACCCAATGCCTTTGTTGAGGCTTATCCTCTTTCATAATCGCCTCACTGAGTATTTGTGCTTGAGAGTGAGATTTGTCATTTCTTTCTTGACCATCTTGCTGAAGTGACAGTTTCTTTGACTCGTTCGCTGAGTGACATTTTGGGATTATGCCTTTAATTTCAACTTGCTTGTTCATTATGGTGACATAGTGTGCTTGTAGGGCAGTAGAAACAGATTTCACATCTTTGAAGGTAACAAAACCAAAGCCTCGGGACTGTAGATGATCTTCTGTTTGAGAAAAAAGGACCCTAGCATCTTCTACCGACCCAAAGTGTTCCTCAAAATACTTCCGCAAGGAATCTGTTTCAAAAGAGCAAAAGAAGAAAATCATATTGTCCAAACAAAATGACTTCTTAAATAACTTGACAAAATTCTCGATCAGTCAATAGCACAACTTCCCAAGAAATAATCAAGTTCCAACAGATTGCTAACCAGAGGTCAACAAAGGAGGAAGTCCTCCCACGAAGATTCTCCTTTTCAGTTCCGTTGCAGAAGGAGAACGGTCAAAGCGAGTTCCCTGCTTCACATGTCGATGCTCTTCTTCACAATGTGCATAAAAGCACTTCCCTCCTCTGACACATCCATGAGGAGAAGAAAAGTATTTACAAATCCCTGCCGTAGAGCTTGAACATATTCTAGCATCCAGAGTTGCAATAGAAGATTGTGAGATCATATGAACCGATCATAACAGGCATTATTATCCCTTTTACTTTGAAGACTCTTGAGTAAGGTGGTCACCTTTCGGAGGTTGTCTCTTCATCTGTCATGGCTAGTAGTGTTTCATAGGCATTCAATAAGACCTCGTCACCTTGTAACAACTTTGTAAGTTTCTCCTGAACAGGAAAGTTTCGATTCACTGCATATCAATATCAGAATGTGAGATAAAATGCCATGAATCGCATTGAAAAATAGCTAGTCACTCTTTTGTAATTGACAAATTGTTGATATTCAACTTACTAAGACCAATATTTGTTGGGTTCAGCATGAAACGCATATCTTGTGACTTCGCCAAATCTATTGGTCTTTGTCTACTGGTAAGAGTAAGAGTTTATGTGCATTTGTATGGTCCATGTATGGTCCGTGTATGGTCCATTCATACGTATATACACATGTATGAAATTGATGTTAGCAACAAAAGTGAATTTGTGTCAATCCCCTTCTTAAAGAAAAATCATAAAAAGTAAAATAACAACGATGAGCTCGATGGAAAAGGTTCAATATTGTTTTTACCGTAAATTGAGAACTTCACTGTTTGCTCCCCAATGCAAAAGCAACTCAGCACAATCCATATGGTCATTCTTCACTGCAAAAAATAGTGGGGTTTCTTTCATTTCTGTCTTGTAGTTGATGCCATCTGGATCTTCGAGTAGAAGAATCTGTCAGTTCAAAGTCAAATCTAATAAATTTAAGGAGAGAAACAAATATTAAATATTCTTTTGCTTTTGGTGGTTAATAGAACACACCAGATTAGATCTGAAAAGAGACTAATTTCTACCTGAACTGCTAATGAATTGCCGTTAGCGGCAGCCATATGAAGTGCTGTCAATCCTAATTTATTCTTTTGAGTAACTCGAGCACCGTGCTTTAGAAGAAGCAATAGAATTCTGGGGGAAAAAAAAAAGGCAGTTGTCAATTCTGTATTTTGCATGTTCTTTCTTTTTTTCTGCGTCGCAAAGCTTGTCTTGCGAATGTGTGCACATGTGTGTCAGTGTCTGTGTGTGAGTATGTGAGAGAGGGAGAGGAAGACTTTATCTCTGGTAGACTGGACGCCTTAGAAGCTTTAAGGCACCAATGAAGAGCAGAGTTCCCTTCCACATCAACATCATCAATGCCTATGCTTGCCTTCAGAAGCAGCATAATGACTGGTTCATCTCCCGCCTAACCAAATTATAATAAAATGAAAACCGTTAGAAAATAATAATAACAGTGACTGGCATGATCTCCTTTCAAGCAATTACTCGAATCTGCATTAGTGAAACAGACGCCTCTATACCCTTCATTTTGCAATTTATTTTCCAGCAGTCCGTAAATACCACCTTCTGTATCCCATTTTCTGAATGATTATTATTGCTCCCTTTATTTCAATGGCAAGGTTACAATATCGGAATGCTTATTCTTGCTCCCTTTATTACAATTGCAAGGTTACAATATTGGAATGCCAATTCAGTGATTTCAGGAAAAATGTTTTGAACACAGAGAACTGGAAATGAATCCAAATTATCCCAAATCATGTCCTTGAAAGAATGTCATCATAATGCGATGCAAAGAAGTTTTTTTATGCCGCAGAGCATGCGTGGGGAAGCAAATCCCATGCCATAGATTACAACGAAGCACGTAGAGGATGAAGAGCTGGTAACTAATCCAAATAGCTAAAATTCATGTTATTATTTAAGGAACCTAATCATGATGATGCATGCAAAGGAGATTCTATGTTACCAGGTTTTGTGGAGTGAGCAAAATTCGAATAGTGCATTAGTTGATGTTTGTGAGAAAAATTAAGCAAGAGAAGAATTATTAGTACTGCAACTACGCGAACTCAGCTTTTAGTCCCTACCTTTTTCATTTTTTTGAAAAAAAAAAGGGGGATCACATAAGTAGCTGCTAATGGGTGGGAATAAATTATGGGGAACTGATGTTTTAATAGTGTTTTAGTAACATCAGTTACCATTTTGGCCTTCGAGCTTCTTGGTTAACTTAATTATGATAGCAAGCAAAACTTTCTAACAAGGCTTAAACAATAATAAAAAATAAGATTCTCAACAAAGGATTTTTAAAAATACCTGGACTGCACGTATTAGCGGCGACGGTGATTTCACCTTCTTGTCCGTACATCGGCTTTGAGAGACGACTCCAAAGAGGTGGAGCAACTCAATCTCCGAAAGCAGAAACTTCCTTTTCTCAGCTTCCAACGACGACGTTGCGCGGCCCAAGGACAAAGCTTCCCGAATCACGCATTCGTATATGGTCAGCTTCTCCTTCGAACCTGAATCAGTAACGCGTAACTCTAAAATCGAACCGTTGATCTTCTCGGCTGCCACAATCAGGAGAGCAGCAAAAGCGACAATACGTCCTTCCATGGCCTTTGCACACGCCACCTCTGCAACTTCCTTCGTCTTTTCACCCAGAAGCCTTATTGTACTCAGATCCTATAAAATATTTAAAAAATAAAAAAAATTAAAATTAAAATTAAAAAACAAAGTTGATCAATATTACTCCACTCAACATGTACTCTCTCTCTCTGTCTCTCTTTTTTTTTTTGGATCTTTCGTGGATTACGATTTGAGACTCTGAGAAGAGAAAATGTTGCATCTTTTTTCCATTTTTAATATTTTCAGTGACAGAGAGATAACAGTCAATCAGGCAGAGCGTAGAATATTGTATCCTTTTCCATTCAGTCCCAGCATGGTATAAATATTTCATTTTCTACAGGTTTCTCAGCTACCAAACAGCCTTGTTTTTTTCCTTCTCCCTGAATAGTCAAGGCAAACCTTTTGGCCGAGAAAGACGACCAAGTCCTCAATAGAGTAATCGTCAGGGTTCCATATCACATCCATCCTAAAATCACGAAAACCGAAAGGTATTTCTCAGTCTCTCTCAAAAACAAATATGAAAACAAAAAAGGAAAAAAAAAAAAAAAACTTTCGTTAAAGTAATAGGTTAAAACGACTGAAAAGAAAAAAAGCAAATTTTCTTTAATAGGAAGTTCGACAGTTTAGTTCATCGGGAAAGAAATAATAACCAGTCGCCTTTTTGTACTAAAACGAAAGCGACATGCATGCCGGAGCTTTACCTTGTGCTGGAAAGCGACAGCTCCAGAGGCATCTGAGCGCGACCGTCCTTGGTCCGGAGGTCCGTACGAGCGTGTTTCTTGAGCAACAACTCCACACACCTCGCGGCGTGCGACTCGGCCGCCGTGTGCATCGGCGACTTCCCCGTCTCGTCCATCTCGTTCGTCAGCGGCACCGCTCCGACGTCTCCACAGAGCAATGCAGAGGCGCAATCCGCCGAGTCGAACATGCAGCAGAGCTGGAGGAGCTTCGATGTGATGCTCCGATCGAAGGGCTCCGAATACGTCTCGGACAGTTGCTTCGAGTAAGTCACCAGAGCACTCTCATCGTCTCCATAAATGGACTCGATCACTCTCCTCTCCGCCACAGGCATGTCTCGACTCTGCTCGACGCCGTCGCCGTCGCCGTCGCCGCCGCTGGGAGAAATCTTTTCTGGAATGTACGTAGAATCTGTGCATTTCGGAGGCTCGTCCAGGTTAAGAAGCTCCTCCATTGTTCCGATTCTTTGTATTTCCCTGCGATAGATTATCTTCCAGTGAGTTTCTGCACAAAGTGAAAGCGGAACTGGAAACACAAGCATAACAACACGCAGTTCTTCATTTCCTTTTCCTTCGAAGCTTGAAAATCGGGATAAATAAAGTCTTTTTGACATTTCACATTTCAACGCTAAAGGAAAAAGTCCACAATCGTCTTAAAAGAAACACTGAAATCTCCCAGAGAAAATGCTTATTTTTTCTAGGAAAGCTCGAGAAAATCACAAACTCGGTGAGAAATTTCTCTCGTAGCACATAAAACAGATTCACATTCCAAGAAAACTCCAGTTCAAGAACTAATGAACTTCAACTATCAAGTAAAAACGCAATCATGTTCAAGAAAAAGTCCCGCACCAGACCCATCTCAAAACCCTAAATTACTTTCACCTCGGAATCAACCTGACATCATCGCAAGTAATGTAGAATTTACGTTCCGAATCAAACCACACTTCGTAAAAAATCTCTCACAAGCTAAGAAAATCAAAATTTTATCGTTTGCGAGTGAGAGATTAGGGAGAAAAAAAAATTTCGTCGTCAAGCCATGTAAAAGTGGAATTTCTCAGTCTCTAGTTTGATTTTCTGATGAAACAAACAGAGAGACCAGCCAGGGTATATTTATAGAAACGGACTTCAAACAGTTTATAAGCTAGAATGTGATGCGTATTCTTCACGTCCTTTTCCGTTTGTCAATAAGACTAAAATACCCCTGTCTGGTGTAGATTGTGAACTTTAAAAAGATGGTAAATAAGGACAATCTCTAGGGCTACGTTTGTCAAGAAAAAATAGACAACTTTTTGCCCAGCGACGCCCTTCTGCGGACAGCATAAAAGGACAAATCAGTGATGGCCACGTGCTGGAAGCCTAGTCTCTGTTGAAGAAAATGACAAATGATTTACATGGGAATGGGATGTGTTTGGAAGAGGCTACTAGGAGTAAATCATTTTTTGGTTTTCGAGGAATTACTAACGTATCCCCTTTTATTTTTTGTTTTTGGAGGAATTTCTTAGGTATCCCCTTTTATTTGTCTTATTAATCATATTTTAGAGGAATTTCTAACGTATCGTTTTTATTTGTCCATTTTGATTGTTACCTGAGATTTTTATTTACGATTTTCATGTGGAAATTTTCTTTAATCGGAAGATGATTATTTATAATTAAAAACTATATGATCGTACAATTTTATAAGAAAAAGTGATGAAGCCTTGTTCCTAAAAAAATAGTTACTAATTTGGACAACCATTTCCATTAAAAAAAAATCATTTATTTTCTTTTATCCGATTTGATAATCTTAGTATTTTCTTCTTGTAAAAAAAAAATGTTTGTCCACTTAGATATTTTTTATGGTGGTAAAAATTCCATCTGCTAAGATCTTGGTATGTGATTATTTGTTTTTTATTTATTATTTTTGTTTGATTTTTATGTGATTTCTTATAGATTTGTAGATTTTGAGCATCAGATTTGAAAAATTTTAGGTGGGTGAAAATCGCATCTCCAATGAGTACGTTGTCGTATGAGTATCAATAAGAAGAGCTGATGGTATTTCAAAGAGTTGAAGACTTATTACTCAATTTTTATCTCTTTTGCGGGAAACATGCATACCAATCAAAAAGTATGAAAAAAAAAAATCTTAGTTATAGAAAAAACAATGATTTGATTATTTTTACGTCGTTGTTTTTCTATAAGATTTATTATATTTTAATATTTGTATTTTTGAAAAATCATCAAGAAAAATTATTAAAGAATATTAGGAAAAGTTGACCATTATACATGACTGTTTTTTGTAAGAGTTTGGATTTAATTGTATTTATTTTCCATTTAGAAAATCCCCTCATTCATTTGAATTTCTCAGTCTCCTCATTCATAGATTTTTAATTTTTAAATATTACATCAAATCATCCGCTCTATGTATGTATTCCAATTTGGATTGGATGTTGATTTTTGACCGGGATTAATTTGCAATTTAAAAATATGATCCAACCTAAAGTTCATGAAATTTACCTGAAAAAAAAAATCATAATAACAGTTGAATTCTTGATCTGCAAAACTACTGCAAAAACGCCCCGATAGATAACAAAGGAATTGAGGTGCGAAGATCAAGATACTAGTTTGAGAGACTACTGGCGCGTTTGGTTTGCCGATTGGAGTTGAAATTTTTAAGTTGGAGTAAGTTGACTTTTCACAAACTATTTTATTTGACTTTTGAGAAAAAAACAAAAACTAAGTTTAAAAATTTAAGTTGGAGTTGAAACATCAAACGAAGGCAACATATTATGGAGGCCATGATCTATAGAGTGGTGACGGGATAGGAGAATGCTGGCTTCAACTAGGAAGCAAGAAAGAAGTTAAAGAGGAAGGAGAAATGGACTATTTTGCAACTGTTTTGTAGATTCGTGGATTAAATTTCAAAGATCTTCTTTTAGGGACCAAGGTGTCAAAACAGGACAAATTCAAGGGGCATAGTTGCTAAATAACATTTTAAAGAAATTAAACTAAAACCCCCAATTTTAAAAGCATATTTACAATATCCAATACATATGTCAAAATAAACAACATATTATAGTGATACAGTGTGGTAGGGTTTTAAACACCCATAGATTAAGAAAGAAAAATAGGTCATTTTAATTTTTTTTTATTTTTTTATGCAAGTAAAATACTGTATGCGTTAGGTGTTAAGGTTTGAATTATAGAATTTGAATTTGAATTGATTATACGTTTATCGAGGCATTTAAATTGCTTGAGTTAAAAAATGTAAAAACTTGAATTGTGTTAAGAAAAAAAAAATCAATATGGAGATTGTTTGTTCGTCTCGAAATTCTATGTAATTTTTAAAAAGAAAAATTATCTCATTTAGATTTGTCTATAGAAAATTATGAACTTTTAAAATTTGAGTTACAAAACTGTGTGAATAATAAATTTAAAGGACAATGATAAAAATTGAATTATAGAAGTAAGGTTAAGATTGGAGGTTCAATTAGATGCTAATTATGCATTTTAGGATGTACATGTATATTCGTTGGATGGGCTATATCGATTGATTGGATGCAATTTGCACACAAATAACATAGAGAAAATAAAGGCAAATTAGCTAACAAATAATTAATAACTCAAGAACACGTAGGGTGGATGAGTTGACAAGGGAGGCAACCTTAGGATCTCACCAATAGATAGGTCGAAGATTCGAATCTCCAGCCAACTCAGGGAGAGTGTCCCTGCCTACGTGAACTTAAAAAACGGGAAATAACGGGACCACATCAGATCATTTTTTTAGCGCACCAAAAAAAAAAAAAAAAAAGGTTAAGTATCGGCAGCATCTGTTTACGACAATTTAGCCGCCAACAAGCAAAATTATCATCCGATAAGGATTAGAAAGGTAATTATGTTTGATACTTGTAATACTGCCGCGATCCAGCGCAAAAGGAAGATGTGAAAAGAAGCAAAAAAACGGTTTACTTGTCTCATTCTTCATCATCATCATCATCTTCTTGTTCGTCATCATCGTCACCATTCTCCTATATATGGACCAAATTTCAAGATTCAGGTCGACGAGAAAAGAGAGAGCAAGACAAGCATGGAGTAACATTGTTACACAACAATATGGTGCGGTACCTAATCAAGAAGCCGGCTATCAAGCATAAACAGATAAAAACATATAAGAAGAGGAAACGTCTGGTTTTATTACCTCGTTGTCGTCGTCACCATGTTTGCCTCCGACATCTCCAACAGAATCCTCTTCATCAGCCTCCTGTTAAAAAAACCACACGAGTACTTCTAAGAACAAGGTTTGTGAGAAATTAAAACTATACCACTAACAAAGAAAGAAGCCGTAAAAAATAAAAGAAAAAAAATCAGTGAAAGAAGAAAAAGAAAATGCATATGATGAGAGAATATTACATTATTAAAGTACTTTAGAGGATTGGGCCATAAGTCCTCCTTAATTATCTCTCCCACCTGCAATTTCATGGAGGAAAAGAAAGTTAATAAAGGAGTTTGTAAATAAGAAAGAAACAGGAATCACATCCGCAACTCCAACCCCGATCCTATAAATTTCATCGAAGTAGAACCTTGAAAAAGATAATTTCACAATTAAGAGACTAAGAATTGTCAAAACAATCATCAATAATCAATTAAAACATATATGAATACAAGCCCTGTTACATCTATCTAATCTATTCATAAATAAATCAACAAAAGAAACATATTAAAACAAAGCGGTTTTGTGTCAGGCCGTTTAATCACGGATAACATTATTGTAGGCTTTGAGACCCAACACACGATCTGCAGGAAAACGGGAGGGAAGAACAGGTTTATGCCATTGAAACTGGACATGAGTATGGCCTTTCTTACAAGCCATTATGATTAAATTGGGGTTTTCTGCGAGTTGGGTGAGCCGAATCATGGATTGTGTGTCCACGGCAACCTTCTCTTTTCTGTTAAATGGCAAAGCGCTGGGTAAGGTCATCCCTTATAGAGCATTCGCCAAGGGTGTCCGCTTTCACCCTATCTATTTCTACTGTGTGCTGAGGGATTCTCAGCTTTATTAAGAAGAGCAGAACTGGAGCGATCCCTGTTGGGAGTTACTTGTGCCCGTGGAGCCCCTAGGATCAATCATCTCTTGTTCGCAGATGATAGCATTGTTTTCAGTAAAGCAGATGATAGGAGTTGCCCGGTGGTTAAGGAGGTATTGGAGAAGTATGAAAAGGCATCGGGGCAGACTATCAATTTGCAGAAGTCGGTGTGCAGTTTCTGTCCTAATATGATAGACGAGGGGCTCTATTGGAAATTCTGGGACTCTCTCATGAAGAAAATTCTGGGACTCTCTCATGAAGAACCTCACAATGTCTATTTGGATTTACCGTCTTTTGTGGGGCGTGATAAGAGGCAGGTTTTTAGTAGCATCCGCGAGAGAATCTGGAAAAAGTTACAAACTTGGAAAAGAATATTGTTTTCAGTGGGAGGTAGAGAAGTTCTCATAAAGGCCTTGGCCCAAGCTACTTCTACTTATGCTTTGAGTGTGTTCCAGATTCCTTCAAGTTTGTGCGATGACATCCGTTCACTTATTACCAGAATTTGGTGGGGGGGAGACTGTGATGACAGGAAGATTCATTGGGTGAGGTGGGAGAAACTTTGTAAACCCAAAAGAGAGGGCGAAATGGGGTTTCGAGATTTTGTGGCGTTTAACAAAGCACTATTAGCGAAACAAGGCTGGATAATTCTTACAAAGCCTTCATCGCTTATGGCTCGGGTCTTAAAGGCTAAATACTTTCCAAACATAGATTTCTTTAGAGCTACAATAGGCACTAACTCATCCTATGTTTGGCGAAGCATTTTTTGGGGTAAAAGCCTACTGCAATTAGGAACTCGTTGGACAGTTAGCTGTGGAGAAGATATTAAGGTTTTTCAGGACCCTTTGTTTCCTAGACCTGCCCTCTTTAAACCTATTACTCCTCCTCAACAGGGTATGGAGGGGCTGCGAGTTAGCGACCTTATTATTGATAGTGGGTGGAATAAGGCAGCGCTCGATGATATTTTTTTGGTGGTGGATAGAGGAGTAATCTGGGGGATTCCATTGAGCACTAGGTGTCGAGTTGATCAATTGGTGTGGCATTTTGATAAAAAAGGGGTTTACTCTATAAGATCGGGTTACCGGGCTGAAATGGAAAGCTCTTGTAGTGGGAGTGGTTCATCTTTTACAGTAGACGGTGGATGGTGGCGCAAATTATGGGGTGCCTCAATCCCCAACAAAGTAAAGATCCATCTATGGAGGGCCTTTAATCAGGCAATTCCGGTGCTTGTTTCTCTGTACCGTCGAGGAGTTCAAGTTGACAGATTTTGTCCTCTCAGCCAAACTTTTGGAAGATGTCTTCAAGTTGACAGATTTTGTCCTCTCAGCCAAACTTTTGGAAGATGTCTCACATGCTCTGTGGTATCGTCCGGTGGCTCGATCGGTATGGCGAATGACTGCTTTATGGCCAGTTCTTAGATCTTTTCCGGGCAGCCCATTTGCCAACCTCTGTGTTTTTGTAACTGGGAAATGTAATGAGGATATAGATGTTTTTTGCATGATAGCCAGGTGTCTGTGGCAAAACAGAAACAGACTAATGTTTGAACGAGTGTTGATGCAGGCTGATGCGGTTGTGAGTTGGGCAGGAAGATTTTTGGGTGAACTTCTCACTTGTAATGGTTTAGATAAAACCACCATTCCCATGAAGAGTCCATCAAAGCTTCCTTGGCAGCCTCCTAGAAGTGGTGTGGTGAAGGTCAACGTTGATGCAACAATTCATGAAAGCCTGGATGTTGTTGGAATAAGAGTGAACAAGGTACAGTTCTGCGTGCTATGGCTAGGCGTATTTTTGGCAGATTTTCTCCACACTTGGGCGAGTGTTGGCTGTAAGGGAGGGGGCTTTTCTTATTTCGATGTGTGGGTTCCCAGAGTGGACTATTGAGACTGATGCCATTAATGTCATTCGAGCTGTGAAAGATCCAGTCCCTTCGCTCTGGAATCACACATTATAGCTGATATTAGAGATGTTGTCTTTCAGGTTGGTAGTGGCAATGTTTGCTATGCTTCCCGTGAGGGAAATGGCGTAGCCCACTTCCTAGCCGGGTTAGCGAGGTCTTCTATTGAGTATTCTAGTTGGGTTGATTGTACGCTAAGATTTCTTGGTGCTTTTGTAAAGGGCCAACTTGGCTAACATTTGATTTTAATAAAAGTCAACCCCATTTCAAAAAAAAACTTACCTCATCCTGAAGATCTGCCATTTCTTTCTGGTCAGTGTCACTAAACCAAATAAAGAAGCTGCATTTATCAAATTATTTCCAAGTGAGTCCAAGATCGAGACACAATTAAATAAACTAGCAAATGTACATTCAAACAAAAAGAAGTTTGTGACTGTGGCTGTAGATATTTGTTTGTGCGTAGCACAGAACATAAAGCAGCTTAAATAATTAGCATGCACAGGCACAATGTATATGTTTAAGTAATAAGAGCAAGGATTAGCATAGATTTATGTATGCCTATACTATATCACTTATATAAATTAACAGCTTCCGATTTTTTCAAGTAGGTCTTGCTCTCAAAGTCAGACTGAATGTCCTTCAGGCCATCTTTTACTTCGTTTCCAAAAATCAGTCTTTGTCTACTGTCCAGTAGATATGGGCAACAACCAACAATTCTATTTACTATATTACCAGTATCAAATCCTGGATTTGCCACTTCTTCCGTGGATGGGAATTTGAATTAACTAACAAAACCGTGTGAAACTATTAGCCAGTAAAATGTTCAATGACAAAGGAAAATTTGAAAGTGATAAATGAAACAAAAATACGAGAGCAAAAAGAGACAACTACTTTGACATAGTACCGGAAAAAAAACCCAACCTACTTTATTACCAAGAAGATTTCTATCCACCAAGCTTTCAATTAATAGACAACATTACCATTTTACAGCTAACATAGTAAATAAAACACTGATCAAAGATTTATTGGTCAGCAGTTATGAAATAATTATTTCTTCTTCTCTTTTTTTTTCCCCAAGTAAAGATCCCAATGCAAACAGGAGGCATTTCAGCCACTGCCAACAGGAATAAAACTAGCTATGACTATAAAAGCAAGCGGAATTAAAGGAATGGACCTCTGCTCAAGTAGCGGCCGCTTGTTTCCTTTTTTCTCATGATTGACTCCATTAACAGCAGCAGCCTACACAAGTAGTTCATAGTATGTCATGAACGTTACAGGTTTAAAAAAAAAAAAAAAAAAAAAGAAATCTAGAAGGTGCAAGGGTGTGACATTACCATGCCCTGCTTCCACTTGATGGTGGTACCACTTATCTCAGTCGTTCCTTCATCAGAGTAGGTGAAGGTTTTTGTAAGCTTTGCATCTTCAAAATAAGGGTTCTCACCGAAATTCTGTAATTAAGAATTACCACCCAAAAAAAAAAAAAGGAACTTAAAACTAAAATGCTACTTAAGAGGTGAATGGAACAAATCATAAATAGCACTCAATTGAAAAAGAAAGAAAGAATCAACAAACGCATGCTTAACGGAATATAAAGGAGAGAGCGGAAGCTTACAAACGTGATAGAGTATCCCGACTTTATATCTTTAGAGTCCTCCACATCAAGAGAGTCTAGGTACTTGAAGATCTATACCAGGGACAGATAGGAGCATATTATTAATTTAGACCAAAAGCAACTACATGGGCAGTTAAATTCTACATAGTTACGTGTCCAACCTTCTGGTCTTCGTCACTCAAAAGATCGCCGAGTGCAGGATGGCTCAGGAACTGTACACAAAGCAATGATACAAAAATCACAAAGCTGCGAAAGTTTCAACGTAATTAACGCATAATTAAAAGAGCTAAATAGCCAATTAGAATTCCACAAATCAGCAATAGAGATTCTTAAGCACAGGCACTAACAGCAGTGAGCCAGAAGTCCGGAATGCTCTTGATAACATCATTTCGCTTAACATAGACGGGCCGGCGAATCTCGTTATACTTTTCTTCCACTTCCAACACTTTGTCACTGGCTTCTTCATTAACCTGGTAGTAAGAATTCCAATTCAAATTCCAAGCTTCATGACCAAAAATTAAATCTCAAAACGCACTCATACGTCGAAAATCCCGGCCTAACATTCACAATTTCACATACGACAACAAAGCAATCAATTCACATTGTGTCAAACTCCTCTTACGCACAATGTAATCAGATTTTTACGTCCAATAAAAGGGTGAAAACAATAAATTTTAGCAAATTAAGACAAAATCAAGTAAAGCAAAAGCCGACAATCGAATAATTAAAAAAAAAAAAAAAAAACCTACCTCGAAGAGACAGAGAAGCCATATAAAACACAACAGTGGAGACATGCACGAACACAAACACATTGTAGAGAGAGAAAGTTAGAGAGAGAGGGAACCTTCTCGAGGTGGTCTTGAAGGTCCTGCAGCTTCTCGATGGAGAGAAGGAGTTGGACGTCGACGTGGTCGACCTCCTCCTCCGGAGCAGCCTTCGTCTTCTTTCCTTTGTCGGCCACCATTTCCGAAGCAGAGAAGCTTTTATTTTTTTTATTTTTTATTTTTTTGGGTCAGAGAGACAAAGAAAAAGAAGAAGAAGAAGAAGGGGCAGAGGGAGATTCGGTTAGAGAGAGAGAGCCTAAGAGAGGAGACGGCATTACAAAGTATTTATAGTGGGTGGGAGGGAAGGGATACATGCGGGGGTTTTGGTTTGAGAGGGGGGAGGGGGGGCCCACATACTCACTCTCTCAGAGTGAATCTGACATCATTGGTCGTCGTAGGGTTTTAGCCAAACAAGATATTTTGGGGCGAGAGCCCGCAAGGGGTTTATACTTTGGATAGGGGAAATTTTGTGCTTTGTGAAATCTCGTTTCCGCCCCTCTCCTCTTTGCCAAGCTATTCAGATATTGAGGGGCGTTGTCTGGTATTTCCTGTTCTTTGGGATGAAGAATTTTTGAACTTTTGGGTGGATTTGGGATTGGAAGCCCATGATGAACATTCCCAAGGCCCACCAAAAATTAACTAACTTTTCTGTTTGCATTCATCCTTTCCTCGATAAAGATAGCATATAATACGTATTTAACTAACATGATCTTTTAATTGTTATAGTTGGGAGTGTGCTATTTTTTGTTGGAATTATTAAGTCATCACTTGGTTTAAAATTAAGTACAATAGTTAGAGGTTAATAAATGCCCCCATTAAAAAATAAATTAGTTGATCATCAAATCTTAAATATATTCTCTCAGTAGAGTAACCACTTAAAAGCTAGTAAATATGACAAAAAAAAAAACAAAAAAAAAAAGGTCAGAAAACAAATCTTAATTCAATAAGATTAGGTTAAGGTTTAAAGAAATTGATAAATTTATGATCATCATGCAAGTCACGTTCCATTAAAAAAAAATACCATGTTTCAATATTTGGAGGTGAAGTTAGAGATATATAATAATAATTTAGGAATACAACAAGCATATTTCAAAGTTGAGGGGATATATTGACAACATAATTCAGGAGGACTTAGTAGATTTAGACTATCTCGAATGGCCCTATTCAAACATTTTTATTTTTATTTTTTAAGCGCAGGTTATAACATCAATAAGTTGTACTTCGTAAAATACGCTACGAGGAAATACACAAGGGATTTGCACTTTGAATTGCTTTAAGAAGTAGGTAATGCAGTACACTCCAAAATCACCATGGACTAGACCCTATGATCCACCTATGTGATCTTTTATGACTTCCCAACGTTAATTTCATGGCAAATCGTTGCATTTTTTGTATTAATGTCAAGAATTCTGGAAAATTTTCTTTTACCAGTAGAAAGAGAACCAGCATTGATCTTTATCCACAATATGTGGGGAACCTCTTAATTAATCGGAAATTCAAAAAATCGAAAAGAAGGCAATACAGCTTCACAAAAACTGCAGCCAGCCCTTTGCTTTAGCATCATGAAGAGAAGTCCTGTATAAGATTGGCTGTATGGTAAGCTGAATAATACTTCGCTACGAAATTTCGTAGCTTGCTCCCTCGAAAAAAATTCAAGAGAACCTCCAATGAATACTTGAATATGCGTATAAATAACAGTTTGAAAATCTTACAGATTGCAACTTATCTAAGAAGAAAATAAGGATCGAAGCCATCCCATATTGTCCTGTCTTCTCTGGATCCAGGGATCAGGTCTTCAATGGTTTCTCCAATGACTTTCTCATGTGATTTGATTACTAACAAATAGAGATTAGAGATCAACGGGTTTCTAAGATATGGTTTCAGAGTTCTGCATAGCTCGAGGACGTCGGATAGTAAACCCGTACCATTCTCAACTCCCCCATTGAAAATGCAGTTTGATATGACATAAAAGCCGAGTAGATTGGCATAGAGAGGTAGAAAAGCATCCTTGTGGTTTCCAACACCGCCAAGCCAGTTGAGTTCACCCTGTTTCTCACCATGGTTCTTCGTAAATGACATTAACTGATGGGCAAATCTGTGTCTCCAGTCAAGTAGATATTTCCTAAACCGCTGTTTGTCCAACAATTCAACTGCCCAAGATCTCGAAATTGGTAGCTTCTCCAAATGGGAACCACAAATCTGACTGATCAACAG
Source organism: Ficus erecta (assembly GCA_008635985.1). NCBI lineage: Eukaryota > Viridiplantae > Streptophyta > Magnoliopsida > Rosales > Moraceae > Ficus > Ficus erecta. The sequence continues at coordinate 1,114,425 of BKCH01000040.1, forward strand.
CTTCTCTTCATGATGATTGTCGATTTCCTTGTCAAAGACGCGTCTAACAAGATCCCCGTTAGATACCTCGTAGTTTTCAGCTGCATTTAGCATCAACTTTAAAAGATAATCAAAGTACTCAATCCAATGACCAAAGATGGAAGAGAGATGCTCAAAACTCAGTCCTATCACTTTGTCCACTTGGGCTGGAACTACTCCAGACTCAGAGCTTCTTACAGATGATTTGCGTGAGAAGCACGCCTGAACATCCATGGCAAGACTTAGCCTAATACCGTCATCTTCATCCTCCAGCAGCTTGATGCATGTGAACCATATATCGAGTATTTGATGAGCATACAGATTGACAGCTTCACTTAATTCAAAGGCAGGGGACAAATTATCAGCCGGAAGTTCACTGGCTGATATAGAAGAACCAACCAGCGCAGCTTGCTCTAGCAAACCAGATGCCACAATAGATTCTGCTGCTGCCTTGCGCATGCTTACTGGCTCAGATGATGCGCTATGCTTTTTAATTAGGTTGGTGAAAAAGGAAATTCTGTCATACATTTGGGCCAATTTTTCCACTTGCTCCGACTCAATATGTTCTGTCGATTTCTTCTGTCCTACATCGTTAAGAATGTCGGTTGCAAATAAACCTGCAAACCTCTTCACACAAACAGACATACAGCGTAGAAGTGTTTCACGAGTTTTTGCATTCCTTGTGATCTTGTACCAGGACACGAACTTATCCAAAATCAGAAACACTGAATCACAATCCATCCCACCAATATAAATTGTTTCAGTTGATCTTTCATTCTCGGCCTTCCTAAACTCCAGAGAGTTCCAGGTGAAAAGAATCCTCAAAATATAATATGAACATCTATGATTCTTTTCCAAATCTAAGAGCTTAAACAATGTTGTCTGGAGATTAGTGCTGGCCCAGCGCCGAATAACTATGATCTCACTGCGATTGAGGTCACGGCATTCAGCTTCAAATTCTGTTGATTTAAGAAACTTAAAAAGCCATTTCAATGTTGCAAGTCGAACCTCATATGCTGAATCTGACAGAGAGCGAACCAACCTTTCTTCGAGTCCTGCAAAAGTATTCTCCTTTTCTGGCACATTCAAGTGGTTTGAATTCAGTGGAGAAGATTGTTGCGTCATCTGTAAAAAATTTTCAGTCCCTTCCTCAAATGCTTGAAACACACAACTGAAGTAAGACTCTGCGGCTTGCTGATGAAGCTCTGCTGTAGTTGGATCATAATATGGTAGCCCATAAGAAGCATCTCCATCTAAGCAATCTGTAGATAACTCCAAAAGTAGATTTCGGATAGCATAAAAGCTTCTGCTCGTTTTGCATGTTCTAGCAATACTTAGCATGTGATCGAGCACCTTTAAGAAAGAGGCATTGAGGATTGGACAAGGACACAACCTGGGGCTTGCTATCCATGAACACCTGGAAAGAACTTGAATCAAGTCAGAAAGAATCTGATCTTTCTTTGAAAAATCGGCCAGATTTCGACAATTTGTGTCAAGAAGAGAACCAAGTTGCAATAGTATTCCATGAATCCAATTGAATAAAGCATGATGCGATCCTTTTGTTTGGTCTAACGAAATGGACGACTCTGGAGCTGTTGTTACTCCGTTATCCACAGAAGGCAACTCAGAGGCTATATTGAGGAGCACGGTCAGCAACTTCTCATTAGAAACTACACCAGTCAATGCTCTAGATGCAAGAAGACGGACTTTCAGATTGCTTTGGATCGAGCATCTCCTGATTAATGGCATAAGCAAAAAAGGATCTAGCTCATCTCCAGTTTCACTGGCAATTGTTGAGTTCTTGAGCCTGGTTAAAAGTATAAGCATAGGGCACAAGCTAGGGTGCACCACATTTGCCATGTTGAACTTTGAATCTCCAGAAGACCCGTTGCCAAGCAGCCGAGTTGCAACTTTCAGTTCACTCAATAGAAACGGATGCAATGAGGGATACCTTCAAGCAACGAGATTTTATTAGAACTCCGAGGAAATATATCATGATCTCAACTTAACTGAAAAAGCCCATGATAATGAGGAAAGCAAGAGAACAGAACTCCATGTTTGAGGGTGCAGGTCACACATAAATAAGGGCTCTCAAAGCTATTCATTAAACACTGTCTTCATCTTACTTAACTACGCACATCCAAGGTGGTTCAGCTGTCTTATCAACAACAGGAACCAAACCCAAGCATGTAAAATTCAGAGAAAAGCAGAATCCAAGTATAAAAATGTTTTGATAATTGAGCTTTCCAAAAACCAGTATGTAAATTAACCAGAAGCAGGAAACATATGGATGTCCTCCTACCTTTTCCAGACTTAGCTTGTGTTCAAACAAAGAGCAACTCGAGCAACCAGAACATAAAAGTCATAATTACTTTTCAATTGACCTAGAACTTAGAAACATAGAAAGGGCTCTTGGGCACTAAAGAACCTGCAGGTCTTGATTTAACTTCTAGCTTAAGGAGTTCACGATAGTTATGTATCACTCAATGAACAAGGCATATCAAAACAGAAAGGCAGACAAGAAAGCTACAGCCCACCAACTTGAAGACTAGAACGACTTAGTTGATTTCAATTAACAAAAAGGACAAGTAAAACTCACCTGTGGAAAAACTCAAGCCCAGTTAGTGCACGTCTTGCAGAATCTCGTTTATGAACGTTGAGAAATCCGATCATCCGACGTACCAAAGCAGTGAATGCCAGACAAGCACTGTTCCTTACCTCCCAGTATGGAGAAGAGAAAGAGCGAATCGAAAGAATCAAAGACTCAGCAGCAAAACCTGATGTATCTGTAGCTAGGTTGGTGTCGTTGAAAGCGGCTCTAAGGACATTGAATGCATGTACAGTAGGAATGACACCCTCATCACGGATCTTCGAGACCATGTCACTGACATTTTTCTCAGGTGGCCTTTTACACTTCAAATCTTGGTTTGTTTGTGTTGAAATGCACAAGTCACCATTTGAACTGTTGGTTTCATCTCTATCCAGCAAAGACTGATTAGCGACATCAATTAGCCACCGTAAAGCCTGTGGGAGGAGTTTCTTTGGTGCGCCTTCTGGCTCTGAGAGAAATAGAGCAATAAATGCTGCAGGAATGCCTGCACTTCTCCTTAATAAATCATCTACCGTTTGACCCTTTGCAATAGTTCTGTCCATTAGTTGCTCCATCCACGATTCTGTCAATTGACAAAGTCTAAAAACGAAAAAACATATTTCAGAAAATAATAACAAATGAATTTGCATGACTAGCTTTACAAGTAGCAACTGGAACTAACAAATTCTGCAGCATAGTCAAACAGAGTCGCTTATTAAAAATTAAAAAATAATAAAAATAAAAATAAGTCAAACAGAGTCGTACTTTGTGGAATCCACTTTCTCATAGACAGGATCTTTTGGAGATCAACCAGAAAGGCCAGAAAAAAAAATTATAATATAATGTGAATAAATTGCATCTAGTTCTTAAGGCCTCCAAGCTTTCCAGCCCTCTGTCACTTTTTCTAAAAATTATCTTAAAAAGTGGATTTCTCGCTATTATAAAAGATTAGACCTGGTTGAATGCAGTAAGTTCCAATGTTCTCTGGAAGTTTACTCATAGTTGCATTCTCATGACATTTCAGACAGAAGTAAAAAGAGTTTTAATACTTCTACTTCATATTATTCTTTGCTGTGAGAAACAATCAATTTCTCAATGAAATGAGCACACGTTGATTTCATTTATTAACACACGAAAACGCAATAATATAAGTTGAAAATGCAGTAGCTTGCAAAATAATATAGAAACATACCGAGGATCATTTGAACAAAGTAAACGATTACAAAGAGCTGTAAATCCGGCCCTTGTCTTGTCAATTGCACCATTATGCTTCATCTTCAAAAGAACTTCTAAAAAGTGATTCCCAATTGTTTCAAGTTGTTTCACCTCAAGCATTGCACCAGATGTCCTAATTGGTGATTCAACATCACTCGAAGAGTTGCCTTGTGGGTCTAATGATTCCGGAGTACCTGGTAAAGGGATTTTTCTTGTGATAGTCCCAAGAAGAAGACTCACCTGAAATCAATGCATTTCCTAAGATTAGCAATATGTCACTAATTAGATTACAAACGTAACGTACAGGTTTAATGACTGAAGCCCCTATTGTCCAATGAATCCATTTTCTGGTCATCATTAGTCGAACCAAAACAAGAAGCATAGTTGATTACTGTTGGTTGAAATAAATGACAGTTGAAAAGACCGTTTTTTTTTTTTTTTTTTTGGGCAATAAACTACAAGGAGATAATTAATAGCAGAATCAGCGCTGATAACAATGCATACAACGAATATGTACCTCTTTCATAGCAAGCCAGCAACCAACCATCACAACCTGGTCTGACGACCTGCTATTTTGCACTAGCTTTGAAACTTTTTCTTCATCTTTGTCTGAAGGTGAGTGTGCATCCACCTCATCTGGAATCTCCACCAAGAAACTATCGTCATCAACCATTTCATCCATATCCTCAGGCAGATACCAAGCATCTGCAGAAACCACCCAAAGTGCCAGTGAAGTAATTCGCAACACAAGCTCCAAAAGCCTTGCCAGTGCGTGTCTCATTCCTGAGATACTAGCCAATACCACATCAGAGTTGAAGTCTAATTCCTCAAAAGTGTATCGTAGTGTGAGTAATACACCGTGAACAAAGCTGTTTGTGCATGCCTCAGAAAGATCCATCTCTCCCTCCTTTACAGCATCTTCCAACCAGTCAATTAGTGATTTTATATACTCTATCACAGGGTACGTAGAGCTGACCCATTCACGTTGTGAACAAACAACATTTACTGAAGAGTTGACAATCCAACCTAGATCCAAGACATACTTCCTGAAAATGAGCCGAAAAGTCAGAGCTCCAGCATCACTTTCTCTCACACGTGGACTACAGACTAATTTCTTAGCCCACGTAATCATGTTCTGGACAATGTTTGCATCTGAAATACCAGGCAGTGGAGTGGGAAAATGCAAGAGTATACGGAACGAACTCTCCCTCAGCCTATCCCAACTATCTATAACTGACCCAACTAACAACAAAGTTGAATCTGGTAATGTAATTCCTTCATTGTAAGGATAAAGGCCCCTTTCAGTAGAAAGAGAACCACATTTTTCCTGTGCAGAAGGTAAGATAGACCAAACATTAAGCATTATGAGGATGAGATCCATAGCCATTATTTTTCTCTTGTAAGGAGCCGAAGGATAGCAAGAGAAAAATAGGAAGCAACTTAACCACCTCATGAAACAAAAAAGATTATTTGCTCTGTCAGCTTCAGTCTCCTCGCTTCCATTAATAAGTTGCTTTTCATTGTTGCTGCAATGATCGTGAGGTTGCCAGTTACCCTGCTTAAATTGTCTCTCCAGTGCAGTTCGAACACGAGCAAAGAACTTTCTAAACAAGCTCGTCCACTTCATTTGAAAGGCTGTTGAGCTGGACCTCATGTTTAATGGCATTGCTTCCTTCAACAAAGTGAGCTCCAAATGGGAAGGCATACTAGATGTCTTGGGGTTTAAGAAAAGTGACTCTGCAGCATCAACACGGAGCAACTCATCAACATGGGTCAGTGCCAACACCAACCATTCAACAAGGATTTCAACCTTTATCCCCTTGACGCAAACAAGAGCATTTTGGCCAATGCATTTTGCATCTAATCTCACCTCTTTTTGATAAACTGAAGAATCTTTGCACCAATCAATATCCCCTTCTATTAAAGCAAGTAAACGAGATACCTTGAGCAATGAAACTAAAATGGCCACTTTTTGTTCAACTCGGAGCTTCATGTTTGCACTACTAAGCTCAGGATATGACAGCCTATTTCCATCCTCAGTTGGCCCAATGGAGATAAAAGCAAGCATAGAAAATATACTATCTACATCAACTTCAAGTAGAACCGGCAATGCATAAGTATTCAAATTTGAGCGTAGCTTGGCAACTCCAGAAGCAAGTCCATATAGAACAGGGGGCAAACAATGCCCTCTGTACAGTGCATACCCACTTTCAATACCCTCACTAGCCCAACACTCATCGCGCAAGCACTCTAGGAAACACTTCAAAAACGAAGTGGCAGCACAACACACATCATCATCGATATACGCACGAACAGCTTCTGAAAGCAAGTGAGGACTCAAATCTAACATAGTTTTCGCCCCAAGCCTCTTGGTGAGTGAGGCCAAAGGAACATATCTCCCCTTACAACGAGGCCCCAAGCAAAGCAGATCAGAAGCAATCTTTTGCAAGAATGACTTTATTTTCTCGCTACCTTCCGACCAATGAAGAGATGACTGAATGTCTAGGAAGAGATCAAAAATGAGATGAACTTGCTTAACTGTTTGACTTAAAGGGTCCTCTAAATTGTTCCATATAATTTTCAATACCCGGGTCCCCATTTCTTCCGAAATCGGGTCATACTTTTCCGCTTGGCCGGTGAGATTAGCTAACATCGAGGTCTTAATCTGTTGCAAACAGATTTGCAACACAGTCAGTGCATGGAAATTAAAATGGCTATCAGTAGGACTCTCACAATAGTTGCACAACTCAGGCAAAACCCCATCATAGAGTATAGTCCTAACCGATTTATCTCTAGAAATCAAAAAACAAGTGTTTAGCACTGCTCTCGGAACCGCCGTAAGAATCCCTCTTATCAAGCAAAGTCTACTCAACGAAGAAAAACTACGAATCTCGGAACATACATCTCCTTCATAAGGGACTTTAGAAATTGCATTCTCAAAATTGTTCTCCGAATTACAACGAACAGTTTGATAAAATATACCTTGAATTATAACCAAGCCAAGGTCTTCAGGACTGAGACAAACTTGCAGAGCTGCACAGAAGCCGACCCCAGCAGCCACAAAACAGTCCCTCGAAAACGCCAACGACTTCAAGATGCTCAAAACGACACTCAAACTCCTTCCCAACACTTTCGAATCGGGACCCAAATCCTTAAACTTGGAAGGGAAACGCTGAAGCAGGTAATACAAGCAAGACAAAGCCTCCTGGCATTGCTCCATAACTATCGGCGAAGGCCGAGCCCAGCCTTCGGTCTCCGAAACGACGCCGTCCAGACTCCCGACGACGTCCCAAGCGACCAAAACCGCGCATTCTTCGACGACATCAACCAAGTAACCTAATTTCGGCATTCCCATGACCGACAGCGCCGTCCGTGAGACGCGAAATCTCTTCCCCCTCCCGCCTCCGCCTCCGCCACCGCCGCCATACTCGGCGCAAAGCTGGCGAAAGCAGCGGCTGAGGACGGAGTGAAAGGCGCGAGCTTTGGCGAGGCCGGAGACGAGGGTGCGGTGGAGGGGCAGGGAGTTGTCGAGGAAGAGAATCTCGAGGTAAAGCTTGGCGGCGCGGGAGGCGAGGGCCTCGTCGGCGGTGAGGAGGAGGTCAGAGAAGGCGGAGGCGAGGGACTTGGCGTGGTTGACCTGGGCGTGGACGGAGGTCAGAGAGTTGAAGGTTTTCAGTTGGGAGAAGAAGCTTGAGGAGGAGATGTCGGAGTCGGAGAAGGAGTGGAGGTAGGAGTCGGGGAAGACGACGGCGTTGTAGGTGTACCGGTGGCGGTGCTGGATGGCTCGCCATTTGGCCGACATGGTTGTGCGTTTGTTTGTTATGTGAAATGGGAAGGGAATGAACTCGGAAGATCTCAGTACGAGGTTTCTCTCTCTGTCTTTGCAGTGTTACTGCGAAGACCGAGAGAGAGAGAGAGAGAGAGAGAGAGAGAGAGGAAAGAAGAAGAAGAAGAAAAAACTGGCGGCTTCAAGTTAGGGCAAACGGCAAAGCGAGGGAAAGTAATACAAAACGACATGTCGTTGAGTTTGTAGGTTGGATTTTTTTTTTAAGATGGGATTCTTCTCTTAATTTTATGGACATTGCTTTTTAGTTTCTCTTCTGAATTTTTTAAAACTCTAGTTTTAATTTTTTATGCTAGAATTGTTATTTAAAAAAAAAGGACTTGAATAGGTTAATCGTTGATTTATTTTTTTCTCATTTATTTGTTAATGATAATGAAAAATCCAGTGAAAGAAGACTAAATTCCTGTTTCCTTGCTTTCTCTCTATTTTTAATGGAATATTTTAATTGACAAAGTTAAATGAGAATATTCCAAAATTCAAAAAAATGCTTGAGAGTTTATAAAATTCAAAAATAAAGTGAAAATAACTCTATAGTTCAGGGACACAAATGAGATTGATCATTTCTAATGGCTCTTTTGCATTATTACCCCCTCCCCGAACGCCTCGTGTTGTAACAAACTGACCAAAAAAAAAAAAAAAAAAGAAGGCAATTGACCCTTTTCATTTAAAAATATATTGCATCGAAGTTTCTTTTGCTACAAGGTATCTTCAACCTTAACATCATTTTTTTAAGATAATTCTCATTTTAATTTTTTATGCTCGATACAAAATAATTTTCAAAATGCTCCCAATATTTCTCTTTTCAAAGAACTTATACATATATATCTGATTTTTCCTCCCCCAAAAAATAATTATATAGTTTTTTCTAACTATGTGAAGAAAATCATAATCATGGACGGAGGGAATGTGTGATAAGGGGGGTTTAACTCCCCACTCACTTTTTTTTATTTATTTCGAAAACCATATATAAATAGGTATGATTTTATGCTGATATATACAAAAGCTCCGACTAGCATATCAGCAAAATTGAAGTTATATAGCTCATTTTGTTCAACCCCCTTAATATAATAGAAGTGACGAAGCCCATTATATTTAAGTAGGCCAAGACCTCATTTAGAAATAAATGAAGGCAAAGAGAGAGGGAGAGAGAGAGAGAGAGAGAGAGAGTATACCCTAATTTAACCCCCTTCCCACAGCAACCCCTGATTTCCTCTGCAATTTTTCTTTATTGTTTACACTACCCACCAATCACCATCAAAAAAAAAAAAAAAAAACAAGAGAGGAGTAACAGTAGCAGTATTTTCTATTATGAATTTTGTGAAGAATCTACTACGCAATAAGTTGGGACATCAATTTATGAATGTTATTAATTTTTGTTAATCTTTTGTGTTCATTGATAGCCCTCAATGACCTAAATTCTTGACTCCGTCCCTGACCATAGTGAATCAAGTTTGGCATGCCAAATGAAGTAATTTATTGCCCATAAAACTTTGTAGTCTTGAATCCAAGTTCCGCTTCAAGAAGTTGATTAATTTGGTATAACCTCGGCTACCCTAAATCGGAACATCAGAAAAAATAACCATAACACCACGCACACACACCAAGGATCTACAAATTCATAAAGCACAGCAGGAGCAAAGTGATCAACACAAAAGCACTCCTACTGATGCAGGCGCTTGAGTTATGTGTTCTGTTCGCACTCGTGTGTGTGGTGTCGTTTCTTTGTGGTGTAGTAAACCACAGCGTTTTGGGGTGCTTAGTCCTTCAAAGAGTCGTTTGTCTCTTTGTAGAAACGGTTTGTCGTTTTACTTGTCCATGTTAAGTCGTTATGAGCTCAGGTCTACTACTCTATCTAACATTGGTTAAGGCAGACTACACTGAACTTCGTTCTATCTTTCTGTGTTTTTCCCTCATCTTTCCGTTTTGGAAATATTATGTCCAACCCGTTTCTCTTCTCGGATTTGATTTGCAGGATCTCTTCCGACAACTTCTAAAGGGCGGAAACAACCAACCCTTTGTGTGTTTCGCATCAATAGTAAAGCATAACTTTTAGAATTTTATAATCATAACTTTTAATGAGGTGCATCATTTGGAGAAGGGAAATTTGGACATTCGGAATCGGATCGCAACAATAAACATGGTTCTCTAAATTCCTCCTTAGCCAAAATTGTAATTTTAAAGAGCGTAGTAGCTATACTAGAGAAAATTACCTAAATAATCACATTTTTTTTTCATTTATTGACTAACATAACACAAACTTTTCCATCTTGACCAACATTTCAATAGGAGAATATCTTCAAAATCCTTATAAGGGTTTATAAAAAAAATTAAAAAAAAAAAAATCTTATGAGATAATCTCCTCCTTATACTCGTTGTCAGCAAACTCTTTGATTGTGAGAATAAACCTCCCAAAGGCAGCTACTCATGTACTATACAATCAAAGAAGTTCTTATCTACTTTGTCGGCAAAACTCATGTGATAAATAATCTTTACCAAAACCATGTGAAGATGTAGGAGGGCCCATTTCTTATCTCCAACTTTTTGTGACTACTTTGCCAAAAGAACCATGTGAAGTTGGTCCCCCTCTTATCTTTAACTTTCTCATGAACCACTTTGCCAGAAGAACCATGTGAAGTCGGTCACTTTCCTTGCTGTTGAAAAATCAATCCGTGAAGACACAGGAGGGAGGAACAACTCTATAAAGAGGGAAGAAGAGTTTTCGGGAGAGGAAGCAGAAAAAGAGAGGGAAGAAAATCCGAAGAACAAGCTTCAATCTTGTAAAATAGTTTGAGTGTGAGAGTGAAATTCTTGCAAAAAGTTTGAGTGTGCAGTGTGAGTGTACAAGTGTGTGAATGTACTGAAACCTGAAAGCTAAGGATTCCAACTCAAAACCATCTCATTTGTAAAGCACTTCTTCAACACGTATTTGTAAGAAAAAATTTCCACCTTTATTCATTATCTTCATATTTTCCACGTTTATGTAAGGATTCATGTATTTCTTTTAACTTTGTTCAAAAGTATAGTACCCTTTTCTTTAGTCGAACTAAATTATGTTTTTCATGAAAAAAAAAAACTAATTTAAAAGATATAAAAACACTTCTATGTATTCACATGTGTCTATTTATTTCTTAGTACTGTGTCAGACAACCAACTAATTTGGAGTTTAGATGCAGAGACTTTGTTTGTCATGTGGAGAGTCCGTTAATGTTTTGAATTTGTAGTTTTACTCGTAAGTCAACTATAGCAATTAGTCGTAGTTAATTAGCCAGCCAACATGATTCAAGCGTTTTGAAATCCTCTCTGAAGATTTGGCAATTGACCCCTTTAATTTGGAAATGTATTGCATCAAAGGTTGTTTTGCTACAAGGTATCTTCGATCTTATCATCATTTTTTTAAAAATTCTCATTTTAGTTTTTGTACTCGATACAAAATGACTTTCAAAAAGCTCGCAGCCTCTTTTTTTTTTTTTTTTTTTTTTTTAAAAGAACGTAAATCTGGTTTGTCCTCCCAAAAAATAATTATGTAGTTTCTTCTAACAATGTGAAGTAAGAAAACCATAGTGAATCAAGTTTAGCATGACAAATAAAGTAATATTAGTGCTTATAAAACTTTATAGTCTTAAATCCATGTTCCACTTCAAGAAGTTGATTAATTTGATATAACCTCAGCCAGTCTAAATCTAAACGTTAGAATAAATAAATAAATAAGCATAACATCATGTAAACACAACAAAAAACTACAAATTCATATGTGATTACAGACATAGCCTAGTAGTAATACTACACTAGCCTCCATATAAAAGTTTCGAATCCTTAAAAATAAAAATAAAAATAAAAAATAAAAAAACCCACAAATTCATAGAAGCGCAGCATGAGCGAAGTGGATAACACAGCACTCCTGCCCCTCTTTCTCTTTTTTCTTGAACAAGCACTCCTAGCTACTTATTTCGTGTTGGTTTTAAGCACGTGTTAAAATTTCATAAGCCTTAAAAATTGGAGCTCACAAACAAATATAAACTTACAAAAAACTATACTCTCTAATGAGTGAGATCTTAATGTGCCTGAACAATTAGCTACTACTAATCATTGCTTGCGGAACTTAATTACTTTGTTGTCTTCTAATAATTAAAATTATAACACCTTTAATTCTCCACCTGGAGAGTGATTTTCCAATTTCAAACAACTCCAAAATACAAGATGCTACGCTTAATATACTAGTCTCTTCACTGGTCTTGGAACCAATTGCTGATTCCCCAGCTGGCCGTTTGAGAGAGACAAAAACTTGGCCGTCTTTTATCATCATCGACAATCTCTTTGATGACCCCACCACTCTTCTCCTTGCCTTCGCCCTCGCCCTTGCCCTCGCCATCACCATTGTCATCGTCATCGTGGTGATGATGATCACAATCACTAACACCACTATCGTCCACTCTAGAAGATCTCCTTATTCGAAACAGACATCATTTTCATATGGAAACAGAGACGGAACTACTATTGATGCACTAGCATTGTGGGGTGTGTGTGTGTTCGTGTCTGTGTAGAGGTCCAGACGCCCTAGAATAAGAAACGAGACCTGCAGATGGCTAAAGTTGATCCACCAAAGAAATGTCGGTCTAACTTTTGCAATAGGTTCCAATATGATGAAGTCAAGGATTTGGCATCCGAGGTGCGAAACATTTTTGCTTGTAGTTTCGACACTTATCGCCACAGTGACCTTTCAAGTCAGCGTGAATCCTTCCGGTGGTGTTTGGCAAGATAACAAGCCAGGACATCACGTCCCAGGGTAGGCCATTTATGGCATGTGCAAGGCACCTTATTCGATCTTTCCAGTTTTCAATACTCTGGCTCTCTCCTCGTGCCTTGCTGTGATTCCGTGTCTCACCCATAAGTTCCCCTATTACATGGAGATCTGCGGCGCTTCCATTTCCATGTTCGCCGCTTCTGGCTCCCCAATGTTTGCAGTCACACCTCCAGATGCTGTCAAATTTCGTTATGTCCTGCTTGCCGCCTTGGGGCCTCTACTGCTACGACTCCTTGAATATTGGCTCGACCGTGACTAAGCTTATTTCATGCCCTGCACCTTGCAAGTACTTCCCTTTACCAGTATAAACATATTTGTATGTCTACATACGTGTGTTTGTATATTTAACTTAATTGCAGAAGCAGCAAAAAATTATTCAGTCGGCAGACATATTACCGCAACAAAGAAAAGACGAGACAATGAAGTTTGCAACTTTGCGACCCCTAAAAAGTGTGAAAAACATAGAAGACCAAAGTAATGACAACAAAACGTGCTTCTTGAGACAGCTTGACCAAGGAAAATAGAAATAAACCAAAGCAAAATACAGAGAATCCAAACATGTAAAAGTTAGTTTTGTACCAAAAATTCATTGTGTTTGTGCAGCTACAACAGCCGTTGTAGATCCCAATACTCGTGATGCAGGCCAACAGACGGAAAGTCCTGTTTATGCTTATGTTTTAAAGTTCCAGGGGTCAGGCTTAAAGAGAGACAAGGTGAAAAAGTGACCAAAGTTTGGGGAATTTTTATAACGTCCTGTGTTTCAAATAAGTTTTTTCAAGCAATTCCAAGAGAAATAAATTTCTGCTCTCTACTTCTTAAGAACGGTCTTAAGTAAATGAAATACAGAACTCCACGTTTTCAAGTAAGCAGTAGTACGCAGTTACAAAGCAAAATAATCGAACACCAAACCATTAGAGACCAGTTTTAAAACTGAGGTTTCGGGAAAAGATAGTGCAGAACAGGGTTTAGAGATCACAGCAATAAACTACCCTAACAAGCTTTGTAAACTACAAGTTAGTTACTCCATTGATTGCTGTATGGATAATGTCTCCAGAGATGGTGAAAGCCAAAGCAAGGCGTCCTTCAAGTCGGATTGTCTCCGTAATTCACCCTGTGTCCTTACCTTTAGATGCTTCAAATTAGACAACGGTGATCGGCAGAACTTTCTTAATTTTTCTGGAAACATTAGAGTCTCCACCAAAAAAAAAATAATAATAATAATCAATCAGGTCCATAAATCATAAAATTCAATCAAATAACAAGTTATCAAAAACTTGGAAATCATTGAGCTAATTGAGTATCTGTAAATACCTCTTCAGAAGGGACCACTATGATTATACTCTTGGAGCAATCAAGATAGGAGAGAAAATCAATTAAATTGATGTACCAATCCATACTATCGGCATCTGTATTGCAATAGAAAGCGAGATCAGTTTCCAAAAGATTTGGCGAGTTCATAAGAAATTTTAACAACTTATCGTCACAACTATAGCTAAAGGAAACCAGATTAGGAGCATCAATCAAAATCTCGTTTCCGTCTCTGTACTCTTGTACATAGTCATAATACACATTTTGAGGTGCTCATTTCGGATGTTAATAACCTCACTCTCACTTAAGGCAAGGCTCTCAAGAACTGGAAGTCCAGAAATCAGGCTGGCAAAATCATTATCAGGATGAAAACAGGCACCGGCCAATGAGAGATAATTAATTTTCTTGCAAGAAGTAAAATTAAAGTGGCAAGTGCACTGACCGCCGCCGTAGAAAAAAAGATCGAAGATTTACAGCATCAATTTTGATTGTATCCCACTCTCCATATATATCCTGCAACTTCAGACTCGAACTCGAAAGTTGAAGATTATTCAACGTGCTACAATCGACTATCCACAATTTCTCGAGGGAAGGGCAGCCCACCACTTGAGATTGACACCCATGATAGTACATATCATGTTTAAGCCTAGTTAAAACCGAATTCGTAAACCGATGCATGCCCATCTTGTGGTGCCCCAACAACTGCTCCACAAAATTATAGAAAAAGTCGCTTTCAATGCCATCATCACAGAGCTCTAAAGTGGGAACCAAGTACCACATTCGTCTCCAACGCCTAGAAAGGAGGCTCGTCCGAACGGAATCGATGGTGGGTAGGAAGAAAAGAATGTGATGGATAACATGATCAGGTAGTTTTGATATGAGATCAGCATCCATGATACTTCACCCTCTTCTTCTCTTCCGACATGAACCTCTCTATTTTTCTCGGCCATTTCTAGACATTTGGCAATGAAATAGAATATGCAGTTAACTAAGTATATAAAACACAATAGCACTTCAAAAGGGTATATTAAAGTCATCTCAAATGGCAATAAGCTTAAGAAAGACCAAATTACGGGTCATTTTAATCAATTACTTAACATTCCAATGTTTGGAAAAAAAAGTTAATCTTTTCAATCTATTAACTGAAAGAGGGCAAGCAACAAAACATCGAATGTCAAAACTAGTTAAACAGACACCAGACAATGAGAAATTAGAAGGAGCAACATCAAAATCATAGAAGCAAGCACCACCACCAAAGGATTCAAGATTTACTGCTTCAACTTGAATTTGATTTCAATCCCTATCCAAGACTTGCGAGTTGCGGCTCAAATTCAACACTCAAAGATTTAACAAGGTTGCACATTGCTGAATGAATAATTTATCAAGGGAAGGACAGTAAGAAGATTTCGACGTCGGAAGGTTCATGGGAAAACAAGCCTCCGATTTCAAATACTCCCCAAGTTTAGGATAATTATTGTTGTAGCATTAAGTACAAACGGAGATAAGTAGTAGTCTATTCATCTTAAAAAAAAACAATAATACTTATAAAACATAACAATAATGTGGGTGTGCTTGGGGAACATATTACACTAATTTATTACAGACTGAAAATTCTTCATTTCTCCTTGAGAGTTGTTTTGTACTTCATTCATAGAATCATATTTCTAAGAGCAAAATGTTATATTGATCAAATTATAAATGCATATATATGTGTGTGCTATAGTATAAAGACAAAGAAAATAAGCAGAATAAGATGAATTAGGATTAAAAAATAATAATAATAAACACAGTATCCGACCAAGAAAAAAGAAGACCAAAAGTGGGGAGAAATTAATAAGCGAAATATCCAATCCAACATAAAAAGAGAAAAGCGACAGCAGAGTGAAGACTGGAGAGCTACCCTTGTTGAATCCCTTGAGAGAGCCTTAAGCCTTGAGAAAACGACCCCCAAAAGACGAAACCACTTCGCCCCTTCAATCTCTCACTCTCTCTCTCTCTTCTTTTTCTTTCTTTTCTTTTTTTTTTTTTTTTAATCTTCTAATATATATCTATGAATTTTAAGGTCATCTCTCCTCAACTTTAAAAATTCTCAATTTATCTCATAAATTTTAAATTTAACCTTATTTCATTCTTCTATTAATATTTCAATTGAAAAAAAGATTAAAAAAAAAAAAAAGAGTTAAGTATAATTATATAGTTTTTTTCTGTTTATTTTTAACATAAAGCCTAACAATATGGCCTAATAAGACTAATTTTCTTTCTTTTTTTTTTTTTACACTGAAATTTGATGAGATAAGGTGGGGATAAATTTAAAGTTCATTGGTTATTGTAGAAGTTTTCAAAATTCAAGAAGACAAAATGTAAGTGACCTTAAAATTTAGAGGTATAGATGATTTTTTTTTTTTTTTTTTTTTTTGTGGGGATATTATAAAAGAGAGATTAGGAAAAGTAGCACTAATGCCCTCAAAATTGCCCTTTTTTTAATGTCCTTTAAATTTCTAATTTTAATAATTTACCTTCTTACTTCTCTGAATTGTTTATGTTAAGTTGGTCGCGGAAAAGCTTAAGTACGCATTATGTGAAAACCAAAAAATTTCCAAAACTTTTGACCACAAATTTTCAATTTTAATACAAACTCTAATATTAAATCTTCTAAATTAATCTTCAATTTAATGAAAATTATTTAAATGAGACAAATTGTAATATTTTACAAAATTGAGAAGGCAAATTATCAAAATTATAAATTGTATGAATTCCAATGACGAGAGAGAGAGAGAGAGAGAGAGAGAGAGAGGAAAAGAAAAGGTTGAAGAAACAAGCCAACATAATTCAAGTATATTGGAATTCTCTCAAAAGATTTTGACTACAAACCACAAAAGTTCTTGCACATGTAAAATGCAAACGACTTTTTTAAGTAATTTTGAGCTCTGTCTTACTTAAACTGTCTAAAGTAGCAAATATACAGGACTTTTTCTGAAGAAGCACACAATAGCAAGCAGTTACACAGCTAAATATCCCGAAAAAAAAAAAAAAAACAAACAAACAATCCTAAGAAGAAGAGACCAACTTTTCCACCAAAAAATAACTACAAGTTACCAATTTCAACCTCAGGTTTCTGGAAAAAGATCTGCAGAACAAGGCTTCAAGATTAAGCAATAAAATCCCACAACCACCGTTGTAAACCACAAGTTCGTTGTTCTTTAATCTATAGATAACGTCTCAAGAGATGGTGAAAGCCAAAGCAAGGCGTCCCTCAAGTCAGATTTTCTCTGTAATGCTTTGCGTGTGTGTACCTTTAAATGCTTCAGATTCGGAAGTGGAGATCGGCAAATGTTTCTTACTTTTTTGGGAAACAAAAGAGCCTACACAAACAAAGGGAAAAAAAGAATATACCAAGTTAGGACCATTCTTGGTAAAAAATTTAACCAAATAATAGACGAATATAATGGTTGAATTATGAAGCTTTATATTTTTACCTCTTCGGAGTGGACAGATAATCTCATGCTCTTGGAGCAATCAAGAAATGTGAGAAAATTGATTATATCGACAAACCATTCCATACTACTGGTTTCCCGATATGAATCAAGAGTGATATTGGCTTCCAATAGATTTGGGCAGTTCATAAAAAAATGTATCAATGCACCCTCACCCCTGTAGTTGTAGTCAAAGGAAACCAGATTAGGTGCATCAATTGAAATCTCATATTTATCTCCTTCCCGGCCCATATATTTCTGCCAACCCAAGACTTTGAGGTACTGATGTCTGATGTCAACAGGTTCGCACTCCCACAAGGTAAGTTTCTCAAGAAGTGGAAATCCAGAAATAAGGCTTTCAAAACTGTCTGAACTACTAAAATAGACGCCTGTCAATGAGAGATTAGTGAGTTTCTTGGAGGAAGAAATATCAAACTTGCAGACTTTAACACGACAGCCAAAATATTCTAGGTTTTCTGCTTCTAAGTGGATTTGGTCCCACTCTCCATCCATTTCCAAGAACTTGAGGGTCGAACTTGAAATTCGAAGATTGGATGGGGTAGTGCATTCCTGTACCGACAAATTTTCAAGGGAAGGGCAGCCCAAAACTAGATTATGCAATAGTTCATCTTCCACCTGAACATACGTTAAAGACAAAATTTTCAAAGATGGAAGGTTTATGGAAAAGCAAGCTTCCAACTTCACACAATCCAAGTGTAATATAGTCAATGATGTAGCATTAAGCACAAACTGAGGTAAGCAGTACTTCTCTTCCCTAGGATGTACACTCTCAGTATTTACATCAACATCATGCATAGTGAGATCCAATTCTTGAAGTTGCGGATGAGTTGCAAAACCTAACCACCTATCGACTTCAGAACGACACCCACGAAAGTACATCTCAAGGTTAAACCCTTGAAGATTGCCCATCTCCCGGTTTTTCAGACACTGCTCCACAAAGTTGCAGAACCATTCTCTTGTACCACAAAGAGGGAAATCTAAAGTGGGAACAGAGTAAAACATTCGTCTCCAACGCCTAGAAACGAGGCTCATACAAAAAGAATCAATGGTGGGTAGGAAAGAAAGAATGTGATGGATAACATGATCAGGTAGATTTGATATCCTATCAACATCCATAATTTTTGGTTCTTGACCTTCTTCTTTTCTTCCAACATGAACCTTTCTTCTTTTCCTGGCCATGTCTGGACATTGAATATGCAGTTAACTAAACATAAAAAGCACAAGAGTACTTCAAAAGGGTATATTAAAGTCATCTCAAATGGCAATAAGCTTAAGAAAGACCAAATACTGGTTCTTTTCAATCGATTAACTAAAAGAGGAGCTAAGGCTTCTGACAACATCCAATATATTCCAACATTTAGCAAATCATAGACTAAGTTACAGATCAACTTAATGGATTTAGAAATAGTGAGATCTTGACCTTGAACATTGTAGCAACATTTCCCACCATTAATAATATCTCAAAAACCTCAAGATGCCTGTCATTTTACTTCTTTTTTTTTTTTTTTAAAACCAAACTAGTAAGCAACAAAATATCGAAAGTGAAAAACTATTTAAATAGACACCAGACAATGAGAGATTAGTAAGTTTCTAGGAATTCAATCCCCAACAATATCCAAGACTTTGCGGCTCAAACTCGAAATTCGAAGATTTAACAAGATAGTATTGCTGCATATATAATTTATCAAGGGAACGACGGCACGAAACTCGATTATGAAAAATTTCACCTTCCACCCGAACAAACGTTAAAGACAAATATTTAGAAGTATTTATTTTTTGTAGTATATTTAAAATAAAATAAAATAAACTGAGATAAGCAGTAGCATTAAAAAAACAAAAACAAAACAAAACAACTGAGAAAAAAAAAAGTAGTATACTCATCTTTGAAAAAAATAAAGACATAACGATAATGTGGGTGTATTTGAGGAACACATTAATTTATTAAAGACTGAAATTCTTCATTTCTCCCTGAGTTGTTTTGTACTTCATTCATGGAATCATAAAATAAAAAAATATAAAAAAAATAAAAAAGGTAATCCGACCAAGAAAGAAGAAAACCAAAAGAAAAGAGAAATTAATGAGCAAAAATTCCAATCCAACATAAAAGAGAAAAGCGACTTTGAAATCGAAGAAAAAAGACAGACTTGCGTTGAGAGAGAACCCTAACCTTTCGTGCTCGTCTCTGCAGAGTGGAGAGCTACTCTAGTTGAAACCCTTGAGACCTGAGAGAACGACCCCCTAAAGACGAAACGAAAGCAAAGCCCCTTCAATCTTTTTATCGTTATTATTATTATTTTTTGGACAATTTGCCCCTAAAATTTTTAAATTATTACGATCTACTCTATACCGTAGGGTTGTGTCTAAAACCGTCAAACCACCCAAACCGATCCCCCCCATCCCATCCCGTTCACTAAAACGGGATCACATCATCACCCGTTCCTTATTGGATGGGTTTTCAATTGAACCCGTCCACCTATTAATTGTTGTGACGGTCAATTATTATTAGTTTAAATTATATTATATAATATATATTTTCCTTTTTAAGCATTTTGACTTCTAAGCCTTATTATTGACTATTACAATTATTAGTGTGGATGTCATTACCATTTTGATTTCAGCAAAAATTAAAAAATTTTAAAATTAAAAAAAAAAAAAAAACTTTATTCATTATCTCTCTTGTTTCTCCTTGTCTCTTTGTCTCTCTCCTTCTCAAACTCTTAAGCGTCAAGCTCCTGTACATGCAGATGGGTATATTAGCTACTAATACATGCATAGGATAATAAAATCTCCATGCCTTGTTGTTTTATCTTTTATCTTTGCATCTTTTCAAGCTATTACCTATGGACTATTATCAACTTTAAGTCTCAAGTCTATTACATATTTTAATATTTTTTTCAAATTTTTTTTTTTCATGTTCTAATTCAATTCCTTTCTCTATATATATATATATATATATATCAGCAATGTTCTCTACCCACCCGCTAAACCATTCATCCTCGTCCATCCCCATCCACCTCCAACCCACCCAAACCAGCTATTAGTTGGGCGGGTATAGGTTGAGATTTTGAAAATTTTATTATCTTTTAACCTGCCCACTACCTACTCGTCACTTACCAAATCCACCCATGCACACCCCTATATGGCTTAACTTTTTATTATATTGGTCACGAAAAGCTCATATACGCTTCATGTGAAGATAGATTTCTAACTTTATTTATGATAAAAAATTTACAAATCTAATATAAATTCTAATGCAAATCTTCAAAATGAATCTTCAATTTAGTGTAACATTAACTAAATAGGACACATTGTAATAGCTTACAAAATTTAGAAAGTAAATTATAAAATTTAGAAGTTTGGAAGGTAAATTGTCAAATGATAATAGGTTTGGGGTAGAACAAATTTATATACCCGATAGAATTGTGAAAACAACCACCACTCAAATATGTATATGTTCATAATTTTATATTTGTGGTATTATTTGGTATTTCTTTCAAGAATTCTTGAAAATGATTACGCACATCTTTTAAGGCGCAAAAACGAAAGCGTTTTCTAAATAGTGTTCGTATAGCAAATGTTTTGAAAATAAAAGCAAAACAAAATTCAAGAAGACAAAGTGTAAGTGACCTTAAAATTTAGAGGTATAGATGATATATTTTTTTTGTGGGGATATTATAAAAGAGAGATTAGGAAAAGTAGCACTAATGCCCTCAAAATTGCTCCTTTTTTTTTTTTTTAATATCCTTTAAACTTCTAATTTTGATAATTTACCCTCTTACTTCTCTGAATTGTTTATGTTAAGTTGATCACAGAAAAGCTTAAGTACGCATTATGTGAAAACCAAAAAATTTCCAAAACTTTGACCTAAAATTTTCAATTTTAATACAAACTCTAATATTAAATCTTCTAAATTCATCTTCAATTTAATGAAAATTATTTAAATGAGACAAATTGTAATATTTTACAAAATTGAGAAGATAAATTATCAAAATTATAAATTGTATGAATTCCAATGACAAGAGGGGGGAGTGAGAGAGAGAGAGAGAGAGGAAAAGAAAAGGCTGAAGAAACAAGCCAACATAATTCAAGTATATTGGAATTCTCTCAAAAGATTTTGACCACAAACCACAAAAGTTCTTGCACATGTAAAATGCAAACGACTTTTTTAAGTAATTTTGAGCTCTGCCTTACTTAAACTGTCTAAAGTAGCAAATATACAGGACTTTTTCTGAAGAAGCACACAATAGCAAGCAGTTACACAGCTAAATATCCGGAAAAAAAAAAAAAAAACAAACAAACAATCCTAAGAAGAAGAGACCAACTTTTCCACCAAAAAATAACTACAAGTTACCAATTTCAACCTCAGGTTTCTGGAAAAAGATCTGCAGAACAAGGCTTCAAGATTAAGCAATAAAATCCCACAACCACCGTTGAAAACCACAAGTTAGTTGTTCTTTAATCTATAGATAACGTCTCAAGAGATGGTGAAAGCCAAAGCAAGGCGTCCCTCAAGTCAGATTTTCTCTGTAATGCTTTGCGTGTGTGTACCTTTAAATGCTTCAGATTCGGAAGTGGAGATCGGCAAATGTTTCTTACTTTTTTGGGAAACAAAAGAGCCTACACAAACAAAGGGAAAAAAAGAATATACCAAGTTAGGACCATTCTTGGTAAAAAATCTAACCAAATAATAAACGAATATAATAGTTGAATTATGAAGCTTTATATTTTTACCTCTTCCGAGTGGACAGATAATCTCATGCTCTTGGAGCAATCAAGAAATGTGAGAAAATTGATTATATCGACATACCATTCCATACTACTGGTTTCCCGATATGAATCAAGAGTGATATTGGCTTCCAATAGATTTGGGCAGTTCATTGAAAAATATATCAATGCACCCTCACCCCTGTAGTTGTAATCAAGGGAAACCAGATTAGGTGCATCAATTGAAATCTCATATTTATCTTCTTCCTGGCCCATAGACCAAACCAAGACTTTGAGGTACTGATGTCTGATGTCAACAGGTTCGCACTCATGTAAGGTAAGTTTCTCAAGAAGTGGAAATCCAGAAATAAGGTTTTCAAAACTGTCTGAACTACTAAAATAGACGTCTGTCAATGAGAGATTGGTGAGTTTCTTGGAGGAAGCAATATCAAAGTTGCAGATACTAAAGTTGCAGCCATGAACACCACAGTCAAACAATTCTAGATTTTCTGCTTCTAAGTCGATTTGGTCCCACTCTCCATCCATTTCCAAGAACTTGAGGGTCGAACTTGAAATTCGAAGATTGGATGGGGTAGTGCATTCCTGCACCAACAAATTTTCAAGGGAAGGGCAGCCCAAAACTAGATTATGCAATAGTTCATCTTCCACCTGAACATATGTTAAAGACAAAGATTTCAAAGATGGAAGGTTTATGGAAAAACAAGCCTCCAACTTCACAGAATCCAAGTGTAATAGAGTCAATGATGTAGCATTAAGCACAAACTGAGGTAAGCAGTACTTCTCTTCCCTAGGATGTTCACTCCAAGTATCTACATCACGCATAGTGAGCTCCAATTCTTGAAGTTGCGGATGAGTTGCAAAACCTAACCACCTATTGACTTCAGAACGACACCCACGAAAGTACATGTCAAGGTTAAACCTAGTTATAACCGAATTCATAAAGCGATGATTGCCCATCTCCCGGTTTTTCAGACACTGCTCCACAAAGTTGCAGAACCATTCTCTTGTACCACAACGACGGAAATCTAAAGTGGGAACAGAGTACCACATTCGTCTCCAACGCCTAGAAAGGAGGCTCATCCGAAAAGAATCAATGGTGTGTAGGAAAGAAAGAATGTGATGGATAACATGATCAGGTAGATTTGTATCCTATCAGCATCCATAATTTTTGGTTCTTGACCTTCTTCTTTTCTTCCAACATGAACCTTTCTTCTTTTCCTGGCCATGTCTGGACATTGTGAAATGAAATAGAATATGCAGTTAACTAAACATAAAAAGCATAAGAGTACTTCAAAAGGGTATATTAAAGTCATCTCAAATGGCAATAAGCTTAAGAAAGACCAAATACTGGTTCTTTTCAATCGATTAACTAAAAGAGGAGCTAAGGCTTCTGACAACATCCAATATATTCCAACATTTAGCAAATCATAGACTAAGTTACAGATCAACTTAATGGATTTAGAAACAGTGAGATCTTGACCTTGAACATTGTAGCAACATTTCCCACCATTAATAATATCTCAAAAACCTCAAGATGCCTGTCATTTTACTTCTTTTTTTTTTTTTTTAAAACCAAACTAGTAAGCAACAAAATATCGAAAGTGAAAAACTATTTAAATAGACACCAGACAATGAGAGATTAGTAAGTTTCTAGGAATTCAATCCCCAACAATATCCAAGACTTTGCGGCTCAAACTCGAAATTCGAAGATTTAACAAGATAGTATTGCTGCATATATAATTTATCAAGGGAACGACGGCACGAAACTCGATTATGAAAAATTTCACCTTCCACCCGAACAAACGTTTAAAGACAAATATTTAGAAGTATTTATTTTTTGTAGTATATTTAAAATAAAATAAAATAAACTGAGATAAGCAGTAGCATTAAAAAAACAAAAACAAAACAAAACAACTGAGAAAAAAAAAAGTAGTATACTCATCTTTGAAAAAAATAAAGACATAACGATAATGTGGGTGTATTTGAGGAACACATTAATTTATTAAAGACTGAAATTCTTCATTTCTCCCTGAGTTGTTTTGTACTTCAGTCATGGAATCATATTTCTAGGAGCAAAATGTTATATTGATCAAATTATAAATGCATATGTGTGTGTTATTGTATAAAAACAAATAAGCAGAGTAAGAATAATTAGGATCAAAATGATGATACAAAAAAAAAAAAAAAAGTAATCCGACCAAGAAAGAAAAGACCAAAAGTAGAGAGAAATTAATGAGCAAAAATTCCAATCCAACATAAAAGAGAAAAGCGACTTTGAAATCGAAGAAAAAAGACAGACTTGCGTTGAGAGAGAACCCTAACCTTTCGTGCTCGTCTCTGCAGAGTGGAGAGCTACTCTAGTTGAAACCCTTGAGACCTGAGAGAACGACCCCCTAAAGACGAAACGAAAGCAAAGCCCCTTCAATCTTTTTATCGTTATTATTATTATTTTTTGGACAATTTGCCCCTAAAATTTTTAAATTATTACGATCTACTCTATACCGTAGGGTTGTGTCTAAAACCGTCAAACCACCCAAACCGATCCCCCCCATCCCATCCCGTTCACTAAAACGGGATCACATCATCACCCGTTCTTTATTGGATGGGTTTTCAATTGAACCCGTCCACCTATTAATTGTTGTGACGGTCAATTATTATTAGTTTAAATTATATTATATAATATATATTTTCCTTTTTAAGCATTTTGACTTCTAAGCCTTATTATTGACTATTACAATTATTAGTGTGGATGTCATTACCATTTTGATTTCAGCAAAAATTAAAAAATTTTAAAATTAAAAAAAAAAAAAAAAACTTTATTCATTATCTCTCTTGTTTCTCCTTGTCTCTTTGTCTCTCTCCTTCTCAAACTCTTAAGCGTCAAGCTCCTGTACATGCAGATGGGTATATTAGCTACTAATACATGCATAGGATAATAAAATCTCCATGCCTTGTTGTTTTATCTTTTATCTTTGCATCTTTTCAAGCTATTACCTATGGACTATTATCAACTTTAAGTCTCAAGTCTATTACATATTTTAATATTTTTTTCAATTTTTTTTTTTCATGTTCTATTTCAATTCCTTTCTCTATATATATATATATATATATATATCATCAATGTTCTCTACCCACCCGCTAAACCATCCATCCTCGTCCATCCCCATCCACCTCCAACCCACCCAAACCAGCTATTAGTTGGGCGGGTATAGGTTGAGATTTTGAAAATTTTTTTATCTTTTAACCTGCCCACTACCTACTCGTCACTTACCAAATCCACCCATGCACACCCCTATATGGCTTAGCTTTTTATTATATTGGTCACGAAAAGCTCATATACGCTTCATGTGAAGATAGATTTCTAACTTTATTTATGATAAAAAATTTACAAATCTAATATAAATTCTAATGCAAATCTTCAAAATGAATCTTCAATTTAGTGTAACATTAACTAAATAGGACACATTGTAATAGCTTACAAAATTTAGAAAGTAAATTATAAAATTTAGAAGTTTGGAAGGTAAATTGTCAAATGATAATAGGTTTGGGGTAGAACAAATTTATATACCCGGGAGAATTGTGAAAACAACCACCACTCAAATATGTATATGTTCATAATTTTATATTTGTGGTATTATTTGGTATTTCTTTCAAGAATTCTTGAAAATGATTACGCACATCTTTTAAGGCGCAAAAACGAAAGCGTTTTCTAAATAGTGTTCGTATAGCAAATGTTTTGAAAATAAAAGCAAAACAAAATTCAAGAAGACAAAGTGTAAGTGACCTTAAAATTTAGAGGTATAGATGATTTTTTTTTTTTGTGGGGATATTATAAAAGAAAGATTAGGAAAAGTAGCACTAATGCCCTCAAAATTGCTCCTTTTTTTTTAATATCCTTTAAATTTCTAATTTTGATAATTTACCCTCTTACTTATCTGAATTGTTTATGTTAAGTTGGTCACAAAAAAGCTTAAGTACGCATTATGTGAAAACCAAAAAATTTCCAAAACTTTTGACCTAAAATTTTCAATTTTAATACAAACTCTAATATTAAATCTTCTAAATTCATCTTCAATTTAATGAAAATTATTTAAATGAGACAAATTGTAATATTTTACAAAATTGAGAAGATAAATTATCAAAATTATAAATTGTATGAATTCCAATGACAAGAGGGGGAGTGAGAGAGAGAGAGAGAGAGGAAAAGAAAAGGCTGAAGAAACAAGCCAACATAATTCAAGTATATTGGAATTCTCTCAAAAGATTTTGACCACAAACCACAAAAGTTCTTGCACATGTAAAATGCAAACAACTTTTTTAAGTAATTTTGAGCTCTGCCTTACTTAAACTGTCTAAAGTAGCAAATATACAGGACTTTTTCTGAAGAAGCACACAATAGCAAGCAGTTACACAGCTAAATATCCGGAAAAAAAAAAAAAAAAAAAACAAACAAACAAACAAACAAACAATCCTAAGAAGAAGAGACCAACTTTTCCACCAAAAAATAACTACAAGTTACCAATTTCAACCTCAGGTTTCTGGAAAAAGATCTGCAGAACAAGGCTTCAAGATTAAGCAATAAAATCCCACAACCACCTTTGTAAACCACAAGTTAGTTGTTCTTTAATCTATAGATAACGTCTCAAGAGATGGTGAAAGCCAAAGCAAGGCGTCCCTCAAGTCAGATTTTCTCTGTAATGCTTTGCGTGTGTGTACCTTTAAATGCTTCAGATTCGGAAGTGGAGATCGGCAAATGTTTCTTACTTTTTTGGGAAACAAAAGAGCCTACACAAACAAAGGGAAAAAAAGAATATACCAAGTTAGGACCATTCTTGGTAAAAAATTTAACCAAATAATAAACGAATATAATAGTTGAATTATGAAGCTTTATATTTTTACCTCTTCCGAGTGGACAGATAATCTCATGCTCTTGGAGCAATCAAGAAATGTGAGAAAATTGATTATATCGACATACCATTCATACTACTGGTTTCCCGATATGAATCAAGAGTGATATTGGCTTCCAATAGATTTGGGCAGTTCATTAAAAAATATATCAATGCACCACCCTCACCCCTGTAGTTGTAATCAAGGGAAACCAGATTAGGTGCATCAATTGAAATCTCATATTTATCTTCTTCCTGGCCCATAGACCAAACCAAGACTTTGAGGTACTGATGTCTGATGTCAACAGGTTCGCACTCATGTAAGGTAAGTTTCTCAAGAAGTGGAAATCCAGAATTAAGGTTTTCAAAACTGTCTGAACTACTAAAATAGACGTCTGTCAATGAGAGATTAGTGAGTTTCTTGGAGGAAGCAATATCAAAGTTGCCGATACTAAAGTTGCAGCCATGAACACCACAGTCAAACAATTCTAGATTTTCTGCTTCTAAGTGGATTTGGTCCCACTCTCCATCCATTTCCAAGAACTTGAGGGTCGAACTTGAAATTCGAAGATTGGATGGGGTAGTGCATTCCTGTACCAACAAATTTTCAAGGGAAGGGCAGCCCAAAACTAGATTATGCAATAGTTCATCTTCCACCTGAACATATGTTAAAGACAAAGATTTCAAAGATGGAAGGTTTATGGAAAAACAAGCCTCCAACTTCACAGAATCCAAGTGTAATAGAGTCAATGATGTAGCATTAAGCACAAACTGAGGTAAGCAGTACTTCTCTTCCCTAGGATGTTCACTCCAAGTATCTACATCACGCATAGTGAGCTCCAATTCTTGAAGTTGCGGATGAGTTGCAAAACCTAACCACCTATTGACTTCAGAACGACACCCACGAAAGTACATGTCAAGGTTAAACCTAGTTATAACCGAATTCATAAAGCGATGATTGCCCATCTCCCGGTTTTTCAGACACTGCTCCACAAAGTTGCAGAACCATTCTCTTGTACCACAACGACGGAAATCTAAAGTGGGAACAGAGTACCACATTCGTCTCCAACGCCTAGAAAGGAGGCTCATCCGAAAAGAATCAATGGTGTGTAGGAAAGAAAGAATGTGATGGATAACATGATCAGGTAGATTTGATATCCTATCAGCATCCATAATTTTTGGTTCTTGACCTTCTTCTTTTCTTCCAACATGAACCTTTCTTCTTTTCCTGGCCATGTCTGGACATTGAATATGCAGTTAACTAAACATAAAAAGCATAAGAGTACTTCAAAAGGGTATATTAAAGTCATCTCAAATGGCAATAAGCTTAAGAAAGACCAAATACTGGTTCTTTTCAATCGATTAACTAAAAGAGGAGCTAAGGCTTCTGACAACATCCAATATATTCCAACATTTAGCAAATCATAGACTAAGTTACAGATCAACTTAATGGATTTAGAAACAGTGAGATCTTGACCTTGAACATTGTAGCAACATTTCCCACCATTAATAATATCTCAAAAACCTCAAGATGCCTGTCATTTTACTCTTTTTTTTTTTTTTTTTTTAAACCAAACTAGTAAGCAACAAAATATCGAAAGTGAAAAACTATTTAAATAGACACCAGACAATGAGAGATTAGTAAGTTTCTAGGAATTCAATCCCCAACAATATCCAAGACTTTGCGGCTCAAACTCGAAATTCGAAGATTTAACAAGATAGTATTGCTGCATATATAATTTATCAAGGGAACGACGGCACGAAACTCGATTATGAAAAATTTCACCTTCCACCCGAACAAACGTTAAAGACAAATATTTAGAAGTATTTATTTTTTGTAGTATATTTAAAATAAAATAAAATAAACTGAGATAAGCAGTAGCATTAAAAAAACAAAAACAAAACAAAACAACTGAGAAAAAAAAAAGTAGTATACTCATCTTTGAAAAAAATAAAGACATAACGATAATGTGGGTGTATTTGAGGAACACATTAATTTATTAAAGACTGAAATTCTTCATTTCTCCCTGAGTTATTTTGTACTTCATTCATGGAATCATAAAATAAAATAAAATAAAAAAATAAAAAAGGTAATCCGACCAAGAAAGAAGAAGACCACAAGAAGAGAGAAATTAATGAGCAAAAATTCCAATCCAACATAAAAGAGAAAAGCCACTTTGAAATCCAAGAAAAAAGACAGACTTGTGTTGAGAGAGAACCCTAACCTTTCGTGCTCGTCTCTGCAGAGTGGAGAGCTACTCTAGTTGAAACCCTTGAGACCTGAGAGAACGACCCCCTAAAGACGAAACGAAAGCAAAGCTCCTTCAATCTTTTTATTATTACTAGTTTTGGCACGTGCATGGTAAATGTTGATACGTTAAATCGTAATAAATATTTTCATAACATTTAATATGAAAAAATATTTTTTAAATATTATAAAAAATAGAGATTAATAAATAAAGTTAAAGAGTTAAAATATATGATAAAATACATAATAATAACAAAATCAAACATTCTAATAAATAAAATAATAGCACATAACTTATTTGTTTTTTATTTATTTTTTCAAAATATATAGAATTG
Organism: Ficus erecta; assembly: GCA_008635985.1. NCBI lineage: Eukaryota > Viridiplantae > Streptophyta > Magnoliopsida > Rosales > Moraceae > Ficus > Ficus erecta. The sequence goes on from BKCH01000040.1 coordinate 1,143,889, forward strand.
CATTTTATTATCTTAAAAAAGGTTTTAATCCCATTATTGGCTGTATAAAAAATAAAACATTGCAATTAGAAGAAAATGATTGGAAAAAGAAAACAAACAACGTTTTGAAAATATGATAATGAAGTAAAAGATAAATGAAAAAAAGAGTCAATATAAATATTTTATACACATTTTAATTTATATATAGAGTCACATACACACATGAATCTGCAAACAAAGTTTAGAAAAAGCAAAACAGTTTATTTTTATAAATATTTTTAGCTGTAGAACAATATGTCATCGGCAACTTTTATATCTACTTGTTCAAAGTTTTGCAGTAAAAATAAGTATAGATGAAATGTTAATACATTCCTAAACCTGAGTTCTCACATGACAAGTCGTAGTAGGCGTTATCCTAAGCAATATTAGATATATGCCTATTTCCTACATAATGAGCTCCTACAACTACAGTAGGACAGATGATCATTCTAAAAGTAGACAAAAGTAAGAAATTTCTAAACAAGAAAACTTGATCCAAACACAAATTTAACATGAGTATGCCCGAAAATAATAGCAAAATGATATAAAAGTAAAATGAAATTCCAAAATGAAAAAATTCTATTAACTTTGTTTTGAAACCTGAAGGCAATAACTCTTTTTCCTGTTATTTAAACGAAACTTTCTAAAACAAAAGAGAAAACTCAATATTCTAAAGCAATATATATATATATCCGTGTGTGTATGGAATACAAAGAAAATGTTCTCTCTCTCTCTCTCTTTTGATGATAAAGCAATTCCAATATCGAATCTCCTACTTTATCTACTATTTTATAAATGTAGGAATATATTTTGTTTTTGGAAGGTAAGAAAACAAAATGAAAAATGAAAAAGAAAAGTCACTCACTAATCACAGGTTCCACGCCTAAGAAAAGGGGGGAAAAAAAAAAGAAAGATAGAGAGAGAAAACATATTCTCAATGTTCACGTGAGATCCACCAAAGCATTTAAAGTAAGGAACGACACATTTCTTCAAGAAGGCTTTTAGCCAACACGTAGAACGAATATCAACAATAATCCTTAAAAATAGTGGTTAAAAAGCCGAAAAAAATAAATTAAAAAAAAATGAAACGAGCGTTTCAACCAAACGCTGGTTTTGGTTGAAGCTTGAACAGTACTACATATTGACGTTTTTATATATTTATAGATATATGCTTCATTTCGCTTTTCAACTAAAATTTAACTAATCTATATTTTTAATCTCAATTTTTATATTTTTCTAAAAAATCAATAAAAATTATAATTAATTTTTTAAAAGAGTTACTTTTAAAATAAGATCAAACTGTCACTTTCAAAAAATTTCGGATATCATTTAAATTAATTACTATATATATATATTTTAAAAAAATTATATAAAATAAATATTAATACAAAAAAAATCTTTTTTTTTCTTCTCCTCTCTCACACTTCGTACTTTTCTCTCTCCTCTCTCTCTCTCTCTCTCTCCCCCCTCGAGCAAAAGAAAAAAAATATTAAAAAAAATCCCCTATCCCACTACCTTTCTCTCTCTCTCTCCCCCTCTCTTTCGACTGTGTCAGCCAGAAAAAGAACCCAAAACCCAACAACTCCCCCCCCCCCCTCCACACACAGACACACTCTCTCTCTCTCTCTCTCTCTCTCTCTCCCTTCCCCGTGTGTTAGCTGCACAGCAGTCAAAAAAACCTCAAAAAGTTTCAAAACCCAAGTCTCTCTCTCTCTCCCCTTCCCTCTCCTCCCATGTTAGCCACACGGCAGCCAAAAACAAAAACAACACCAAAAAACGGTGCGTTTTTTACTAAAAAATAAACAATAACTTTTTATCTACTCTTTTATATATATAGGATTACAGAACGTTTTTAGTTTTATCAAGAATTGCAACTAAATCAATAATTTAAGGATTGTTTTGAAAAATTAATAATGGATCAAATGATCATTATTTGAAAATAAAGTTAGACACTGATGTGCATATAGCCCAAAAGAAAAGAAATCATAAACACAAAGTTCATAAAAAAAATGGTAAACCTTATGGAAAAAAAAAATCTACAATTTACTATGTATTTAAGATTATGATGTATTAAAAAAACTATAAAAAAAAAAAAGAAGAAAAATCAACTAACATGAGAAATTGAGATATTTTTTAGTTAAATAATATTTGTTGGAATTTTTCATATTTAAGATTGATGCAATTTTAATATAAAAGGGCTTCATTTAACTTGAATATAAATATATATTCACACAAAAAAAAAGTGAATATCAATATGCAGGTTGAAGTTAAAAAAAAGAAATTGCAAATTGATTTCCTGTCAACATGCCTGCAAAAAAAGTTATTGCTTGCCTATTATATATTTATGAATAAACTCTACTCTTTTTTTTTTTTTCTTTTTAGACGTTTTACACTTAAAAATAATAAATGTGTAGTTACAATATGACAAAATTGTAATTAGAATTAAATGGTCTTATTTTAAGTTCAAGTTTCAGAACTCTTGCAAGAGCATAACACGTAAGAGACAAAAAGCAAATGTCAGTTGCAATGACTATGAGGAAGGACAAAAAACTAAAAATAAAAAAGAACAAAAAAAAAAAAACACCTAAACAGAAAAATCAACTAACATGAGAAATTGAGATATTTTTTAGTTAAATAATATTAGTTGAGATTTTTCATATTTAAGATTGATGTAATTTTAATATAAAAGGGCATCATTTAACTTGAAATATACATTCACACACAAAAAAAAAAAAAAAAAAAAAAAAAAAGTGAATATCAATTTGCAGGTTGAAGTTAAAAAAAAAAAAAAATTTACAAATTGCTTTCCTATCAACATGCATGCAAAAAAAGTTATTGCTTGCTTATTATATATTTATGAAAAACTCTACTCTTTTTTTTTTTTTTTTTTTTTCTTTTTAGACGTTCTGCACTTAAAAAATAATAAATTAAAAATAATAATAAATGTGTAGTTACAATATGACAAAACTGTAATTTGAATTAAATGGTCTTATTTTAAGTTCAAGTTTCAGAACTCTTGCAAGAGCACAACACGTAATAGGCAAAAAGCAAATGTCAGCTACAGTGGCTATGAGAAATGACAAAAAACTTAAAATAAAACAAATAAAAAAACACATAAACGGTGCGTTGCTGTGAGGAAGAACAAAAAACTAAAAGACTAAAAATAAAAAATAAAAAAAACACCTAAACGGTGCATTGATGTGAGGAAGGACAGCAAGCCACAAAAAAAAAAAAAAAAAAAAAAAAAAAAGGCCTAAACGGTACATTTTTAACTACCAAAATTTAGAGCTTGTTTGGGGTGTAAGTTTAAACTTACACCCATCAACTCAATTTTTGTTCTTTTCTGAAAAAGTTATTTGTCTTTTCTGAAAAAGTCAATAAAAATTACTACTTAAACTTATCAATTTCAACTCAAATTTACACACCAAATACCCCTTAACAGTAAAAAAAAAGGCACTTAAACGTTGCTGTGAGAAAGGAAAGAGGAAAAAAAAAAAACAAAACTTTGCTGTGAGGAAGGAAGGAAGGAAAAAAATAATAATAATAAAAAAAGAAGCAACTAAACGTTGCTGTGACGAAGGAAGGGGGAAAAAAAAAAACTAAAATTTGTTGTGAGAGAGAGAAAAAAAAAAAAGAAAGTACCAAACGCACCGTTTTTGACTACAAAGGATGAACAGTGCAAACTTATTCACTCTTTTAAATATGTACTAGTTTGAGTACGTGCGTTGCACGTGTTAAATCATAATAAAAATTTTCATAATGTTTTATGTGAAGAAATATTTTTTACAGATTATAAAAAAATACATATTAATAAACAAAATTAAAGAGTTAAATTTTATAATGCAATCATAAAATACACAATAATATTAAAATCAAGCATTTTAATAAATTAGATAATAAAACATAATTTTTTTATTTTTATTTTTTTAAAACTTATAGAGTTGTATTTTGTTATCTTAAAAAAGGTTTTAATCCCATTGTTAGCTATACAAAATAACACACTGCAAATAACAAAAAAAAAAAAGATTGGAAAAAGAAAACTAAAAACATTTTGAAAATATGATAATAAAGTAAAAGATAAATAAAAATATATATATATAAATATTTTACACATATTTTAATTTATATATAAAATCATATACACATATACATCTATAAACAAAGTAATAAAATAAATAAAATAGTTTACTTTTATAAATATTTTTAATTATAAAATAATATACTAACGGTAATATTTATATTTAATTATTTAAAATTTTGTAATAAAAATAAATATAGATAAAATGTTAATATATTCTTAAATCTTAATTCTCATATGATAAGTTATTGTAAGTAATATTGGATATACTCTTTTGTGTTGATGAGTGAGACTTGGTCAAATTTCAATATTCAATTTTAACTGTTTGGAAATTGTTTTCTTTTTGGTTCTCTCTCTCTCTCCTTGCTTTCCCCTCGAGCAAAAGAAAAAAAAAAATATCTAAAAAAAATCTCCCATCACACTCGCCTCTCTCTAAAAAGACCCACACTCACTCTCACTCTCTCTCTCTCTCTCTCTCCCCCTTCCCCGTATGCCAGCTGCACAGCAGCCAAAAAAAGCCTTAAAAAATTTCAAAACCCAAGTCTCTCTCTCTCTCTCCCCTCCCTTCTCCTCCCCGTGTCAGCTACACGGCAGCCAACCCAAGTCTCTCTCTCTCTCTCTCCCCCCCTTCCCTCTCCTCCCCGTGTCAGCTGCACAGCAGCCAAAAAACAAAAACAACACCCAAAACGGAGCGTTTTTTACTACGAAAAATGAACAGTAACAATTTTTATACTCTTTTAATAGGAAAAATCTATGGTAGAGTTCCTTTTTTGGGCTCTACAACAAATTACGGTAGAGTCAACGTTTTGGACCTTTAAAATTTAATCGAACGGTTGAAATGTTGATGGTGTACCGTATTATCATAAACATTGCTTTACATAATCCTTCCCACCCAAACTCTTTTCCTTCGCCGGTGATCTCCTCGACGCCGGCGACTCACCCCCAACGCCGGCGACCCACCTCCGGCCCCCCCAGCCCCGGCCGCCGGACGCGGCCTTCACTGCCCCGCGACCACATTTTCTCTCTCTTCCCCTTGCCCTCTCTTCTCTCCTCTCTCTTCCCCTTTCCTATCTTCTTCTCTCCCCCGACACCGGCTAACCACCTCCGTCCCCCCACCACCGGTCCCAGCCCCGGCCTGCCGGCGACCCCACCCCGGCCGCTGACGACCCCACCCCAGCCTCTCTCTCTTCCTCTTTCTCTCTTTCTCTTCCTCTCTCTCTCTCTTCCCCCTTTCGCTCTCTTCTCCGCGCCCTCCCCTACCCCCCAGCCCGGCCCCCCCCCCTCACCCCCGCCGCCCCCCCCCCCCTCCCCCTTCTCTCTCTTCCTTTTCTCTCTCTTCTCTTCTTTCTCTCTTCCCTTTCCGCCAGGCGGCTGGGGCGGGCTGGGGGGTTTGCTGAGGGCTGGGGCTAGGTGGGGGGGGCCGGGGTGGGGGGCGACAGGAGCTGGGGCTGGGGCTGGGTGGGGTCGGGGTGGGGGTCGCGGGAGAAGAGGAGAAAGGGAAGAGAGAGAGAGAAAGAAGAAGAGAGAGGGGTGGGGTCGCCGGCTGCCAGGCCGGCGGTGGGGGCGGCAGGGGCTGGTGCCGGAGTGGTGGGACCGGGGGTGGGCGGCCGCAGGAGAGGAGAAGAGAGAAAAGGGGAAGAAAGAGGAGAAGAGAGAGAAAGGGGAAGAGTCCCGGACGGCCTGCGGCCGGAGGTGGGGGCCGGGGCTGGTCGCCGGAGTTGGGGGTGAGTCGCCGGTGGCCAGAGATTGAGTCGCCGGCGTCGGTCGTCGGCGGCAGAAAGGCCACGGGCGATGGGAAGACTTGGGGTGAGAAAGTTTAAATGAGGTAAGGTTTACGATAATATAATGCACCCTTGATATGTCAACCGTTCGATTTAAATCTAACGATTAAAAAAAGAACTCTACCGATAGGGTCTGTGGGAGAGTCACTACCACAGACTCTCCCCTTTTAACATAGTTAGATATAGATTATTATTATTTTTGGACAATTTGCCCCTAAAATTTTAGTTTTGCGATTTAACTTTTTTAAATTATTACAATCTATTATGTACCGTAGGATTGTGCATAAAACCGTCAAACCGCCCAAATCAATCACCCCCATCCCATCCCATTCATTAAAAAGGGACCACATCATCACTCGTTTTTTATTGAATGGTTTTTAATTGAAGTCCATTCTTGATTTCTTGTTAGTTGAAATTATATTATACAATATATATATATATATATTTTTTCCTTTTTAAGCATTTTGACTTCTAAGCCTTATTGTTGACTATTACTATTATTAGTTTGGATGTCATTACCATTTTGATTTTAGCTAAAATTAAAAAATTTATATAAAAAAAAAAAAAAACTTTATTCACTGTCTCTCTTGTTTCTCGTTGTCTCTTTGCCTCTCTCCTTCTCAAACTCTTAAGCGTCAAGCTCCTGTACATGCAGATGGGTATATTAGCTACTAATACATACATAGGATAACAAAATCTCCATGCCTTATTGTTTTATCGTTTATCTTTGCATCTTTTCAAGCTATTACCTATGGACTATTATCAACTTTAAGTCTCAAGTCTATTGCATATTTTAATATTTTTTCAAATTTTTTTTTGTTCATGTTCTAATTAAATTCATCTATATATATATATATATATATATCATCAATGTTCTCTACCCACCCGCTAAAACCGTTCATCCTCGTCCATCCCCATCCGCTATTAGTTGGGCGAGTATAGGTTGAGATTTTGATAATTTTACTGTCTTTTAACCCGCCCACTACCTACCCGTCACTTACCAAATCCGCCCATGCACACCCCTATATGGCTTAACTTTTTATTATATGGTCACGAAAAGCTCATGTACGCTTCATGTGAAGATAGATTTCTAACTTTATTTATGATAAAAATTTTCTAAATCTAATATAAATTCTAATGCAAATCTTCAATTTAGTGTAACATTAACTAAATAGAGCACATTGTAATATTTTACAAAATTTAAAAAGTAAATTATCAAATTTAAAAGTTTGGGAGGTAAATTGCCAAATGATAACAGGTTTGGGGGAGAACAGATTTATATACCCTGAGAGAATTGTGAAAACAACCACTCAAATATGTATATGTTCAAATTTTTATATTTGTGGTATTATTTGGTATTTCTTTCAAGAATTCTTGAAAATGATTACGCACATCTTTTAAGGCGCAAAAACGAAAGCGTTTTCTAAATAGTGTTCGTATAGCAAATGTTTTGAAAATTAAAGCAAAACAAAAAATGATGACAGTGGTTTTTGTGAAATAAATGGAAAATGGTTCAAAATTGTTTTCCTCATTTTCCTTTTTCATTTTTTTAAAACTAATAACTTAACACATGTTTTCATAAATATATTTAAACGCAATTCATCTCTTCTCTTATACCCAAATCAATCTCTTTAAAAACACAATCAAATACAATTCCCAAGATATTTTTATACCAAATATAAAATAATTTCCAAAACAAATAAAACAATAATCCACTTAATGCATATTTGGATTTTGACCCTCTATACTATATATTGGAGGTCAAAGAACTGAACTTATTAAAGTTGGGACAATAAGTCAGTTATGTGTATTTGAAAGGACAATCCTACAAATTATCCACTTCTAAATCAAAGATGCATTTGGAGTAAAGTTGCAGATATGGATCGAGTCAGACAAGCTTTGTTGCCCGTGGTCTAGCATGGGCTAGACCTGAGTTTATGGGTCATGGATCTAGCTAGCTCAACCAGCATAATTTTTTTTAAAATAAAAATTATTGTAAAGAAATATACTTACAAAATAAAAAAAATAAATAGTAAGATTTTAAAATATTTAAAGTAAATAATAGTAAACATAAAATTTATCAGGTAAAAAAAATTATTTACTAGAAATAGTAAATTTCTTGTTTACTTAAGAAATTAAGAAAATTAATTTGAGATTAATGGTGTAATCTTAAATTAATTAAATTTGATTAGAATAATTTATAGGGAATTAAATCAATTCTCAGAAGTTATATGTTAATCCATAAGTATTGAGAAATTGTCATTTGACTCCAAATGTGGATAATTGTCAAAATTAAATCTCAGTGATTTAGGGGAGTGTTTGGATCTCCAATCCAAACCTTATTTCTACAATCCAATTTTTGTCTTTTTCCTTCAATTTTACCATTCACACAATTTTATAACTCAAACTTTAAGCATTCGTTTGGTATTTAAGTTTAACTCAAACTAAACTATACTTTTTCATATCAATTTTTGTTTTTTTCTAAAAAGTCAACAAATATATAACTAGTTTTTGAAAAGTCAACCAACTCCAACTTAAAAAATTTCATCTCTAACTAACTTACCAAACTGAGGCTAAGTTCATAACTTTGCATATACAAGTCCAAATAAGATGATATATATATTTTTTAAATTACATATAATTTTGAGACGAACGAAATAAGCTCCGTATTGATATTTTTTTCCAAACACATTTCAAATTTTTATAATTTTTAACTCAAACAATTTAAACATATCAATAAACGTATAATCAATCTAAATCTAAATTTTAGAATCCAAATCTTAACACCAAATACATACTTAATTTTAATAGTGTTATGAAAATGTTTTAGTTATTTTAGATAATCAAGTAGGTTATCATGTTAGAAAACAGTCATTAGTCGAGGGCTATTAGTTTGTATTTTGGCCCAAATTAGTCGTGTCCACACCCAATTTGCTTATTTCTCTTTTCCTTTTTCTTCTTTTTCCCCTCAGCCTCATGTGCTCTCCTCTCTCTCTTCCTCTTCTTCTATGCTGATCACTCTCACTCTCTCTCTCTCTCTCTAACTCTCAGACATATCTCTCTCTCTCCTCCATGGATGGTGTTAATCTAAGCTTAGAAACTTAGGACTTTTGTGTTTTCAACCTTGAGGAATCCGATTTTGGTGTTAATTTCATGATTCAAGTTTGAATTCGTGGAGGCTTAAATGTTGGTTTGTATTTGTAATTTCGTTATAATGTCCCAAGGTTATATCATTTTGAGAAAAGTTAGTAAGACATGAACTGTTTTATAAATAAGTATAATTTAGACTCCGAAGCAATATAATTTAGTACGAGTTTTTGCGAAAAAATATTTACTTAATTTGGTTAATAAATCATGATTTTTATTTTAATTAATCTTTTATTTAATTAATCACGGCCTCCGGGTTTAGGCCGTGACAATTTTGATGTCAAATGGTAGTGACATGTTTTGATGAATTTTAACATGTGACATTTTGATCAACTTTAATTGAAAATTTGATTAATTTTAATTGACATTTTATTATAATGAACTCACATTTTAATTAACTTTAATTGATTTATTATTTTATTATTGTAGAGATATATATAGACATTAATTAAAGTAGTGTTAGAGATATCAATTTTAAAATTAACTTTTGAATATCTTTTGTATTTGTGGTGCAATCTTTTAATGATATAACAATAATTTAAAGACTTATTAAAAAAAAATTTAAAAATTGAAATTAAAATTGATATTACTATGATTGTTCTTTCATCGAGGTTCACTGGGTGTTTATACTTTGCGGCCATTAGCAACACTTACTAATCATTATCAGTTCATAATTAAAAGTACTTGAACATGATTATATTCCAACTGATCATTTTATGCCTCTTATGCCCTTGTTAGAGCTATTTGCATAGCATAGGACGCGCATGCATTTCTTTTTTACTTTCCAGGTATTTGAAGCCTAGGTCCCTTGATTATTATTTAAAAATAATAATAATAATAATAAAACCTAAGTCCCTTGATTATTATTTATCTAATTCTTGCGCCAAATTTAGGTCTTTTCGTGTGTGCTGCCTTCCATGAGAACTTTTGATAAATGTCACAAAATCATGCATTGTACTAATTTTTGTCATGTATGAAAAAATTCTTGTAAGAAATATCATTGATTACATCATAAATATTTATTATTTTAATTATTTTATAATCCCAACTATTATTACTAATTGGTATCCTTGTATAGCCACCTAATTACCAATTGGTAACCACTTGGTTACAAGTTTGTAACCACTTAGTTACAACTTGGTAACCACCTGGTTACCAATTGGTTATCAACTGTCGGCAGGTTTCTGATCTGTAATCATTGTCGGAACCTGATGGATTAGGTCTGAGCTCAGCCAACTCGACCTCGCCAGGATGATTGAGTTGGCGGAGTGGAAGGCGATCAGAGGGACGACGATCGGAGGGAAAACGGGTGTCAGAGATTAGAAGTGAGGAGAGAGTGAGGGAAGAGAAGAGGGAGAGTGAAGAGAGAGCAAGAGCTAGAGAGAATGTGTTGAAATGGAGAGAGAAGGAATGTGGAGAAAGAAAAAAAAAAAAGATAAATTAGTTTTTTGAATTTTAAAATTTTAATTAGAATAATAATGATGTCATCACTATGATAATTTCTACCAGAGTTTTTATGGCTGTGGTAAAAAGCAATCAACTCCTCGTGTTTATGGTATGCCTCCTAATTATCCTCATGGGTGTTAGAAAGTTGGCCCATAACAAGGCCCAATCCTGTAAGCTTGACCAGAACAAAAAACATTACACACATGCATATTCATGCATTTCGTGTTTGGTATGATACGAAACACTCACCATATCTATAGGCATTGTTGAAACAAAATTTCGTCCAACACCAAATGAATATTACTGAACTAAATCACTTCCGGTGAAAAGAACAAATAAATAATTGAGAACGTTAGACAAAACTTGAAAAACACAAAAGAAACCTCAAGAACAAAGTCTCGTGTAATTGTTTCAAGTGTGTCGGTATTTTTTTCCCTCTAAATTTAAGAGAAAATATAATACATTAGAATTATGGAGTTTAATTTTTTTTTCATAACTTCAATAATTTATTCTCTTCTCAATAAAATGAAACCTTTCATACTCTTTGGTGTTAATACGCCAATACTTTGAACGTAAACCGTTGAGACATTTAACGTTCTTTTACGGGTCAAAAACACACGTGCACCTTCATGCATTACATATTTAATTGTACACTGTATGAAAATCAATCATATAGATATATATATATATATAAACACACACACACACACACACACACATATATATATATATGAAAATCTCGTGATCTTTCACATATTTATATGGTAGAGAATTTATAACCGAATAAAATACATTGCAAAAAATTATATAACAAATTTGGGACGAGTGGACCCTAAAACGTTGTACACCCTAAGGAGTACTGGCTGTATTTCAAAATGCAAATCAATTCCACTATTGTAATTCCATTTGCCAAATCTTTGCCGTAGATGAATTGCCCATGATTTGTAATACTTGGACAAATTGACACTTTTTTCTCGTCTTTTTTTTTTTTTTTTTTTTTTTCCAATTTGCTGGAAAGACACTTTAAGCTTCGACAACTTTTTTTCTATGAACACCAAGGATGAACTGTATTATGCTCATGGAGGCCAAGGAAGAAGCAAATTTTATTCATTAATTGATTTGGGAAAATGAAGACGCAAGTACTTCACGTAAGAACCCTTTCAAATTAAATAAACCAATAAACAAATAAATAAAACTTACATGAAAACTTATTAGTATAGTTTAATTTTAAAAAAATGCGATACTAATTCTAATCATAACTTTTTAATATCAGCTTACGTGACATGCAAATCATCATTATTTTATTGATAGGTATTTAATAGATTATGAATTGAAATTAATTAAAAATCATTTCTTCCAATGAAAATATGATAACTACTCATGGAATTAATTGTCTGCTCAAAAGTTGATATCTTTAACACTATTATTTAATTTTCTCTTATGTACAATATCCGCCTTAATCAATATTTTTTTTGTTCTTTACAAACCCACTCCAAACCTTTGAGTCACTTGTTAAACTCATGACCATTCATCAAAGTTGCAATAAGGCACCCACATGTTTTTAAAGCAATCTAAATTTTGTGCCTCTGATGATTACATGCTATCATGGTTAAAATAATTAAGAGAGAGAGAGAGAGAGAGAGAGAGAATCAAGTAAGAATGGTGTAAAGTAAATGAGTTTAAGTAATGAAGATTGAGGAAGTCTTGGGGGGGCCTCATAAGGGCATTGAAATGCAGATTTGGGTTGTGTAGATGTTGGACCACTGCCTTTTTTTTTTCTCTCATGATTTTAAGGGACTTTATTTGCCTATTTTAAGTGCAATTCAATAGTAAGTGCCACTTTGCTACAATGATTTAACTTTGCTGATATGTTGGTGGGCCAAAACCAACATTAAAAACAGACAACAGGTCATATTCATCATGTATTCTAAGGTCGTTCTCATTTACCAAATGGGAAGGGGGGGGGGGGGGGGGGGGGGGGGGGGGGGGGGGGGAAAGGCATTTAAACACCTCATGGAAAAGTCGAAGTAAAATGTTCTAATCTTCTTAAAAAGAAATTAGGCAAATAAATGAGAATCTCCCAAACCTCTAAATACTACGTTTTAGAGTAGAGGAAAGAATTAAACCATTTTAATGCTTTGATAAAAGTTTTCTGCAATAACTCACTCTTTTAACTTTAGAATTCTTAACAATTTGTTTCTAATGCTTTCTTCTTGTTTTGTTTGATTTCGGTTGTTTTTCTCGTTTTATTTTCTTTCTTTTCTTGCTTTAGGTTTGTAACTTCTTTAAAAAAGAGAAAAACTTTAGACTTTTGCACTGAAGATTAAGAGAGATGGAAATTTCTAAATGCTATTAAAAGAATGTGCTGGCCAATTTCAGATCAAGGATCCCTATATTGAGCTGCATCAATGATCATGGATTAGGTGGTTATATTTTAATGATTAAAGATAAAGAGTAATATATATATATATATATATATCGTACATATTATGGAAACTATGTACATATGTATATATATATGTATTTTATCAAAAATATATCTATATATATATGTATGTATTGCAGCTAAGGGAACATGGACTCCAAAAATGTGGTCCATAACTTTGAAAGAAGAGCTTTTGACTATTTGGTCCTATAACGTGGTTCATAAACTCTCTATTAGCTTCAACTTTGTAGCTACGCAACTAAAAAAAAAAAAAAAAGAAGAACTATGTTCTAAAGCAGAGATCTTGTTGTTCATGTTACATGAAAGTGATCATCATCTTGATTTGGATGGTAGAGAGAAGCACAAATAATCTATTGTTTAGCAACACAAACTAATTAAGGAACTAAATATCTTTATTAAACAAAAACTTATAAAAGATTCAAAAAAAAAAAAAAAAAACCAAAATTTGGTAGGAAACATGTCACATGGTAGAATACTATTTGTGCTAGTGAAACATAAACTAGGACTAAATAAGTTGATCAAAACGAATAATATGTTCCCAAAAGAAGATACAAGGCGACCAAAGCCACTTCATTAAATAGAGAAAATTCTTTTGGCTTAAAAACAATGGAATTCTGTTGTATTATATAATCTCTCAAATTTTAAACACAACTTTTATTACTATTATTTTTTATTTTTTATTTTTTTTGGAGGTTATAGGGATTATTATGGGGCCAATAGGGCCTCACCAAGTACACTTGGGGGTGTCAAAACTATGAGACGACCAAGCTCCTTCTCCTTTTGTGACTTTGATTTATTTAAAAAACTTTCAAAGTTAAGCATCTTGTTGATTATTTTATAATTACTTTTGGTAACTTTTTCCATCAAATTCTCCTATACATTGATGGAATTTCTAGGATGGGTCTCTTGTGTTTCTTGGTATCTTTTAAATTGACAGTTCATAATTGACAATGTCTAGTCCTAAACTCTATAAACATCACATAGCAAAACACAAAAAATATTAATAAAAAATGTTACTTCAATTGGAGTTTAGTTGAAGCTATATTTTAATAAAAGATAAGATAATTGGTTTGGTTTTGGTAACATTCCCGATAAGATGCTCTATAGTTACTTGCATGTGGTCTTAAGATCATTCATTAATTATGGATCCTTGTCATTATCTGATGCTTGTAAAAAATTAACAAAATGATCATTGGATTAATGAACATTATATTACGAGTAATTCTGATATCAATTTTTTTAGTACCAACTCATGTAACGATGAATTGTCATCTTTTCATACCCAAAAAAAAAAAATTTACACATCACATAAATTAAACACTTAACAGTTAATATTAGAGTTCATGTTCCTTAACACTTTTCTTATTTTATATGTTTTTCTTATATTATATGTTGTTTGTAACTGTATAGTGCAAAGTTTAAAAGACCTAATCTAGAATAAGATTTGGCAGGCCTATTAAAACCAAACCATAGTTATTTATGTAGTGGAACCCATATAAGCAAAACATGTAAAACTCTTTTATATTATTATTGTTATTATTTACAAAATTAAAAGTAGGTTAGGCTTCAACTTGGTGTCTTTTTAGGTTGTCTTCTGGATTGTTTATTCTCTTATGGGCACAACACAACACACACTTACAGACACATTATGTAGACCACCCCCTGGCCGTTTCAGATGAAGTGTCAAATCTTTGATTTCGGATAAGGTCCACTTCGAACTATGGGCCTACAAATGTTGTGGAGAATGAAAACATCTTGGGCTTAAGTTTTCAAGCCCAATTTTTTAGAGCCCATTTTGGCCCAAATGAGAGACTGTTATCTAATTTTGTTCTGCGAAATAAAATGGATAAAATACCCCAAAACACCCATGTATTCAGCCAAAAAAACCACCATCAATATCAATAACCAAAAAAAAAAAAAAAGGATAAACAGTATTTTTATGATTTTTTTTTTGCTGGAGTATTTTTACGAAATTAAAATAAATAAATAGCATGATTTTAAACCATTTGAAGTAAAAATCAGTAAATAATATATTATTAGAAAAAAAAAAACAAAAATTAATATAGTAGTTTATTGGTGAAAATGTAGTTGATCTAATACTTTATAACAATCAACAACAGAAGCACAAATGACTAACCCATATGTGTTGAGAACAAAAAATAGTTTGGTAGATTATCAGTAATATTTAGTAGATTACTCTTCAATGACCGATGACTATATATGATCACTGCTGATTATTTACTAATAATAATATGATAGATTATCTGGTGGTAACAAAATAGATTACATTTATTTTTACAAGTAAAAGGGTTTTTAAATTTTTTTTTTTTAAACTTACCTTATACAGCCGGCTTTGTTATGGTAGATTGAAAGAGCAATGGTTGTAGAAATCCATAAACAATTAGGGATTTAGGATTGCATTATGCATTTAGTTTAAACGAAAACTATAGAATATGAAAGTATTGTATTGCATTTAAATGAACGTGATATTAATATGGAGAAAAAAAAAATGGGAAAAAGATAGTGCATAGCACGAATAATTACATGGCAAAGATTTGCTGTGTACGTCAAGATGCTAATCAACCTTCGTCTTTATTTATGGAGTCAAATCATGGTTGCTAATTATGAAGTTTTATCTTCATTGAGATAATCGAATCATGATTTTTAAGATAATAGTGCAAATCTCTTCAAGTGAGCCTACCTAACCACCATGTGATTAATGATAAATGCGTATATATGTACATATGCATATACATATACATATACATATATATATTTTTGCTTTTTGCTCTTTTATGCATTTACAGCACACTAACCATATATTACTAAGTCAACTTTATTATTCCAAATAAAGAAACAAAACATCGAATAAAAAACTTTAGGCAATTTAATGTGTGTGTCCACTCTCTCTCTCTCTCTCTCTCTCTTTTCGTATAAGCAAAAGGCGTGCTAGAAAAATTATAGTGAATTATAGTGTGTTTCCTTTGAGATTTTTTATTTTTATTTTTAGTTTTAAAATCCATCTATATTACATTCCAGACTTAAAAGTTTGATTTTTTTTTTTTTTTGGAATTTCGTAATGGAGTTTCATTTTAATTAGAATTTCATATAATGATTTTTTAGAGTTTCAAAAGGAAGTTTCGAGTTTTTATTTTTTTTACTTTTATTTTTTATTTTTCAACGTTTCTCAAAGAAACTTCGGTCTTCTTTTTTAGTTTAGTTTATTTTTATTTTATCATTGATATCTTTTTTTTTTTCTCATTTTTTCTTTATTAAATTCTTATATTAATTAAATTGAACTAGTTTAGATAAAAGCCTATTTGATTGGAGTAACTTCTGTTGGGATGGAGATAAAAAGGAGATCTCGTATCAATGTCTAATGTCCTTTGGGCAAAGACACAATTAGTATTGGCATTGTGCCTCATGAAATGCTGCGAATGATAGCAGAAGAAATACTGTTGGAATAGTATTCTACACCAGTCCAATTATTGACTAGCCAGCTTTTATATTCTGAAAAAGAAAAAAATTCAAAAAAAAAAATCAAAATCAAAATCAAAACTAAAAATTGCAAGTAAAAAAGGTCCGTAAATATGGCATGTGAAGAATTGAACCACCATCAATTATACAAGCACTTGCAATTTTTTCTGGTTCAGTTGTCAGTGCAGCATTCTCCTTTCCTTTTTTTTTTTTTTTTTTTTTTTTGATGAAAATGAAATTGAGAAATCCACTTTTTTATTTTATTTTTTATGTTGATTAAATCAGGTAAAAAGTTCAGCATTTCAAATCATAAAACACAATGATTTTGAATGAAAATTAGTTGCTATTTGTAATAATTCTTATAGAATTTATAGGTTTGGAAATCCATGGAATACCAAAAAAATTACAAGACTCAAATCTTCCATCTTTTCAAAAGTTTTTTTTTTTTTTTTTTTGGTATTAAAAAACAGATTTATTTAGAAAAAGGAAAGGTATAGAAAATGAATCCTTGAAAAAAAATTATATAGTCTGCAACAACACATGCAATTGTCAGTTCAAAAGGTTGCCTCTGCAAATAGCTCGCAGAGAAAGGGAAAAGCAATTCAAATTCCAATACCATATTAGCAATCCATACCCCCCCCTATTATAAAAAAATCAAAAAAATCCCAACCCCCATTATAAGTAGATTTTTTTTTAATCAGCCAAAAACAAATATTTTTAGTTTAGGTGCGGAAGAAAATAATAAATTAAAAATATATATCAAAGTAGAGAAATAGGGCAACAAGTTTTGAGGCAATATTATCAAGTATCGCTTTAGTTTGACCAATAAAGCAGACAATATTGGTAACAATAACTATGCCTCCTCAGTATTACCAACGTCATCATAGTAGCACAAGGCCAAGCCAATAGTATTTATTAATACTATTTTCCTAAGCAAAAAACAATTATAACTTCCCCTTCATTATCCACCAACAAATGTTTGGCACGTTTATCCTCTTCTTGACCTTGATCTCTCTCTCTTTGTTTCTTCTTTTTACATTTTTTAATTTGTTTTTCCCTTTTTGACGGGTTCTAATAATAGCATAAAAAAAGTGCATGTTAATTTTTT
This sequence comes from Ficus erecta, assembly GCA_008635985.1. NCBI lineage: Eukaryota > Viridiplantae > Streptophyta > Magnoliopsida > Rosales > Moraceae > Ficus > Ficus erecta. The sequence continues at coordinate 1,161,390 of BKCH01000040.1, forward strand.
TACAATCACAAAAAGAAAAATGGTTAGGAGTATTAAATATCACAATGTGAGACCATCATTTTTTTTGTATGTGGTATTGAATATCATTAATGTTACCTATGTGCGATGTTATTAATGCTCATATTATTTCTTTGAAAAAAGAAAAATACTTTAGGACATACCTACATTGATAAAAGATGACTCTTATTAATAAGCTCTTTGTTATGGAATCCACCCATTATTATTAGTATTGCCCTTTAGCATTGTTCCTCATAAAGGAAAATTGTGATTATATAACATGAACCTCATCCACAGATTACATTATGTGGGATCTATCATTCTTAACGTGTGATATTAAACATCATTGATGTATTGATGCAACAATACCATTGTTACTCTTGACATTATTTCTTCTTCTTCTTCTTTAAAAAAAAAAAAATACTTTGGGACATATTACAAACTGATAATGATGAGTGCTACTGGTGTATTCTATGTTGTGAGACTTATGCTCGTTTGCCTCCACCATCTCAACTCAAACTAAACAACTCAAATCTCATCATGTTTTTTGTCTTTTCTGAAAAAGTTTTTTGTCTTTTCTGAAAAAGTCAACAAAATTTACTATGCCAAACTTAAAAATCTCAACTCAACTCAAACTGAACCTGCGATCCAAACGAACCCTTATTTTTTATTAGTATGCGATGTTGTCTTTTAATATTGTTATTATCAAAGAAAAATTTTAATTATTATGATCATAATCTAATGATCACCAATTTTATACATAACTCCACATAAGATACATAGTTTAAATATTATTAAAAAAATGATATTTAAACTATTGAGTAATTTTTTAAACTTCTAATTATAGCAGTTTTTATATTACGTGTTTTAATTATTAATTCTTAAGAAAAAGAGAAAAAATAACGTAACAAAAGCATATGAATTTTTATTTTTCCCTGTCCTGGCACAAAAACCGAAGCAACCCCAAGTCAAGTAAGACACAAAACACACTCTTTTAAACAGATTCCCCCAACTTATTTACCGCTTATCAAACAAAAAATTGCTTGTAAAAGTGTGAAAAAAAAAAAAAAAAAGATTTCAGAACCAGAGTCGTGAGTTGTGACTTGGGAGCGACGTTCACTATAAAACACCCACAATACCTGTCTGTCTCTAAAGCTCATTTTCTCTACCTTTCCTTTGACCATTAGTCCACTCCTCTCTCTCTCTCTCTCTCCCTCTCTCTCTCTCTCTCTCTCCCCTTCTTTGGCAATCGAAAGAATAGTCCTGTAGGGGAAGAGTCTGCCTAATAAGACTATAAGGTCTCTCGGGCTGATGAAATAAAACGACATTGACAGTTCTTCGAAACAAAAGGAGAGATAAGTATTAACTAGAATACTACTTTAATTTTAGATCTCTCTCTCTCCGTGTCTCTGTTTCTCTCTCTCTCTCTCTCTCTCTCTCTCTTCAGTGCCCAGAAAAGGCCATACCTCTACAGTTACAATCAGAAGTACCACCAATCTTCTTCACTTTCCTTAATGGCACCAAACCCCACTTCACTGAACTGATCTACTTTACCAAAATATATGTTTCCCTTCTCTTCTCACTCCTGAGAAAAAAGAAAACAAAAAGAAGAAAAAAAAAAAGCGAGAAAAAAAGTATTTTCTTTTTTTTGTGGGTAAGCAGTAATGGCGGAGAGCGCGGAGGCAAAGTCGACGTTGCCGGAGGCAGAGAAGAAGAAGGAGCAAACTCTGCCGTTTCACCAGCTCTTCTCCTTCGCAGACAAGTTCGATTACCTCCTCATGACAGCCGGCAGTGTCGGAGCTGTCATCCATGGCTCCTCCATGCCCTTCTTCTTCCTCTTGTTCGGCCAGATGGTCAATGGCTTCGGCAAAAACCAAATGGATTTAAGGAAAATGACCGATGAAGTATCTAAGGTAAGCCATCAGCTCATGATCAGACCATTTTTCATTATTTCTCTTTTTTGTTTTTGGGGTTTTTCATTGAGTAGTTAGATCTGAGATCTGATCATATATATAACATTACCATCCGTTTTTGCAGTACTCTCTCTACTTTGTCTACCTTGGGCTTGTTGTGTGCGTATCATCTATGCAGGTATATTTGTTTCGTATATAGATATAGTTTTCTGACCATAACATGAATTTGACGTTTAAGATTTGAAGAAAATGGTTTTAATTTATTTCTCATCAGAGATTGCATGTTGGATGCACACGGGGGAGAGGCAAGTGGGAACGCTGAGGAAGAAGTATTTGGAGGCGGTGCTGAAACAGGGACGTGGGTTTCTTCGACACAAGACGCTAGAGAACTGGGGACATAGTCTTCAGCGTCTCAACGGACACTCTTCTTGTCCAAGACGCCATTAGCGAGAAGGTCTTTTCTTGTGCTTTGCTTTTGTTTTTATTCATTCATAGCTAGTTATTACTCCTCTGTCTCTGTTTCTCTCTCTTCTCTGTCACACATGCATATACTCGGTTTTTAATTCTCTCTGCACCGCAACGGATATAAATCTAGAAGTTGGGTTTTTGGGCTGAGTTCTTGGGGCTGCTCATATATATGTATATGTGTATATATGATGTGTGTGTGTATATATCTATATTTATATAGATCATCAAACAGAAGATATAGCTTATCCGGGGGGGCACTGCGGTAGTTGGCAGTGGCGTTAATAAGGGGTCCCCACTACTGCATCCTCTCCCCCTCATACGGCGCACGTTAGCAACCACTGCTTAACGTGCGCCGTTCTCCACCTCCATTTCTGACTTTAAAATAATAATTAAAAAGGATTCCCTTGCCATTTTCGGACACACACACACCCTAGATCAGAAAATTAAAATGACATGTGCCGGAGGCGCACGTTAGCAACTACGCCTTAACGTGCGCCGGTCTCCCTTGCTAGTGTTTCAGTTTGTTTCTTCTTGAAAACCCACGTCAGAAAGAAGCTCCATATCAGTTTTTAATGGTTGGTTTTTCTTGTTTGTTTGTTTGTTTAATTTACAGGTGGGGAACTTCATTCACTATCTGTCAACGTTTCTTGCGGGGCTAGTGGTGGGGTTTGTATCGGCATGGCGGCTTGCGCTGCTGAGTGTGGCTGTGATTCCGGGCATCGCCTTCGCCGGCGGATTATATGCTTTACACTCTCACCGGCCTTACTTCCAAAAGTCGCCAATCCTACGCCAACGCCGGTGTAATCGCCGAGCAAGTAAGTACTTTTTCTCTTCTTTTTCACAACAAACACCTATTTGAAAAGAAATGATGGTTTTGCATGTGCACCGACCACGCCTAAAAGTTTTTTGTTCCCTTCTCTCTCTCTCTCTCTCTCATCATTATGTTTTATGATGCTAAAGCTTCTATTGTTTCTTTTTTATTTTATTTTATTTTATTTTTTGTTGTTCTTTTTACTATTTGCATTTAGGCCATTGCACAAGTTCGGACAGTTTACTCTTACGTTGGAGAAAGCAAGGCCTTGAATTCCTATTCAGATGCCATACAGAACACGCTGAAGCTTGGTTACAAGGCTGGAATGGCGAAAGGTTTGGGCCTAGGATGTACTTATGGTATTGCTTGTATGTCATGGGCCCTTGTCTTCTGGTATGCCGGTTGTGTTCATCCGAAATGGCCAAACCGATGGAGGGAAAGCCTTCACCGGCGATATTTTCCGCCATTGTTGGTGGCATGTAAGAAGAAGTTCGAGCTTCTCTTGTTTTTCTCCGTTTTAGATGCAAATTTGTAGGTCTTGATTGTCATGTGACCAAAACAACTGATGTGTAACAGGAGCTTAGGGCAGTCGTTTTCGAACCTTGGGGCGTTTAGCAAAGGCAAAGCTGCTGGATACAAGCTGATGGAGATCATTAACCAAAAGCCGTCCATTACTCAGGACACGTCGGATGGGAAGTGCTTGCCTGAGGTTAATGGCAATATAGAATTCAAGGATGTTACTTTTAGCTACCCGTCGCTGCCGGACGTGTTCATTTTCAGGGAATTTCTCGATCTTCTTCCCTGCTGGAAAGACGGTTGCTGTTGTAGGTGGGTAGCGGGTCGGGAAAGAGTACTGTTGTCTCTCTCATAGAGAGGTTCTATGATCCTAATCAGGGTAATTTTGAGTCTTCGAAGAATTTGAAATTCTATGGACTTGAATGTATAAATGTACTGATATACATACTTTTCTGTTGGCTGATGAGCAGGGCAGGTTTTGCTGGATAACGTAGACATAAAGACGCTGCAACTAAGATGGCTACGTGATCAGATTGGGCTGGTGAACCAAGAGCCTGCGTTGTTTGCGACGACCATATTGGAGAACATACTCTATGGAAAACCCGATGCAACAATGGCTGAAGTGGAAGCTGCAACTTCCGCCGCAAATGCTCATAGTTTCATAACTTGCTTCCTAACGCGTACAACACTCAGGTTGGTACTTGGTGTCATCATCAGAGTAATCTAAGATAGTCGAATTTCACTGCTCGTGGTAAACTGATAATTTTGTTGATTCAATAACCAGGTGGGAGAAAGAGGAGTCCAGCTCTCTGGTGGCCAAAAGCAGAGGATTGCAATTGCTAGAGCTATGTTGAAGAATCCGAAAATCCTCCTCCTCGACGACGAAGCAACAAGTGCGCTCGATGCAGGTTCAGAGAGCATTGTTCAAGAGGCTCTTGACAGGCTCATGGTTGGAAGAACAACTGTAGTTGTCGCACATCGACTCTCCACCATCAGAAATGTGGACAGCATAGCTGTTATACAACAAGGACAAGTCGTTGAGACAGGAACCCACGAAGAATTGATTGCCAAAGCCGGAGCCTACGCATCCTTAATCCGATTCCAAGAAATGGTTAGGAACAGGGACTTCTCGAACCCGTCTACCCGTCGTTCACGATCATCACGACTAAGCCACTCCTTATCGACGAAATCACTGAGCCTCCGATCGGGCAGCTTGAGAAACCTGAGCTACTCGTACAGTACTGGCGCCGATGGACGGATAGAGATGATCTCAAATGCCGATACGGATAGGAAAAACCCAGCACCAGACGGCTACTTCTTCCGCCTTCTCAAGCTAAACGCCCCTGAATGGCCCTATTCCATTATGGGCGCCGTGGGGTCCGTGTTATCAGGTTTCATTGGCCCAACCTTTGCCATCGTGATGAGCAATATGATCGAGGTTTTCTACTACAGAAACCCCGCTTCCATGGAGAGAAAGACCAAGGAGTACGTGTTCATTTACATAGGAGCCGGTCTTTACGCCGTGGTCGCATACTTGATACAACATTACTTCTTCAGCATTATGGGCGAAAATCTCACTACTAGAGTTAGAAGAATGATGCTTGCAGGGTATACAACATTACACAATTTTTTCTTTCATTACTGTGATTACTCTTTTTGGTTCTCATTGGTATTTTTGGTTCAGCAATCTTGAGGAATGAAGTTGGGTGGTTTGATGAAGAGGAGCACAACTCGAGCCTCATAGCCGCTCGTTTGGCCACCGATGCTGCCGATGTCAAATCCGCAATCGCCGAGAGGATCTCCGTCATATTACAGAACATGACTTCGCTACTCACCTCGTTCATTGTCGCTTTCATAGTGGAATGGAGGGTCTCACTTCTCATTCTAGCCACATTCCCACTTTTAGTCCTTGCCAACTTTGCCCAGGTAAATCAAATATCCTCACTCAAACCACATTTACAAGACACGAAATTGTTTTTATCCCTTAAATTTTAATCAGATTCTATAAATAAATAAAAAATACCACTAATATACTTTACATTTTGCTGTTGTAAAATACATTATCTTCTCTTCTCTGCTTTTTAATTTCAAATTCCTTATTTTTTTTTTTTTAACTTTGAGGGGGTGACCTAAGTCCAGCGAGGAGAGCATATGGACTAGTGTCAGCTTCACTGTACTCAATATATATATAATATACATATATATTTTCTATCCGTGTGTCAGATGGTTAGCATCTGCTTTTTTTTTTTTTTTTTTTTTTGGTGGAATCTAACCCTTTCACCACATCCTAGTATTAAACGACAAAAGCAAAAACAAAAATAATACAACGTGAACGTGTCATTGTTCCTTTTCCAGCGCTCGTGCTTTCTCCGTTTCTGGTGCAAAGCTCTTCTTTTGAAATTCGTCAGAATTGGAATTAATATATTACTATAATCTCCTAGATGACATCAAAAGGAATATCTATATTAGAATATATATACAGGATTTCATGATCTCCTCTCAACTCCCATACATCTTCCATATCCATTTCTTCAATAATAATATATATATTTTTAATTAAATTTATCTTGGTTTTCTCATTAAAAATCTCCATAGTCAAACTCTAGAGCCAATATGGGTTTCCTTTTCCTCCGCTAATCTCTTCTCTTGTCCCTCTCAGAAGTTTTTTTTTTTTTTTTTTTTGTCCTGAACCAACACTGCACCTCACAGTACAATTCAGTTCTCTGTCTGAATTTAATGGCCCAACTTGAAGGTCCTACAATTTCTTCTCTCTTCTTCTTTCACTTCTCGGTACATGAGCTCTTTTTCTTTTTCTTTTTCTTTTTTTTTTTTCTTTTATATATTTGCCCAGAAGATTGGTACATGAGCTTTGATTGCTTTCTTTACTCTACATCCAAGACACCCATGTGAGAGCCACAAGAGAACTCTAGGCCCGTGATCAGATATATACTTATAAAATCAATAAGAGAAAAAAAAAAAAATTTGCTTTTCTTTTGGCAGAGATTTTTATTTTTATTATTTCGTTTTTATCTTCTTCTTTTGTTGCTTATATTATTGTTATTCATTGAGGGTGGTGTGTCAGCTAACTTGCGCTGAATCCCTTCCAAGTATTTTGTCGTTTTCCTTTGACGAGTTGAGGGTGGTTCAATCAATTTCAATTATATAAAAGTGTTTCCAGAAAATAATAATGGGTTCGTTTTCAAACTACAGGACCGATTCCTCAGGCGGTTTGTCTTCTATTACCAGTGTTTCTGAATTTGCGCATGCTCGTCACACAGTGAAAATTTTTAAACACTGTTCTCAGCAGCCAAAAAAAAAAAAAAAAAAAAACTGTTTTTGGACTTACCATGTGCATTACTTCTCTGTGCTTGGTCCCATTAGAGTTAGTGCATGTTTACCAACCCCAGAAACCTTTCAAATAATTTAGCCAAAATGAATAATTCTATTTGGAAAATAAATTGTTTTTAAATTGTAATTAACTGGACTTCAATACGTGACAGTTGTTTGGTGGTTTGTCTTGCATTTTGAGCAGCAACCTGTCTCTGAAAGGGTTTGCCGGAGACACGGCCAAGGCTCATGCGAAGACGAGCATGATTGCCGGGGAAGGCGTAAGCAACATCCGAACAGTTGCCGCCTTCAATGCCCAAAACAAGATCCTTTCCTTGTTCTGTCACGAGCTCCGCGTCCCTCAACTGCGAAGTCTCCGCCGCAGCCAAGTTCTGGCCTCCTTTTCGGCCTCTCCCAGCTTGCCCTCTACGCCTCCGAAGCTCTCATTTTGTGGTACGGTGCTCATCTCGTCAGCAAAGGCGTCTCCACTTTCTCAAAGGTGATCAAGGTCTTTGTGGTCTTGGTTATTACTGCCAACTCGGTTGCTGAAAACTGTTAGCCTTGCCCCGGAGATCATCAGGGGTGGTGAAGCTGTCGGGTCTGTTTTTTCGATTCTTGATCGTCAAACCAGGATTGACCCCGATGATCTTGATGCTGAACCAGTGGAATCAATCCGCGGGGAGATTGAACTAAGACATGTTGATTTCGCATACCCTTCACGGCCTGATGTCATGGTTTTCAAGGATCTCAGTCTAAGGATCCGTGCTGGCCAAAGCCAAGCACTTGTTGGGGCTAGCGGATCTGGAAAAAGTTCGGTCATTGCATTGATTGAGCGGTTTTATGATCCTGTAGCTGGAAAAGTTATGATCGACGGGAAAGACATAAAGCGGCTTAACTTGAAATCACTTAGGCTCAAAATTGGCTTGGTGCAGCAGGAACCAGCCTTGTTTGCAGCCAGCATCAAGGACAACATTGCCTATGGCAATGAAGGGGCAACCGAAGCTGAAGTGATTGAAGCAGCCCGTGCAGCCAACGTGCATGGATTCGTCAGCGGATTGCCAGATGGATACAACACTCCTGTCGGGGAAAGAGGAGTTCAGCTCTCAGGTGGCCAGAAACAAAGAATAGCAATCGCCCGAGCCGTCCTTAAAGACCCCAACAATACTTCTGTTGGACGAGGCCACAAGTGCCCTCGATGCCGAATCAGAATGCGTGCTGCAAGAAGCACTGGAGAGGCTCATGAGGGGCCGAACCACCGTGCTGGTGGCACACCGCCTGTCGACGATCAGAGGCGTCGACAGCATTGGCGTCGTGCAAGATGGACGCATCGTGGAACAGGGCAGCCACTCTGAGCTAGTGAGCCGCCCTGAGGGCGCCTATTCGAGACTCTTACAGCTACAACACCATCACATTTGAGATAATGCTTGATCTGATTGGACAAAAAAGAAGAGAGAGAAAAAAAAAAAAAAAAGGGAAGAAAACAGCTATAATATGGTCTTGTTGGGTGTTAATCAATCAAAGCGTGTCAAGTTAATTACCTTATGCGTCCATTTTTCTTTTTAGTTGTAGATATGGGAAGGAATGTGGGTGGGTAACATCTTGAGAAACTATTGCTCTGATTTTCTCAATGGAGTAGCAGATGTTATATTATCACGAATTAATATTTATTCTGCTGATGCATTATGATATTATAAAATTTGGGTTGCTGAAAAAAAAAGTATTTTTTTTCCCTTTTCATCTTCTTTTGTAAGTGAAGCTTATTTGTATTAATATACTAAAAGCAGCATCCAGAAACCTGCTTTCTGTCTCCAAAACTTTCCCAATTCTTGCCTTTTTTTTTTTTCCTACTTTGAATCATGCGTTTTAAGGCCCACCAACAAGAACAACGGAATGGTTTTGAGGCCCACCAACAAGAACAATGGAATGGTTTGTTTTTCTTAAAAAATAAGAAAAGAAAAGAAAAAAAAAAAAAGGATATCAGTGGTGTTTTCACGTTTCCGAATCTATCAATAATGATTATCAAGGCTGCATGATGTATGACCTGAATTTCTGATCTGATAGAAACGAAGACTCCAAATAGTTTTTTTTTTTTTTTTTTTTTTTTCAACATGTCAGCACAACAGGTAGTACAGAATAGTTAAACACTTCTCTTTTCTACAAAAAAAAAAAAGAAAAAAAAAAGAAAAAAAAAAGAAAAAAGAAAAAAGGCGACACATTCATCTGTAACATATATTTTATAAATTTATATGGTCTGAAATTATTACAAAGGAAGATATGGGGTGAAAGTTCTCAATTTGATGTAAAGCTGATAAGAGTGATGTGTTCCAAAGCAGATTGGGCCCCACAAATTGGGCCCATTTTGGTTCTTTTATGGTTGCATCAGGAAGATGGGCCCAACATTTGAGTGCATTTAGTGGGGGGTGAATCCGAGGGTCTCAGAAAATGTCCCCAAGTCCAAATATTCAAACATTTTCCAACTTGATATATCAGATCAGATCAAAAAACATTATAATAGCTACATATCTTCTTCCATATTAACAAAAACTATTGGTTATAATTATTGTTTTTCACTAAAAAGCAAGCGACCATATGTGTACTTTGGCCTGTCGAAAAAGTGAAAGGAACGAAGAGAAAAAAGATTAATGACCTTTCACGAAGGGGACAGCTCACTGAGGCACTTTCACAGTTCAATTAATTGAATCCCTGTTTGTTTTATGGAGGACGAGAAAGATTCATTTTTTTATTTTTTTTATTTTTTCCATTTCTTGCATATGTGTGTGTGTGTGTGTATATATATATATATATATATTCGTATATGTATACGTATATATATTTAAAAGCTGAATGTGGCATGATAACTCAATATAATCGGTGACTTCTCACTACTAGTGTTGTAGTCATCCCAGACACACCCGGGATTTAATTGATGAAAATTCATACACACATATATTTGCATAATGTCTGCCTTTATATTGCCAAACATTCAATTGATAAGACTAATAGTGGAAGTAATATATTCAGTAAGCAAAGATAATTAGGGAATATATAACTATGACTTGCTAGCTAACTTTAGTTTGTGAAAATCGGATAATTAAGGATTAAATCCCTAAATTAATCACGGATCTCATGTCTAGTTAGACTTTTTTTTTAATCGAATCGGAGACGGAATTAAGAGTAATTAATTACTAACTTGAGCGTTCATCAAAGTTCATCGTCAACAATAGTTATGAGTTCAAACTATTTCGATCAGTTGAGTATTCAAATTATCTCCTCCCCTTTCTTAAATGACTAAGAGTTCGTCTACAACAGCATCATGAAATTTTTTGTTTGAACCAAAAACAAAAAGGGAAAAACATAGAAGTGGCGTTACATGCAATTCATGCAATTATTAGTGTACATGTTTGGCACATGATCAGTTTCAAAAGGAGAATAAAAAAGATTCCAATTCAAATCTTTTTGGGTTGCTGTTTTATAAGAGAGAAAAAAAAAAAAAATGTAGTACATATTTTGAAAAAGTAAAAATTTAAATTGAAATCTTTTAAGTATTCTTTTTCAAACCTATATATCAAATTATAGTCTTTAAGGTTCGTTTGTGAGAAGCATCAAAATAGAAACATTCGGGTTCAAAAAAATTGAACACAAATATTTAAACTGTCATTTAAATATACATTTGGATGTTAACATCCAAATAAAACATTTGAACAAAAACATTTAAATATATGTTTGGAATCATAATGGGAGAAGGACGGAATGAATGGTTTTGAGATTTTATTTATTTTTTCACTTTTAACTGTACATATCTTGGAAGGACCCAAATGTTAGGGGGTGCCTATGTTAAATTTTCATGTGGTCCATTTAAATTGTCTATTGAAATTGCACAAGACAAACACCTATTTAAATGTTAAATAGAAATGGAATTACCCAAATGTGGAATGAGAAAATTACCTAAACAACTATCTTTTTTATTTATTGATTAATATGACACAAATTTCTCCTTGTATAATACAATTTTAGTTTTATTAATATCTGATTTATATCATATTAATTTAATATCAAATTTTTATGTTGATATAATAATTTTTAAATTTATATCATGTGCATGCTTTTCCAATTGAATGGTTGTCCCAACGACCCATGGTTAGTAATTTACAATGTTTATAAAGATGTTTTATTTTTTATTTTTTAAATTTTTTTTTGGAGATAACTTATAGACGTGGAAAGTTCACATTGGAAATTTAGAAAGGGACATATTAATATAGATCATGATGGTGAAAGCGAGGCGATAATGGTGGCAGGAGGGGAAAAAATTAAAAAAAAAAATAAAAAAATTTTGGTAGGTGTTTTTGTAAGATTCTTGTAGGGTAACAGTTGTTTTTGTTGTGTTGACTGTTATGAAAATTTTAGTCATCGAAGAGGTCTGACTCCGAAAGGGTCCAGACTCCAGACTTTAGCCCCATATCTCATCAGGCCGTACCATTTTTTTGTTGTTTTAGGCTGATGATTCAGTATTTACTTATTTATTTATTTTTCCTGAGGATTTATATGGGCTGATTCAGTATTTTGTTGGTTGGCAGTGTTAATAATAATAGTCAAAAATAAAATCCAATCAAAGTTGAAACAGTTATTGCTCTTGTTCAGTGAGCCATTTTACTCTTTTCCCTTCACCCCTGATCTACCCCGGTTTGGGACCCATATTTGCTTGAATTGGTCCCTTCCCTTTGTACTCTTTTTTTATTTTTATTTTTTTATTTTAAATAAATAAATTTGTTCGTCTTCTCCTTGTTCTTGTGTGGATTTGAATATCTTCACTCTGATTTTCAGATTTCCAAGTTCAGCTCCCGAGAAAAGAATCGCCTTCTTCCTTCTCTTCTCCAGGCTACTAGGAATTTTCGTTGGCATTAAACACTTTATGAATCATATCACGATCAAATTAATATATAAGGTCAAAAATACTTTGGGAACTCTATATATATATATATATATTATTTTATCGATAAGTACTGTTATTAATCGTTAGGTTAGATTATGTTATGTTTTGGAAGGTCATATATAAAATTTATATTATAACACAACATGGTTAATTGATTGTTTTTACAATCATATATCACACCGTTACAAAATTGATATGATAACTAAATAAAAATAGCTAAAAAATACAATTCTTGTTATAAATTTTTTCAATTAATAAACTCGACTATAAACAACAAAATAAAATAAAAGTAAATTTGACATTTGACACGTGAAAAATCCTAACAAATTTAAAAATATTTGTTTTTAGAAGAATTTAATGGATACCGAAATGATCTATTTCTATTGAATAGTTTTGACCACCAAATTTTTATTATATTTTAAAGTTATTTTTTTAATATTGTTAATACTATGGTTCATATATGATTGGACGTTAATCTCACAAGACCTAGAGCAAAAAACCTACTTTAAAAATTTCGTCTTGTTATATTATTCTACTAAAAGAAAAGCCCGTTGGACTAAAACTTTCACTGCTAGATCTTATATATATCCTACCCTAAATTAATGACGTGAAATTTTCCAAGTATGCATGGATCTCTGTATCATATTAAACAGTTTTTTTTTTTTTTTTGTTCCTGAATATATTAAACAGTTTGGAGATGGAAAATTTCTACCTTTAACCGGTACTCTCAACGTTAATGGTAGTACTGAACCACGTACGTACGCTGTGTGTTCCAGTACAAATTCGCATTAACCCAAATGAAGTAATTAACAAAATCACCCATCTTCTGTACAGCATTTAGAGCATAGTAAAATATCTATGAACGAATCTTTTCATCTCAATCCCATGTCAAACTTCAAGTCTACAGACTGAAAAAATAAGACAAGCTGCAGACATTTGTATACAATAATCTATTAATACGCAAGAAAGGTATGAAATTAGTATCCAAATCTGCCCTCTGAGAAATGTGTATGTAAGCTTACTTGTGTATACAAAAAAAAAAAAAAAAAAAAAAAAAATGTAAATTATAAGTCGTAATTTTGTCATGACACAAAAATAGTACGTTGAACAGACTCTAAGACAATGGTATCAGAAGATGGACGGATTCATAAGTAATATAATGAGGTTTTGAGGATGCAGGCAAGTCATTGTTATTATATGAAGAATTTTGGTGACTCGTATATAATTCTACTACTACATGTTGATGACTAGATGATTACATGTCTTTGCAAATAAGAAATTGACTAGTTGAAAAGGGAGTTGTCCAAGGAAATTGACAAGTGTTAATATGCAGCACTAGGGTGTTTCAAAACAAATCCTTGGGATAAGGATGACTAGGAATGACGTCTTGAAATTGTCGCAAGAAGATTGAGTGTGTGAAGAAGTTACTTAATTAGCAGATTCAGCAAAAACCAATGTGGGTACTAATTATTTGGCTAGTCACTTCGAACTATCCAACGAGCAGTCACCTTCGACAAAGCAGGAGCGGGGCCTACATGGCGAAGGTGATTTATGCTTTTGTTATTTGTAGTCTCATGTATGCCATGATGTGTAACAGACTGAATACAAATCATGCAGTGAGGGTTATGAGTAAATATATCAGCAATCTGGGTAAACAACACTGACAGACAGTGCAGTGGAATCTCAAGTGCTTTATAGGTACTGAAAATTCAACCTTGTGTTTCAGGAAGTCAAATTTGGGATCATAGGGCTATGTAGATGTTGACATTGGCTGATGATATTGATCATGACAGAAATAGTACTACAGGATACATACATATATATATATACACACATACACATATACATATAAAGTGGTACAGTAGTTAGATGGGGTTTTTAGCTACATAGTCACTCTTTCCACTACATAGCAATTTGTATTGCCTTGACCGAAGCTTGTAAATAGATGATAAGGTGGCAGTCTTTCTTGCAATAATAGGGTCATAAACATAGGAAGACTGTGGTGCATAACGACATCCAAAGTGCTATTCACCAAGCAAAAAACCTTGTCTACTTGCCAGGTTAAAGCATATTTTGGTTCTTAATTTATCACTTCATAAGATCGACCTTGAAGGATGGAGTTTTTGCACTTGCGAAGATTTAATGGCAGTCAGAATTCGACCAATATGTTGATCAAATATTGTTTCAATTGAGAAACTGAAGCTGTGCACAATTTCAGTTGGATTTCTCTCTTGATGACTGAGGAGTTGGTAAGGAGCCATTGATGGTAGATTAGTCTCCAAATAGGAGATTGTAAATTGTGGATTCTAAATATTACCTTAACACAGAGATAGTACGCGGTTATAGGGTTAGAAGGAGGCGGGCCCCCACCTAAATTTCTTTATGGGTAATTTGGGGATTTCACAGTTGTTATTTCTGTTCCCTAGTTTTTTTTTTTTTTTTTTTTAATAAAAAGAGTACATCATAATTAGAATTTATTATCAGAGAGAGGTAGAGAAAAAAATACAAAGAGATGACGTGTGTAATTTTTCTTGTAAGCTTTATAATCATTATAGTGAATTGTTGAAGTCAAATCTTTACAAATCTTGCTTGTTCGTATTCATTTTATTTTTTGTTTATTAGTTTTATTACATTCGATAATATAGAATTAGAGTGTCTAATTCCAAATAATTAACACATATGATATGTAGCTACTTCATTAATGTGCAATATTCCTACAATATTTACGTGCAAGCATATATACTGTAGTGGCAGAAAGACTTGGACGGTTACCTTCCAAATCCTTTAGCTTATTCCCGCTTTCAACATATGCGTAATAAAATGGCCTATTTGATAAGACACTTTTTGAACATAACTTAAAAGTTTCATATACGATTTTTTTTTTTCTCACAAAATATCAATTTATTATTCAAATTTAATTTTTAAATTTATGGTCTAAACAGACCATTAATTTTCAGTTTGTATGCAGTAGTGTTTTATTAACGTGCATAATTGTTTTCAGCCAAAAACAAATACGAAATAAAATCACATTTTTTTTTTGGGTAAGTTTAACTTGCACATTTTGGAGTCAATCAAGACGTGAGAATAGAGCCAATTTAGCAAATAAAAACATGGACTCAATCAGTGAATCTGGATATTGATTTGAGAGTGTAGAAGTCACATGAATAAAAAGAGGATGGGTTCGACCGTACGTGTCACCCTTTTCCTCATCCAATTAGCAATATATATATATATATATATATATATATAATACATATATAAACGTTACAAAAACCAAAAGGACAAACATCTATAATGATGTTAAGGAAAGGCAAATGACAAGAAATGAATAAGAGCTCTCTCTCTTTCTCTCTCTATACATATATATATGTATACACACACATATATATCAAAGGAGATTAATGTTTATGATTAAAACCGGTTTTGTTTTCTTCTTTTGCCGAGCCAACACAAACACCAAGTGATCGATAATATGTTTTAACAACCAACTAGCTGCAGGGTTTGATTTTACTAATGAAAAAAAAATATACATATCATATATATAGACACATATATATTATACAGTGAGCTTCTAAGCCAAAAGAATCAACGGCGGTATTTAGAAGAAAATGAAAGGTTTTGTCTTGGAAGTTCACAAAAATATATACAACTGCTGCTGCTGTGACTGTAAAAAGAAAGATGCCCTCTCTATCAGGTACTTGGGGATCAAATCATACTCATTATCATAGAAAAGGAAATTAACCATCTAATATATATAGATATATAGATATATAGATATATAGATGAATATGTATATGTGCATGTAATATTATGTAAATAAACTCATTTAAAAGACAGGCGGGGTCGGAGAATTTAACGTGCTATGATGTTAATTATACAACATTTTCTTTTTGGTGGATGGACTATAGAAGAGTTGAACCCATCGTTGGAAGATCAGTAACTGGGTTCAATAATTGAGATATTAATATTTAAGGGTTTTGATCAAGTGACCTTTAATAAAACTCTTCTAATGTGACCTGTCCATGAAGGCCAACCATATATCTACCCACTCTCTCAATAATTCAAAAATTCTAGCAGTAATTCTGATAAAGATAAAACGTCCCCTAGTTTAGAGAAGGGGCAAAAAAAAAAAAAAAAAAAAAAAGAATAAAACAAATAAATAATGAAAAAAAAAGTTTCATTATTCATGCAAAAAAGAAGAAAAGAGAAAATAAACAGAAAAACAAGCGATGAGCTCCAAAGTTTTTTCTAATCAATTTTAATGTCCAGAAATTTTGATGACCAATTTTGGACTAGCTCAGTTTGTCTGGTTGCGAGCAGAAGAACAATGCAATAATGATAATGTGCTGTCTCTTTTGGCATTAGGGTTTTTGCATTTTCACTGCCAAACGTAAAAATTTTTAAGTGTGGCTGGACAATACGAATTCGAGGGGACCATATTAATCAGGGATGCCTATATTAGTCTTCAATTCCACGATCGTATCAGTCCGTATCAATCCGATAAATGCAACTATATATGATAATTGATCTATATATTAATAATTTGTAATTTTATATTAAAAATTTAACAAAAATATAGTATACATAGTATTACATATCATTAGTAGTCAAAATATTTCATTATCGAATCTATACAGTCGCTGGACTAAAAACCTTATCATATATACCTCAACAAAAATTTATGAGTTTTTGGAATTCACTACTCCCAGTACCGAGTATGCTGTGAAAGGCAAAGCTGTTACAAGGAATTCCTTGTCCATCTTTTTCATTCATAGATTAGAGAATCTTCTTGCAATCACCAAGCTAATTATAAACAGGCCCTTTGGGTTTTGAAGGATCAAAATAAAGCTGCTGTTAATTTCTAAGGCACACGTGGTAGCATCTTTTGTAATTTGGCAGGCCATTTGTTCGTTGTTGGCTGATTTGGAAAATGGCAGCCGATTTTTAGTAATCAGTGAACATCATATTTATTCGATAAACCCATTACTTAATAACTAAATTAATTAATGAATCGCCTATTCATTTGAGTAAAATCAGATATTTTTCTTTGCAGACACTAAACTCGACTATTTAGATATATGTACATAGAAATAGGCCCGTATGTAAAAACCACATATTAGATGAGACTTGTAACTCTTTATTTAAAAACTTATAACAATTAGTTGATTTTTATATAATTTTTTATTTAGAATTTTGACGCATGCTACTGTTTTGAAATATATTTAAATAACAAATGTTACTGAAAAAATATTACATTTGAATCACTTGATTGTATTATAACATAATATAAACCATGTTATAAATGATGTATGGGAGGGGTGGTCTGTAGGAGACTATATGTATTTATATATATGTGTATATGTATGTATATATATAGGTGAGGCTACTTAATGCAATGGGAGGCAAGAAGAGAAAGAAAAGATGGGCCAGGAACGCTGGACGAGGCGTGCAAGAAACAGATAAAATATGATGAAACGTGAAAATTGGGCCTGAAGATACACGTGTTTATGCACTAGTCATTGTCAGCATCAACACAGACTTAGCGAACCAGGAAAAAGGAGACTTTAAGAGCATGAGCTGTGCTGTCTGGCCTGCCGGTTTAAGCTTCGGCCTAGACCGTGCCTCATGTCGGCCTTTTAGCCCACATACCAAAAACGAGTGGTTCTGTGCTTTTATGGGCCATTTGTGGGCCCATTCTCTAGCCCTTCTAATTGTTTTGGGACTATGACCCATCTAATTCTTAAATTTGATTTTTACTATTGGAAAGTTGTAACATGAAATGTAACACCGAGCACATTAAGATTAGACTCACATGTCTCTTTATTCTTCTCCATTTTATATCCTTCTAATAATGTCATGACATGTTGATTAGATATGCCATTTATCATATTAATTTAAAGGCTATATTGGTTAAATACGTAGCATGATGTTATTGAAGGGATATAAAAGGAAAAAAATAAAAGGAAATATAAGTCGAATCCTACCTATCGGTATCGAAGATTCCTGTGATAGTATTATAAGAACATACTGATAGCAGTATGTTGGTGACCAAAAATGTCCTACTGTGATACTAAATATAATCAACCGTGAGTATGGACTCCAAACTTGATCCTTTCAAAGTTAAAAAGAAATTAAAGGAGATAACTCATGTCAAACACAATAGAGAAAGATCTTTTCGATAGAAGGGATTTGAGGAGAAAATGAGTTGAATTGGAGACAAAAATCTTAAATAAAAGCTTCATTTTCATCACTAAGTTCTGTACTTAATCTCTTTCTTCTTCTTCTTCTTCACCAAACACAAACCGAGGACTAAGGGTTCAAAACACACAAACTTTCGATTCGTTTTGGAAAAATATTCAAACCGGAACATCTGAATTGAAATATTTTAATAGAAGCATTTAATGATCATCCAAATTAAATTAACATTTAAATATTTACCATCTAAATAGAGACATTTAAACAGAAACATTAAGGTAAAATGTTCTCCCAAAATACTTGCTATCCGATGGTGGGATCAAGTTGAAGGAAATAGATTTTTGAAACAAGTTCCTAATAAGAATCTAGTAGATTTTTTTAAGGTCCACTGAACTTTACCTTTCTTAGCCATATTGGTACGAAGACGACATTCTGAAAGCAAATTTTCTTAGATTCGGATTTTCCATCTGCCCCATTGTTATATTTTTGGACCCAAATTTCTGCCCATAGTAATTATACTAATTATACATGAAAACTCCTCTCGCTAAAGGTAATATATATACTCTTTTCTTAAACATTATAAGCGTTATTTTCTTATTTCCCTCTATAATAACATATATCAATTTAAGAAGGGCAGAATTCTAAGAGAAGTGCTCAAAATTGAAGTAGTAAAATGACTGGGACCAGATTTCCTAATATGCTCGAAGTTCTCCTACATAGGGATGGCAACAGTGTGATCTTCTCGCCAATCTAATCCGTAAAGAAAACAATCTCCATCCCCACCTTGTTAATTTATTTAAGTTAGTGTGGATGGAAAATGTTTCCCATCACATATTCAGACTACTCACGGGTATCCTGTTTACTCGATCAATTAATTAGTTATTTTCACGATAAAGAATAAAAAGAACATTAAAAGATACATAACATTAAACTTAAAAATTCATTTGTTATAATATATTATGCATAATATGTTCAAAATTGATTGACAATAGGATCGGAATCTTTGAATTCTTCTTTGCCGCATAACCTAGCAGACGGGTTAAAATTTTAATTAGTTTACAATTTAAATCCGTTTATTTTGAGCTTTCTCCACCCTATATAAAAATGGATCTCGAAATATATTTACAAATAGATTCATAAAAAAATTGTCATCCCTGTCTTTATGTTAGTTTACTATTTGTCCCCACTCAATTTAATCCATGTCCCAGAATGTTGTATGTTGTAACAACATTACAAACCCTTACATAGGCCCATCTAATTATTATATTATTTCTTAATTTAGAGCCTTCGAGATTTGAACTTTATTTTGTAGTAGAATTAAGTATAAAATTCTTATTAGACTATATCTATAATCACGGGTTATTAAACTATCTGATTGCAAAACTCCTGCTTCTAGAGTCAAATCACAACTGAGTTTAGGAACCGTGTATTTTGAGTAATACCGTGTACAACACTACCAGTGATATCATCACTTTGAAACACAAACAGCATTTTTTTTTTTTTTTTTGTGGTCTGAACTATAAGATATTTGAAGAGTAAAAAGTCTTTGACAGATCGTTTAAATATATTTTTTTAACCCCATTCTTTTCTCAAAAATTTAAACTTACTAATATTACATTAACATGTGTCTTTGGGTGGTCTCATTTTCCTCAAATAAATATTTGAAAAAGAAGTGCTTTAACCTTTGAGATCCTGATGCATGTATATCTGAGGTTAAAACTCCCTCCAAACGTTACTATCTTTATTTTTATTTTATTTTTCTCTAATTTTCCGAATATTTAAATACAACAAAACGGTAATTTTATACTTAACTTCACTATAAAGCGTAGAGATCGAATCTCTCTCACCTCAAATTCAATATATATATATATATATATATAATCATGTACAACATTGTTGATAGGTTAAGTATTGTCCGAAACCTAGAATTTTCTGGTTTTTCTTTTATTCAAATTCATGCGTCAAGGAACCAAAAATTATTGAAAGCTAATCAGTTTCCGACAATATCTGAGAATATCAATTTACTGATCTTATGCTGTTGGAGGAATCTAAAAGCCACTGTAAAATCGGTTTCTTGAAATAAAAAACTAGTAGAGACAAAATAGGAAATATTATACAAGGAGATGCATTGTTGAGTGATATCACTACATTGTGTTGCGCGTATATAAATTGATTTTGTATGTCCTTTCATCTATAATATATCAAGTTTATAAAATATACACGGTGTGATTTTGTATATATGCTTCACCTATGATCAAGTCGGTCAATATTTATTTTACTTTATTTTTATTATCATTTTTATTTTTGACATAGTTGTTAAAAACAAAAGTGCTCATTGTTAAACTGGAGATTGATAAAGAAAAAAGATCAAACAAAAGGATTGAAGTCTTGCTGACGCTTGATCGACTCATAGTTTTGAATCTAATTTTTTTAAAATTTTTTTATTGAACTTAAAATTTTTATAATTTTGAATTCCACACCATACTTACTTTTATTTCTCTCAAACACCAGTCCAAAACAGTTCACATTTTAAAATGTAATCTTTTTAAAATGAGCATTGTTAAACAACTGTTTAGACACACGATTATTGTCAAAGAATTCGATTATTCATTTTTAGAAAACAAAAAGAAAAAAAAAAGAAAAAAAAAGAAAAAAGAAAAACACAAAAGATCCAATAAGCTAGCTCTATATAATAAATAATATAGAGAAAATTATCCAAATAACCACATTATTTTTCATCTACTGATCAATATAACACAAACTCATTCATCTTAATCAACATGACACAAACTTTAGTTTAATTTTGTGTCATATTAATCTAATATTAATTTTTTGTGTCATGTTAGTGCAATGATTTCTAAATTTATGTCATTTAGGTACTCCTCCATATATATATATATATATGTATGTATCTAGGCAGGCTTTTTTCAATAAGTCTAAAATGGAGGCATTGTGTGTGAATTGACTAATGCATGGATTTAGCAGCAGTCGGCAAGCATGCGTGGTATTGTGTCTTTGAAAAAGTGAAAGATCATTCCTGCCCATTCCCTACTTGATATCCAATAATTGATGAAGAAAATTAGTACCCCCCCCTAAAACGTCTGTACATGGTCAATAAAAGCCAATAGAAGGAGGGTTGGTGAAAGCATAGCGTTTTGTTACCGTGTATGTAATTTCAATTTTAACCTCTCAAAACATAGATGATGTTGACATACTTTACCCGCTAAAACTTAAAATGTGGAATCAAATTTCCTCTCAAACTTGTTATATGTTGAGACATCAAAATTAATTATCGACAGAGATCACGTGACTCATTAGTAAAGTATATTTTTTTAACATATTTTAATCATATGTGGATCAACTAATAAATACACACGTGATTAAAGTAGTTATAAAAATCGACGTCGCACATGACTGAAGTACTTTTGATAAGTTTAGAGAAGAGTTTTGTGACATTTTAAATTATATGTAGCAAAAGCATGAGACAATCTCTATTCCGGAGCCAAATTGGAAATCAACTCATATATTTATATTTGATAACATATATAATCCACTGGGGTGATCACTGTAATAAGTGGAAATAAAGGCATTTAACTTGTGATGAGGGAAAGTAGGTGGGTATTTAGACATCATTAATTATATTTGTCGGAGATTCAAAAGTACTTTGTAACTACTATTTTAATGGATAAAATTAACTAACGGCTACTTAATTAAGCATGAGGGTTTTGGATTTGTTAATACTCCAAATTAACTTCTTCTCATCTTTTGAGAATTTTGAAACTAGCTATATAAGTGATAGGAAAAAGAAGATCACCAATTAAAAAATAAAAAAGAAAACCAAACGAGGAGATTATGGAAGCTTTAGTGGAGTTTGAAAAAAGTAATTTACTACACTTTCTCCATGTTAAAAAAAGGAATGAGCAAGTCAAAATAGAGAGGTTGGATTTGTGGGGGGACTCATAATAACCTTCAACTAGCAAATTGAATAAAAGAAAGTGATAGAGATCACACACCAATCGAGAACATATTTATATTATATTATATTTATATTTTCATTATATATATTACGTAAAGTTTTTATTTTATTTTATTTTATTTTATTATTATTTTTTTACTTCCTTGAAAATAAAGTGTCGTAAATTAGTGAAAATCCGCATGCGTTTGCCAAGGGGGAAAGCCAAGATTAAGGCAATCCTTTATCTAATTACTTTAACTTTTTCATCATAGATCATGGGATTCTAACCGACCTAACTTCCAACATAATTTTCATCAAGATTCATGAAAGTTACTATCTTGTCTTTGCTTGGTACCTTTTTTTGGTGTTATTACTTGATGTGTTCAGCTATATAGGTGTAGATATATATATATATATATATATATATAGCACATGTCCCCACCAAACCCCTAATCAGCAGCTATACCACTTGTTATTGAGGAAGGAGGAAGTTGGAGGAAGTTAATTGCGGAGCGTTGTGTGTGTGTGTGTATGAATATAATTATATACACAAACACACACTACATACACATACACATACATATGAGGAAGGAACACTGAAATTAGTTAATTTATGGTTTACCAAATGAGAACAAGCAGATAAGTAAAAAAGATGAGGTTAATTTTCGGATATAAGATTTATTTATTTTTTCTTCTTTACTTATTATTATTATATCCTCACATGGACTGACATGTATATATGAGGGAAATGTTGCAATCAGTGAGATGATCTGTTAGTCGTTTTCTGTTCCTAAAAAAGATAACTAGTAATGAACTGTGCCCATCAAACATGTAGACTTTTGCGTGCAGCATATGTAATTAATTAGCTATCACTTTCATATGAATTTTCTCTTTCACAACATAAATGGCTCTATAAAACACACACACACACACACACACATATATATATATTTTCTCATTTCTAGAATTCTATAAAATAGATCAATTTTCCTTAACATTATGATTACAAGTAAACAAAAAGCTTATATCATAAAAAAAAAAAAGTTTGCTATATAGATTGCGTCCACGAAGATTAAGGAGAAATTCACAAACTTATAATCCAAGCATCCTTATCCATACACAAATGTACGTAATAATTAGCTACATCAAACCACAACCACGAGACATATATATTTATATACATATAGCTAGAAAAACTAAATAAATAATAACTTGAAAGTTTTGTATGGTGCATATGCCTCATCGGACGTATATCTTATACATATATTTTTATAGTAATGTGACAACATCAAATATTAATGCTCCTAATTTTTCCTCCAAGTGGGCGTATGCATGCCCATAATCATGATCTTTCTTCAACTACTCGTGGTCATTAAAGAGGCAACAATATGTGTTAGATTTGCCAATTCGATAGGTATACACACACACACACACACACACACACACACACATATGTATATATATGTAGTAGCATATGAAGAGAGAAGGAGGGAGAGGGCGGTCCCGGCAGACACATTGGGGGTCTTGCAAATTTAATACACGTGACAATGCTTGACAAAAGCATGAAAAACTTCATATCTCTATGCCTTCTTCTAGAAACAACGTTCCCCAAATGATATGATATATGTACTAGGCCTTAAGACACGCCACGTGTCATGTCGTGTATGCAAGGGAAATGGCATGTGAAGCTGAGGCTTTTGACAATTCCAGTGGATGCCTATAATCCTGCACGTAGTTATGTCCCTAACAAATTAAACAAGTAAAGCAAATGCCACACACACACACACACACACACACACACACACATATATATATATATCACATATATCAAAATTAAGGCAGATTATTATATAGGGTTTGGATTCCTTTCTTTGTGACTATATGGTTTCAATATTTACTATAAATATACGCGTACCAAAACTTAACATAGAAAGAGAAGAAATATATATAAAACTATGTGGTTAGATATACGTATATGTATAAATATTTAGTGTTATTGTTAAACTTAATGATCATGCATGATTAAGAATGACCAGTTTGAGATCCCCTAGTCAATGAGACCTTTTGTGGTTTCTATATAGCTATACTATAGGGTTTAGTTAACCGACCAATCAGAGAATGCCATGTCGGAAGTTTGGACTAGAGTCAAGGAGTTGAAACATAGGAGAGTTGTCATTGTTTTTTGTTTTTTTTTTTAATAAATTTTTTGGTACACAAGAAGAGTACAATATACAAACTTACTGGCAGTTCGACTACAAAGGGCCTTAAAGATGAGGAATTAAGTGAATTCATAAGTGAACCCCACTAAGTTACAATTTTCAGATAATTGATAACAAAAAGATAACTTGTGGGCACATATAAGACATTGTTGTTGTAGTAGTGTGACTCCTAAGAAGAAGGCATCGGGGGTGAGTAGGATGGCGTGGCGGGCTCTGATTGGCTGAGAGGAAATTGAAGGAGAGATTGGGAATGGAGAGGATGAGAATCCCTTAATAAGCTCACATGGAGATGCGCATTGAGACAAGAACAAGGAGGCCCACTTTGTTAGCTCAGAAACAAACATATTTGCACAATCGCACTTGATATCCAACCCCAACTTGGAAACAAATTACACAACAAGTCTTACCCTCATCTCTCTCTCTGTCTCTCTCTCTTGAAAAAAAAACCATTGCTTTCTCCAATGCAGTTGTCTTCTTCACCTCCAACATCGCTGTCTTTGTTATTGTACTGATATCTCTCTCTCTCTCTCTCTCTCTCTCTATGCTCATTTCCTTGGTGGTCCTTTCCTCTTTATATCCCTCTTATCACTTTCTCCCGTTATTATTAGATTCAAATCTTAACTAGCAAAGTCGTTCTTCTTCCCTGCTAACTGCCTGATCTATCTTCTTCTCAAGAATATCATATATATATATATATTTATATATACAAATTTATATATCTATATATAGACCTCTTCCTGACTTATAGTTCTCACTTGCGTCTTTAGAGTTTCTATATATACTCTTGTTTTGTATATACAAGGGGACCAAATTATAAAGTTAGAGAACGAGAGTTTGTACTTAACCAGCTAGAAAGTAATTATATCAACATGTCTAGCCGAAGGTCAAGGAATTCGGGAACTTCCAGGATCTCTGATGACCAAATACTTGAACTTGTCACCAAGTTACGCCGACTTGTTCCTGAGATTGGCGAAAGGCCCTCCGGCAAGGTACTCTCTCTCTTTCCCCCTCTATAATATTTATGTATTAGAAGTACAAATATAATATGCTCTCAACGACCATATGGCCACAGTGCAAATAGTACTACTACTAATGTGAAAAAAAAAAAAAAAAAAGGCAAATTGCTAACATGACGCATGTGCCACGGTTCCAAAAGTTGTTTTAAAATTTTGGCCTTCTTGGTCTGTGGTGCAGTCTAAAATTTGACCCGGGTTTCAAGGACTACATTTTCCACAGGTTCCACTTCTATATATATACATATATATATATATATATATATTTATATCATACATTTGCATGCGTGTGTTACATGTACATGGAGGCCACGTAGATAAATATATGTATATATAGTTGGATTTGGACCATTTAGCAAGGATCGTGATGGGGTGGTGACGTTTATAGATATATAGATGTTGGAGCTAGAATGGCCGTTTATATATAACTTCCAGTTAGATGGTGAATATTATGTATATATATAGTTGACAAAATTCTTCTAGCATATATAGATGTCTAGATATATACATATAGGAAATGTCTCTAATAATATTTGTAACTTTTTGTTTAAAAGCTTATAACAACTAGTTGATTTAGATATAACATCGTACTTAAAATCTTGTCTCATAAAATTATTATGATATTGATAGGAATAATAGGTATCACTGAAAATTTTGCCTTTAAATCACTTAATTGGTATAATATAACACAAATTACGTTATAAATAGCGTGATGCATGAGAACGTATAGGAACCCCTTATATATATATATATATATATATGATACAAACATGAGATGATGATTATATATACAAATATATCATGTAAATATATATATGCTGAAAAGTTCGTTACAGAAATTAACAGAAAGAGATACTTTGGGGGGGTGGGTGGGTTATAATTAAGTGGGGGAATCTGATTATGTTGTTGTACAGGTATCAGCATCGAAGGTCCTACAAGAGACCTGCAATTACATCAGGAACTTACACAGAGAAGTGGACGACCTCAGCGAGCGTCTGTCCCAGCTGTTGGCTACCATTGACGCTGATAGCGCCGAGGCCGCAATCATTAGGAGCTTAGTCACCCAATAGAGATACCACCCTCTTCATCTCTATATATATATATATATATAAGGGTGGCTATATAATTTATATGATAATATTCTATAATATAGTTTGTTCTCGTTTTTTCTAGGTTTTGGTCTGTAGATCAAAACAATGGTTGGAAAGAATGTATGCATCCCAAGGTTTTATTACCTGTGCGGATATAGGCATATCTACTGTAATTAAGATATCTATCTATCTATATATATATATATATATATAGCCCAATAAAATGGACTTGCACTATAGCAAAGCCTACCTACTATAAAAAAGATATATACAATGCAGTACTATAGTTTTTTCTTTCATTTTTCCAAGTCCAGTTTTTGTTTTCAGTTTCTTGGTTGATAATACATGGAAGTTCATAGCTTAAAATATATGAATATATATATATATATGTTATATACTTAATCCTGGTAATGTTCATCACAAGAGAGACGAGCATATACATAGAACTTGCTCTTTTTGTTTGGTTGCGTAATTAATTAATTAATTAATCATTGATTAAGACAGAATCCCTGATCAGTACTGATCTCTCCCAATCTCTCTTTTCATATATATTTGTTTATATAAGTTGATTGATTAAAGACAAAGTAACATTTAATTTAATCATAAGGGGAAAGATAAAATAAAAAACTTGTGTCTAATATCTTAACATTTTAAGTTAATCATTTTCTGCTTTTTGTCGGTAACATATAAGATGAAGAAGCAACATCTTCCCAGCAGCGACAAGCATTCATATTGAGTGATTTGACTTAATGTTGGATCTTGTTTAGACATCATTTGATTAATTTGCATTTACAATTGTGTGTGGCGCTTAATAAAAAAGAAGTGAAGCAAATGATACCAATATTCTTTTAACTATATATATTATTTGTTTGTTAACAATGCATATATAACACTGTTTGGCTCATGATCGGAAAAGGTCTGATGGTGTACAAACATTTCTTGCTCGTTGGAACTGATGCACTTGACATGACTCGTACTTGAACCATTCCAGCTCCTTAAATTAATATATTTAATAATAAAATAATAATAACAATGATAATAATAATAATAAAACTGTATTATGAACAAGAGTTAATCTTATTCACTTGAGGCAGATATTAACATTTGATCACGGGGTACTTAACTATCGCCACTATTTATTTTTTTAAAAAAAGATTCAATAGAAGGTTGATTTAATTTTAACTTAACGTACGTGATTAAGAAAAACTGCCAGAACTGGTTATATACATCTCTAAGTATATAATTATCTACTAGAGAAGTTTATCAAGTACAATTATAATTAATTAATTAGTACATAAAGTTCATAGAAGGAATTATATATATATATTTTATATATTAAATAATCAAGTATAGCTAGTAGAGAAGGGCTATCTAGCTTTACAGGGAGAAATATTAGGCCGGCAAGCTAGTCCTAGCTTTCCTATTATATGATCAGCTGATAAATTCTTTGTTTAAAAATGTCAATTAATTAACTGGCTAAAGATCTACTAATGAAGTTTTAGTTTGCGTTTGGTTCGTCGGTTGGAAATGAAATTTTTAAGTTAGAATTGGTTGACTTTTCAAAAACTAGTTTTAAAATTTTGTTGACTTTTCAGAAAAAAAACAAAAATTGAGATGAAAAAATTTAATTTAATTAGAGTAAAACTTAAATGTTAAAAAAAACCTTAGTTTTGATATTAGCTTTTAATTAACATGTAGGGTGATATCATTTAGTCCTCTATTTCTAGTAAATAATAAATTAGTAATTCGTCCAAGTAGTACTAAAGCTTTTTTGACTTGGCTGAGAGATATTGAATGCGTAGTTGCTGGTTGTCTTCACCACAAATTTCTACGAAGTTTCTGCAGATCAACTTGGCTGATGGTGACTAAATGCCTTTTTTCTATATATAGAAGGCAAAACTCCCCACTTTTCTCCCAATTTAATGCATGGAAGCTCGGTAAGTTAAAAAAAAAAATAAAAAAATAAATAAAAAAACAAACAAACAAACAATTAGTCAAAAAAGTTATGATATAGTAAAAGAGAGCTAAACTTTCTGCCTAACTTAATGCCATAATCAAATGCAACATCTAGATCTGAAATTAATGAATTTGGTGGTCACCATCCTAGTAAACTATTAATTTGTTGAGAAAATTAATTTATATATATATATATATTAAATATTGATAGAGTGAGGGCAACTTTAAATTCATTCTCTTTTTGATTTTGAAATATTTTCGATCATCGTACAAACCGAACTTCTTCTTTTTTATTTATTTTATTTTTTATAATTTATAAATTGACGTATGATAGTACGGTTCAATCTGGGATTAACCAAATATTTTTTGAGTGTGTGTGAGACTAATGTGATAATCTTGTTTATAATATTATAAGGTCAATTTTCATGGAACCAAAAGAGGGGGAAAAAAAACTCTGGTCAAACATCTGAGAGTTAAATATGAGTACGATGATCCAGAAATTTAGGGTTATTTGGTAGATGATAGTTACAACACGAGTACTTAATGTTGACTAAAAAACTTAAGTGATAGAAAAAGGGGATGTTAATTATTATGAAAGGGGGATTAAGGAAACCTTTTTTTTTTTTTTTTTTGTCCCTATTGACAAGTGGATATTAAGGAGTCTTCTGCTCTTCCTTATCATACTATGCTGATCATGACCAACACAGTTAAAATTATAACCTTAATTTGCAGTTAAAGATACTCAAGACTGGAAATCAACATAATTAACCTAAGTGGAGTTGATAATTTGCTTTATCCACATGAAACA
Organism: Ficus erecta; assembly: GCA_008635985.1. NCBI lineage: Eukaryota > Viridiplantae > Streptophyta > Magnoliopsida > Rosales > Moraceae > Ficus > Ficus erecta. The sequence goes on from BKCH01000040.1 coordinate 1,190,589, forward strand.
CGAACGCACAATTTAAACTCTTAGATTTGTTTAGTCGCAGGAGAGATCATCACATATCGCAATAATCATGAGAAATAATTTTTTCAAACCAACCAAAAAAAAAAAAAAAACAGAAACTTCCATAGAAAGAAGTTGACAGTTGACACGTTAAAACATTGTTTGTTTCACTTGCTTCCATTAAAAACTTAATTTTTAATGTTTATGTTCCAAACAAGATTGTCATCATGTCACTATTTCACGTGTGGTTTTTCACATCGGTTCTAAATCGACGTGAAAATGATTCCTTGTCGGTTAGGATCCAGCGATGAAAAAAAGGCACTAGATTTCTCATCGGTTCTAAACAGATTATCATCATATTACCACTGTTTGTTTTACTATGTTTCATTAAAACCTAAATTTCAATCTTTACACTGCAAGCAAGACAATCATCATGTATAAGCTGCATAGGCATAAGTTGTATGTTTATATACTCAACATCAAGCTCGATCGTCAAAAGTATCACAGAAAGAAGCAAGTTTAAGATAATTAGTGATTTTCAAGTATTGATTTGAGTAATTCGACTACATTAGTCTTCGAAAACACTATTACATTAATAACCGGCATGCTTACCATCAATAATTCAATTAGTGTTGAACAAGCCAAGTAATCCTGTTTTAATTCTTTCATTTATTTACTTATTTTTTGTGAGTGAAGCCTTGTATATCATATAATTATATGTACGTAATTAATGAATTAACAAACCTAATTATTGTTATTTGGGCAGTACTATGTTGACCTCTTTAACTACCTTTTTTTTTTTTTTTTCCTTGTGTATAATTGCAATCTAATGGGGTCATTCGATACAATTCCTTCCAGCGGACAAAAGTCTAGAAAAAGAGAAGAAAAAGAAACGGTTCAAAAAGAGAAAGTACCTTTAGCCTTTAAAGTTCAAATATTCACCCTTTCATTGAAAAAAAAAAAAAAGGGTTGGAATAACCACCTATTTTAAAAATATTCTTAGGTTTTAAACATTATATCAACTTTCCAATACCTGCTAATGAACCAAAAAGTTTCGACAATTTAATTTGCAACCCTGTAGACCTTGCACGAGCAGTATAAATTTAAACTAGTTAAGAAATGACAATTCATATATATTTGTTGAAGCTAGCCAAGAAACTATCAACAGTAGCTTGTATTGATATTTTCTTGATAAAAACCACAGATCAACAGCCTCGATAAAATTATGAAAAATATATCACTTCCCCAGATTTTATAAAATTTATCCATCTATGGTTTTCATTAAGTATTTATCAAAGTATGACTATCAATTTTCTCCTTCACAATTTGTCTGGGAATACATTTCATGGATATATATTAGATCCATATAATATTCGACATTATCCTAGATTTAAGAAAAAAAAGATGTAACAAAAAACAAAATAATAATTTTGAAGAAAAAGTTCAAAACTCATATGCTTTTTAATATTTGATCAGCTTTAAAAAGGAAAAAAAAAAAAACAATTTATATGGCATCATATATTGATAAATAAAATGTAAACACAAATCATCCTACACTGATCAATTGAAAAATAAGAAACAAAAAATTACTCAGCATATGACATCTGTGACATGTCCATAGTTATTTTTGGTAAATTATACAAATATTATATACATCTTGGGAAAAATATATTTGAGACCAGGCTACATATTTCTTATATGGTAAAATCAAGTAAAGATTTACCAGCGGACTTTATCAACAACCATGGGTACATATATAATGCTGAAATTAAATCATGTACTTTAAATGTTTGAAATATAATTGAAAAATACTTTTAAATTTTTTCTTACATATATTTTGCTTTGATTTTTTTTTTTACATGAATATATGTTATCGCAAATTATTATTCAATTTTTTTCTGTCTTAAAATATCACTTTTTCTAAAAACAAAATCACTTACCTTTTTTTTTTTACCCCCGGGAATATGTTGGATGTTTCTTTGAATTAAATTAAAAAAAAAAAAAAAAAACACCAGACTTGAAGAAAACGCCACCGTCTTTGCCGACCTCGACCATATTTATCATTTTCTTTGGTTTGTTGTCTTTCTACAAATCCAAATCCCAAATCAGATGAGAAACCCCACCAATCACATTCCCACCCCCATCTCATCTATCGACGGCTTCAGGAGGATAATTCCACTTCCACTATCTATTTTTTAGGCGTGTGCTTTTCACGCGCTACTCAAATCTCTGTCCCAATTAGTTCAACTAACTCCCAACTATGGAACTAACCCACCCACCAAGAACCGCATAAATCTCACCCACACCACATCCCCCAATCTGTAAATGACGGGTTTACGTCAAAACCGCACTTCAAATGGACAGTGCAGTTTGAACCCGCCATGATAAGCGGACATCTGCGATTTGACAAATGAAATCGTAGTTTTAAACCGACCCACCCGCTTAGTATTTTTAATTATTATTTTATTTTTATGATGGATTTTGGAGTTTAATTTTAAATGTGTATAATATAATAGACCATAAAACTTATTAACTAGTTTAACATGCAAACTTAATAAGCCAATTTATTTAGTTACTGTTTTTGTTTGCATTGTTAAACTATTATTAACATGTTAATATATCATCCCTTTTTTATTTTTTTATTTCCCAAAAAGAGTTGATATATTATATTGAATACTTTTATCCTTTTAGTATAATCCTCTCTCTCTCTCTCTCTTTCTCTTTTAAATTCTTTTGTTACATGTGTTTTAAATCTTGAGATATGATCATAGAAGTAATTGTTAGCGATTAGAATTTGAACTTAATTTCGAAGTTTGATGGAAATAAACAAAAAAGAAAATCTTGTTTTATAAATAAAGATGTTTCAAATTTTTTTTTTAATTTTCTATTTTGATTCTCTCATTAGGTAATGGGTAAAAGATTGGCTAGGAACAATATTATATTACTTTAGGGGAGATGTAAAATACTTAGAGAATTTAGTTATAGTATATTAAAAATATGGGTTATTTACATCGATGTCCAAATTCGAAGTATTGATTTGAAATATGTTTATTTTTCTTTTTATTGACATAAATATTTAAAATAGTAAGTATAAAGACACTTTTACCCTTCATTAAGAATGAAGAATTAACAAATAAATAAATTATAAAAAAGGAAACAAAAAAAAAAGAATCTAAGATGTTTACCAAATAAGGTAAAAGTTAGTTTAATAAAATTGTAAAAAGAATTAATAGAAAAGAAAATTTTGAAATTTTTTTGATTTATTGTAAAGAATGTGTAAATATTCATAATGAACTAAAAAAGAGAATATTTTCTCAAAATCAGATTTCACAATAATGAGAAATAGCTAGAAAAAGAAAAAGAAAAATCTCAAAAAAAAAGTTGAAATTTTTTTTTGATTTATTGTAAAGAATGTGTAAATATTCATAATGAACTAAAAAAGAGAATATTTTCTCAAAATCAGATTTCACAATAATGAGAAATAACTAAATAAAGAAAAAGATAAATTTCAAAAAAATATTTCATATAATGAATCTTTTTTTATCATAAAGATATGTACGATTTTATTTTTACTAATTTGTATAAATAATAGTATTTTTTTCATAAAGAATTTGATGTTATTCTTCAATTTATTTGATTAAGACATAAATGACAACCCTTTGATTCATAGTGGATTACATAAACTAATAGGTTTTTTCATGAAGAATTCATTAGTTTTTTTTTTACATGAAAAACATGAATATTCATCAATCTTTATCGTTAATATTTTATAATGTGTTTATTATTTAGTATGAACCATCATCTTTATAATAATTATTTTATATTTATTATAATTACTTTGATGTTTATAACTAATTTTGGTTTATTAAAGGTAACTTACATTTATCAACAAAAAATACTTATCATTTAAATGAAAAAAAAAAAACAAAAAAAGGAAAAATAAAAGAATTTGTATAAAAAATAAAAATGATGCCAATTATAATAAAAGGGTAAAATATGTACTACATACATTAATTTCTTAAAAAATAGGCATATGCATAATGTTGTTGAAAAATGGACATATTTCAAAATGAGACTGAAAAAATAGATATTATGTATCATTATTTCAAAAAATATTGATGTAAAACTCATGCCACCCACCAAATCGCCCAAATCGTTTGCTTAAAAAACCGCCCAAACCGCCTAAACTTTGAGTAGTTACGGTTTGTAATTTTCCCAAACTCTTATAAAACAAATCCACCTACACCGCTCAATTACCAACTAAATCGTCTGTTGTGCACCCCTAAACTCACTTATTTAGAAAGAAAAAAAAGGGTAAATTATTTGTTTAATTTATAACTTTTTTAATGAAGTTTTAATATGCGTCTGGTGCGCGGAGTTGCATCGAGTTTTTTGGGTCAGATTTGAGTTAATTTGTTATGCGTTTGGTGTACGGATTTAAATGGCTGGAGTTGAAGAGTGTAAAAACTTGAAATGTGTTCGGAAAAAAAAAATCAATATAAAGCATATTTCGTTCATTTTGAAATTCTATGCAATTAAAAAAATTTATTTGATGCAATTAAAAAAAATTATTTGATGTGGAATTGTATATGAAAAATTATGCATTTCTAAAGTTTAAGCTACAAAGTTACAATAATAAATTGATAATAGTTGAAATTATTAAAAAAAAAAAAGATTGTATTTGAATGTAACTAGTGCACCAATCGTCCCTTAACGCATCCATTTGGCTCTGAAGTAGCTAAGTTTTTTATCTTAATTTTTATCATTTTTAAAAAAATTAACAAAAAATTATAATTAATTCTTAAAAAATTAATTAATTTTAACCTAAAAATTAGATTTCAAATCGGTGTTTCTAACGTAAGTTAATCTCAATTATTTTCACCTAACGACTCAATTTTTACAATGAACGATATAAATTCCCCGCACGACCTATTCTGTAACACACACGTGTGCAATATTTAGTTGCCTTGCCGACAGTATTCTCTCTCTTCCACACTTACTGTGCCCCGATCGCCGTTCCAAAGCTTTCATCAACAAGACAACAACTAACAGGTCAGGTTTTGTATGTAGAGATGTGTGTGTGTGTAGATGTGCAAATTATAATAGCAGAAGTTAATTAGATTTTTATGTTTAGCAGGAATTTACTTATAATCCGGCCATATCAGATGTGTGAGTGTGTATATAGGAAAGCTTTAGTACTTTTCGTTGATCTGATTTTAGATAGTTTCTCGTCTGTTTGGTCTGTTTGTTTTGATAATTTAAGATTCGTGGTTTTAATTTTACCCTCTCATCGCTTGGTTATTCCAGAATCATGCTATAATTAAACTAGACAAACCGCTTTAATATCCTGGTCACCTGTAATCATTTTGTTGCCAAGTTCAAAGTTCTTCGGAGGGGAAAGTAGAAAGTTCCCCTTTTTGGGCAAACTTTTTTTAGCTTCAAATTCTTGGTTGCAGTGCCTGTACTAAAAAGAAGAAAAGATTGTTCTTTTTTATTTTTTTTATTTTTTTAACATGAAAGATGCTCTGAACATTTCCTTTTGTTTTAATCTTTTTTTTTTTTTTTTTAAATATGCTTTTTGATGATCATGATACAACCAAAACTTAGTTCTTAAGCTAGCGTTTAAGATTATGTGCTTAATTTTTAAATCCTTCCAAAGCTTTAACCTTTTTTTTTCTATAATTATTTATTTTCTGTAACTTGAGATGCGAGGGTTAAACTTTATAATACGATCACATGTGAAATTACCGCAAGACTATACCTGAAATTACAGATAAAAGCGAATTTCCAAGACTAATTAAAGTACATTATGAATTTATATACTTTTGTGGTTGGAAAATATATGGTTTCACTATATGGACCACAAAAGGGTTATTAGAACTAACGTTGATCACACATATAGGAAGCTGTCCCAATGTGATAACCCCTTCTATCTATTTCTGACATTTTCCCTTATCCCTTTTGTTTCTTCTCCCCAAAAAACAAGGTCATCTTCATTCTAGAATAAAAAAATAATAATAAAGAAAGTGAATGTTGAGTGAACATAACTTAAATCATTTCATTCGTCAATAAAGCTGATTTTTTGTATGCTTTTCACAGGTCCTCTCGTAAATAAGCTTTTCGAGAGTTGAAAGAAAGCAATGTCCTCTGATGGTTATACTGCAGAAGTTACTTGCTTGTCTCCCAAGGCAACGGAGGCGGATGTTTATGATTTTTTCTCTCATTGTGGGGCGGTTGAGCATGTTGAAATCATCGGGTACACTTCCACTTAGTCATGCTCCGCGATATCATATAGGTTTTGTGATTGATTGTCCGCTATTTTCTCGTTGCTTGCTTACTTGTTCATGATCAAAATGGTCAAACCAAGGAGTTCTTTTCTTTAGCTGCACTATCATATCCGCATGAACTTTTGCAACTCTACTTCGTTTACTTCGTCTTTACACTTTCGTAATCTAGAGGATTATACCTTTCGAGAATTCAAGACAATCCGTACTTTCTTTTTCCTACCAAAAAAAAGTATTTTGATTTGATGTAAAAATAAAAATGTGTGGTTGTTTTAGTTGTGGATTGTCCCTTCAACAACCCTGCTTTTTATATGCATAATGTCCCCACTCATACCCGACAGCTTCGATCAGGGTAATTAGTTTCTACCCCGCCAAACAAGATAAAGTAAAAAGAGAAAACATAATGGCTTGTCAACATGCTCTGAGCCATGATTGAATGTCTGCTTCTAATCTCATAGCTTAGCTTCTCTGGTTGAAACTCTTCAAGAGAGTCGTATGAAATGTGGCCCATGATTGTAAGGATAATTATCTTCGACGAAATACATTTTTTTTGCTTTTTTATTCGAAACTTTGCACCCGATCACATCGGTTGTAAAGGTCGAATCATGCTTACAAAGCATTGAATCCTAGAATTTTGATTTTCTAGAGATTCCTCACATGTTATTAAGGATCATATTCTACATGTCTGATGGTCGAGAGTCGTTTTTATCCATGGAATGAACAGATCTGGTGAATATGCTTGTACTGCATATGTGACATTCAGAGATGCTTATGCTCTTGAAACTGCCGTGATGCTCACCGTAAGTCGTCGTCTCATACTCGCTTAGCTAGGAAATGTACTTAAACTCACTAACCCTTTGTACTATCTCTGTTGATTATTTATTTCTAAATTGGTTTCGGAGTAATGAAATTGCTTTCTATCTTCAATATTGAGTGTTGGTAATTATCATAAGGTCCCTTCGCTTAACTTGTATCATAGATTTCCATGAGAATTTGCTTTTATAAATCCTAAAATTTCCTCTGGTCTTAAGCATCCCTTCATCATGAACTGAAATGTATGAACTGCTATAGATCATAGATTGACTCTGGTTTGGTAACTTCTGAAGTAGCACTTCATTTCTTTTTTCTTTCATGGTTTTGGTTTTGGTTTTTCAGGGAGCTACGATTGTCGACCAAGACGTCCACATATCACATTGGGGAACTTATATGGCTGAATCTGACCCTTGGAGCAGTTCTTCTTGGAACCCTTACAACAATTCTAGCTCAACGGTATGCATCAAGTTGTAAACTGGTACAAGTTAACTATTTAAAAGTTCATCACCTAAACAAATTATCTTGTATGAGATTGTTTATCTTATTTGAAATTCTTACAAATTCCTCATCAGTTTCTATAGTGGCCAATAAGTATGTTTTTACACACACAACAGAAAAACTGGAAGTTCAGTTGCAATAGTTGGGAATATGTGTTGCTTTTGAACTTGGTGAAGCTCTAAAAATTATGTCAACAACTTTCTTAGATTAGTGGTATAAAACATGTTAAATTGGCAATTGTAGATGTTAGAAGAGGACTTTAATCTTGGGAAAATTATTGTTTAATTGTCTCTAGAGTTGTGACTACTTTAGCATGTATTTATTTGTCGCTTTCTTCGTTTGCATAATTTGAAAAGTAGTTTTCTTCATTTGCCTAATCTGCTATATTTTTAGCAGGTTTACCATACAAATCAATTCGTCTCTTCCCCCAGTGAGGCGGTGACAGTAGTGAAAACTATGCTAGCCAAAGGTTATGTTTTAGGAAAAGATGCATTAGTCAAGGCTAAGGCTTTGGACGAGTCGCACCGAGTGTCAGCCACTGCAGCAGCCAAGCTTCAGGAGCTGAGTGACAAACTTGGCCTCACGGACACAATCAATTCAAGCATGGAGACTGTTAAATCCGTGGATCAAAGATTCCATGTCTCGGATATCACCAGGTCGGCTGCTTTCGTCACCGGCACAGCAGCTGTGGCAGCAGCGTCGATCACGGGAAGAGCCGCCTTGGCAGCCGGTAGCGCCGTAGTCAACAGCGACTACTTTGCCAAGGGAGCTCTTTGGGTTTCAGACATGCTCGATCGTGCAGCCAAAGCTACGTCTGAATTCGGCAGTCATGATGGCAAATAAGTGTAGAAATAACAGTGCTGTGTAATCTTTTTCCCAATCTTCACAATTTTACAAATAAACTGTCCTTAGTTTGTGTTACTTACAGACAAGTTCAATCTCATAAAAACATATATGTTCTGGTTTTCTTCTTCTACTGTATAAACATACCCTTCGTGTTGATTTTCTAGAATCCAATACATCTCAAAAGCTTAAGTTATTTCAAAATAGAAGGGGTTAAAGAGTGCAATTGCTGGGGTTCGAACTTAAAACCATCGGCTCTGATACTATGTTAGTTTATCAATACATCCCAACAATTTAAACTATTAGGAAATGAAAGGGATCAAAGGGTGCAATTGCAAGATTCAAACTTAAGACCTCTCGCTCTGATACCATGTTAGTTTACCAATACATCTTAAAAGCTTAAGCAGTTAGGAATTGGGTTAAGAATAATTTTATATTTCAACGTACATGTTATACCACTTTACATGATCAACAAATCGACAAGTCGCCGTAGCCGAAATGGCACAGTAATTGATCACCATGGACCATAATATTTGTCTCCGGTTCACATTCTAACAACCCTTTTGGTCCCCATCTTTGGAATGGCTTGCATAGAAAGGCGGAGACCGGTTTTATGAAGACGCTTTCTGCAAAATGACCAATTCAAGTTGATCCACCAACATATTTGACTCAACTATATTATTGACTCAAACATCAAATAGTACAAGGACACGGAAGTTGACTTATATTTCCTCATCTAGAACCTTGTACAAAATCACTTACAATTCAAAATAAACTCCTTTCCAATTAATTAGTCTGCTCTTATTTATAACTTTTTGAAATTAATAACAAAGGTTCCTAATTATTTTTAATCTCACTTGTTCACATCTAATTTTCTTGTTCGTCCTCTTATATTTATCTGCCAACTAATTGCAATTAATTTAACTCAGCCCGGCTTCCCAACAACCTCTGTCATGTTCCAATATTGTTGGTCTGGT